>CM060679.1:126514673-127757173 GCA_030686995.1 Artemisia argyi
CCTTGAGGTTTATGTAAAAATGATCCTATCTGCCAATTAATGACATGTCACAAACTCATAATTCTCCATCATAAATCATGATTAGTAGAAGTAGGAACAAAGTACAGCCAATGATTTCTGTAACAGATTGAAGATTATAAAGCCCGCATAGATCTCATTAAAAACAGGAGAATAACTATTCTTGGCACTTTCGCAATCCCTAGCTTCGTCTTTTTCTTTTTCTCTTTCTCTAACATGTCTCTCCTCTCTTGTCACCTTTCTTTCTTCATGCCCACACAAACTAATTTCATACTCAAGTTTTCTGTAATCCCAACGACGACGTCCACAATAGCCTTATGCAATAGCCCCTTCAATGGGCGCGCACTTGTATGTGTGCACCAGTGCCGTCCTCTTGTTCCATGTTGTCCCATTTAATTTATTTCCTTGTCCTTATAATCCTGGTCTCAACCATCCACGTTGTGAACGGTTTGGATTCAGAAGCAGAAAGGCTAATTGAGTTTAAGGATTACCTATTAAATGGCGAGAAGTTAACCACCTGGATTGCCAAGGAAAGCCCATGCAATAACAATACAGCCAATTGGGAAGGAATTCTATGCATCAATGGGACCATTTGGGGCATAAAACTCGATGGGAAGGGGCTTCAAGGTAACATTAACACGAATATCTTAGCCGGATTGTCATCTTTAGTGAGCATAAGCTTCAATGACAACTATATGGAGGGTGGATTTCCTAATTTTGGAGTGCTTAAAGGAATCAGAGAGATCTCATTGTCGAACAACAATTTTTTTGGTGAGATTCCAGCCAATGCTTTCAAGGGGCTGAAATGGCTCGAGAAGCTAGATCTTGCAAATAACGAACTCATAGGCCAGATCCCTGCGTCGTTGACCAGATTGCCTAAGCTGAAAGCATTGATGCTCCAAGACAATCAATTCGAGGGCGAAATCCCAAAATTTGATCAAGGTAAGTTGACTAGTGCGAATTTCGCGAACAATCATTTCCGTGGCCGTATCCCACAAGGGCTTCAGCAATTTCCTGCAAGACTATTTTCAGGTGAATATAAAAAAATCATCTTATCTGTCCATTTTTCAGAAAGCATTATAGTTTTCGTCGTATAAAATTCTTAAAAGTGCATGTCCATTGACAAATGTTTTAAAGGACAGTAGATATCTCTTGGTGATTATCCTATTGTAACATATCTGTAAAACTAGGATAATCACCAACTATAAAAAACGATATGAATATTAAGTGTTCGATTTTTCATGGTGGACCATCCATTGCTCTTTATCAATTAATTAACATCCTCTATAGACATTTTGGTCTTACAATATTACGCTAAAAACAATTACCATGGTCTTTGTCTAAAGACCTACTATATCTTGCTGCAGTTTATACAGAAAGTGTTGTCTTTACTGATGGTTTTTGACTTCTTGAAACAGGTAACGAACTTTGTGGAGCGCCATTAGGAGAATGCCATAGGGTTAGAATTTCCCCCGCGGCAATTATAATCATTGCGTTGGTGCTGGTAACAGCAGTTGCGTCATTGCTCTTTGCGATAGTAATTTTAAGCCACCACCACCACCAGGAATTTCCAGCAAGAGTTCTACACAATGGTTCAATGGTTCTAACAGCATCATCTAACCTTAGCACGCAGGAGAAAGGTGGAACAGCAGCTTTTAATGGCAATAAGGAAAAGATTTCCTTCAAATTGACATTCTTAACAGATGTTGAGGAAGAGTTTGATCTACCAGACTTGTTGAAGGCCGCAGCAGAAATACTCGGAAGTGGGAAGTTTGGATCAAGTTATAAGGCTACTCTCACAGGTGGAAAAGTGATTGTGGTTAAGAGGTTCAAGGAAATGAATAATGTCAGTAAAGAAGAGTTTTACCGGCATATAAAAAAGTTAGGCAGGTTAAGACATCCAAACATACAACCAATTGTAGCGTTCTACTATCGAAAAGATGAGAAGCTTTTGGTTTCCGATTTTGTCGACAACATCAGTTTGTCCTTTCAGCTCCACGGTATGTTTTTCCTATTCATACTCTTATAATAAGACCAACCTAAGTCCTTGATTGTTAAAGCAAATATTTTTCATTTCAAGAAACACTAAAATAAAAATGGCTTTGATGACCCAAGAGATTTGTTGACTGAAGTAAAGTATTCCATCACTCAAGTCTTTGATGTGTTTTTGTCTCATGGCATACTTTACCCTTATCGTTGTTATAATGATTTCAGGCCACCAGTCTAATGGTGAAATGCAAAGCCCAGATTGGCCTACTCGATTAAAGATAGTAAAAGGGGTAGTGAAAGGGCTTCAAATTATGTACAGTAAGCTACCAAGCCTAATTGTTCCTCATGGGCACCTCAAGTCCTCAAATGTCCTTCTCACCAAGAATTACGTGCCACTTCTAACTGATTATGGGTTGGTTCCAGTAACTAACCCGGAACAAGCGCGTGATGTCATGATGGCCTACAAGTCACCAGAGTACAAGCAACTCGGCCGCATTACAAAAAAGACAGACATATGGTGTCTTGGGGTCCTGATCCTAGAGATCATGACAGGGAAGATCCCAGTGAACACTCTACACCAAAGCAAAGGGAATGACACCGCTCTTACAGATTTTATAGACTATATGGCAAACCAGGAGTTCAACATAGGTATGTTTGATAAGCAAATGACTGGATTCGATAAGAGTAGTGAAGGGGAGATGATGAAGCTGTGGAAGATTGGTTTGAGTTGCTGTGAAAAAGATGCCAACAAAAGAATGGACATTAAACAGGTCGTGGAGATCGTTGAGGAGTTGAAGGAAAAGGATGGCGCCACAGAAGATGACTTTCAATCGACTTATAGTAGTGAACTAGACAAGCGATCTTCAAAAGGACTCTCGGATGACTTCACCAGCTAAACACATGATTAGTTGAGTTCATCACTAAGAAGGTGCAAACTGTTGGCTGGTTAGGTATGGTCAAGTTTCATCAATCTGAAGCGCATGCATCGAGTTGAAACTGCAGTCACTTCATATTATCAGAAGGGTCCTCCTTTATTATTTTTCTTCACTAAGGCATGTATAATTTAACAACCTACAGGCCAGAAAGTAACTGATTTGAGGTATCACCATCAATCTTATAGGCATTTAATTAGGCCGAGAGAAAAGGATTTTAAGAACCTGTATTGAAAACGATTCAAGGTACATTCTATGTTACTAGTCGGATACCCGCGCACAGCTGCGGTGAAAAATATAGTAATATGGTTAGTAAATGAATTGCTAGCTCAACTCTCCCCGCAATTCCCTACCCGCTTAGTGAATTCGTTTTACAACACTCCGAACGTATATGTGTTTGTTTGGGTTTTATGTAGCTTTCTCGTGACATCATTATTACCGTATATAGAAAGATCCTCGCAATCTCTTTCCCGTCAAACACTCACCCAAAAGTATATGATTTTAACGAATCAAGATTGTATTGATTGAAATAAAGGTTAAAGTTGTAAAATTTTGAATAAAAAACCCACTAAAAATCTACAAAACTAAAAACTTGTAAAAATATATCATAATGGATGTTGAATTAAAGAGCACAAAATTTTAGAAAATATGGTGAAATTAGATAACAAAAAAAATAAATAGATAAAAAGATATTTCAATTTGAAAATAAAGGTGAATTTTAAGTTGGGAAGTGACACATGTCACCTTATTATTAGAGCTCAGTGACACATGTCACCTCATGATTGGAGTTCCTTATCTTAATTTTTGGTTAGGAGTTAGGCTTGGTTTATCCATGCATTATATAATAGTATAGATTTATGTCAAAGTAGTTTGATCTGGCTTAAAGGTTACGTATGGTGTGATTTTGGTCAATGTATCTGCGCTTAAACGTTGCAGAATCCAGGTTTGCCATAACAAGTACATTTTGGTCATACATGTGTTCCTCGACATTTATATTCTGTATATGTAGATGATTAGCATCTCATACAACCTAATCATGATTTCCAAGTGTATATAACACTAAATGGCAACGAAATTTTAAGGGTGTACTTCATATCTTGGTATGGTTTTTCTGGATATTTAACCTACAGCTGGTTTTTATGATTCAAAGTGTATCCAAGTGACAAGAAAATTCGGTCCTTCATATCAAATTACCGTGGGCTAGTGAAAAAGTGAGTCAATAATTCACAAGAAACAAAGAGGATTTACCGCTGAGAATCTTGTCTACTGCTGCAACATGGAGTCATCTACAAGCCTTACCAAAATTGCCTACACATGTGATGCAATACTGTTGTGAGCCTTATGTTTCTAACTTGAACAAGTTAAAGTGGCATCTGCATCATGAGATCATAAAGTAGACAACATATTTAGCCATTATTAGTAGACTACGTGTGTTTAGGCAAATCAGTATGGAGTAAGGTATTCTCTTGGTGAAGTTTTTTTCTGCCGCTCAAAGTGAAGATCATATTCGTGACATCTTAAGTTTTGTTAGGGATCTCTGTGCAGAAAAGAAGGAAATGTTCCACCCAGTTCAGCTTGGGTGCTTCAAAGCTGTGATATTTACGGGTGCTCGAAAGCGCAACATCTTCTCAGGACTTTAGCCTAACTTGCCTATTCTTTTGAGTTCTATAGTCAACCCTTCCAATTGTTATCAAGAATAGGAGTTGAAAGACCAATCTAATGTTGGTACAGTGGGTTATATGTTGTGTCTTACCATGTTCCCATGCCCATATCCCCCCTTGACTTGCATTGTACATTGTTTGGTCCTTCCAGAATAGCTGGCTCAAGTTGGTAGTTAAACTTCCCAGTAAACTTTTGTTTTGTAGATCATTTAATCGTTAACTTAGTGTTTTAATCCTTTGCTTTTGTTGACTTGTGTCTAACAATTTCTTTGATATGTTCCTATAGGTTTAATCAGTCAGTATTTTGAGGCGTCAATTCTCTTCTTTCTTTCTTTCTTTTTTTTTTTTTTTTTTTTTTTTTTTTTTTTTTTTTTTTTTTAATTTAATTTATACTATTATCATAATGATTGAGTCAAATTTCATTAAATAAAAACCTGCTTATCTAAATATTCCATTTTGGTAATCACACTCGAGTTGTGATGAAGAACTCCATGTTCATAAAGATTGTTATAGAATGGTTTAGATATTCAAACCATTTTTCTGTCATAGCTGCAACAATAGATGAAAACAGATTTTTGATACCCAAAGTCATACAGTATAGAAATCATTATTGCTATGGATTGACTCTAGTTGCATTGAGAAAGTACATGGCATATGTTACAGTATCTAAAAGAATGAATATTAGTACTAACTTGGAATATGGTGTAGTGTTTCAGTAGGCTTTGATATATACGATCAGAACTATTAAGGACTCCATATATATGACCTCATAATCACAATGAAGCTATCATGTAAGCCCATAAGAAACCACACCAGTTAATCCTTGGATCTTTTCCTTCATTACATCTCATGAAGTGCATACTGAGTAATTAGAAATGGGTCAATTGTAAGCGACAGCAGGAAGTTCTATCCACTGATTTATGGGTCGAAAATTTTTCATAATGTGATGAAAGAAGAGGCGAAACTGCCACTGCAAGATATATATCCTCAGAGCCTGAAAACCAAATAAGTAATTTGTTATATTCATCTGTTCCAGAATGTGTAGGCCCAGTATAGTGCTAACAAGGGAATATAGAGCCAAAAACTCTGTTCTTATGCAACCTACCTGCCGAAAAGGGTTAAATACTCTATGATTTTATAAGATGTGAAACGGGTCAACATGTGAACTGATAAGTGGGTCAAATTAAAATAGCTAAAATAGAACAGGGTAAAATGGGTAAAACTAAATTAGCTAAAATAAAAACTGGTCAAATGGTTTATATGTCAACCAAAGTTATCGTTGTAATCATATTAAAAATAACGATTAACAATAGCCTTTAGAACTACCGTGAAAGGCAAAATTTTTTGGTTCTCTTTGAAATAAATAAAAGGGAATCTTTAATCATACAGTATTAAAACATGGAGCCACTTTCTAAAAGTGACTCAATGTTTCTCAATCAAGGTTGAGGATATTTATAATTCTTTGTAAGAAAGAAAAGCCAGGTTCGATAGGGCTATGGTTAGCATTTACTTTAATGTACTAATTATTTACAAAATTCAAAATTAATGGAGAGAAATGTGTTGGTTGGTCAACCCACTCCGTTTTAACTAAAAAATTACCCGTTTGACCCTACCCAATCCACCTGACGTAACTCATTGTTTTAACCCATGTCAAGGTCCGTATGACTTACTTTCCTTTTAAGACTAACCAGCTGAATCAAAACTCTCAATCTAATGTTAATTCCTTAACTTCGTGTCTCAGATCCCAATCCATACACACAGAACAGTCAATTATCTCCCACTCCCAAACACAATCCTAGACATAACCACGTGGACAAATTGGTATTCCAGCAACAAAACAAGCCTTAAGTAAGTGGTTCCTCAAATTAACAGAACACATTACTTACCATGGATTTAAGCAAAGCAATATTGATTGGTCATTCATAAAGCTTCGATGGAATGCTTTGGCAGGGACACTCTTTGACTTCTTGGTGATAATAGAAGCAATTGTAGTTACTCAGTGTATTGTAACCTATCTAATATACCTTATTACTACATTGAGTCAGCTCTTCCACATTTTCAATTACCTAAATCCTATTATCCGTGCAAAACTAAACACACTGAGCTGCATCTGAAATTTTGTAAGTGTATAAAGTAAAGCAGCCAATAGCAAAAACTTGTTCATGTATCTACTTCATTACAACTGGCTAACAAAGGTTTGGCGAAGCTTATGCACTTGTACATTCTATCTAATCACCGAAACTATACAATAAAAAGCAGCTCAGTTTATCTAGTGTCCTAACAAACATGAACTTCAGTTCTATTTGTGAAGGGAAAATGTATTCATTTTATAAATAGATATATAAATACTGACTTGTAAAGATTTGCATATCAAAATAATGAATGGTTAGTTTCTCGTATGAGATGAGTTTATTCACAGTTAGTGACGTATGTTGACTTAATGCCCAAGGCAGTAAATTAAGGCTATAATGTGAAATTCGTTTGGATATACTAAGGATGAAGGAGAAACAAAGGCAATACTAGAGCAACAAATACAAGGAGAAAACTTATGAAAATGATAAAAAGAGCAATGGAGTGTGAAGTACCTAGGCTGGAAATGATTAAGGCAGTATTTAGGTGGAAGCTAGTGAAGCATTTTCAGAGAAGTGGAAGACACTCCTGTGACTTTCTAGCCTCTTGATACTGCAATTATTTGGAAACAATCAAATTAATGCATCACTTTGTTACAGTTAAAGAACAACAATAGTAAGAAAGTATCATAAAAACATAGTGTACTTAACTACTTTAATGTAGAGTCAAAGTCAAGACTCTTCAATTAGAAAACTGATATGGAGATTCCTACAAACTTGACACAAAATAAATTTTCTATTTAGAGCTTATTTTTACCGTTTTAAGATGGATTTTAAGTTTTATTGAATCTTATCATACCACTTAACTAGTCTAAGTAAAAGTGCAGTCTCTTCAGCTCAGAAAATCAACTTTCTTAAAAAGAAAATACGTTTCGGAATATTAATAACTACCTGCCTACTTGGGCAAGGTGCCCCGCTGAGTTCTGAAAAGGTTTCGGCAATATAACACCTCCAGGATCTTTTCATCAATCACCTCGGACATTGCTCATCATCTATAATACATCAGTAGTTCCAAAACACTTGATTACTCCGATACTTTTTCTTAAGATATATTACAATCAATTCCATATAAGTCCATCTTTTCTTCGTATTAAAATCCAAAAGTGCCTCTGAACTAGAGTGAAAATCTCCTTTTCCTAAAACATCAAACACAATCTGATCGGTTAACACAACAGGTGAATCTTTGACATTCATTTTCCTTAAAGCAAAGTCCAAATTTCTCCCTAATTTCCTGTCCAAATATGCATCAACAACACAGCCATAAGTGACAAGATCCGGGAGAACCCCATTATGGTTCATATGCTCGAGACTTAAATGAAGATCCCAGAACAAAGACATCTTTGAAAAAGCCGCAGCTCTAATATTAAAAGTAGTGAGATCAGGATAAAATCCAGCTACCACCATATTTATAAACTCTCTTTGCATACTCTTCATTTTAAAATTGGCAGCATACGATAATAATAATAAATTCCAAATAAGATTTCCGCAATTTCTCCTACCAAGACCCACATCTCGTAGGAAATTACCCAAATTATGAAACTTTTGTTCCCGTATGTAGGCATCAGCAACTGCCCTAATCCCATCTTTTTCGATTAAAAATCTTGATCCTTTTAGACGCTTGTAAGTGTTTTCCATCATGGGTATTGAACCGAAACGACTATAATATATAATATAAGCGTTACCTATCGCAGAACTAACAGGGAATCCCTTTGAGACCATATCTTTTAATGTGTTATCCATTAGCTCAAGCTCTCCTATCGTACCGAAACTAGATATGGTGTGTGCATATACTTTCTGTTGTAAATGAGGATGCCTAAGACAGGTTTGATGTACAATTCTAGTTACCTCATCAAAAAGGCCGATCGCAATATAAGCATCAATTAGGTCTGAAACTACATGAGCATCGAGATTATATGAACTGTTAATAATATCATTCCATAGAGCGTCTGCCTGAGTGAAAAAACCATTGTTGGCGTAACATAACATCAAAGCTGTCAAGGTAGAATTGTCGAGAATAAAACCTTCAGCTTGCAATCTGAGAACGAGTTCGTGAGCAATATGGGGTAATCCATTTTTGCTTAAACTTTGAACAATAGAAGCACACTCATCAGCATTACTGACTTTTTTAAGACTTCCATATCGTTTATAGTCTTGATTTATCTGTTCAAGCAAACCAAAGACCATTAATGGGAAACGATAGCCACATCATATGTTGTTACAAATTATAATACTTTCCGTTTTGTAACAGACGGACACATTCATTTCTGAGACTAAATGCTGTGACTTTCTACATTGTAATAATTAACAAGTTATGATTAGATACAAGATTAACGTCTGCCCACATAACAATATTGGCAGATTATCATTATATCATGAATCTTTCTTCGGATTTCCTTCTTAGATAGCAATAATTTCATAAGCAATCTTAAAGAACTTCAGGATAAGATGTTTGGACAACATAGATGTACTTTAGTACTTCAACACTACAAAGCCGAAAAAACAATGCCGATAATCATACTTAAAACCATATATTTTTCTCTATACTAACCGTAATATCAAAACAGAACGTAATCTTGGTTCTTGTAAATGCAAAAAAAAACTCAAGCCCGAAAAAATGAAGTTTTAACACAATTGCATAATAGTACAATTTAACCTACAAACTTTCTCCACAAATAAATAAGCAAACTCAAATCAACGCTACCATACACCGCAGTCGCTATGTGCAGGTAATCGTCTAGTATACAAAACATGATAATACCAGAAAATGAAAAGAAAAACGGCTTACTTTCCGGGACGAGGGTCTACCATGTGAGTTTCCATAGCAGCTGCATAGCGTCTTCACAGGAATGAATTTACTTACATAAAGGAGTGACATCTCTGAATAATCAATGTTCTAAATTCAAAGATGTAACATAATTAACGAGGCAAAGTAACTAATTTGTTTGGGGGTTTACTGAAAATTGAACAACAAGAAAACAAAATTGAAGGCTTTAGTTGAACTTGCCACAACTTCAACTTTTTCGTTCTGTAAATAAGAAGAGAAAAAAACGGAACAATGAATTTAAACCACACAACCAGTAACCAATTTTCGTTCGTTTATCTTGGAAAAATAATTGTCTTAAGTTAATACGAGGGTTCTATAAGGCATGCGTCAGCGCCGGTAAGGCGCGAGGCGTGACCTCGGCATTACGAAATAGACCAAGACGTTTTCTTAAGGCACGGCGCGTGACAACACGTGAAAAGGTGTGTCTTAGCGCGAGGCGTGACGCCTTATTTTGAAGCTTTTAAAGAATTTACTAGTATTTTGTCTAAAATTAGCGAATTACTTATATAAGGGATTTGGGCTGCCCGTGATGACACGCAAAAAGGCATGATAAGACGCGTCTTAGCGCGAGGTGTGGCGCCTTATTTTGAAGCTTTTAAAGGACTTACTAGTATTTGGTCTAAAATTAGCAGAATTATTGATATAAGGGATTTGGGCTTGGGCATGGTAACTTTATAAATCAATTTCAAGTTTTTAACTTATATACGTGGTTCTACTACTCATATAACGGGTGAAAAAAAAAAAAAAAAAAAAAAAAAAAAAAAAAAAAAAAAATCCAACTTGTTGATGCTGGTGCTGGTGTTGTTGCTGGTGCTGAAAAAGATTAAAAATTTAGCGTTTATTTTTTAGTTGTATTTGGCAAACTAGTTGTACTTTTAGATTAAAAGTGTAAAATGACATAATTTGTGAAAAATAATCTCCATAATCTTTAAAAGCTGGTTTTGAGAATTTATTTTTCTTAAATAATCCATAATCTTTGTCACCCAAACATTTTTTTTTACCAATGCTTATAATAATAATAATAATAATAATAATAATAATCATCTTAAACCTCCATAATCTTTCACAATCTCGCGCCAAGCTTGTCCAAAATAAAATAAATATATAAAACAACATTCATACTCTGATCACTCACAACTAACTTGAACCAACTCGAATCTCAAAGCAGTTATGAACACAACTACTTCCATAATCCAAACTCTACACGCTCAATTTCACAAACACACTTCCACACATTTCCTAACACTCTACATTTCACAAACCCTAACCTTCAGATCAAACATCGTAAAAATCACCACAATGTGTTAGTTTGTAACGCAATTGACGGTGACGTGGACACGGCGGTGGTGGAGAAGGATACGACGGAGAAGGTGAAACGGCGGCATTTTGAGGTTTTGGACGGTTATCCGACACCGTTTGGTGCCAGAGATGATGGAGTTAATTTTGCCATATTTTTGCGGAATGCAGCGTCTGTGATTTTGTGTTTGATGAGTCCGAATGATTTGCCTCAGGTAGTCATAGCTTAAATGTGATTTTATTACTGTAGAATATGAGTAGTAATTGTGACTAGATTGAATAGATTGTTGAAATGCAATTAGAGCGGCAATTGCCTTTTTTGGACATTAGGCTGTTTGGCAAATTTAGGGGAGCAATTAGCAGTAGCGAGTATTTGACAATGTAGCCATACATGTAATTACAAAGTGTTAAATGACAAAAAGCTAAATGCTAACGCTTAATGCTTCTTCAAGTAGCATTTGGAAACGACAAACGCTAGTTGTCAAACGAGCTTTTAATTCAGCATGATAACCGCTAAACGCTATTAAATGCTCCTTGCCAAACATGGTTCCATTCTGGAGTCAGCTATCAATGAAAAGCCTAATGATTCTAATAAAAAAAACTGAAAAAAATGTGAGAAAATGAAAATATAAAATAAAATAAAAAGATTGTTGAAAATATATCAAAGGGCATATCGATAGAAAGATAATTAAATGCTCGTCGTGATGATATATTTATTTTCGTTTAACGATTAACGGTTTAAGAGATATTAATATTTGAAAAAAAAATGATGAAAATGGGTTTGTTAAAATATTGTGTTTAATCTTATCTATTGAATCAAATAAAGATAAAAGATGGAGATTGGTCCTTTTTTATATTAATAAAGTTTGGTATGCAAATGATTTTAAATCCTAAATCCCAAAACATCACTTTAAATTTTAAATTTCAATATTTTGTTTACTTTCTCGCATAATAATGTTTTAAAATAGTTTTTGAAACAGTTGCCTTAAAAAATAGTTTTTGTTTCTAAAACTAATGTTCTTTCTAAAGTTACCTAATATTTACAATTTATTTTCTTTTTTACAAATACATCACAATCCGGATTCATATTTCAATCCCAATTTGTTAAAGTGAAACTCGTATGGTACTGTTTTCACCTCGGATAATGATGAAGGCTTGCCCAATGTTAATTGCTAAATGTTACACGAAGTGATAACTTCTTCATATTTGCGTGAACTAGTGGACCGTACCTTTGATCCGTTGAGCGAGAGCCTCTCCACATGGGACTTTCGGATCACTATGGCCGACTTTCGTCTCTATTCGACCAGTCGGTCTCACAGTCAGGCAGGCTTATACCATTATGCGCACGAGCAGAATCTTAGCTTGAGCCTACCTTCGCACACCTCCGTTACTCTTTAGGAGGCATCCGCCTCAAATAAACTACCCACCTTGCAGTGTCCTGCCCCCTCCCCCCCCCCCCCCCCCCCCGAATGATCGGTGCGGCGGTTAGGCATCCTTAGAAGAAAGAGTGGTCTTTCAGGATTGGTCGTTGTGTGTCACCACCTCTGATGTAGGTTTTACTGACCAGGTTTTAATATTTATAAGTTGCTCGTTTACCTAAGGTCTACCTAATGCACTATCAGGCAGTGTACCCAGTCGTGTGAGGTATAGTTAGTTGGTAAAGCTGAGGTCGTCCCAAGAGCTATACGTGTGGAATCTATCTAAGTTTAGAGTCACGTTTAAAAGGGGGTTTATGATTATAAAGATTAATTAACTAATAAATGTAAATGACAAGACAAGTAAATAAATAGAAGAGAATCAGTAGGGAGAAGCAATGTTAACCTAATTACTACTCTTGTTATTATTATGATTAGTTTTCTATAACGTGCATCCTATCGTTTCGTCTGGGGGTTATATACATTTAGGCTTAGAGGGTTAAATCACCTAAATCTATCCTACACCTTGTCCTATTCACGCCTATTGTAAAGACGATAGTTCATCGGGCGGCGTGAATCTACGAAGATGCAAGAGTCATTAAGTACCTCTACTAACTTGGACAAGTCTAACGGGATGCGGGTACTGGTCACATCTTACACCCCCTCTAACTTCTTTAAGCATATCGCATTGGTAGGTGGTCCTAGGGTTAATTCGCACATGTATGGTGATATTTCTATCACCATGTCACATCCTCAATTGGCTTGGGTCCTAGGGTTAATTCACCAAGCCTCCAAGGAACTACCGATACTCAACACTACCAAAACTAGAGTGTCCTAAGACTAGCCAAGAAAGTATACAAACAAGACGATAATAGATGCATAGAAAAGTAAATCATAACAATAACAATTTCATAACAAGGCTAACACCAAGAGGTGTTTAGCCACTCATATCCATAATTGCAGTAAAACAAGAGTTTAATATCACAAATGTAAACCTGAATCGAATGCAAATCAAAGGAATGAATAAACTTATGATTGGTGTGTGAATTCTCCCTTGGAAATGACATGTATGCAGACTGAACTTCGTTCCTCCTGCTCCCTGAGTTTCTCCCAACTTCTGTGTGGTGAAAAGTAAATGAATAAACTCGGAATTAGGGCTGATATTTATAGGCCCGACTTTGCTACGGTGTAGCTGGATGAGTTGCTACGCCATAGCCTTTATTACTAATATCAACTACGTCGTAGCTTGATCAAGTGCTACGGGCGTAGGTTCTTCCTTAGATGCTTCTACGGCGTAGTTATATGGGAAACTACGCCGTAACTTCTTCTTTGGCCACGTGAGTTCTTTACTGCCTCATTTTGGGGTTTACGCCGTAGGTGGAGAGTGGCTACTCCGTAGATCCCTTTAGTAGATCATTACGATGTAGTCATGGCTGAGCTACGTCGTAGTCTTCATAAGTACTTGCTACGACATAGGTAGATGAAACCTCTACGCCGTAGTTGGTACAGAATCTGCATACTTCACATATTTCTATTTAGTCCTTCCATTTCCGCGTTTCTTCGTTCCTTTGCTCATCTTTGCCCTAAAAACAGAATATAAACAAATAAGACTATATATCCTAACATATGAATACAAAAGATGAGTAATTAAGGGGGAAATTAACACTTAAATCATGGACTTATTTGATGTTATCAAATATCCCTCCACTTGAACTCTACTTGCCCTCAAGTAGACCTTATTAGAATAATTTTTTAAAAAGATATTTCCCAAGAAACTGGAAAATATGAGTCTGAAAACTTCCTATGCTAGAATATATCAAAGCCGAACACCTCACGAAATGGGAACAAACACTTATCTCTCTCTCCTAATCTAAGTGTTAATTTCGGGGTGATCACTCAATGCACAGTCATAGAATGTATTCTATCATAAGCTTGGCGGTTACACAAATCTCTACCACTAGAGCTAAGGTCGAAACAATTTTTAAAGGCAATATTGGGTGAACATATATAAGGCTTATGGGTGTAGTGTTGTTACTAACATACTACGGCAAAGGCGACAAAGGCAACGGTACATTACCGGAATGCTGGGCAAGACACTAATGACTGTTCAAATCCTTCACCTTAGCATGATTCACAACTAAAGGGTAGGATAAGACATGGGATGCACAATAATGGTGTAAAAGGAAAAAGAAAGCAAATAGTCTTAGCCTATAACCGAGTTGCTACCACTTGCCGTTCATCCAAAGTCCAAGCTTCAAAATGCAAAAATTGGATCATGTAACAAGTGTGTGCCATTAGCGGACGTCATGTTGGGCACCTCACTTAGTCTTCATGTTGGCGATTAAGAACCAACAACTTCATTCTTCATATGTGACCGAAGTGGCCTCTTCGATACTAATTCTTTCAAAGCTCAAAATGCGGTGATATACAAGTTTGCACCAAAGATAACTTATCTACATACAGAATTTCACATTTTTTTTTCAACAAGAAATAAATATATCCCCCCACTTGAGATGAACTATACATGTAACAATAGTGGGTTACTCATGATCTTCAAAGATGGGTCTTCAACATAGGTGTGATTCTTGAATCTCTTGACTTGAACCTCAAACTAGAACAAGTGACAACTTCCCAACCATAAACCAAGACTACACGGTAGGCTAAGGTGAATAGGTGTATCGAAACAATAATATGGGTAAGAAACGAAAGGATAGGCTCAAGAGGGTGTATCTAGGAGTATCTTGCATTAAAGGTGAGTGCAACAAAGGGTTTAACACGGGGGTCGAATAGTCAATGTAACTAATCTATAAATAGGTTATTTGGGTGATAATCCTAAAATATTGTCTTCTTAAAAAGTTTCTTCCAAATGTATAAAGGAATCTCAGTATACTACTCGTCTATGGTTTCAAAGTGATGTAAAGGCCAAGTTCTGAAGTTTACAAATTTTCGGCACACTCATAATTTAGGTGGATTTGGGGTAAAACAGGGGAAACTGAAATAGGCTAAATCTCACCATGGTATTAATGGTTAATGTGCTCGGCTAAGGTCTATTCTAGTTAGGTTCGGAAAAACATGTCAAAGGTTTTAAAAATGGCATAATTTTTCAAAATAAACTAGAAAAATGGGACAAAATAAAGTTCAAATTATAATTCTACTCCCGTCCCCCCACTTGAGTTGTACAAAGTCCCTTTTGTACATAAAATAATTAATAAAGAGGAAAAAGTAAAATGGGAACGAGAACTTCCCTGAAATTTGCTCTTGAAAATGATAGAAGAATCATGTTGAAAAACGAGCCTTCACTTCGCTTAATGAGCAAACTTCAAATCCCTGAAATCACACAACTACCAAACGCATAGAATCTAAAAAATAAAAATAAAAATCCTAACTCACTTTCGTAGGAATCACGGTTGCATTTAGCGTATGTAACAAGCCTTTTAAACCACTTGGTGTCCCAAGTGGACGAGTCAAGTCTCGTGAGGGTTTACAGGAAACACACCCACAAAGTTCATTTAAAAACGAATACAAGTTTAAAATATGATTTGTAAAAAAAAAAAAAAAATAGGTACAGAAGGAAGCTACGGCGTAGCTAGAATGTGTTGCTACGTTGTATTTGCTAAAATACTCTAGACTGACACCTGGGGGTTGCTACGGCATAGTGATGGTTGGAGCTACGCCGTAGCTAAGTCCTGGGGAATTTTCCTTGGTGCAAAAGTCTAAAAATGGGTTCCTTAACGCAAAGATTCCTCTAGAACCTGCAAATCATTAACACAAAACATACCAAACCAACAAAATAAAAGAAAATAAAAGGAAAGGGATAATTCGGGTTGTCTCCCGAAAGAGCATTTTTGTTTATTATCGAGTCTTTAAGTTAGACTCACTGCCACACCCTTCATGTAGGTAGACGGGCAAGTCCACCACTTCGCTTATCTAAGGAAGTCGGTGACTGGTCCTAAACCGTTGGAGCGACATAGGGTGTTAATCCGTGATGATTTTCCCAGAGAAAATTGGATTTTGTCCATTCACTACGATATTTCATTTCGTCTTTCTTGGTTGGCAGGGCTTCTCCAAACTTGACTTTAATCCGATTATCAAAAGATATTCTGCGATACCCAACTTCTCCTCTTAAGGGAGCATTAAAACATGCCCATTGTCACACCCCCAAAATCGGGTCCAGCGGAGGCATACATGTAGAGGGGGTGTAACTCAATCGGTATCACAACACAAGTACAAAAATGGTTTTCACTTTAATCATTTAGAATAAAATCGTTTAATCAAAAATGTTGAATTTACATCGTTAAAAGTAGTGCGGAAGTAGGCCCTTAAAATAGTTTAAAACGGTCCACATATAAATAATCAGAGTCTTCTATGACCATGCCATGCCCTGCCAAAACCTCCTGTAGCGTGTCATAGGTTAAAACCTGAAAATACATGCTAAAGTGTCAACACGAGGTTGGTGAGTTCATAGAGTTTGTTTAACAAATAAAGTCTATAGAAAAATGATCACACAGCAAAGGCATCGTAAATCCACTCAGTTACACGTCCCGCCATAAGAGACTTGTAACCTGTGTGTTCACAACCCACTGCTAACATATATAGTATGAGTAAAACATGTATAAGTTCATCACAACAGTTAAGCAATTAGTCGTGATTCTACACTTCATCTCCGAAGACCTCACGTTTATTGTATGTCTCAATGGTCATCCAGCAACTTAATCTGGAGCCGCTGGCAGTCTCAATGGTCATCCAGCAACTTAATCTGGAGCCACTGGAAAAGATTACTGGGTGCCATTTCCCAAAGTATAAAAGATTACTGTGTGCTATTTCCCAAAGTATAAGTTGCTTAAGAATACAAAATCACAGTTTAGTATAACGCAGTTAAGTATAGCACAATCTCGTATGTATGAAATCAAGTATAAATGTAATCAAGTATAAGACAATCAAGTATAAATGTTTCAAGTATCAAGAAAGTATGTTTTGAGTATTTGTACAAGTAAGTAAGTAGTTGAGCATGTATCACCCCCCAAAGAGTTAAAACAAGTATAAAAAGAGTAGGGGCTATGACTCACCTGGTGCGAATAGCTACGATGACAAAAGTGGATACACAGAAATGAGGTTCGATCTCTAACCGCAACCTAATACGAATGATAGTGATCTACTTAGATCATGAAATGATGTAGAGAATATGCATGCACATGATACATATACCACTCATAACTTGAAAATACTAGTTATTGTCAAAGTAAAGTATTTTCCATACTTAGGAAAAATAAGTCCAACTAGGCTTATAAAAACTTGTCGTAATATATCGTATATAAAATGTTAGTGTTATATTCCTTACTTTGGAAAAACCTTGAGATAACGTCTAATCGCCGTAAAGATAAACTTATAATCCTTAGTACTTCATTAGTTATGAATATAACTCTTGAATAAGAAATCTAGAAAATATAACATTTAGTACGTAGTTATATTATTTCTAGTAGTGACTAAATATATATATAGTTTTGACGATTTTAAAACATGTATAACTTTGTCGTTTTAAGTTCATTTTCCTCGTTCTTTATATCCCCGGAATCGTGGGACAAAATACTAACATGTTTTTGATAAGTCGGGATGGCTAGATTTAGTTTTACGCCTCGAAACTGTCGTGACAACTGTTCATCAGCAAAGAATTTTCAGAAAAATAGTTTTCGTCGTTAATTTCGGAAAATCATATCTCCTTTGTTATTAACTCGTTTTAATCCGTTCTTTCGCCCACGGCTTCGTTTTTGAAAGTATTTTCTAAATCTTTGGTCAAAAATTACCCATCATCTACTGATTTTCCCACGTTTTAAAAATATGGACAGTAGGTATATATTGTTTCAAAAGTCATTTCTAGTGTTCCAATCTAGTTCCAACATCAACCAAACCACTTTCAATCACCACAAATCTAGTCTAATCTTACCATACACCTTCTTAGGGTGTCATGGGTTCCTAAACATCATAAATCAAGTAGATCTAACAAGAGTTTCCATTTCTAGAGTTTCAAAGTTATATATATATATATATATATATATATATATATATATATATATATATATATATATATATATATATATATATATATATATATATGAGTGGTATAACTAACATATGCATGTAGATCTTGAATGGAAATCATATGATCATAAAAATAACATGAAGAAATTATGGAAAAGAGTTTGACAACTTACTTAGAAAGATTATAGAGCTTGGATGAGTAAAACCTAAGAAACCTTGAGTTTTTATTACAAAACTCAAACAAGGATCACTAAAGGAACTAGATAATGACTTGATCTTGGAAAAATGATGGATTCTTGATGTTCTTCTTGTCTTGGCCGAAAATGGTGAGAAGAGAGAAAGAGAGATGAAGTCTAGTGGTTTGATTTGGTGAAATGAATGAGAAAAAGTGTATATATGTTTTATATAATTATCTCCTAGACATTCTATGACAACATTAATGAGTTAGTAGAGATTTTTCAAAGTGTAAGTGATTAGTATGGAGGGGGAAAGAAAAGTGTGATTGGTGTAAGATAGTTGATGCAAATTTTAAGTATTAGTATGTATATATTAATAGTTTTAGAGTATACCGGGTACCGAGTTAACTAAAAATAAATTTTAACGGAGTTAACCGGGACATAATAAAGTCGTAAGAATTGTAAAAATATGTTGGGTATCAATATTGAGTGTTTGGATGATTATTGTTTAGTTTCTACGAAAACAGTCGTAATTAAATTAGGCGTACGATATAAATTAAATAAATTTCCAAAATACCGGGTAAATTAATAATATAGTTTTTATATCATTATTATGAGTATAAAAATGTGTTAGGACCATAGTTGGGATTATCGGATCAATTATTCATAGTAATAGTTTATACGATAACGTTTATTAGGTAGATAACCGCACGTATACAGAAATGACGCAACTCACGCATAAATGACAAATTTTCTCCGGGGGTGAATAGTGTTTTATGAATAGTAAAAATGATGAATAGTGATCGATGAATAGTAAATGTGAAAGTTCGGGAAAAGACCAGAATTTACGAGTTGTGACAGTCTCTACCCCTTAAGGGAACTTCGTCCCGAAGTTCAGTTAACGTTGGTCTCTGAAGTGTTATAAAGGTGAAGATTCATGAGACGAAATGACCAGTTGACGTGTTTCCAGGCGGCGGTTTACGAGGTGATGAAAAGTATAAGCGTTCTAACAACGAGGGTATACACATACATAAATGTAACATTTAGAAATTGAGTAGAGGATTCAATCCAGACATAATTTTATTATAACCATTCTCAGTGTTACAAAATTCATTTCTGAGTCGGATATAGGTAGTCAGCCTATGTCCCACTATCCCGGGTTAAATATAGATGACTAGTCTATATTCCACCGAGGTTCCATGAATTTTGAAATACTCAGCTCAGTTATACTAATACTATGTCCTTCACAAATACCAAGACGTTCAGAAAGACTAAGGCAGGTGACCAAACTCGAGGTCAAATGATGAAACTATGCAAGGAGAAGGCGTAACATGAGGCGCATAAGTTATGTAAGCATACTAATAGGGAAGACAATTATAGTAATCAACTAGAATAAGTGAATATAATATACCAGAAAATGAGATACAAATCTCATCACCTAAGTCAGCAACAAACCACAAGTGAGGCTTCAGCTTGGCAGACAGGCACGTGACGGTCATAGGGTTAAGTTTTTCATAAAAGTAGCTATAGACTAGGTTTTAAAAACACTTAGTTCGCTATAGCCAAAGCTCTGATACCAATCTGTCACACCCCCAAAATCGGGTCCAGCGGAAGCATACATGTAGAGGAGGTGTAACTCAATCGGTATCACAACACAAGTACAAAAATGGTTTTCACTTTAATCATTTAGAATAAAATCGTTTAATCAAAAATGTTGAATTTACATCGTTAAAAGTAGTGCGGAAGTAGGCCCTTAAAATAGTTTAAAACGGTCCCCATATAAATAATCAGAGTCTTCTATGACCATGCCATGCCCTGCCAAAACCTCCTGTAGTGTGCCATAGGTTAAAACCTGAAAATACATGCTAAAGTGTCAACACGAGGTTGGTGAGTTCATAGAGTTTGTTTAATAAATAAAGTCTATAGAAAAATGATCACACAGCAAAGGCATCGTAAATCCACTCAGTTACAAGTCCCGCCATAAGAGACTTGTAACCTGTGTGTTCACAACCCACTGCTAACATATATAGTATGAGTAAAACATGTATAAGTTCATCACAACAGTTAAGCAATTAGTCGTGAGTCTACACTTCATCTCCGAAGACCTCACGTTTATTGTATGTCTCAATGGTCATCCAGCAACTTAATCTGGAGCCACTGGCATTCTCAATGGTCATCCAGCAACTTAATCTGGAGCCACTGGCAGTCTCAATGGTCATCCAGCAACTTAATCTGGAGCCACTGGAAAAGATTACTGGGTGCCATTTCCCAAGGTATAAAAGATTACTCGGTGCCATTTCCCAAAGTATAAGTTGCTCAAGAATACAAAATCACAGTTTAGTATAACGCAGTTAAGTATAGCACAATCTCGTATGTATGAAATCAAGTATAAATGTAATCAAGTATAAGACAATCAAGTATAAATGTTTCAAGTATCAAGAAAGTATGTTTTGAGTATTTGTACAAGTAAGTAAGTAGTTGAGCATGTATCTCCCCCCAAAGAGTTAAAACAAGTATAAAAAGAGTAGGGCTATGACTCACCTGGTGCGAATAGCTACGATGACAAAAGTGGATACACAGAAATGAGGTTCGATCTCTAACCGCAACCTAATACGAATGATAGTGATCTACTTAGATCATGAAATGATGTAGAGAATATGCATGCACATGATACATATACCACTCATAACTTGAAAATACTAGTTATTGTCAAAGTAAAGTACTTTTCATACTTAGAAAAAATAAGTCCAACTAGGCTTATAAAAACTTGTTGTAATATATCGTATATAAAATGTTAGTGTTATATTCCTTACTTTGGAAAAACCTTGAGATAACGTCTAATCGCCGTAAAGATAAACTTATAATCCTTAGCACTTCATTAGTTATGAATATAACTCTTGAATAAGAAATCTAGAAAATATAACATTTAGTACGTAGTTATATTATTTCTAGTAGTGACTAAATATATATATAGTTTTGACGATTTTAAAACATGTATAACTTTGTCGTTTTAAGTTCATTTTCCTCGTTCTTTATATCCCCGGAATCGTGGGACAAAATACTAACATATTTTTGATAAGTCGGGATGGCTAGATTTAGTTTTACGCCTCGAAACTGTCGTGACAACTGTTCATCAGCAAAGAATTTTCAGAAAAATAGTTTTCGTCGTTAATTTCGGAAAATCATACCTCCTTTGTTATTAACTCGTTTTAATCCATTCTTTCGCCCACGGCTTCGTTTTTGAAAGTATTTTCTAAATCTTTGGTCAAAAATTACCCATCATCTACTGATTTTCCCACGTTTTAAAAATATGGACAGTAGGTATATATTGTTTCAAAAGTCATTTCTAGTGTTCCAATCTAGTTCCAACATCAACCAAACCACTTTCAATCACCACAAATCTAGTCTAATCTTACCATACATCTTCTTAGGGTTTCATGGGTTCCTAAACATCATAAATCAAGTAGATCTAACAAGAGTTTCCATTTCTAGAGTTTCAAAGTTATATATATATATATATATATATATATATATATATATATATATATATATACATATATATATATATATATATATATATATATATATATATATATATATATATATATATATATATATAAATGAGTGGTATAACTAACATATGCATGTAGATCTTGAATGGAAATCATATGATCATAAAAATAACATGAAGAAATTATGGAAAAGAGTTTGACAACTTACTTAGAAAGATTATAGAGCTTGGATGAGTAAAACCTAAGAAACCTTGAGTTTTTATTACAAAACTCAAACAAGGATCACTAAAGGAACTAGATAATGACTTGATCTTGGAAAAATGATGGATTCTTGATGTTCTTCTTGTCTTGGCCGAAAATGGTGAGAAGAGAGAAAGAGAGATGAAGTCTAGTGGTTTGATTTGGTGAAATGAATGAGAAAAGGTGTAGTATATGTTTTATATAATTATCTCCTAGACATTATATGACAAAATTAATGAGTTAGTAGAGATTTTTCAAAGTGTAAGTGATTAGTATGAAGGGGGGAAAGAAAAGTGTGATTGGTGTAAGATAGTTGGTGCAAATTTTAAGTATTAGTATGTATATATTAATAGTTTTAGAGTATACCGGGTAACGAGTTAACTAAAAATAAATTTTAACGGAGTTAACCGGGACATAATAAAGTCGTAAGAATTGTAAAAATATGTTGAGTATCAATATTGAGTGTTTGGATGATTATTGTTTAGTTTCTACGAAAACCGTCGTAATTAAATTAGGCGTACGATATAAATTAAATAAATTTTCAAAATACCGGGTAAATTAATAATATAATTTTTATATCATTATTATGAGTATAAAAATGTGTTAGGACCATAGTTGGGATTATCGGATCAATTATTCATAGTAATAGTTTATACGATAACGTTTATTAGGTAGATAACCGCACGTATACAGAAATGACGCAACTCACGCATAAATGACAAATTTTCTCCGGGGGTGAATAATGTTTTATGAATAGTAAAAATTTTGAACGCTTCTCAGAATCACAAATTGACTCCGAAAAAGATGAATAGTAAAATGATGAATAGTGATCGATGAATAGTAAATGTGAAAGTTCGGGAAAAGACCAGAATTTACGAGTTGTGACAGTGTTGCTACGCTGTAGTTGCTAAAATACTCTAGACTGACACCTGGGGGGTTGCTACAGCATAGTGATGGTTGGAGCTACGCCGTAGCTAAGTCATGGGGAATTTTCCTTGGTGCAAAAGTCTAAAAATGGGTTCCTTAACGCAAAGATTCCTCTAGAACCTGCGAATCATTAACACAAAACATACCAAACCAACAAAATAAAAGAAAATAAAAGGAAAGGGATAATTCGGGTTGTCTCCCGAAAGAGCACTTTTGTTTATTATCGAGTCTTTAAGTTAGACTCACTGCCACACCCTTCATGTAGGTAGACGGGCAAGTCCACCTCTTCGCTTATCTAAGGAAGTCGGTGACTGGTCCTAAACCGTTGGAGCGACATAGGGTGTTAATCTGTGATGATTTTCCCAGAGAAAATTGGATTTTGTCCATTCACTACGATATTTCATTTCGTCTTTCTTGGTTGGCAGGGCTTCTCCAAATTTGACTTTAATCCAATTATCAAAAGATATTCTGCGATACCCAACTTCTCCTCTTAAGGGAGCATTAAAACATGCCCATTCATATCTTTTTGCCAATTGCACTTCTTCCAGTTCACCACCATTGCATTTCGTCCGAACGGGGTTGCAAGTGGGCCAAGCTTGAGTCGTTCCATTATCCATCATTAAAGCTGGTTTACAAAAGTGTAGTATCCAATTAACTTCTTCTCTCTATTTAAAACCATCATAGTAGTTACGAATCCAGGGTTTCCTATCAAAATCTTTATCTACGTAGCAAGACCAGACGTTGGCTTCCTTAGTCAATAGCCTCAACCTGGTATGTCCTCCTCCATTACAATTCCCGATGTAAGGACAACAAGAAGGCATGCATAACCTCCTATTTTCCTTAATTGGTTTAGGTTCACGACAATGACGAACCACTGTTACGGTGATAGGGCCTTCACCACCCCAAGATTCAGGTGGTGGATGGTCAATGTCTCTATCTTCCCCAGATGATTCTCCGCTTTCGTCATTTGTGTCGGAGCAAGCATCGTGCGCATATTTTAAACATAAGGGAGGCATATAATTGAAAATGTAACCTGAGATTCCTAGTGTGTCCGGTGGATCCTCCTTAACAATGTTTTTGGCCACTCGTGAATTAGCCATATCTTTGTGCTTTAGCATGTTTGCTTCTTCCATGTTGAAAACTATCCTTTTGTTGTAAAGCTCAACTCCCAATGATATCTCCTTTTCAAAAACATTGATACGGGCTTGAGATGTTGCTAGGAAGGGTCTTCCAAGGATTAGGTCTTCCTTTGGAGTATTTGCCATATTAATTACCACAAAGTCAACTGGAATAGAAACATGTCAACCTTAACTAGGACATTCTCGATGGTTCCAAATGGGGTTACCTTAGTCATATTAGCCATCTCGATCACCAAGCTTGTCTTTCTTAAGCTCGTAAGTCTAAGTGAAATAAATAGAGATAGAGGCATTACGTTGATACTGGATCCCAAATCTGCCAATGCTGATAAGTTAGAGTTACCGATGGTACAAGGGAGAACGAAGCTTTCCGTGCTATCTTCCTTGGTTGGAAGCTGGCATGGTGTTGAATTGCAGCTATTTGGTTCTTCTTTTGAAAGAATTTCATCACAAGATTGACTTTTGACCCCTTTGAGACGATTTTCTTCCTTGTTGGCGAACATCGCTATGCATGCTCCGACTGTTTTCTTGCCTTCCTCGGTTACGTTCTTTTTATGAATGTTATCGGCCAAATCTTCAATCATTGCTGCCAGATTTTTGAGAGACTCATCATGGTTAGCGAGGCTCTTGTTAGTGGCTTCTTGAAAGTTCTTTAGCCATTCATCTTGCTCTCTTTGTTTCTTTCTCGAATCTTCAAGATATTTGTTGATTGTTTCTTCGAGGCTAGATCTTCTCTCTCCATAAGGTGGCCGATTGTATCCTGATGGCCCTGTACGATAACCGTTACTAATGTAACCTTGGAATGGTTTTCCTTCCCCATATTTCACCTCTTCCGTTTTTCCATCATCCTCTTTCAAAGGACAATCTCTAGCCAAATGCGGTCCTTCACAAATCTCGCAACCAACTTGAATACCGTGAACATTCTCCTTCAGCTTCTTCATGTCACGCCCCAAGCTTTTGAGTTTGTTGGTACATCCAAATTTCCAGCAATGCTCCTACTACTTCCACCTTCGTGCCACTTTTGAGAGTGGTCACCCATGTCTTCAATAGCCTTTAAGGCTTGAGCAGGGGTCATTCCAGGGATTGGTCCCTAAGAATCTAACATTTGGCGGGTGGAGATATTGATCCCTTCGTAAAAAAATGTTGACCACTTGTTGCTTGTTGAGATCATGACTAGGGCACTTGTACAAAAGATCATTGTACCTATCCCAAGCTTGGTACAATTTTTCATCTCCATCTTGCTTGAAGTTGTGAATATCTTCAAGCTGCTTTGCCGTCCTTGAAGGAGGGAAATATCTCTGGATGAAATGCTTCTTTAGGAGAGTCCAAATGTTAACAGTCCCCGCTGGTAATCTATCGATCCAAATCTTGGCTCCTCCGGTCAATTTCATAGGGAACACTCTGAGCATAATCGCATCTTGAGATACTCCCGGAATGTTAAACAAACTAACAATGTAAAGAACATTGTCAATGTGTTCGTGAGCATCTTCCGTCTTGCTTCTCGAGAATGGGTCTTTTCGTAATTCCCTTATGAACTGATTCTTGATTTCAAAATGCACGTCGTCCCCAATAGCTGGCCTAACCAAACCAGGCCCTTGTTCTTCTCGTGTGAGAGCCAAATATTCCTCAAACATGAGGTTTTCAATGTCAACTTCTGCTATGGTGCCTGGAACTTAAAAATGATCGTGAGAAACTGAAAATAAAAATTAAAATTGCAAACTTAAATAAAATCCTAATAGCTCCCCGGCAGCGGCACCAAAAACTTGATGCAGGTTTTACCGACCACGTTTTAATATTTATAAGTTGCTCGTTTACCTTAGGTCTACCTAATGCACTATCGGGTAGTGTACCCGGTTGTGTGAGGTATAGCTAGTTGGTAAATCCGAGGTCATCCCAAGAGCTATGCGTATGGAATCTATCTAAGTTTAGTGTCACATTTAAAAGGAAGTTTATTATTATAAAGATTAATTAACTAATAAATGTAAATGACAAGACAAGTAAATTAATAGAAGAGAATTAGTAGGGAGAAACAATGTTAACCTAATTACTACTCTTGTTATTATTATGATTAGTTTTCTATGAAGTGCATCCTATCGTTTCATCTGAGGGTTATATACATTTAGGATCAGAGAGTTAAATCACCTAAGTATATCCTACACCTTGTCCTATTCCCGCCTATTGTAAAGACGAGAGTTCATCGGGCGGCGTGAACCTAAGAAGATGTAAGAGTCATTAAGTACCTCTACTAATTTGGACAAGACGATAATAGATGCATAGAAAACTAAATCATAACAATAACAATTTCATAACAAGGCTAACACCAAGAGGTGTTTAGCCACTCATATTCATAACTGCATTAAAACAAGAGTTTAATATCACAAATGTAAACATGAATCAAATACAAATCAAAGGAATGAATAAACTTATGATTGGTGTGTGAATTCTCCATTGGAAATGACTTGTATTGATGCGTGGGAATCGCACCAGGCTGTACCTCTCGAGGGATCTCGAGAAGCTTACAACCCCCACCAGGCAGTGTACATGATCGTTGTAGTATAGTATAGTGACAAGTACCGGGGGATTGATCGTTCAACTCAGGAATAGTTTCGCTAGGATTAGAAAGCCTAAAAACTAGGTCTAGAGGTGAGGGATGATTCTTTTTGTATTTTTATGTTTTTATGAAAGCAAGTAAAATCTCGGGTTTTTGGAAGAGTGGGCAGAATTAGTTGCTAGCCAACTAACCCAATAACTACAGATGCAATAAAAATAAAATAACAGAAATGTAAATAAAGCTAATTACTAATGTGGTGTGAGCAATAGATGGGAGAATTGTGTTTACTTAGATTTCACTACTCCCTAGATATCTTTTACAGGTTAATTGTTTGTTACAGTTGCATGGATGACGAGTTATATTCCTTAATATCAATCATGGGGTGGCGTACTTACTTCCCCAATTCTTTAAGCTCCTACTTCACTCCTATGTCGAGCCTGCAAGAAGCTCCTAACATGGGATCACTAAAATTCGCTCATGCATTAAATACAACCATAAAAACCTAGTACACATCGGTTCATGTTTCTTAAGACGTTCAAGCAAGTTACACAATGGAGATCTGCCAGTTTTCTTAAGCCTAACATTGAAATCATTCATCCATTACAACTATAAACAAGCAACCAACCTATAATCAACATCTAGGTTTCATTACATCTAAGCAAACACACAAGAGATCTAGCCTAGCATGTTAAAATCAAGACAAGCGTAAGATATATTCAAACAACACATAGACATATTGAATAAATTGAAAGGATACTTATCTCAATTGAACATGAAGGGTTTCAAGGGGTAAAAACCCTTGAAAATATTGTAAAAGTCGTGTTAGGGTTTATTAAGTTCGACCCTAAAATTCTCCTCTCCTTTAGAATGAAAATTACAAAAACTATATATAGATTTACTAAGGTGACGGCGTCAATGATGGGTAGGGATTGCACCAGGCTTTACCTCTCAAGGGATCTCGAGAAGCTTACAACCCCCACCAGGCAGTGTACCTGATCGATGTAGTATAGTATAATGACAAGTACCGGGGATTGATCGTTCAGCTAGGAATAGTGTCGCTAGGATTAGAAAACCTAATGACTAGGTCTAGAGATGAGGGATGATTCTTTTTGTATTTTTTTTATATTTTTTTAGAAAGCAAGTTAAAATCTCGGGTTTGAAGGATTTGGGCGGAATTAGTTGCTAATCAACTAACCCAATACTAAGATGCAATCAAAATAAAATACTAGAAATAAAAATAAACTATATTAAACTAAGGTTGTGAGCAATATATGGGAGAAATGTGTTTACTTAGATTTCACTACTCCCTAGATATCTTTTACACGTTAATTACTTGTTATAGTTGCGTGGATGACGGATTGTATTCCTTAATACCATTCATGGGGTGGCGTACTTACTTCCCCAATCCTATGAGTGCCTACTTCACTCCTATGTCGAGCTGGCTAAGAAGCTCCTAACATGGGATCATTAGAATTTACTCATGCGTTAAATACAACCAATAAAACCTAGTACACATCGGTTCATGTTTCCTAAGACGTTCAATCATGTTACACAATGGAGATCTGCCAGTTTTCTTAAGCCTAACATTGAAATCATTCATCCAATACAACTATAAACAAGTAATCGACACATAATTAACATCTAGGTTTCATTAGATCTAAGCAAACACAAGATAAATCTAGCCTAGCATGTTGAAATCAAGACAAGCACAAGATATAGACAACCAACACATAGACATATTGATTGAATTAAAGAGAAGACTTATCTTAATAGCACATGAAAGGATTCAAGGGGTAAAAACCCTTGAATTTACTGTAAAATACGAGCTAGGGTTCACAAAGTTCGGCCCTAGGGTTTCTCCACACAAGTTTCTCTTAATGAATGAAAATTAGAAAACTATATATAGATTTTAGAGGGTGACGGTGTCAAGAACAAATGTCTGACGCCGTCATCTCGTCGCCAAATAGTTCCTCGGACTGCCTAGATCTGGGTCTGACGCCGTCATGTGTACAACTTATGCAGGCCGTCATGATTTTAACTCTTGACGCTCTTCTTCTGACGTCTTCAGGTTTCTTCTGGGTCGTCATGGATTTAACTCTTGACGCCATCAGGAATTTCCTCTTGACGCCGTCATACACTGTTTCCAGCATGGAAAATTAAGTCTTTGGCGTTTTCTTCACTTTTATGCTCCAAAAACGTCTGAATTGCTTCCTTTTCCAGATTTCTCTCTCAAAGTACCTAAAATCACAAAAGGAACAATTTAGGGTAATATTTGATCAAATAAATTCAATTCCGGGCTTAAATGACCCCCTAAAAGTGGTTCATTTTTCACCTCATCAGTCAAGAAGAAACTTCTGACGCCGTCAACCCGCCGCCCATAAAATTCTCGGACTGCAGATCTGACGCCGTCATGTGTATTTCTGCTCTGGACCATCACCACTTTTACTCCTGACGGCCTTGATCTGACGCCGTCACGTTTTCTCTGGGCCGTCATCATTTTAGCTCTTGACGCCATCATAAAATTGCTCTTGACGACGTCAGGTACTGTTCCCAGCAAGAAAAATTAAGACTTTGCCGTTTTCTTCACTTTTATGCTCCAAAAACGTCCAAAATGCTTCCTTTTCCAGAATTCACTCCCAAAGTACCTAAAATCACAAAAGGAACAATTTAGGGCAATATTTGATCAAATAAATTCCAATTCCGGCTTAAATGACCCCCTAAAAACGGATCATTTTTCGCCTCATCATGTTTGCAGACTGAACTTCGTTCCTCTTGCTCCCTGAGTTTCTCCCAACTTCTGTGTGGTGAAAAGTGAATGAATAAACTCGGAATTAGGGCTGGTATTTATAGGCCCGACTTTGCTACGGCGTAGCTGGATGAGTTGCTACGCCGTAGCCTTTGTTAATATCAACTATGCCGTAGCTTGATCAAGTGCTACGGGCGTAGTTTCTTCCTTAGATGCTTCTATGGCATAGTTATATGGGAAACTACGCCGTAACTTCTTCTTTGGCAACGTGAGTTCTTTACTGCCTCATTTTGGGGTTTACGCCATAGGTGGAAAGTGGCTACTCCATAGAGCCCTTTAGTAGATCATTACGCCATAGTCATGGCTGAGCTACGCCGTAGTCTTCATAAGTACTTGCTACGTCGTAGGTAGATGAAACCTCTACGCCGTAGTTGGTGCAGAATCTGCATACTTCACATATTTTCTCTTTAGTCATTTCATTTCCGCATTTCTTCGTTCCTTTGCTCATCTTTGCCCTAAAATATCAACAAATAAGAGTATATATCCTAACATATTAATACAAAAGATGAGTAATTAAGGGGGAAATTAACACTTAAATCATGGACTTATTTGATGTTATCAACCTCCCACCTATCCTACACATTCGATCAAGGTTGTCACTACGAAGCTATAGTAAAGGTGCACGGGGTCTTACCGTCTAGCCCTTGGTACTCCGCATCTTCACGGAGAATTCAATTTCACCCGGTCTATGTCGGAGACAGCGGGGCAGTCGTTACACGACCGCAATATCTCAACAGAAATTATTTGTCGTTATAAAATTTTGTTCATTATGCACCATGGGAGCCATTAATGGACTAGGAAGGGTGCTGGCCACCCTAGAATAATGCCCATTAGTGTAATATATCTTGCATTTGTAAATTTTTCTTTTATTTGAGTCTTAACTTCCCATGATTTGTATTTTGAACTTCTAATTTTTTCCGTCCTCTCATCAAAATCTTTCAAGCTCCGCCACTGATTATGCACGAATACCATCCTAGTAACAACTAACAAGAATGCATGGATGAAAAGACTTATTTAATTTTGCATCCGGGTAAAACATTTAGAGCATGATATTTTTTCTAAATTTAGAACAGGTACACTATCAAGAGAAGAAACTATGCGAGTGATGGTAACAACACGTAGTATTGATTACTTAATTCTTAGTTATTAAATCATGCTAATCTTGTATGGCTCGAATTTGTGATGAAAGTAGTTAAGTAACGCGTGTTATGTGTTCACACATTGAATGAAGATTTTTTCAAATTGATTTCAACATGATAGATCATGTTGAGTTTTATTTGGGATGAAAGTAGTTAAGTAACACGTGTTACTTGAATTGTTCCAACTATATCCAGCCAAACAAAAATTCCATAATTTAACATTTCACGACTCAAATAATTAATGATGTTTTACAGAAAACTAGCGAATAAATTGGTGTTTTAATCTCAAGCACCATGCAAGCGGTTTACCATAAAACAAGTTAAGACGTAAAGACCGTCTATTTATTTAAACTGCGATTTTATTAAAACTAGCGAGATAAATTTCTAACATAAGGATAGCACTTCCAAAAATAACCTATAATTACATATCTTTTTTTTCACCATACGCATACGGCCTTGTACAAAGTTATGCTAACGATTTCGTGACAACTACAAATCCCTTAATCGCACAATCTTCGTCATTGGAAATAAATGATCCAATGATTTTAAGCATAACTAAACAATTGGTTTAGATCGGTTTATTGGCAAACCACCTCTTAGCTAACTCAAAGCATTCTGCGGGATTAAACTCTGGAGCCGTGTGACCCGCTCCCTACACAAGCAACAAGTTACAAAGTATGTTCAATTTGCTGTTATGTTACAAGATTCCCTGTTTCTACCAAAATAGAAAATGTTTTACCTTCACGGTAGCAAATGCTAAAGTATAGTTATCACGGGCATATGTGGTTTTGTATCCTGCAGCTTGACCGTTAACATACCATGCGGCCCAATTATCAGTTGTAATCGGTAAATTAAGAGAATTTATCCAAATACGTGTGCCCACATGTGGAATCGTCATGTCATGATCTCCGCTGTTTCAAAAGAAAATTAAGATATGAGTTCATGTCAAAACAATGAAGATTAAAAAAAAAAAAAAAAATTATATACCTGAAAATCAATGCTCTACAGTTTCTCTTGGTTAACCTTTCGTGGTATGCAACACTACTCCTGACATTGAATTCATATTGCGGCATTGAAGGTTCACCATAGTTGTACCTCATGTCCAAATTACATAACAACCATTCCTTCACCGTTCCCTAGTTAATTACACAAAGCCACATAAGTTTTTTTTTAACAATGTTATACAAAAATTAATGAATTATCCTTCTATTTACGCGATTATTTGTAACTGTACCTCGCGCACACCAAGTGCTTTCATAACATTTTCATCATTGGCCCAAAGGGTTGCATAGTTATAATAGTCACCCTGTCAAAAAAAAGATCATATAAATGTATATGCTTACGGGGAAATGATAGATACTATGAAACAAAGTAAGTTTAGATGCCCACCCTACAAAAGGTATCCTTAAGAGTGGATTGTGCAGGAAGCATCTTTATTGGATCAGCACGTAATGTTCTCCTGTTACCCATTGTGACCGGATTTCCACCTCTAATCAGGTTACTTTCTGGTTCGCAATCAGGATCCAAAATTTGTTGCATGTTTATGGGCCCAACACGCTAACATCAAAAGAAAATACTGTAAGGTTTTACACAGTTTCCCTAAAATATAAAATGAAATCGCCGGATATAAATGAATTAGCCTTACTTTGTTGACTTCATTAATATCCAACATGCATAGCAGATTGTTAGAGTCGGCTTCTGCATAATCACCATTGCAATCTTTTGCCGTTGCCTGCAATAGTTCATTCAACAGTGAGTATATTACTTTCCCTGGTTTCATTTCACAAATAATGAGAAAAAACATGGAACCGTGATGGAATGGGAACTTTATGTTACCTCATATAGTTCGGCGGATATAAGTGCCACGCGATAAGCAAATTCAAGTCTAGAATTTATATCACCAGTTTTGTCCGTCAATGGGTTTGCTCCCATGTATCCCTGCCATTTCATTCGTCAAATTTCAATATGGCAATGTATGTTTTATGCCTAAATGTATCATTAAAATCAGCAATATACTTACTTGAATGTTTACAAATGGCTCCAGTCCTTCATCGTTACCTTTTGAGACGAGGAAATAAAAAGATGAATCTGGTAAAGACTTGATGCTCTACTACTGTCTACTGAGAAAAAGTTAAGAAAGTCAAATCTTGTACCTTTGTATAACTCCTCGGTAATTATTGGAATAACAATTCCTGAATAAGAAATTCCAGTAACATACATAGGATTTTTCAAAAACTTTGGATGATCTCTAACAAACTGCATTGCAAATGTAAAATATATAAGCGTAAATGAGTGTTCTTAATCAGTTTTCTAACTCGCTATGTATCTACATTACTTAAACTGGCCAACTAACCTTTCTTAGAAATTCTGCAGTTTGTAAGGCTGATTTTGTATCACTAGAACGAGCAGATTCTGGGTTTGTTGTATATGAGTATCCAGTTAATGTTGGTGCATCTAAATATATCACATTCGCCACCTTTGTCCAGGAATTCGGGTCTAATGCTAATGCTGGGACATTGTCCATATAATTCCCATACTGAATTTGCATAGGACCTACAAATATACAAACTCCATATTATAAATATCAAACCATACTCATTGAATCAAAACAACGAATGGCAAGAGTAACAAGTTAGAAAAGAATTTGTCTCTTATAGGACGACAGATTCGTTAACTTCAAATCTCTAATGATATGTTTTGGATATTGCAGAAAAGAGTTAATAAGGTTTGCTTTTATTTACCCGGTAAGTGACAAATGAAACCAAATTATTGGTACATGCAGTGGCGGCGATTAGCATGTGCAAGTGGTGCAACCGCACCGGGCCCCCCTTTGTAAGAGGCCCCCAATTTAGTTTAATAAACGTTTTATATATAAACGTACGTTTAGGATTTTTAGTGTCATTAGTTAAATATTATCAAAATTGAACGGGCCACATACAAAAAATAGAAGACAAACTTTGGGTCACATACAAAAAGAGTGAAAGACTTGGATTATGAGGGCCTCATTTGTGATTTCACACCGGGCTTCCCAAATCAATGGGACGGCCATGGGTACCTAATAATACCAACGAACATTTAACTTTCTACGACGAGGTCAATGACAATGATAGTTAGATTTATAAAGCAATAAAAGCATGATTTTGATAACTTTCTACGACGAGGTCAATGACAACGAACATTTAACTTTACGGATACACATGGACGAAGCAAAAAAGTTATAGATGAAGAGTCAAATTTTGATAATTTTCAAAAACTACACTACAATATTGTTGTTAATGGGTCAAATTATAAATATAGCTATAAATTTTCAAAAAATTACTACAAAATTTTTGCTATAGCTGGGTGCCCACCTTGCGCCACTTCTTTCTCCGCCCATGCCAATACGGCAATACATGTCTCAATCAAGTTAGATGTATTGAAAATTTTAAGTACAGTGATAATGTTTGATATAAATGATAGACTAGATGAGATAAAGCGAATGGGATTGGTGGGGGTGCATGAAACATCAATGACGTACTTTTAAAAATAGATTGGGATCTTCTGATGCTTAGCTCCTTCTCATGTTAGTGAAAATGTGAGATGAAACAAAATTATAAATCATTTACTTTTAGTGGTGGTCTCATTTTATCATTTTTGTTTTGTTGATTGGTTCAACTTGATCAATATAAGAGGATAAACTTGAGAGAATCCTCGTCCTTAAAAAATAATACCGACTTGAAACATTTAATTTTTTGTTAACACATAAACCAAGTACTTTCAAATTTTGTTCCGACTTCATCTATATAACCGGTTTATGTTAAAATAACAACTAAAATAACTATATTATCGTTGTCTTCTTTAACATAATCACACCCACTCAAGAAAACACAAATAACATTTTTAGATTTTAACATAATTAGATGATAAGTTCATGGTGGTTATGGGTTTAGAAATCTGAAGATGTTCTTGAAGATATTCTTTTAATAAAATAATAATAATAATTATTATTATTATTATTTTTATATAGATAACTGATTTTGTGATAATGGATATGGGGTTTTTGATTAATTTGGGTTGGTGGTTTGAAAATGGTGAATGGCCCACCTGAAAAACAACAATGAAATTCTTCGTAACCCAAATTTCAGTTCTCATGTCGGAGAGAAATACTTCGGGGTGTTTGTTTTCGACTTAACTGAGTTAATAAGAAAAAAAAATGAATTAATTAAGTCACATGAAAACTATTTGTTTGTGACTTGATAGAGAAAGATGACTGAAAATATTAAATAATAAAACTAAGATTGTCTGCATGAAGTCATCTTTTAATTAAACATGACTTAATAAAAAAAAATTAACAAACAAACCTTTTATTTTTTTAGGAAATTTTTCATTTGAAAATGAAAAAACTGAAAACTCGTTTATTCGCATTTTTTTCCAACAATTTTCAAAAATAGTAAAATTCTCATTTTCTAAATTTTAATTAAAAAATTGAAAAGCTCATTCTACTCTTTTCACTTTTTTCTTTCTCATTTATTTCTCAATAAAAAGAGATGGATCTGTTCAACATAAAACATACATCATTCTAACCCTGATCTCTCGTGTCATCTTCTACCGCGTACCGACGCCGCCACCGTCCGCCGTTATAACTCCAACTTTTCATTTTTTTTAAAAAGAAAAATATAACTCTAACTAAACGGGTTTTCAAAGTTCTCAAACTCTTTCCTAGAGAAGAAAAATCATTCTCTTCTCAAAGAATTGGGAAACAGAAAAACAAAAAAAAATTTCTACAACTAAACGGCGCCTTAGGTACTATCCTCTTGATAATTATTTGATGTTTTAAGGTGTTAAAATCGAAGTGGCGAAGATCATGTTTTTAGTTTTTAGGTGTTAAAATTCATAAAATTTGGGTTTTTAGGCTTCCGGTTCTTGATGAAAATGTGAGAATGTTGTTTGTGTTTTGAGTGGGTGTGATTATGCTAAAGAAGACAATGGTAATATAGTCATTTCAGTTATTATATTAAATACAAAACGGTCATACGTGTGAATTTGGAATAAAATTTGAAAGTACATTGGTTTATGCGTTAATAAAAAAGTAAGTGTTTCAAGTCGATATATTTTTGAAAATACGTGTGATTATTTTATGGCTTTTACCCTAGTAAGTAATCTTTTCATTTAAGTACCGATTTCGTAGAAGAATGCCCGGAGGGTACCACAACCAGGTCCTCCAGCAAGCCAAATAATGAGAGGATCTTCTTCCGGGTTCCCTTCAGACTCAACAAAGTAATAAAACAGTTGTACACTTTCATTTGCACCAACTCCAATATACCCAGTTTCAAGTTTAAAAGGTAAAGGACCAGGATAACCAGGTAACGTCTTAACTATTGTTTGAGAGGCAATGAGAGTTGAGGAACATAAGAGAACAATGAAGACAAGAAACAATTTAGACATTGTAACCAAAAAAGAGGTGTTTTGTTTTTCTATGTGTTGTGCTTTCTCTTTTTTGGATGTTTGTTTGATTTTACAGTTGGGAAAATATATATACACGGATAACGGAGTAGGTACACAATGTATGGTTAAAAAATAAGTAAAAAAGGTTTTACAAAAATATAAAACAAAAGGGCCAATGTTAAATCGCTTGTGGGGTTTTCTTTTAAGAATGATGGATATATAAAAATTGATGACTTAAATCTAGTGAATTATTAGGACCACCGAATGTGTATTTTAGTTCGAATTACATAACAACAAAAATTTTGTTTCATATTTGTTGGAAAAACCAACGACCGGTGCTATAGAGCAGAACCATGACACAAGAACTCAAACAATAATGTCGACAATGGATTTGATATCCAAGAACTCCAACAATAATGTCGACAACGGATTTGATATCTTATAGGATCGACTAGATATTCACACGCACGCAACGGTTTATATACTCTCAAACACCTCTTTATTAGAATCAATAAAGCTTACAATTTAAAGAAGAAGAATACTTAAAAACTAGCATCCTCCTCCCCTTTATTTATAGAGATGAATGGGTAAATGTCAAAACACACCGCTCAAGAAATGTTAGATGACATCGTCTACGACTGAAAAGACAAAAGAGACGCGTTAAATCCCAAAGATAGTGGGTAAACCCAAAAGAGATTTTCCTACACTTCCCCGTACAAACATTAAATACTCATCTTTTTCAACTCAGCTTAAAACTTTAATCAACGTAAAAGAATCTTGCATTTAGTCATCATCACAAAAAACAAAAATAACAATAGCTTGGAAACAAAGTGCCTGACAGTGAATCCTGGTAGCGCAACATAGACCGGGGGGGGGGGGGGGGGGGGGGGGGGGGGGGCGGCGTGGGTGGTTGGTTACAAAAGTACAACATTATATCATCAATGCATGATCTAATACTAAACTGGGAAACTTGACAGCGTATCAATATTAGTGACTCAAGCCCACTAAATGCATGCTCGAATAAAGGTCATTACCAAGGCCCGTCCTTGATAAAACTCATCAGGCCATACTGAGCATGCAGCACTACTGCTCCCCATTGTAAGTAATGGGTTAGGGTTTAAATTTGTTCGTTATCGGGTTGACCCGACAAACCCGATAAGATATAATGACCCATTAAAAAATTTATAAATTTTGAATTGACGCTTGTTTTAATATACGTAGTTCAACAAAATTTTAAAGTGCATCTTTAAAGTTGATTCTAGCGTATTTGAATAATTTAATCGGTAGGACAGTAGGTTAGTTACTTTTCTCTCTGTTATAAGTTATAATTTGATGGGAATGGATCCACTAAAAAGAGAAAATAAAATAAGAAGAATAAGAAATGTTTGTAGCCACATATTTCAAATGAAGATGGAGAATTTGATGAGAGATGCATCTTATTTTGTAGGTGCATCTTAAATGTGCGGCTGCGATTACTTCTCATTCTTCCCATTCTAGTTTTATTTCTCGTTTGATCCATACATTATTGATTACTTGTAACCACTGACAAAATATATGTTAGTTGCTTTTATGTATTTGCATATTTGCATCAGGCAAAATGGCTACTTATAATATATTTGGACTGCCTGTTTTCTCGTTATCTATTAAGTTACTCAATCCTTTTATTTTTCTCTGTCACGTTAGCTTTCTCACTCCAGCGACCTGCAGGTAATTGGGTGCCCCAATAAAGGCGACCAAGTTCAATTCTTTTTTTTTTCTTTGTTTTCTTTAAAAAAAAAAAAAAAAAAAAAAAAAAAATCAACATAAACTCAAATTTCATTAATAACTAAAACGTTACATAATAATTCAAATAAAATAAAAACATTACAATAAAATTCAAATAACATTAAAATATTACGATAATAAAACCACTAAACTAGTTTGGATTATTATGATGTCAAATGTGTTCCACCAAATCGGCTTTAAGGTTAAGATGAGTTGTTTTATCGCATATCTCCCTCCTAATTTCTAACGATTCCTCATGCATTCTTAAGGGATCATAAGAACGGTGCTACTCTGCTGGAAAGAATTTAGGAGATATCGTCCGCCCTTCATCTTGAATTATATGCATGTGTACATTATATGTCCAAGACGCTCTTTGTCAAATCCTTTAGCCGGATGTTTAATTATTAGGAATTTCTTCTTTACTACACCAAAAGCAGGTTCCACAACTTTTCTTGCTGCTTCGTGCATTGTCTTATACAATTGACGCTTGTGATCATGCGTCCCTAGATTTTTAATGGACTTCACAATAACAGAGTATTCCAGATATATCTCATCAGCAAGATAATATCCCCGTTTATAAGGTACGCCGTTAGCAAAGAATTCCACATCCGGTGCTCTCCCCGTTTTGAGATCATTGAAAAGAGGCGATGCACGTAAAACATTTACGTCATTATTCATCCCGGCGACACCAAAGAACGCATGCCAAATCCATAAATCTTGGGAGGCAATCGCTTCCAATAAAATGAAAGGAGTTTTCCCCGTGATCCCCTTACAAAATTGGCCTTTTAAACCATGTGGCAATTCTCCCACGGCCAATTTGTACAATCAATGCTTCCTATCAGCCCAGAAAGCCCATGAACTCGATAGTGATGCTCATAGAGTCTGTCAATGTCAGTAACCATTGGCTAACGCAAATACTCTGGACCATATAACTCCATGATGACCTCACAAAATTTATGGAAACACTCACGAATTGTTGACGCACCCATTTGCACATATTCGTCTAGCATATCAACAAATTTGTGTCAATTTAGTGATTATGTAGAAAGGTGGTGTACCCTTTAGTGACTAAAAAATTTTAGACACTAAATCTTTTAGACATTTGCTCACTAAAATTTTAGTAAGAAAAGACTTTTAGTGATCCCTTTAGTACTTACTCTTTTTCTTTTTAGTGGGAGTTGAATATATAGCTTTTAGTGATTGTTTTGTATCTTTTGCTCACACTTGATTTAGCGAGCAAATGTCTAAAATTTTGTAGTGTATGTTTCATACGTTAAAGATTAGGTATGACAAGACACAAGATGGTTCCTGGTTTTAGGGGGCGTTTAGTTTGTTAACGGGAATTATTATGGGTATGCCATATAAGAAGCACTATAGGTTTGTAATGCTTGATGAGTATAAGATTTATCTTTTTGTATAGTTTTCTTACACATATCTTAAAATAAAACCCACTAACCAAACAATTTATTAGGGATTGAATCTATTCTTTTATTCTCATTCCTATAAACCAAACGCATCCTTAACTCTATCAAAGTGAGTGGCTGCATTTTAGGTACGTTATCATTTCTTGAATTTAATATTTTATAGAACATAAAAATTATTTATTATTATTTTTTTGAAAGACAGCAAAAACGTTAAACCCAAACAAACAAATACAAATAAAGGCATCTCACCTCCCCGAACAAGGTGGTTAAGGAAGAAGAGACCCAACAAAACAAACGACAAACGGGTTACAAACGAAAAAACAAAGCAACTAAAACCAACAAACTATACCATGTCTCACACAAGAAACTAATACACTAAAGCAACAACTACATAAGGACCATAAGACACTAAATATACTGATATGAAATGCACCAGCCCTGATCCAAAAGAACCTTACATTTGCCATCACCGTCCTATAATTATCTCAAATTCTATACATAAAGCAGACTAAACAAACTGAGCAGGCCAAGCTAGCATCTGAATCATCAGAACTTGCTCATGAAAATTGCAGACTGCACTTTAGTGGGTTAAACATCCATAGTTGCCAATCTCTCTTTTTTATTCTTTGATCTTCGCACAATCTACTTGTAACTTTTTAATAAAATGTCTTGGACTATTTTGTTAACACTTGCGATTTTCTTGTCAAATACACGTGCATTTCTTCCTTTCTAAATGTAGTGCCTGGTTGTCCGTATGACCGCTTGCCAAAGACAATATGAAAGGTTGGGAACATTGACGTTTCAATTGGATGAAAATAGTTCCTCAATAAAGAAGGCATTAACATTCCCAACCTTCCACTAACCAAAAACCATTTTCCACACGTTCATAGCTAGATTACAAGTAATCAAACTATAACCACATGATTCCATCGCGCTATCACAAAATGGACAAAGAACCGAATACAAATAAATACATTTACTTTAAAAAAAGGCCATATTTTCTTTGGTTTTATACATACTTGCACTAGAAATTTAAATATATGTGACACATGTAATTTATGTTTACAAGTATAATGAAGCCTAGTTGTTGTCATCACACATGGTCAAAAAAACCATTAGACGGCCAAAAATGAACCCAAAATTTTCAGGAGGGTATTGCATAAAAAAATTGCTGGCTAACTTAAGTTACATCATAAGAAACGAAAGTAGCATAAAAGATTTATTGATGGTTGCACGTACCAAAAACAACAGTTTTGGAAAAAAAAATTGCACTTTGTGACCTAAAATCGGTTGTAACCTATGCCACACCCAGGGGCGCATCTAAGCACATTTAGGTGGTGCCTAGGAAACACTTCGGAAAATATTTTCATGTACAAGCGATGTGGTAAAAAAATTAGGACCTACCTTAGTAACATGTCGAGAACAACATTAGATGTTAAAATGGTGAAACATGGTGACTAAAACAGGTGAAGAGAAAACAATGGTGAAAATAGATCTTGTTATGAGAAAGTCTTAAAAGCTTGTTAATGGATTTTTAAGGCTGGACACGCTCATGACCTTAAGCGATTTTCATTTTATCTGTCACATCAGCTTTCTCTTTTCGGAGATCTACAGACAACTTTTTACCATATCAAGGTGATCGACACTACAAAAAACATACCCTACAAATATTCCTTTTATTTTTGTTTGTTTGTGAACGTTATCTGAGTCGTCCTCCCGACCATTTCTCCCCAAAACCAACTTGCCGACCTCCAAGGACCGAATGGCACTGGAGCTGACCCACACGACCTCCAGTGACCGAATGGTCAACCTTCACGAGTGCGGGCAGCCTAAGAGTTGAGTGGTATTCTATGAGAGAGAAGAAGTAAAAGCAATAATAAAAAGAGAAACACTTAGAATCAAAGAAAGAAAATGTATGACGTGAGTAAAAGTAAAATATGTATGAAAAACTGAAATTTGAACATTTCTCAACTTCTCATATTCTCTTACTATTTCTTGTATTTCTTGTCTAATGATGCTATTTCTGAAAAATAAATCTCCACTATTGTAATTTGAAACTTTAAAAGTGAAAGAGATTTAAAATAAGCTTAATTTTTTTGCCTTAGTTAGGGATCACAGGATAATTAGTTTAAGCGAAAGTTAAGAAGATATATACTTTTCATGTTTTACTTGTACCGAATATCTAAACAGAATGTTTAAACGCGTATTGACATGCATCGAATGTTTATGTGAAAGTTAAAATAGAAAGCTTCTACACGTACAGTTTGATGTTCTACCATGCTTTTGTTAAATTGTACCAACCCGACCCGACCCGAAATGAGTTGTTGGTTGTTGACCCGTTAAACTTTTGCCCTCACTATTTCAGGAACCACCTTAGATTAGTGGATGGCTCACTAGCTGGTCACTTAATAAGGTAGCATGCGTGCTAGGTATCCATGTAGGACGAAGACAGTACTCCGTGGACTTATTCGTTAGGTCTTATGGTCAATGAAAAAGCTTAAAATAAACGTGGGAAATATGAGACCATGATGAGTTAAGTGGCAACTTTTGCATGCCATTAAATAAGACTACAAAATGGACGTGGTCACTTGATCATCACAGAAAACTCTCTCGAAAATTGGTCCTTCATGTGGTAGGTGGCTTTTTTCGATGTGTCAAACTTAAATGGAATAAGTGCGTTTCGTACATCATTATCAATCACAATAATTATCATTGTAAATAGGGAATGTCTAACCAATGCCCTAAGGGCATTGGTTAAGATTTGTCTTCTTATAGTTTTTAATTTTTATTTATGTGGGTTCATATCTAAAAATGCACTTTTGTGTCAACTATAAGGTCCATTTATGTAATTAAAATCTATAATAAGACAAATCTTAACCAATGCCCTTAGAGCATTGGTTAGACATTCCCTTATAAATATTTGGTTAATAAGTTGAGGAATGAAATAATCATTTCATACCTATAGGACTCATAGGAGGAGAAGTAAGCATCTTTTTTAACTCCTTCCCCTGGGACCCACCACTAACATATGAAAACCATATGTCATTATTCTAAAAAAAATATATATACTTTCTCCATTTCAAAATAATTGTCAGGAGACAAAAATTACAAAGTTTAATAAAAGTGAGACACAACAATTTTCAACCACTCACATAGAATATTCTCCCTCTAAATTCTCTATTTATTAATTAAAATGAAAGTGGATAATCTTTTTAAGACATTCCAAAAAGAAAATATAGACTACTAATTTGAGACGGAGGGAGTATGTGATAACCATACCATAAAATTCACACCAAACAATAAAAATGGAATTGGTATTCTCAACCCCATACTACCCTCTAATGAATATCATATCGATTATGATTCCGGATAGTAAACAAAACCCACCCTAAAACTCAACATCTCGTCTCACTTTAATGATTAAATTTGATTTCATGGTGAAAACAAATGCAACACTTTTTTGAGAATTCATAAACAGCAACTTTACAAGAACATGAGTTAATTCTCACAAAAACTTAACCTTTTTCAAATAATAGTACAAAAACAATACCCATTTCTCAAAACGGTCATGTACGAATGTGCGAACGTGCGACTCCACTATCTTATTGACACGTATCGGTGATGATGGTGGCGGCTGCGTTGTTGGTGAAGACGGGAGATGATGATGATGGTTGTGATGTGATGATGGCTGTGGTGTGATGGTGGTCGACGGCTGTGGCGGCAACACGAATCGAAAGAAGCCATTGATGGTGTTGATCTGTGGTGATGATGGCTGTTGTGGTAATGGTGGTGTTGATCTATGGTGGTGATGGCGGATCTGTGGTGGTGATGGTGGTGTTGATCAGGTGGTGATGGTGGTGTTGATTTGTGTTAATGGTGACTGAAAAAAAAATTTGATTTACGTTCGCACATTAGCCGGAATTCGCACAACCGTTGTTCACACATTTGCTTGGTCGGAGAGTGTACTAATGGTCGGGGATGTTGGCCAACAAATGATTGGTAACATACTATTTGTCTAGACATTTGTCAACAAAATAGTGGAGTCGCACGTTCGCACATTCGCATCTGACCGGTTTGGGTACGGGTATTATTTTTGTACTCCCTACGTCCCATATTAAATGTCATGTTTGACTTTTCAAAGTCTTTCTTTCTTAACTTTAACATTAAATATTTGTGTTTGTGTAATATAATACTTGATACAAAATGTATGAATGGATTAAGTTTTAAATGTATTTCCATTGCGTATAATTTTTATCAAATAGTATATAACAGAAGCAAAAATATTTAAAGTCAAATTGATAGTTTTGTCCGAATTAGCTCAAGAACATATAATTCCATATATAATTTTAGCTCAACATGAGGTAACTTTATAAACTTCAAATGTTCATCTATCTTTAGCACAGGTTAATGAACATGTTTTAGGGCTCGTACAAGTTTTTGTTGCAAGACTTAGTTTTAGAAAATTTCAGAATCAAATACATTCATTAAATCGTAACTTTAATGTACCTTAAATTATATTCCAACGTATATTTAAAATGCTCAACGTATACTTTTCTTTTCCAACTAGTTGAACTTGGTTTTATTTAAGGAATAATGATGTTTTTATTTAACGAAGTCGTATCACGACTGGTAATGAAGGATACTATAGTTACCCGTACATCTGAAAGAAAAAAACTCACTCTCCCTAGATGACTTATTATTTACCTGAGTATATGTTAATCATTTTAGAGACAAGTTTGAACGACCAATTTAATAAAAAGAATGATACTGACATTATTATCTACTTTCTAACTCCGAATTTAGTTTTAAGGTTTTGGATGGTGAGCATGGTTTCAACTTTCAGTGATAGATGAGTTGTAAATCCATCACCATATACACACAATCAACGTTTTGAAACCCGGGTCGACCCGGCCGGTCGAACCGGTCGGACCGGAACCCGGTCAAAAAACGGGTTGTTTTGACCCGGGTTTCTAAAACCGGGTCACCCGGTGTGACCCGCCGGGTTTTGAGTGACCCGGGTTTTGAAACCCGGCCGGGTTTGGATTTTCTCTATTTTTTTTTTTTTTTTTTTTAATTTAAATTTTGATTTTTTTTTTATTTGTCATTATTAAGGTGCTATTTTTGTTTGATATGACTTTCTTATGGTGTTTATTCACTCATATTTGTGCGTAAAATCGATTTTTGGAAATGTGCGTAAAACCGGGTTGACCCGGGTTGACCCGGTGACCCGGTAACTCGGCCGGGTCGATCCCAAACCCGGGTTTCAAAACATTGCACACAATAAGCCCTATCATTGTAATTGAAATAAATGGGGTTGGATATTTGATCGTTTTCATATGCTGGCATTTCTATTTGTATCCACAACTTAAGTTTGTTCACCATCTTTAGGTAACAATCATGAAAGGTTTCACAACCATATATTGTGCACCAACTCCCCTTACATAATCCATGAGGTCCTACTTTGATTAACGGCGAAAAATTATATTAATAGAAGCTTCGAAATATAAGAAATCCATTGGCAGCAGAAACGCCAATTAAGCTGAAAGAATGGAAACTATCCCACTATTACTCAATGCACGAGATAAACATTTATCTTGACGAAGAAAGAAATTAGACCTAAGAAGATTAGTAAATGACTTCAAAAGCTAAAAGCTACCATAGAGCTCGACCAGGAAGACTTTCGAACAATCCACAAGAAGAGCTTGAAAAATACCCAACATCCGGCATCCGGCTATCATTAAATTTGACTTCAAAACTAAAAACCTTCTAACAGAGCTAGATAAACACCCGCCAACAAACTAAAACCGAATTTTGACATCTAAAAAGCCCTAAAAATTTTTACAAAACAAATCTACCGTATCAAACTTAGAAAGACGAAATAAGGTTAAGATCTCAAACAAATCTTAAATCTTTAACTCCAGAAGAAGAAGAAGAAGAAGAAAAAAAACTCCATCATGATCAAGAAAAAAAATACACCCTTTTGCTTTTACTATCTTATATTAAAGAGATTTTATGCTTCTAGCGTAGCTAACCGCATATTTGTGTCTTCGGATACAAGAATTTTGCTATGAATCTTTGGATTTTTACTTCTCTTTCTGCATCGACTCTTGTTAGATCACAATATCGATAAGAATGAAAGCCTTGTCAATTCTTTTAAGCCCTTGTGCTGTTTCTGGTGAGCATAATAGCTCGCCTCATTCACTAACTATACTTCCGAAATTTAAGTTAGACCATGCACCCGGAACCAAATGTTTAATTTCTAACCATGCTTGTCTTTCGCATTGCCCACCTATTGATCCGATAATTTCCTTGATTGATGGCAATAACTATTACAACATTATATAAATACAATATGGGCATGGACTAACATAAACACTAATGAGGCCCATAAGACTAATAATAATATGTAACTAATAATGTCTGACACTCCGCCACAGTTTGAACGAGAGGAGATAGAAGAATCAAAGTAGTAAGAAACTCTTCAAACAGAATTGACGGAAGACCTTGGGAGAAGATATCAGAATACTGATAAGTGGGGCATGAAGAACATGAATAAGACCTGTGGCAACCATATCACGAACAAAATAAATACCTATCTCAATGTGTTTTGTCCGCTGATGTTGGACATGGTTGGCAGTTAAGTAAATGACACTAACATTATCAAAGTACACAAGTGTAGTAGTCACTAAAGAAGTATGAAGTTCCTGAAGTAAGTTACGAAGCCAAGCAGTTTCAGCGACAACATTAGCCACCCTTTTATATTTAGCTTCGAAACTGGATCGGGACAGTGTATGTAGCTGCTTGGAAGACTACAAAAGAAGATTGTTCCCTAGAAACACACAATAACCAGATGTAGATCGGCGAGAAGCAGGCTTCCTGCCCAGTCAGCATCAAAGTTGGCAATATGAGATGAACTAAAAGATGCATGTTAATACAAATAATGTCAAAAACGTTATTCGCATTATTCGGTCTTCTCGTGTTTTGATAATCACAAAATATAAAGACATGTTACGTAAAGTTACGGTTTATAAGTTTTTAATCGAGGAAATTCGTTTCTTCCACGCAGCTACTGCAACGTCACTTTTTTTTGGGTAAAAGGGATGTTTCACCCTGGTAAAATATATTACACTAAAAACATTGAAATACAAAGGATGAGGGTGACTCCTTCATCTCAGTCCCTTGGGACACTTACAGACTCTCCTATAGGAATGAAACATCATTCCTATAACTTACTATATAAGGGTGACATGCCACACTTATAACTAATAATTGAACATTAAACTACAGCTACTATAAAAGAAAAAATAAGTGCAAATCAAGTACTATAAGGCCTATTTAGGGTTCTGTGCTTAAGGGACTTGTACTATAAGCTAAGAATAGTGGTACTAGGGTTTTAGTGAGGTAATGTAGCTAAAATATCATATACATGAGCCTTGAACACTTTCAAACTAGTTTGGTTGAGAAATTAGTGTTTTAGAGAGAACCGTAAACACATGGGGCTTGTTTAGGGTTTGTAATAGCTATAGTATACTAAAGTTATGAAATACTTATTGAAATGATGTCTAGAACTTAGTCTTGACATACTAGGAGGTTTACAAGGTATAACCTTGATGATATTTGGCAATAGTGGTTACGTGAGTCGTCTAGGGGGCTATATAAGCTACTTTACATAACATGTATGAGTAATGATACTTACGAGAATTTGTAATGAAATATGTGTTAAGATATAGTGGGGAAAAGTGTTCTAGTATTATGCTAAGGAATGGTGAGGATAACTAAGGCATAGTGGAGATAGCTATGGTATAACGGGGATAGTTAAGGCAAAAAATTTACCCTAAAAAGTGCTATATAGACAAGATAAGTATAGATGACTTTGGTGAAAACTTCGGGTTGTTATAGCAAGTACTCTAAACTGTTGGGAAATATACCATCGGTGGAAACTCATTCCCACTGATAGGCTAAGCTGATGACTACTGCTGAAGCATTGTACTAACAGTGGAAACTCATTACCACTACTAGCACAATATATTACCACTGCTTAGTTTATTTGTTGTGTATTCGGGTAGTAGATAAGTATAGAAAAGATTTAGTGAATATCTTATTTGTTTAGCATGATACTTATCTTGTACAGGACTCCTTGTGTTCTATAAAAGGAGATCCTAGATTTAGAGTTGAACACGTATTCATTAGCCAAAGCTTCAAGGTTGTAACCCTAGTGATAAGTCAAGATCACTCGTATTATTATCTTGAATAATATTGAAGCTAAATGTTTGTTTAATTCTTTGTTCATTACTGTTATACATTCATATAATCCATACGCATTACTAAAACACATCTTCTAAGTACCTTATAGTAAATTCCGCGTGCTATAAAGTATATACTCAAAGTATCTATCTAACACAAGGTGTGTGTTTAGATCCATCAAGTGGTATCAGAGCCAGGTTTCTGATACTTTGATTTAGAAGATCCGAAGTTTTCTCACATTTGATAAATCCAATGGAGATGGAGAACAGTCAGTCCAACATTGCTGCTAAGCTTCCTAAGCTTAAACTCAATGAGTATGAGATGTAGAGGATTATGATTGAACAGTTCTTTTTGGTGCAAGATTATGCTCTCTAGGAAATCATCATGTATGGTGATTCATTCAAACCAGGCACTTCTTCAGAGACTATTGATGGCAAGACTGTCCAGACCTTAAATACTGGACCAATTACGAATGAAGAGCGACTCCAAAAGAAGAATGACCTGAAGGCAAGAAGTTTATTGCTGATGACCCTTCCTAGGGATCAAATAATAGCCTTCAGCAAGTACAAGACTGCTAAGACCTTGTTTGAAGAGATTTGTTCTGTTTTTGGTGGCAATGATGCTACCAAGAAGACACATAAGATCTTGTTGAAACAAAACTATGAGAACTTCTCTTCAACAAGTAATGAGTCAATTGACAGCATCTTCAATAGACTCCAGAAGATTGTCACACAACTCACTGTGTTTGGCATTGATGTAGAGAGGGAATACCTCAACTTGAAGTTTCTAAGAAGTCTACCTTCTGAATTTCACACCAATGTAATTGTCTGGGAGGATAAAGCTGAACTGGAAACCATGAAGCTCAATGATCTTTACAATAACTTTAAAGTTATTGAACAAAGATTGAAGAAGGCAGGGAAGCTAAGTACAAGTTCTGGAAACTTAGCTCTTATATCATCATCATCTGTGGATGATAGTTCTGATGATGAAAGTGAAGATGAAGAAGATGTTGCTCATATTGTTGTTTCTAATGGTAGTGCCAGTGTTTCCACTGCTGGTTCTAAAAAGCAGATTGCTTGTCTTGGAGATCCTACTTTTTATGCCTATCTCTCAAGTAAGTCAATGGTTCAATTCTAACACATGAAGATTTGGATCAAGTGGATGATGATGATATGGAAGAGATGGATATCAAGTGGCAGGTTGCGCTGTTAAGTATGAAGGCAAAGAAATTTTGGCAAAGGACAGGTAGGAAGATCATTATTAATGGTAATGAGACTTCAGGTTTTGACAAAAAAAGGTGGAGTGTTACAATTGTCATAAGATGGGACACTTTGCTAGGGAATGCAGGAAACCAAAGAATCCAGATAATAGATCCACTTGGTACAAGCAAGATAAGAAGAAGGAGCCTACTGTGGAAGAACCAAAGGTATTATTGGTCATTGATGGTGTCAGCTATGACTGGAGTTACATGGCTGATAAGGAAGAAGCACCCACTTAATCTGCAATGATGGCAACAGAACTAGCTCTCATGGCCTTCTCTGATTCTGAGGTACACTCTAATGAAAGTTGCTCTAAATCATGTAAATCATTAAAAAAATATAATAGACTTAGAGAACTCTTGGATAAATAAACCACTGAATTAATGGACTCTAATTATACTTTGTCAAATTATAAAAGAGGTTTGTCTGTCTTAGAAACACAAATAGAGCACTATAGAGCTAATGAGTCTAAGTTTAATGATGCTATTGTTGTATTAAAAAGAGACTTAGACTATAAGGTTGCTGTGAATGAGGCACTTAGAGAAGAATTGGAAAAGCTTAAAAAGGCCAATGAAAATATTCAGATAACTTGTAATACTCTAGATCATCAGTCTAAGTGTATTGATAAAATTTAGGAAGCTCAGGTAGTGAATAAGGCCAAATCAAGTGTAGGTTACAAGTCTGTCCCTCCACCATTAAGAGGTGTTCCATCACCTCCAGGTATAGATCTAGCTCATACATGGATAGAAGAGTTTCAAGAACCAATTAGGTCTTATGGTCCTAAATTTTTGAAAGAAGCTATTGATGAAAAGGTTAAAGTAGAGACTGATGCATTTGAATGTGCTAGTGATTCATCTCTAGTGGAAGAGAGTGTTAAGGTTGAAGTAAAGCAAGTGTTCCTAAAGTTGTTAAAGTTGAAAGGAGGAGCCTAGGAAACAAGCTTATCAAACTAGGCCAACTGTTAAATATGCTGAGATGTATAGAAATAGGTCACCAGCTCCTAGGGGAAACTAGAGGAACTGGAATAATATTAAGTCTTAACAATTTGGTATTGATTTTGTGTTTAACAACAAAGCATGTCATATCTATGGTAGTTTTGATCATCTTCATGCTAACTGTAACTACCATAAGGGAAAAAGGGAAGTTTTTGGGAACACAAGGGTGAATGAAAACAATTTTCAAAAATATACTCTCCCAAATCCATTAATTAATATGATTCCCAGGGCAGATCAACTAAAATTTGGCATCAAGCCTCTTACAACTGCTAGAAAAGTTAACACTGCTTACCGAAAGTCACCTGTCACAAGTGCACAACCTATTACAACTTTTGTTAAATCTGCACAAATAGGTAATAAGACCTTTTATGAGAAAAAGGTTGTTTATAACCACTAGTGGGTACCCAAAACTAAAATTTTAAAGCTAGCAGTTGCCACTGCTAAGCCAGCAGTTGCCACTACTAGACCAAAAGTTACCACTGGTGGTTCTGTAAACAATAAAGGGGTAAAATTGGGAAATGCTGTAAAGGGAATGGAAACCTAAAGGAATCAACACCTCAAACAATCCCAATGGTGTATCAATGACCTTTGAAAGATTCTACTATATTGATACACGAGGCAGATCCAAGTCAATTGTGGCTTGGGTCTCCAAAAGGAACTAATTCCTTTATTTAATGCGTAGGAACATTCAAAGATTAAAGAAGATCAAGGCTATTCAGACAGTGGATGTTCTAGGCACATGACTGGCAACAAGTCCTATCTTTCATATTTCAAACCTTATGATGGACAATTTGTCAGCTTTAGAGGAGGAATTGGTGGTAAAGTTTCTGGCAAAGGCTCTATCAAAGCTGGAAACTTGGATTTTAAGAATGTATACTATGTGAAAGAACTCAAATATAATGTCTTCAGTGTGTCACAGATGTGTGACAAGAAACATAGAGTTCTTTTCTCAGAAGATGAATGCTTTGTCCTATCTAAGGATTATAAGTTACCTGATGAAAGTGAGGTTTTACTTAAAATTCCTAGAAAAGGCAATCTATACAGCATTGACATGAAGAGTATTGTGGCTAAAGATGATGTTACTTGCCTGCTTGCAAAGGCCACATTGGATGAATCCATGTTATGGCATAGAAGACTTGGTCATGTTAACTTTAAGACCATCAACAAGATTGTGAAAGATGGTTTAGTCAGAGGGTTACCAGAGAAGAGATTTGAGAATGATCAAACCTGTGTTGCCTGTCTTTAGGGCAAGCAACATAGAGCTTCTTGCAAGACCAAGGCCTATAACTCTATTGCTTACCCTCTCTATATGTTGCATATGGACTTGTTTGGTCCCACATCTGTGAGCAGCATAAATTTGAAGAAATATTGTCTTGTTGTAACTGATGATTTTAGCAGGTTTACATGGGTTTTCATTTTAAGAACCAAGGATGAAACAACTGTCATCCTTAAAATTTTTATTATTGAAGTAGAAAAACAAGTTGATATAAAGATCAAGATTATCAGGTGTGTCAATGGGACAGAATTCAAGAATAGAGTTATGGATGAATTTTGCAGAGAGAAGGGTATTAAGAGAGAATTCAGTGTAGCAAGAACCCCTCAGCAAAATGGTGTAGCTGAAAGAAGAAATAGAACACTGATTGAGACTGCTAGAACCATCTTAGCTGATTTCAAGTTACCAGTGATTTTTTGTGCTGAAGCAGCTAACACTGCTTGTTATATTAAGAATAAGGTTTTAGTGGTGAAGACAAAGAACAAGACACCTTATGAGTTATTCAGAGGTAGACAACCTATCTTGGATTTTATGAGACCATTTGGATGTCATGTTATAATTCTCAATACCATAGATCATCTAGCTGAATTTGAAGAAAAGTCAGATGAAGGTTTCTTTGTTGGGTACTCCATGATTAGTAAAGCATTCAGAGTATACAATCTGAGAACAAAGAAGATTGAATAGAATCTACATGTAGAGTTTCTTGAAAATAAACCTAATATTGCAGGTGCAGGACCAGAATGGTTGTTTGACCTTGAGACTCTATCAAACACTGTGAACTATGTACCTATTGTTCCAAGTACAGGGGCTAATGACTTTGAAGGTTCAAAAGAGTTTATTGATGAAGATGAACCTAGCAAAGATTCTGAGGATGATCAAGATCAAATTGTAGTGCCACTTTGGGACTTTGTAGATGATGACCCTGCTTCAAAGACTGGAGATCCACAACCTTCAAAAGATGCTGAAAAAGAAGGTGATGCAGATGTTGTGAATTTGGATGTTCAGAACCAAAATATTCCTGAAAGCAGTGATAATACTATTTCCACTGCTATGCCAGAAGTTTCCACTGCTGAACCAAATGTGGAAAACTCTACTTCTATTGCTCAGGAATCTCCTACAAATGATGTGGAAATCACAAATATGCCTACTGCATATGATGTTTCACATACACCCAAAGCTTCTATTCACAAGATGCATCCACTTGACGATGTGATTAGTGATCTACAATCAGGAGTGAAGACCAGAAAACAAACAAAGATGACTGATATTCATAGGTTTATAAGTGAAATTTATGAATCTAAGAAACATGAAGACAAGAATGAGTGTTTGTTTTTCTATTTTCTGTCACAGATGGAACCAAACAATCTGTACAAGGCATTAGAAGACTCAAGCTAGGTTGAGGCAATGCAAGAAGAGTTGCTTCAGTTCAATATTCAGAAGGTTTGGGTGCTTTGTGATTTGCCTGATGGGATGAAGGTTCTTGGTACAAAGTGGGTTTTCAGAAACAAGAGAGATAAAAGAGGCATTGTCATCAGGAACAAAGCTAGGCTAGCCTATGTACTCAGGAGGAGCGTATTGATTATGAAGAAGTGTTTGCTCATGTTGCAAGGATTGAAGCTATCAGACTTTTTCTAGCCTATGCATCTTTTGTGGGATTCACTGTCTATTAGATGGATGTCAAGAGTGGTTTTCTCTATGGGAAGATTGATGAGGAGGTATATGTTTAACAACCTCTAGGCTTTGAAGATCCTGAACACCCCAATAAGGTCTATAAGGTAGTTAAGGCTCTTTATGGCTTACATCAAGCTCCTAGGAAGTGGTATGAAACCCTAGCTGCCTATCTACTAAATAATGGGTTTCATAGAGGGAAGATTGATCATAACTTTGTTCATCAAGAAAGACAAAGATGATATTCTACTGGTACAAGTGTATGTTGATGATATTATCTTTGGATCCACAAAGCCTAAGATGTGCAAAGTGTTTGAAAAGCCGATAAAGGATGAGTTTCAGATGAGTTCTATAGGTGAACTTACTTTCTTTTTGGGACTTCAAGTGCAACAAAGAACTGATGGCATTTTTATTAGTCAAGACAAGTATGTGACTGAAATATTAAGGAAGTTCCATTTTACTGATGCAAAGTCTTCAAGCACCCCTGCTGATAAAGATACCCATTTATTGTTGAAAGAACAAAGTGGAGAAGCAGTGGATGTACATACTTATAGATCCATGATTGGTTCCTTGATGTATCTCACTTCATCAAGACCAGACATCATGTTTGCAGTATGTGCTTGTGCAAGGTTTCAGATTACTCCAAAGATATCTCATTTGACTGCTGTGAAGAAGATTTTAAGATATCTTAAGGCATATCCTAATTTAGGATTATGGTATCCAAGAGAGTCTCCTATGGAATTAGTTACCTACTCAGATAGTGACTATGCTGGTGCAAGCTTGGATAGAAATTCAACCACTGGAGGATGCCAATTTCTGGGTTGTAGATTGGTGTCATGGCAATGCAAAAAACAAACAATGGTGGAAACTTCATTAGCTGAAGCAGAGTATGTGGCTGCTGCAAGTTGTTGTGCTCAGGTCTTATGGCTACAAAATCAATTATTGGACTATGGGTACAATTTCATGAACACCATTATTCATATTGACAATAGCAGTACCATTTGTATTATCGAAAATCCTGTGCAACACACTAAAACTAAACATATTGAAATTAGACATCATTTTATAAGAGATTGTTATGAGAAAAAGCTTATTCAGGTTGTCAAAGTTCATACTGATGACAACTATGCTGATTTATTAACAAAAGGTCTTGATGTGGTAAGGTTTCAGTACTTGGTAACAGTTATTGGGATGCTTAACCCTTAAAATTTGATGTCTAAATACCTTTTGTGTTGTGAGGAGGATTTTTGTATTGCTATTTGTTATCTATTGCTATATATTTGTTGTCCACTAATACTTTTGCAGAGAATTAAAGTTAAACACTCAAACAGTGGAAAAAGTGATGAACAGTGGAAAGAAATTTCATTCATTAAGATGATGTTCATTATAAAGAAGTGCATTATTAAAAAGGACAACATAAAACAACATCATCAACATCTAAACCTATCACTCCATAGTTTTTTTGCCCTTTCCCTTGTAGCCAGGCATGGTTTTGTGAACACCTCTGGGCTGTTCCTGCATTGCATTCCACTTTCTTGGACAGGGGAGGCCTAGAATCAGTTTGGCAGTTTTTTGGTATGGCTGAACACTCTCAGGCCCAAGGATCTTCTTCATGGATTTCACAGCCTTTTCAAAAGCCCTTTCCAACTCTCTTGGTAGACTCATGGTTAGAGTAAGTGGCTTTTCATCATCAGAATGATAGCTTGGTACATAACTTGGCAGTTCTGAAGTGTTTGAAGGAGAAGATGCTTAGAGATCATCAGTAACAACAGGTTTCACAACCTTCTTTTTGTGTTTCTTTGAAGAGGTTGTGGTACATGGTGGAAAGTAGTTGTCCCACCCTGAAGATGCTAAATCATCAGAATCAGAAGAGATGTCAATGATGGAAGGGTTGGAGATCATTATGTTGTTGTTTATGGAGATTGTATTGATGTTTCTCTTGCAAGTTTTTGTTGTTTGATGAGGGTACATGTTGGTTAAAAGGTTCTTTATATAGACCTTAGTCAACCCTAGTTTTCTACCCAAAGAGTAATTATCATTAAATTTTTGGTTGGTAGGTAGATTTAAGTTAGGAAGATATTTTGAATGGGTTGACTAAGTCAAGATATTTTTGGAAATAGTTGCAATTTCTTTTGACTGATATCTTAGGATTAAATTGGTTTAGTCTTGAAATAACATGTACAGGTTTTTGTGAGTAAAAAATTGATTTTAAGGAGTGTGTAACTTAAACACTCAACAAATGGTTATTGATTCACCATGTCTAACACACATATGAATCAACTAGTCCAGAGCAAATGGCTTCTGGTAAAGACTCATCAAATCCATTTATGGTTGATAGTTTACCAAAAACTATATGGTTATCAACTCACCATATTTTGTACGATTAAGAGTTGGTTAGTCCATAGCAAACGGCTCATGGTAAAGACTTATCAAATCTGTTGATAGCTGGTAGTTTGCTAAAAACTATGATCAAAGCAGTTTTTATCAAACATATTTTTACCACTACTTTTATAATTTTTACCACTACTGGTTCACAGTTACCACTGACAGTGTAAATTTTACCACTGTTGAACTAGCCATTGCAACTGTTGTGTCAGTGAAAATATTTTACAACTAGCCGTTGAGTAAAATCTTTTAACCATATTTTTAGGGGTTCACTTAAGAGAATTATCTTCTATTTGTTTAAGTTATTCTTTTCCAAAGATAATAAATTTCTACGATAATATCTCTTGCGTATTTTACTCAAACCCTAACAATATATCATTCTAATATCAATCGGCTTGTGGCACTCACTTTTTCAAACTCACATGATCATATTTTTCATTCAAATACATGGCTTCACTTGCTTTTGTCAATGAACACAACTAGGTTGCTTACTTGAAGAAAATAGATGTCAAAGATGGACCTATCTTTCATGAGATTGTGGACTTTCTAAATGCATCTCACATAAGGTATACTTAAACTTTAAAACCTACAATCTATGTTTCTAAAATCAAAAAGTTTTGGCAGACTGTTACTATTATAACTATTAAAGATGGAAACACACATTCCGCTATTGCTGCTTTAAGTGCAACAGTGGATGGGGTAATTGTTAATGTTACTGAATCATCTTTGAGAAGGCTTCTTCAATTAGATGATCAAAACGGTCACATTACATTACCTAATTCAGACATTCTCCAAAACATCTCTGTTATGGGGTATGATACATCCAATGGAAAACTAACTTTTAAAAAGGGATGTTTCTTTCCACAATGGAGATTTTTCATACATACTTTGTTACATTGCTTAAGTCCTAAGAAAACATCTTATGAACAGTTTAGCACAACCATTACTTATCCTTTGGTGTGTTTGGCTACAAACATGACTTTTAATTTCTCAAAGGTTTTATTCAATAATATTGTTAGCAATGTAACAAGTAATTATAAATTTTTGATGTACCCAAGGTTTATTCAAACTATTTTAAATGAATATGAGTTGCTACCTCATAACTGGATTTACAAAACTCCTTGTCTTAAACCAAAAGGTTTTTAAAACATGAACAAGGCAAGTGAAGGTTATAATGGGGTGGTTCATGCTCTTTTTCCTCAAATGCTTGCTGTCATTGCACAAGCAAGGGTGAAGGTATAGCAATCCCAGTTGCACCCAAACACACACCTATAATTACTGTTCCATCTATATCTTATACACCCCCAGTTACTCACACATATGAGAGGAGGCAAAAACAGCCAACTCCTCCCATCAAAACACTACACGTGTCTTCACCTTTTGGTGTAGATACAAGGAGTGGTGGTTTAGGAGTACTTCCTAGTCCAACTAGGGAAGAAACTGAGCCAATGTCCCATGATGCACCTCGCTCAGCAGGTAACACAGCTGGAAGTGCTGAGGGCAGTGGTAACATTTATGAATTGATAGACAAATGTACCAAATTGGAGGATAAAGTTCAAACCTTAGAAGATGAGCTCAAGCAGACTAAGCTACAATATCAAAATGATCTCTCCAAGCTTCAGGGTCAGATACAAACTATGCAAGAAGAGATCAACTCTCTCAAGAAGAAAAGGACTGCTCATCTTGTACTTTCTTCTCCATCCTCAGCTCATGGTGGTGATTCTGAAGCATCAAGTGATGATATGGGTGATTCTCCCAAACAGCGGAGGAAAACAAATGCTACAACTAAGGGGAGGAAATTGGATTTTGAACAAGAATTTGAAGGTTTTGATCAGCAATTGGATGATGAGGAAATCCCAGGGGTACAGGTGAAAGATAATTTTGCATCAATTTCACAAGCAGTGGACACTGCTCTCACACAAGAAGTAGAAGCAACTGATGCAGAGTTTGAGAAAAGTAGGAAAGAAAAAGGGAAAGTTCAAGTCTTTGAAGAATCAACTGAGCAACCAAGAAAGGTTAAACCAAGAACTCAGGCTCAGATTGATATGGATCATGAATTGGCAAGAAAATATGAAGAAGAGGATGTAGCAAGGTTCATGGAACAACAAAGAATTCAAAAAGAGATAGAACCTGAAGAAATTGTTCCCATTCCAAACACAGAAGGTGCTTTGTTAGGAATTATTAAAGTCAGAAGATAGTTTCTGCTGACTGATCCTGCTGACACCTTAGTGGTTTCTGCTGATAGTGTGATCATGTAGATATCTAGTTCTTGCTGATTTAGTGTATCCGTAGGAATGCTATGGAATGGATATACTTTGATTATTTTAGGACAAGATATATAGAATATCTTTTATAGTTTTTTGTTTATTCGTTTATTGTAAGATGGTTTAGGGTTTCTTGTAGTATAAAAAGAACCAACGACCAATGCATTAGACACATGACTAATTTTCAATCTTAGTGATTAATAAAAAGATCCATAGAGGATCAAGAGTTATTAGTATATTGTGTTTGTATTTAAATTCCGCATATATACAAGCATACAGAGATTTTCCCTATAGTTTTGCTTTTGATTACATTGGCAAGCTATCGATCCATTGGCTCAAAGATCTATCAAGGAATAGATCCTACAAGTGGTATCAGAGCCACATAAAAGTCTCTATTTACAAATAACAACTTTTTCACTCTAATACAATGGGAGATACAGGATCAGATGCATCAGATGTCACATAACCAAACAACACTCTGACACAACAACTTCAGCTGTTGGCTCTTACTAGCAGCAGCAATGCCAAGTTCCCATATCTCAAAAAGGACGAATATGAGATATGGGCAATGAAGATGCAGGATTGGATAACTAACAGTGATTTTAATCTCTAGAATGTTATCCTGAAAGGCAATAGTCTGAAGAAGACTGGGAAAGACCAAGATGGTAAGATCACCATCTATCCTCCTTCTACTGCTGAGGAAGTGCTTGTTGTGCAGAGAGAGAACAAGGCAAGAACCATCTTGCTTCAAGCCATCCTAGATGATCACATGAGTGATTTCCACTATCTGGATGATGCCAAAGATATCTGGTTGGCAATCAAAGCAAGGTTTGGGGGCAACGAAGAGTCAAGAAGAATGAGAAAGTCTATGCTCAGGCAAGAGTTTCAGGAATTAAAGATCTCAGAAGAAGAAGGTGTACACAGGGGTATGACAGATTCCAAAAGATTTTGATTTAGTTGAACCAACTGAAAGCTAGGCCTAACAATGAGGAGTGCAATTCCAAGTTTCTAAGAGCTTTACCTCCTTCTTGGTCCTAAGTCAGTATTTCATTGAAAACCAAAGGTAGACGGGACTATCTCTCTTTTGATGATTTTTATAACAAGCTTAGAAGCCTTGAGCTTGATATAAAGGGGCACTCGACTTATTCAACAACTCCTACAAACTCAGCCTTTGTTAGCACCACTTCAAACAAGTTGACATATGCTCCAAGTTTAGGTTCTTCCTCCACAATATCTTACACCTCTCCTTGTCCAAAGAGTCATCCACAATCTGGTAATGTGGTAGAGGAAGTACTTCATTTATTTGTTGTTGAATATGACCAACAGCAGCAACTGGCTTATGAAGACTTTGAGCAAGTTGACATGCTGGATATGGAAGACATGGATTTGAAGTGGCAAATAGCCATGCTTACTCTTAAAGTTAGAAGGTTTGAGAAGAAAGCTGGCAGAAAGCTCAATCTCAGAGGAAGGGATCCAGCTAGGTTTGACAGGAGAAAGGTCAAGTGCTACTCATGTGGAGAGACATGCCATTTTTCTAGAGAGTGTACTACTAAGAAGACTGAAGACAACACAAGGTATTCAGCCTATAAGCAGAAGGAGTTGGAAGCTGGAAATTCAATGGCTTTGGTGACTGCTGTGGATTCTTGTATTGATTGGAAGGAGCATGATGCTAAAGATGCTGAAAGCAGTGCTTCTCAGCAATTTTCTTGCCTGGCTAGTTGTGATGAAGAATTTGCCTTCATGGGCATCTCACCTCGGGTATCTAATTGTGTTTTTGGTTGTAATATAAAATATGATGCCCTTAAAGAAGCCTATGATGAAATTGAACCAAAATATAAAGAGTGTTATATTCTGGCTCAAGCCTATAAGGAAGCAGTTAGAACACTAGAGCAACAAAAGGTTTGGTTTCAACAGAATCAATTGGCTTATGATGAGAAAATTAGGGTGTTAAAAAGAGATCTAGAGATTACTAATAATGAGTTAAAGTTTTCAGAAAAAGAAAAAGCTAAAGTTGACTTAGAACCACAGGAATTGAAGGATAAGTTTGATAATGAAGTTGCAAGTCGTATGAAGTGGCAAGTGGGATCTAAGCACCTTGAGAAATTAATTAATAGTTCCCAATCCACTAGGACTAAGAGTGTATTAGGATATGGACACCTTATAGGGCCAGATGATGTTTTTGACCTTAGTGAACCAAGTGTTTTAGACCCTGAACCACCATCATAGGAACCTTTATGTCCACCTTACACCATTTGGACTTAGTTAAATCACAATTGAATACTGGCACTAGGACTCCTGACTCCCCTAACTCTAGTAGTGTCTCTAGCAATAATTCTAATGACATGTAGCTTGTTCTTTCTGTGACAAGACATCAGAGACCTCTACCTCTAGCTATGCCAGTTGTGATTCCAGTGTCAAGTCAGAGTCACCCAAGCCCACACCCAAGTTTTCTTGCAAGTCTGCTGACTTTTCTAGAGTTGTTGCTGATGAAGCCTCTTCAAAGACAGCTTCTCTTGAAGACTTATCTTTTATTTCTCAGAAAAATATTTCATTTCAGTCTTTACAAAACAATTCAGTTTCTAGTATTGGTTTGAATAATTTGGTGTGTAATAAGACATATTTTGTTTTGAATAAATCTTCTAGAAAGAAGAAATGTTTTGTGTGTGGTAATAAATTTCATCTTATTAAAGACTGTGACTTTCATGAGAAGAGAATGGGTGTTTATATTGACCAAGAGAGACCTAGACCATATGTCCCAACGGCAACACACACCAGCAGACCAAAATCAGTTCCTGCTGATAAGCCATTTTCTGCTAGTTGATCTGTTTCTGCTGGTAGGCCTTTTCCTGCTGGCTAGAACAAACATGTTGTTAGACATGATAATAATTTCTTTCAGAATAGTTATTGGCCTGGTTTCTATCACCCATGGTATATGGGAGGGGCATACTGAGATTCTGCTGTTAAGCCCTCAGCAGATTGTTCTTGGAGACATAACAGACCATTTGCACACAGGGGGTCCAAGAACAATGGTGGATCATATTCATCTACATGGCTTCATTTTAATGATCCACAAGGCGGGCTCAAGTCATTTATGACTTGAGTCTCTCTTTGGTAACTCATGTTTTTGTATATTTTGTTTGTAACAATTCACATTTACTGGTTAATTACTTTTTCCGGAAAATTTCACTATTCATTTTTACTATTCATTTTTCCCGAAAACTTTCCCGAAAGTTAATTTTTATTTGATATTCTCGAGTGATAAATCATTTCCATGGCAAATTAAAAGTTTAACTTTCATAAGCTCACTTTCGTGAAAGTTATTAAGGAATTACACGTTTTAGGGTAAAACGACATTCAGAAATTCTACGCACAACGAAATTCGACCGCGTTAAGTGACCCCGCATCAGAAAAATGTTTGACACACTCATGATTTATTTGAGAATTAATCGTGACTGAGAAAAACATGACCAAAGACTTCCCGGCAGGTCACCCAAGCCTGTACTACTCTCGCATGAGCACGCTTAACCGTATGGGCGATTAACCGTTAGACCACAAAACGCGTTTCTAAGACGATTTGAGTTTTCAACTTATTAGAAAAAAAGTCAACATATTTTTCCCTCCTCCATTGACCAAAAATCATCCCTTGATGTTATAAGTCATTCCTTGATTTTTAGGCTTACGGTTTGATGTCTAAAAGACATTTAATACCAACCGACACTAGACTGAGCCCATTCTAGACATTATAAGTCATTTTAAATCATTTTTATCACATTAGAAAAGTAACATTTTACTTTTCTCAATTTTACGCAATATTCGTACGTTTTACGTATTACGCGTTTTAGACCCGTGTTTCCAGTTTTTAGCAGGGTTTTACCACCCAAATGGAACCTACCACTCATTTTATATTTTATTATGGGACATATGGACATGTCTAACAATACTTTAAAGTTCCATAATTTTACAACACCCGGTTTTACGTTTTGAGGCCTAATCATTTACGGTTGTCATTTCCCGGAGTCAAAACTCTTCCTAATACTTAGGATACTACCAAGCAAAGTCCACACCTTGTCCCCCAAGTTTAGGAACTGACCTAGGGGGGGGGGGGGGGAATTCAGCCTTGTGTGTCTTGATCTCATGCTAGGAGCCTTAAGATGTGAACATGTGTTCAACTTGGCCTCCAAGTGTTGACTAGTCAACAATGTAACCTCCTCATTTTTAGTATAAAAGAGACTCATTCTCTTCCTTTCTCTTGCAATACCAACGACCCTAAACCATCAAAATGCACCATTTTGATCATTGATCTTGCTCATTCAATCCATCACAAGTTCAAGTCATAGTTCCTAGTTGATCCTTAACACCTTTCAACCATAAAACTCTATAAAATCACCATAAAACACCACAAAAACTCATCAAATTTCCAAGTGTTCTTAGTGAAGATTTTTACTAAGGCTTGTTTTTGTGATAGATTAGTGTTTATCAAGGGATTATAAGATAGGGTTTTTGATATGGAAGCATGGCTATGGTTGGAAAGGTTTTGGAAGATTAAGTAGTGGTTCTTGGTCTTGATCTTGGTTCTAGTTAGTTTCTCCACAAGTTGTAAGCCAAACCCTAACTTGATTCTTGTTAAGTAATCATGTTCATGTTATTTACCTATTATTCTTGCTATATTATGTCTTGTAGTTATGTCCATGATGTATAAAAGTGAGCAAAACAAGTTATTGTTATTGATTGTTACAACAAGTTACTAAAACAAGTAAACTAGTGACTTTCTTGGTAAGACCTGATCAAAATGGTAAAAATATGATGATTGATCATTACATATTACAGTAGAGGACTTAACAAGGAAACCTTAGCAACTTGAACCACCCAAAACGAGCATACGAGTCAAAAGTTACGCCCATTTGAAGTTACCAAAACTTTGCGGCAAACTGCCAAATACCATTCTGATCAAATTTGGGTTTTGAAAGTCACACTTCTGGTCCGATTCATCAAAAAGTTAAAACACGAAAGTTGTCCGGAACGCCGTTTTCGTTCAGGAACAAATAAGCTCGAGACCTAAAAACACTTTCCGAGTGATAATGTTCTTCAAATTCTAAACAGCCCATTTTTAGGCGAAAGTCACAAGATTATGGTTATACTTTGAAAGGAACAAGAGGTCTTATGACCTATAATCAAGACCACAACCATGGCTAGAGCCAAGGTTGTGTCTCATGACCTTGAAACAAGGACCAAAGGTCATGGCTAGACCATGACGAAATGACCATACCAACTTTCATAGGCGTAAACATGAAACAAAGAGTTGACGAGAACTTGAACAAGCAATTTGGATCTACTTCACTTAAAAGGGAACCATGAGATATTACCAAGAGAAAATGGTCATACAAAACTTATGAAACATACCCTAATAACAATATTCATGTACTAATAAACTTTCCTAAGTTTATTCAAATATCGGACATGTAACCTTTCGGATCAAAACTTATATCTATATATTTCATCAACTACTACAATAGTAGGGAGCCTCATGTGAGGAGTTCATTATGTAAGCCGTCGAGTTGAGTTGTGGATTTACGAGTTAAAGTGTCCTGGCTCCTCGAACGCTTACTAACATGACTTCTGAATTATGTCGGCCCGAACGGTAGTAAACGATATACAAAACATACATGTTTCATGAATCTTTACTTTCAAGGACTTACAATATATATCATACCACATCATGGACTATAATGCAAGATATATATATAGGCACTACTTCATATTCTGTACTCAAATCCTAAGTCGCAACATTCTATTATAGGTTGCTCGTAGAAACCTTCACGATTCAACCGTTACATTCATTACTTGCTATCTTAACTTAAGGTGAGTTCATAGCCCCATTTTACATTACTTCATTGTTTTACAAACCCTTGGGGGGAATACATGCTATTTTTAACCGAGCACAATGTTTTTAAATTGTATGCTTGCCTGATTGTTTTATTATCACTAAGTACCATCCTTGCCAAACCGAGATCCCATATTATGAACCATTTAATCACTTGCGAGGGTTACTTGCAAGTGAGCGCGAATATTGTGAATAGGCCTATTGGGATTGACGAATCCCATTTGTATTGACTAAGTTCAAACAAATGCATTAATATTTGAGACATTAGGTATGACGGCAAAGTACCTACCGGGATAACTCCGCCGATTGATATTGGTACACGTTAACGTTTTGGTGTCATAAGCTTAGTATTTGATAATAACTGTTCCGGGCGTGTAACAACGTGGCCCATATTTGTTTTCCAAACATTGGTGTGAGTCTATAGCTCACACTACCAACATATTGTGTTCAAACGATTAAACAAACTCTATGAATATCACTCAACCTTTGTGTTGACCTCTCAAGCATGTATTTCAGGTTCATGACGATCAAGGATGGCACGGAAGGGCACGGATACTCAAGAGGGCTATAAATTTTATTATCATTCAAAACTCATTTATTATACATTGTAAACATGGAACCAATTGGGACCTCATTTTATTGTAATCTCTGATATTTATACAATTTGAATGATAAATCTTTTAAAACGACTCAATTGGAGTTCGTTTTCTATTATTGTGACTATTGTGCCGTCGAGTAACACCCAGTTTGAATTCCGCTGCATCCATGAGTTGGGGGTGTTACAGATTGGTAGCAGAGCCATGGTTATAGAGAAACGGGTTTAATTGAGACCTAAACTATAACCACATGTACAAGCAAAAACATTTTATAGCCTTCCGCACTCCGTGTCTTCCATCCTCCAGACGATTATGGACTTAGTAAGCATGTTATGATACACAAACATATTAGTATATTCATATATACCCATTTTGAGCATTTCCCCGTAGACATTTTTATGCTACACAAACATAATTGCATATTGATATATGTACCCTTAACATAATTGAGCATTTCCCCGTAAGCATTTTGTGCTACATGAACACATATAAGTATATTGATATATACACACTAGGCATTTTATGCTACATGAACACATATAAGTATATTGATATATACACACTAGGCATTTTATGCTACATGAACATATTAGTATATTGATATATAAACTCGGTTTATTTTCAATCATTTATCTAAACAATGGACTAAACATATCTGTGTATGCCTATTCTAAGGCATTTCGGCACAGCCACACTCTCCCAATCATGTTCCTACTCCAACATTATATGTCCAAGACATTGTAACTAATTACAATGGTCTCATTCACTTTTCAAGACATTGTGAGATACAATGGTCTCATTCATTTTCCAAGACATTGTGAGATACAATGGTCTCATTCATTTTCCAAGACATTGTGAGATGCAATGGTCTCATTCATTTTCCAAGACAATGTATGATACAATGGTCTTAATCATTTCTCAAATGTTTTGAGTCACACAATGGTCTAACCTACTTCCGAGACATTGTGTTTTGCGCAATGGTCTCTAGAATTATTCCATCATGTCATCAATATCATTTCATATGATATCAAAAACCCGTCACAACCTATCGATTTCTAAACAAGAAATATGAGATTTCTAAAGGACAAACAAATCCATTACCTACAAAAGCTGAAGTTCAGCCCTACATTCATCAAAGTTTTCTTCTGAAACCTTCATTATTAAAAGTTCGTGATCCTGGCCAAGTATGTTCTATTTTAGAACTACTTAAAACTTCCTTTCCATACGTACCTACCCTTACTATCTTCTATGCAATGGAATATGAAAACATATGTTACAAGTCTTGTATGGGCGGGACTTGCAACTGAATTGTTTGACATCGCCTTTGTTTAGTGGACAGTTTCCCGAAAGCAACGGACATATCAAAAGTATACCTAATTTAGGTATTTGAAAATTTTATCGAACCTTGGCTAAATATAGACTAGTCACCTATATTTAATCTAGGGACAGTGGAATATAGTCTGACTAACTATATTCGACTTAAAATTTTCAAATACTGAGAATAGTTGTACTAGGGTTATGTTTAGATTGATTTCCTACATGAACACGATAAACCACCAGAATACATTAAAACAATCTAGAGACACGATAGTGTCTTACCACTCAGCGAAATCTTAACACCTTAGTTGTATGATCTAAATTCATTCTTGAAATTTTTCATTTATGAGATAATCCGAACTACTATCTTGGGATAGTTATCAATTATTCTCTTCATCCTGTAGAAGTACTATCCTGTTTAGGTCCTAAGGATACCATTCCATCATAAACTTTTAAAATCTCTTAAGATTTTTAAAGCAAACTCAACATCTATACCTAAGAGTATTAATGTTAAGCATACACTACACACTTTTGTTCATCAACATATCATATCATTATCTTCACAACTGTTACAAACACAAGCTCATTAACAGATCTTGATGCACTTTTAAAGCTCAAATCATCCATAGTTACACCACAAGCATGCTCATCAGCTTTACAAGAGTGAATATTCATCTTGCACTTTTGGAACACCAGTATCATCTCGTAATACACTACCTTGTAACTCACCGGCTAAGTATGAATGTTGTGTTGGGAATTATTAAGTAGGATGATTTATAATTATTTGAATGAATTGGGATGCCTTTTCATTTAAATAAAGAAATTGTAAATCACCGAACCATAAGTTTATATTTCCCTATTTACATTGTTTGGGATGCCTCTCTATGTAAATAAAGAATTATAAACAAGTGGGCTTATTTGTATCTGAAATAACATAAGTATGGAGTCAATAAACACTAGATACAACAACAGATTACCTACTAGGCTATGATTGCAACAACTATCCCAATTTCCATTAGTACGAGATTTACATTTTGGTTTTCATAATGATAGTGCAATAACAAACAAACTCATTACGGGGCCATGTAACCATACGCATGCGCAGTCGTACCAAACTCATTGCGAGGCCATGTAACCATATGCATGGGCAGCCGTACAATTCAAACAGGACTTGGTCCAACCACATGTTCAACGCTTATTCCATGATTCGATTCTTATATCAATTGCTATTGATACTCGACAACTATATCAAGTTCTATTTTGATATTCAACTACTATATCAATTCCTATTAATATTCGACTGCTATATCAATTTCCTTTGATATTCGACTATTACCATACCTTTCCTACATAAAAGTAAGCCTCATCCTACGCCATACACTGAAATGACAAATCAAACTACATCACTGGTAATTCCAGACTTTGGTCCTCATAAGTAACCACACATCTTTATCGACAACACTCCAACATATGACACACATAGAACTTCGGGACGAAGTTCCCCGTAAGGGGTAGAGACTGTAACAATTCACATTTACTGGTTAATTACTTTTTCCGGAAAATTTCACTATTCATTTTTACTATTCATTTTTCCCGAAAACTTTCCCGAAAGTTAATTTTTATTTGATATTCTCGAGTGATAAATCATTTCCATGGCAAATTAAAAGTTTAACTTTCATAAGCTCACTTTCGTGAAAGTTATTAAGGAATTACACGTTTTAGGGTAAAACGACATTCAGAAATTCTACGCACAACGAAATTCGACCGCGTTAAGTGACCCCGCATCAGAAAAATGTTTGACACACTCATGATTTATTTGAGAATTAATCGTGACTGAGAAAAACATGACCAAAGACTTCCCGGCAGGTCACCCAAGCCTGTACTACTCTCGCATGAGCACGCTTAACCGTATGGGCGATTAACCGTTAGACCACAAAACGCGTTTCTAAGACGATTTGAGTTTTCAACTTATTAGAAAAAAAGTCAACATATTTTTCCCTCCTCCATTGACCAAAAATCATCCCTTGATGTTATAAGTCATTCCTTGATTTTTAGGCTTACGGTTTGATGTCTAAAAGACATTTAATACCAACCGACACTAGACTGAGCCCAGTCTAGACATTATAAGTCATTTTAAATCATTTTTATCACATTAGAAAAGTAACATTTTACTTTTCTCAATTTTACGCAATATTCGTACGTTTTACGTATTACGCGTTTTAGACCCGTGTTTCCAGTTTTTAGCAGGGTTTTACCACCCAAATGGAACCTACCACTCATTTTATATTTTATTATGGGACATATGGACATGTCTAACAATACTTTAAAGTTCCATAATTTTACGACACCCGGTTTTACGTTTTGAGGCCTAATCATTTACGGTTGTCATTTCCCGGAGTCAAAACTCTTCCTAATACTTAGGATAATACCAAGCAAAGTCCACACCTTGTCCCCCAAGTTTAGGAACTGACCTAGGGGGGGGGGGGGAATTCAGCCTTGTGTGTCTTGATCTCATGCTAGGAGCCTTAAGATGTGAACATGTGTTCAACTTGGCCTCCAAGTGTTGACTAGTCAACAATGTAACCTCCTCATTTTTAGTATAAAAGAGACTCATTCTCTTCCTTTCTCTTGCAATACCAACGACCCTAAACCATCAAAATGCACCATTTTGATCATTGATCTTGCTCATTCAATCCATCACAAGTTCAAGTCATAGTTCCTAGTTGATCCTTAACACCTTTCAACCATAAAACTCTATAAAATCACCATAAAACACCACAAAAACTCATCAAATTTCCAAGTGTTCTTAGTGAAGATTTTTACTAAGGCTTGTTTTTGTGATAGATTAGTGTTTATCAAGGGATTATAAGATAGGGTTTTTGATATGGAAGCATGGCTATGGTTGGAAAGGTTTTGGAAGATTAAGTAGTGGTTCTTGGTCTTGATCTTGGTTCTAGTTAGTTTCTCCACAAGTTGTAAGCCAAACCCTAACTTGATTCTTGTTAAATAATCATGTTCATGTTATTTACCTATTATTCTTGCTATATTATGTCTTGTAGTTATGTCCATGATGTATAAAAGTGAGCAAAACAAGTTATTGTTATTGATTGTTACAACAAGTTACTAAAACAAGTAAACTAGTGACTTTCTTGGTAAGACCTGATCAAAATGGTAAAAATATGATGATTGATCATTACATATTACAGTAGAGGACTTAACAAGGAAACCTTAGCAACTTGAACCACCCAAAACGAGCATACGAGTCAAAAGTTACGCCCATTTGAAGTTACCAAAACTTTGCGGCAAACTGCCAAATACCATTCTGATCAAATTTGGGTTTTGAAAGTCACACTTCTGGTCCGATTCATCAAAAAGTTAAAACACGAAAGTTGTCCGGAACGCCGTTTTCGTTCAGGAACAAAGAAGCTCGAGACCTAAAAACACTTTCCGAGTGATAATGTTCTTCAAATTCTAAACAGCCCATTTTTAGGCGAAAGTCACAAGATTATGGTTATACTTTGAAAGGAACAAGAGGTCTTATGACCTATAATCAAGACCACAACCATGGCTAGAGCCAAGGTTGTGTCTCATGACCTTGAAACAAGGACCAAAGGTCATGGCTAGACCATGACGAAATGACCATACCAACTTTCATAGGCGTAAACATGAAACAAAGAGTTGACGAGAACTTGAACAAGCAATTTGGATCTACTTCACTTAAAAGGGAACCATGAGATATTACCAAGAGAAAATGGTCATACAAAACTTATGAAACATACCCTAATAACAATATTCATGTACTAATAAACTTTCCTAAGTTTATTCAAATATCGGACATGTAACCTTTCGGATCAAAACTTATATCTATATATTTCATCAACTACTACAATAGTAGGGAGCCTCATGTGAGGAGTTCATTATGTAAGCCGTCGAGTTGAGTTGTGGATTTACGAGTTAAAGTGTCCTGGCTCCTCGAACGCTTACTAACATGACTTCTGAATTATGTCGGCCCGAACGGTAGTAAACGATATACAAAACATACATGTTTCATGAATCTTTTCTTTCAAGGACTTACAATATATATCATACCACATCATGGACTATAATGCAAGATATATATATAGGCACTACTTCATATTCTGTACTCAAATCCTAAGTCGCAACATTCTATTATAGGTTGCTCGTAGAAACCTTCACGATTCAACCGTTACATTCATTACTTGCTATCTTAACTTAAGGTGAGTTCATAGCCCCATTTTACATTACTTCATTGTTTTACAAACCCTTGGGGGGAATACATGCTATTTTTAACCGAGCACAATGTTTTTAAATTGTATGCTTGCCTGATTGTTTTATTATCACTAAGTACCATCCTTGCCAAACCGAGATCCCATATTATGAACCATTTAATCACTTGCGAGGGTTACTTGCAAGTGAGCGCGAATATTGTGAATAGGCCTATTGGGATTGACGAATCCCATTTGTATTGACTAAGTTCAAACAAATGCATTAATATTTGAGACATTAGGTATGACGGCAAAGTACCTACCGGGATAACTCCGCCGATTGATATTGGTACACGTTAACGTTTTGGTGTCATAAGCTTAGTATTTGATAATAACTGTTCCGGGCGTGTAACAACGTGGCCCATATTTGTTTTCCAAACATTGGTGTGAGTCTATAGCTCACACTACCAACATATTGTGTTCAAACGATTAAACAAACTCTATGAATATCACTCAACCTTTGTGTTGACCTCTCAAGCATGTATTTCAGGTTCATGACGATCAAGGATGGCACGGATACTCAAGAGGGCTATAAATTTTATTATCATTCAAAACTCATTTATTATACATTGTAAACATGGAACCAATTGGGACCTCATTTTATTGTAATCTCTGATATTTATACAATTTGAATGATAAATCTTTTAAAACGACTCAATTGGAGTTCGTTTTCTATTATTGTGACTATTGTGCCGTCGAGTAACACCCAGTTTGAATTCCGCTGCATCCATGAGTTGGGGGTGTTACATTGTTGTTGTAGGAACATCCTCTTAAAAGTAAAGATTTAGGTCTTGTTGATCGTGGGTGCTCTAGAAGCATGTCTGGGAATCAAGAGAAGTTGCATGATTTTGTGCCTAATAATGGAGGCACAATGACATTTGGAGGAGGAGTTGGAAGGATCACTGGAAAAGGAACCATCAGAACTCCAAAGGTGGATTTGGAAAATTTTTACTATGTGAAGGAGCTACAAAACTTCAATTTGTTCTCTGTTTCACAAATATGTGACAAAACGATTCCTGTTCTATTCACTGAGGAGGACTGTCTTATTCTCTCAAAAAGACTTCAAATTACCTGATGAGAGTCTTGTTTGCTAAGAGTTCCTAGAAATCAAAATCTCTACACATTCAACTTGAATGATGTAAAACCTGAAGGTGATCTAGCATGCTTGGTGGCCAAAGCATCCTTGGACGAGTCTACTAAATGGCATAGAAGGATGTCACATGTGAACTACAAAACCATCAACAGACTTGCTAAACATGGATTGGTCCATGGACTTCCTCCCAAAACCTTCACCAATGAACACAATTGTGTTGCCTGCTGATGCGTAGGGATTGCACCTGGCTTTACCTCTCGAGGGATCTCGAGAAGCTTACAACCCCCACCAGGCAGTGTACCTGATCGATGTAGTATAGTATAATGACAAGTACAGGGGGATTGATCGTTCAGCTAGGAATAGTGTCGCTAGGATTAGAAAACCTAATTATTAGTGCTAGAGATGAAGGATGATTATTTTTGTATTTTTATATTTTTTAGAAAGCAAGTAAAAATCTCGGGTTTGAAGGATTTGGGCAGAATTAGTTGCTAGTCAACTAATCCAATACTAAAAATGCAATCAAAATAAAATACTAGAAATGAAAATAAAACTAAATTAAACTAAGGTTGTGAGCAATAAGTGGAGAAATGTGTTTACTTAGATTTCACTACTCCCTAGATATCTTTTACACGTTAATTACTTGTTATAGTTGCGTGGATAATGGATTGTATTCCTTAATACCATTCATGGGGTGGCGTACTTAACTCCCCAATCCTATGAGTGCCTACTTCACTCCTATGTCGAGCCGGCTAAGAAGCTCCTAACATGGGATCATTAGAATTTACTCATGCATTAAATACAACCAATAAAACCTAGTACACATCGGTTCATGTTTCCTAAGACGTTCAAGCATGTTACCAATTGGAGATCTGCCAGTTTTCTTAAGCCTAACATTGAAATCATTCATCCAATACAACCATAAACAAGTAATCAACACATAATCAACATCTAGGTTTCATTAGATCTAAGCAAACACAAGATAAATCTAGCCTAGCATGGTGGAATCAAGACAAGAACAAGATATAGACAACCAAGACATAGACATATTGATTAAATTAAAAGAACACTTATCTCAATTACACATGTAAGGGTTCAAGGGCTGAAAACCCATGAAAAACCTGTAAAATTCGTATATGGTACGGCCTTAGGGTTTCTCCAAAACTTGTTTCTCTAACGAATGAAAAATTAGAAAACTATATATAGAAAATTGAGGCTGACGGTGTCAAGAACAACCTTATGACGCCGTCATCTCGCCACCAAAAGAATCCTCGGACTGCCTTGATCTACATCTGACGCTGTCATGTATTAAGTTTTTCTAGGCCGTCACACATTTAACTTTTGACGCTCTTCCTTGTGACGCCTTCATTTCTGTACTGGGCCGTCATGAAATTTACTCTTGACGCCGTTAGAAAAATGCTCTTGACGCCGTCACACACTGTTCCCAGCTCGGAAAATTAAGTCTTTGGCGTTTTCTTCACTTTTATGCTCCAAAAACGTCCGAATTGCTTCCTTTTCCAGATTTCACTCCCAAAGTACCTAAAATCACAAAAGGAACGATTTAGGGCAATATTTAATCAAATAAATTCAATTCCGGGCTTAAATGACCCCCTAAAAGTGGTTCATTTTTCGCCTCATCATATACCCTTACACTTGAGATTTGCTTGTCCTCAAGCAAATGCGCTTTTATTCTACTCAAAATACAAGTTAGGGGTCATTTAACACTAATATAAAAGTAATTACAACAAATAATCGTTCCACTAAAGACCAATAGACAAGCACGGAGGTCATATACTAGCACCTCACAAATAGTGTTTAGATACTCACATCTGTCGGGTGTAATAAAGTATAAATTACAATATGGAAACGGAAGATATCTCTCACTACTTGTCATAGCAAAATAGATAGGCTTGGGAAAGGATCAAACCTCCACCACATGGCGTAAGCACCTAGGATAAACTATCAAAGAGGTCTTTTAGAGGGTTGTAACGTTAGGTGTAGGGATATGAAATACACGGTTTTGTTGGATATAGGCAGTCTTTACTGGTGGCGAGTTAACAATCTTGGTTAATTACATGTACAATGTGGCGTTGCTAAGCCAAGACTAGACTCGACTTAAGCTAATAAATGAAAATTAACAAAAACATAAAATGAACATAGAATGAAACGGGATGGTAGTCCGTATGTTTTTTCTCTTTTTCTTTTTCTATTTTTTTTCTTTTTTATTTTTTTTCGAATTTTTTTTTTTTTTTTTTTTTTTTTTTTTTTTTTTTTTTTTTTTTGCATACACTCTTACCCTACCATCCAAAATAATACATCATAGGGAATGAAAATTTCCCTTACACTTGAATTTTTAAATACTTTACAATAAACTAATCTAATGACTCGAATTAAGAAAATCAAAACACTTGGAGTACTTTTAAGATTAACGCACATATGGGGGTAATAAATGATGTTCTTCCCCATTACTCCATAAAATAAGTACTTTACCCATGAGTCCCAATCGTCCCAAAACAATACGTACAAGGATATGACTCGACTTAGCAACCATGTAATCAATTAGATAATTAATTTAGGGTTTAACAAATAACAATAATGCACTAAAAATGAGCGCATACACGGAAGGCTAAGGCGATTTGGGTGTACATTTAAGTGGGGTGTAACAAATTCTTCCTGTAAGTAAGATGCTTAAAGTTAGAAACGAAAAGATAGGCTCGGAGGGGTGTACTAGGGGTTTCGTGTACTAAAAATGAGTACAACGCTAAGGTGTGGGAAAAATTAGTTGACTTAACTAGCCAAGTAATATGACTTAAATGGTCAAGTAATTATGATACGGGTTTAACACAAGGGTGATCCTAATGCCTCTTATCATGTAGTAAATCCTACCACACGAATGTAGTCTCACTAGCGGTCTCGGGATGCATCACTAACGCAAGTTCTAGAATCTAAATGCTACCGGTACACTCATAAGCACTAATAGTAAATGTTTTTCCTACCAAATCTAAAGGCAAACCTCACATATTTGGGTGGAAAATTTTTCTGAAAGTACGGTTATGTGCTAGTCATACAATCTCCTATCCATGAGACGCTTGCTATGGCTAAAGTTTCACTCCTAAATGTTGTAAAAAATTTTAAATTTGGCGCTAAAATTGCACTAACAAGTATTTCTCATAGTTTTATTACACATTTACCATTAAACAAACAAACTCAAGCGAAAGTGTATCTGTAAGGTATCATCATTTTACCCTCCCCTTACACTTAAGATGAACATTGTCCCCAATGTTCAAGTAAAGAATGTAAAAGTGAAGTAAGTAGAAAGAATGAAATCAAATACTCCCCTGATTCGCTCGGTATGGATAATAAGGTGGCCAGGTTATAAATCAAATCTTCCTCCAAGAAAATGAACAATCAAAGCTTCCCTTCCAGAATATAAATCATCTTCTTGTCATACATAACCTGTAAATCCTGAGAAAACAAACAAGACAACCTCGCATAAAATCGGCGGCAATCTACATAAGTTACTAAATCCTAGAAAACAAAATAGGATATAATGCTTGTGGAATGAAGTTTGCAGATTTCCTGGAGATTATAAAACTAATAATTTAACAAAAACTTTAAAACTCCGTTAGAAAAACAAAACTGGTAAAATTTCCAGCCACGTGACGCCGTCAAGAGTAAACTCGTGACGCCGTCAGAAGTGACCTTCAGAAATTCTTATGTTAAGTTTCCGGAAAATTTCTGGAAAAACTTGGTCCTACTTCCTGGAAAATCCTGCAAAACTTCATTATGACTCAATACAAGCATTTGACTCTAACAAATACGAATATACATGTTCATTTAATATCGTGGAGAATCATGATCGGTTTGTTTCTTAAAAACATATTTGGGGTTTCCCCTTACACTTATCTTTTGCAAAAATACCTTTAGGTGGAGTTAAGACTAGGCCAAAACAACAAAGTAAAGTATTTCCACTTTTTAGTTTAGAAACATGATCTACCAACAATAAAAATAAAGTATGCATACGGAAGCAAATAATAAACAAACAAAATAAAATCACACAAAATCATGGGTTGCCTCCCAAGAAGCGCTTTTCTTTATTTACGAGTCTTGTAGCTAGACTCAAGGTCATGGGTTACCGTGTATCGCTTATGCTCACATAACCAAGCGTGAGCCATCTAATAGTTGCCTCATCTTTCTTATAATCATCTCCTAACTCTAAACATCCGCGATAGTATCTTTTATTTTTTTCATGAGTATATTTAAGCCCTTTTCTCTTATCGTTCTTACTTAGCATTTCTATGGGCGGATACCTACTACACTTCTCCATGGAAAAATCCTTGAACCTAGGGTGTGTGCGGGGCATTTGATAGACAAAATCTTCATCCCCATCCGAGAATGTAATTAACCCTTCTATGAGTTTTTCATCGAGGTTGTTCAACCGTTTGAAAGGTCTTCCAAACACAACTTGGGTCAACTTATCATCAATAAATTCTCCTAGATTCTCCATAACCATGAACTCAACAAGATAAATCAAGCTTCCTACAAACACATGCAATGGTATTGCCCTAGCAATAATGTTTTCTCCTTTGTATTCTAACTCATCAACCATGATTTTATTATATTCATTACGCGAGATTATGTTCATTGGGAGAGATGAGTTAAGATAGGCGTTAAAGCTTTTAAATCCGATCTTACAAGGAAATTGCATGTTGAATGAACTATCACACTCAATCCTAGTTCTAGGGCCGACATACCTAAGAGGGTTTATTTCCTCTTCCATCCTATTCTCATTAATCACATCACCATCATCAAGATCCTCATCGGAGTCTGAATAGTAAAAAGGACTAGCCCTACGGTCATCATCATGATCAGACTCCTCTAACTCAGAATTACTGTCAAAGTGGTGGTTGGGTGAGAGGTTAGGTGGGTTCTCATTCTCCACTAAAGGAAGTGGGTCGGGCATTTGGAAAATCCTACGATGAAAAACACGAATAACAGGAATCAAACGATCAATGTTATTGTTATCCATCGAAATAGTTTACGAACAAAGGAAACAAAGAAATAAGATTGACTAAAGAAAACCTAAAAATAAAAATAAAATCTTACTAGAAAGGAATCTAGCAAGTACACCTAATAAAAAGAAATTCTAACTTAGACAATAACTATTCCACGGGCTGCGGCGCCAAAAACTTGATGCGTAGGGATTGCACCAGGCTTTACCTCTCGAGGGATCTCGAGAAGCTTACAACCCCCACCAGGCAGTGTACCTGATCGATGTAGTATAGTATAATGACAAGTACCGGGGGATTGATCGTTCAGCTAGGAATAGTGTCGCTAGGATTAGAAAACCTAATTATTAGTGCTAGAGATGAAGGATGATTATTTTTGTATTTTTATATTTTTTAGAAAGCAAGTAAAAATCTCGGGTTTGAAGGATTTGGGTGGAATTAGTTGCTAGTCAACTAATCCAACACTAAAAATGCAATCAAAATAAAATACTAGAAATGAAAATAAAACTAAATTAAACTAAGGTTGTGAGCAATAAGAGGAGAAATGTGTTTACTTAGATTTCACTACTCCCTAGATATCTTTTACACGTTAATTACTTGTTATAGTTGCATGGATGACGGATTGTATTCCTTAATACCATTCATGGGGTGGCGTACTTAACTCCCCAATCCTATGAGTGCGTACTTCACTCCTATGTCGAGCCGGCTAAGAAGCTCCTAACATGGGATCATTAGAATTTACTCATGCATTAAATACAACCAATAAAACCTAGTACACATTGGTTCATGTTTCCTAAGACGTTCAAGCATGTTACCAATTGGAGATTTGCCAGTTTTCTTAAGCCTAACATTGAAATCATTCATCCAATACAACCATAAACAAGTAATCAACACATAATCAACATCTAGGTTTCATTAGATCTAAGCAAACACAAGATAAATCTAGCCTAGCATGGTGGAATCAAGACAAGAACAAGATATAAACAACCAACACATAGACATATTTATTGAATTAAAAGAACACTTATCTCAATTACACATGTAAGGGTTCAAGGGCTGAAAACTCTTGAAAAACTTGTAAAATTCGTATATGGTTAGGCCTTAGGGTTTCTCCAAAACTTGTTTCTCTAATGAATGAAAATTAGAAAACTATATATAGAAAATTGAGGCTGACGGCATCAAGAACAACCTTGTGACGCCGTCATCTCGCCGCCAAAAGAATCCTCGGACTGCCTTGATCTACATCTGACGCCGTCATGTATTAAGTTTTTCCAGGCCGTCACACATTTAACTCTAGACGCTCTTCCTTGTGACGCCTTCATTTCTGTACTGGGCTGTCATGAAATTTACTCTTGACGCCGTCAGGAAAATGATCTTGACGCCGTCACACACTGTTCCCAACTTGGAAAATTAAGTCTTTGGCGTTTTCTTCACTTTTATGCTCCAAAAACGACCGAATTGCTTCCTTTTCCAGATTTCACTCCCAAAGTACCTAAAATCACAAAAGGAACGATTTAGGGCAATATTTGATCAAATAAATTCCATTCCGGGCTTAAATGACCCCCTAAAAGTGGTTCATTTTTCGCCTCATCACCTGCAATAAAGGGAAGCAACATAAGGCTTCATACAATGCCATTAGTGCTGTAAGCATTATTTTAGAACCTCTTCAGTTGCTGCACATGGATATATTTGGTCCAACTTCCATCAGAAGTATTGACCATAAGTACTTCTGCCTGATGATCACTGATGACTACAACAGGTTTTGTTGGGTATTATTTTTGAGCACTAAAGATAAAACTTTTCAAACTCTTAAAGAATTTATAGCCCTGATTGAAAACAAAAAGGTTAAAAGTATCAGGTGTGATAATGGAACAGAGTTCAAAAATGCTAATCTAATTGAACTCTTTGGGTCTAAGGGTATATAAAGGGATTATAGTAATGCTAGAATTCCACAACAAAATGGGGTTGCTGAAAGAAAGAATAGAACCCTGATAGAGGCTGCAAGATCTATGCTTGCTGGCTCTAAACTTCCCACTATGTTTTGGACTGAAGCAGTAGGCACTGCATGTTATGTTTTGAATAGGGTTTCAATTACAAGACCACACAACAAGACACCCTATGAACTTTTGACTGGGAAGATTCCTACCATTATCTACTTCAAGCCTTTTAGTTGTCATGTGACAATTCTGAATACAAGTGATCACGTAGGTATGTTTGAAGGGAAGGCTGATGAGGGTTATATAGTTGGATATTCAGCTCATAGTAAGGCTTACAGGGTATACAATTTGTTTGCTAAGAAGATTGAGGAGACTCTTAACCTGAGATTTTTGGAAAACAAGGTTAATATTTAGGGTAAAGGTAATGATTGGTATTTTGACCTTGATTACTTAACAGATCATTTGGGTTATGCTCTAATCAATCTGCAGGTACACAAGAGTCACCAACTAACAATGCAGGTACCCTGGATGATGACTCAGACTATGATTCAGAGTGTGATGAACCTACTATTTCTGTTTCTTCTCTTCCTACTAACATTGCAGGTTCTGATGACAAAGTTGCTTCTGATAACAAAGTTGCTTCTGATGTGGATGACTCAACTTATGCAGAAGATCTTGCTAGGCTTAAAAAGCAAGAACATGCAGCAAATGAAGAAGCTGAGAGACTTGGTCTTGAGTTTGCTAAAGATACTGAGGCATTACTAAGACAAGCTGCTCTTGACAACAACAAGAACATGGATTCTGCTGATCGTGGTTCTATTTCTGCTGATGTATCTCCTGTTGTTGCTGCTGATGCCAATTCCTCTGATGGTACTTTTGCTGTAGTACCTGTTTATGCTGTTCCATCCACAAGCTTAGATGAACCTTTTACAAGGTTTCCCAGCCCCTCAGACCTTGGCAATCATATACAAAGTGCTGGCATTTTCCAATATGCTTCTTATGATGATGATTTTGCTCCATCTATGACCAATCTTGAAACTTCTTTAGAAGTTAACCCTAATCCCACAAAGAGGATAAACACTATTCGTCCTCAAACCAATATACTTGGTGATCCCAATGCCATTGTTCAAACAAGGAGTACAGTGAAAAAAACAAAATTTGGTGAATGTGCTTTTATCACTTATGTCACTAATCAGAAGAGGGACAATCATACAGACCAGCAACGTTGTTTGTTTACTTGTTTCCTATCTCAAGTTGAATCAACTAGTATTGCACAAGCTTTGAGTGATCCTAGTTAGGTAGAGGCTATGCAAGAAGAAATACAACAGTTCAAGAATCAAGATGTATGGGTACTTGTTGATCTGCCTGCTGGAAAGATTACTATTGGGACCAAGTGGATTCTGAAATGCAAGAGGGATGCTAGGAGTATTGTGGTCAGAAACAAGGCAAGGTTGGTTGCTAAGGTTTTAGAAAAGAAGAAGGCATTGATTATGATGAAGTATTTGCACCTGTAGCAAGGGTTGAGGCTATTAGGCTATTTGTGGCCTTTGCTTCATAAATGGGTTTTGTGGTTTATCAAATGGATGTGAAGAGTGCCTTTCTCTATGGCAAGATTGAAGAGGAAGTGTATGTTACTCAACCCAAAGGTTTTGAAGATCCACAGAATCCAAAGAAGGTATACAAGGTTGTGAAAGAACTTTATGGATTTCATCAAGCACCCAGAGCTTACTATGCAAGATTGTCAACTTTCCTATCGGAGCATGGTTATAGAAGAGGAGCAATTGATAAAACTCTCTTCATCAAAAAGAATTCTAGAGACATAATTCTTGTTCAAGTTTATGTGGATGATATCAATTTTGGTTCCACAAAGGAAGCTTGGTGCAGAGAATTTGAGAACCTAATGAAAAGTGAGTTTCAAATGAGTGCAATGGGGGAGCTAACATTTTTCTTGGGGCTACAAGTAAAGCAACAGCCTGAAGGGATCTTCATCCATCAGGAGAAGTATGTGAGATATTCTCAAGAAATTTGATTTTGAGAATATAAGGACTGCAACTACTCCCTATGAACCTCCAAAACCTAAGAATCATAATGAACCAGATGAAGCTGTGAATGTTCACCTCAATAGATCTATGATTGGTTCACTGATGTACTTAAAAGCTTCAAGGCCTGACATCACATTTGCTGTCAGTGCTTGTTCTATACATCAAGTCACTCCATTGACTTCCCATCTGAATGCAGTGAAGAAGATTTTCAAGTACCTTAAAGGCCAACCTACGTTAGGTCTTTGGTACTGTGACACTTCAAAAATTTCATGTCATTAATTTTAATAGTATTTAACTATTGTACTTTTAAATAATTAACTTCGTCGGAAGTTATCCGAGTTTCGTCATAACATGTTCAATTCATTAAACCACTACTATAACCATGTCTACTCTACACTTTTTATGTATTTTTGTTTCCTTACAATCCTATTTTAAAAGTCAATTTTCACTTTTTCCATTTATACGTAAACCTTGCACCTTTTTGAGTTTTACGCAATTTAAATTTACGTTTTATGGTTTTAACAACATATGATGATTTTATATATTTTATGCATTTTAACCTATTTTCATGATTACAAATGAGTTTTATACTTGTCGTTTCATTTTTTTAGTTTACATCACTTTTATAAAGAACCGGTTTCACCAAACGCGTTTTTAACTCATGGTTTCGATTTTAATGATGTTTAAATCCTCCAATGAACTCACCACTCATCTAAATTACTAAAATAGGTTATGATATCATGTTTTAATATTTTTGAAAGTTTTAAAAATTATTACTACCCGGTACTACGTTACGCGTCTTAAAAACTTCACGTTTTAATTACCGGGAGCAAAATAAACTACACAATACACCTAATATCAAATTATAACCAAAAATTCTGCACTAACACACTAACTTGGCACCAACCTTTCCTAGGTGGCACCAAGTTGTGGTATGCATATCTAACTATGCACACTTGTTCAAAATTCACTACATTATGTCTTCCACTTAGCTCTAAATCACCAAAATAACTCATAGTTATTATCACCACATGCAAAAATCTGCATCCCCTCTTCCTCTCCTCCTCTTGAACGTGGCTAGGTAAGCACAAAACAACCATGGTTTTGATTTTTCTAGCTAATAATTAGTACAAGATGAAACTCTCTTGGTGCTAACTTGTTCATTGTTCTTTTATCTCTTCAAAACTCTTGTTTTCAAGAGTTTTGTTGATGATCTTCTAGGATTTCTTCTTGGTGATCTTTCCTCAAGTTTTCAAGTATTCAAGAGTGGTGATTTCAAGTGTTCAATAAGTATTGGTGAAAAGAAAAATTAGTGATCATGGATTAGAGAAAAGGTACAAGTATGTAACCTAAATCTTGGTCTCTATTTTTCTTCAATAGATCTTTCTTCTTCCTACATATTTTCTTTGGCTCACAAAAATATTTTGTGGCAGTAGGTTGAAGGTTTTTCATGGTTCTTTGAAGCTCTCCTTGGTGGTCTCAAGTGCTCTTTTTGGTGGTGTCATTTGATAGCCTAAAGTCCTTCCTTACTTGTCATCATCTTGTCCATCTTATTTTTGTAAGAAACTCTTTTGTAAAAGTTTCATTGTATTTATATTTTTCTTTTTGTTCACTTCTGTAAATTTGGTATTTATTGATGTAATGGTATAATATATAAGTTATAGGGCTTGGTTAGGCTTGGTACATGAAACTAGACCACTAAAAACCCTAGAGTACTAAACAGGCAACTGTGATTCTGAATCAGGGACAAAAATGGAATAAACTGCACTAATCAGTAAACATTGAGACTAAACTAAAAATATGGGGTTGTAGGTCTATGTCTTGTGGTCGTTTTGACGGGTATTTCATTAAATAACTTATTACGATGATTAAACTAGAAACATTTTCGTAAAACATGTCCAGTTCTGAGTAACAGATTTGAAACGGGCAAAAGTCATTTTTTTTGTGAATAACCCTCTGTTACTCAAAGAATAAAAGTTTTAGAGGACATCTTAACTTAAACGTGGCCAAAAACGGGGAACAAATCGGGTTAGTAAAACTACAGATATCGCACTTTTCGTGAGACCATTGAAAATTTGAAAGCTGAATGGATTGATTGTTTGGGTAAATGGACTGTTTTACTAATGTTACATAATTTTTGGCCAAGTGGGACCCACAAATCTCGTTAATACAGAAGTAGACCTTTCCGGGGATATAAGGAACGAGACTTGTGGACTTACGGTTTGCAAATGATGATTTCCTAAACATAGACAAGTTATTTAAATGCTAACAGCACTAGGTATAAAATGAGTATAAATTGTTTTACACTTTATAAAGTTGGGTCTTTAAAACATTTTGAACCCCTCTAATATATTTTGAACCCTGAGGCCTAAAGTGAACCTTTTTGACCAAAAACTTGACCCATGGACTAAACTTGAACCTTAGAATTAATTTGAACTTTTACATCAAAATTGAACTTTGGGTAAATGTAAGTTTCATACTTATATAAATGCAAGGGTACATTTTTGGGTAATTTGTAAGTAATTAACTTAAACCTTGTGATGTATTTAGGAATATTGTACCAAGCTTAAGTAAGATCATATTCTGTATATTACCAAAAGTACATCGATATCTATTTTCATAAACTAAGACAACGTATATTATTTAGGTTCATCGTAGAGCTTTTGCGGCTATTCCTTCACTTGCTTGTTCATTGCTATTTTCTTTGCTTTAAGGTGAGTTCATAGCCTCGCCTTTACTTACTTAAATGTTTTATAAACCTCGCGAGGGGGATACATGCTAGTTTTTACAAACTGAATACAAGTAGTTTTTGGTATGCTGGACCCGATCATATGATTATAGATATTGAATGCTTTTTGCCAATTAAGTCCCCTCATGAACCGTTAATTACTCGAGTAGTAAACGCTAGTATTATGGATATGCATATTAGGCTTGGCGGGCTTGTTCGGGATACGGACACATAATAGTTAGAATTGTGGTAAATGGCAAATTTTACCTTTCCGGGGCATTATTAAATTACGTTAAGGTTCGGTTACATGAACTCAATAATATAGTCAAATAAACCGACATGTAATTGCAATACTTGTCGCCCGATAAATAATGCTTGTATTCAACTTATTACTTATTAAACTCTATGAATTCACTCAACTTTATGTTGACTTTTTAGCATGTATTTTCTCAGGTATTATTTTGCTAGCTGAGCATTGGGAGCAATCGGAGTCGCGTGAATATCAAACATTGAAGGACTTGTTTTCTTCACATTCGATAATTATTTTCTTTAAATATGCAAATGAGTCATTTTTGAACTCTTGTAACTTAAGTTTTAAATATAAATTGTTGGGACCTTTGTACTCTGATTTATCAAATCGAATGTGACATTTTATTAAACGTATCTTTTGAGGTCGTTTTATGTAACTTGTTTTTATGAATTATGAAGTGACACCCAAATTGGTATTCCGCTGCGTTGTAAATTTTGGGGGTGTCACAGGTACCCAAGAGAATCTCCATTTGTGTTGGAAGCTTACAGTGACAGTGATTATGCTGGAGCTAACCTGGACAGGAAATCCACAACAGGAGGTTGTCAATTCCTAGGAAAGAGGCTAATTTCTTGGCAATGCAAGAAACAAACCATTATGGCTAACTCATCTACTGAAGCAGAATATGTTGCTGCTACTAACTGTTGTGGCCAGGTACTTTGGATTCAAAATCAAATGCTTGATTATGGGTTCAACTTTATGAACACTAAAATCTATATTGATAACCAAAGTACTATTTCAATTGTTAAAAATCCAGTCTTTCATCAAAGAACAAAGCATATTGAAATTAGGCACCATTTTATTAGGGATGCAAATGAGAAACACTTACTTCAGGTGCTTAAGATTCATACTGATGATAATGTGGCTGATTTACTAACAAAGGCTTTTGATGGACGTAGGTTTAATTACTTAGTTGTCCACATTGGGATGGTTAACCCTTAAATTCTTAGTTTGAGGGGAGGCATAAGCCTAAGGGGAGGCATATGCCTCTAGGGAGGATTCATGTTGTAAACTCTGTATTCTATAATGAGTATGTTTGCTAAATTTGTTTTATAGGTTTAATTTTAGTTAGACTAACAATTATTTGTTTAGTATGGATTGTGTGTCTTTGTTTTGTTTGTTTGTTTTTGCAGCTCTGTGTTTATGCTGATGATCATGTAAGAAGAATGATCATGGAAGATAAGTTGAAGTAGTGTTCTTGCTGATGCACATCTTAGTGATAAACATCTCATTGGTACTATCAGTGGTAAAGAGGCAAATATCTTTCAATCAAACAGGGGAAACAAACATCATGAGATAAATTAGGGAAAACATCATTTTATTAATCATCATTCAAGTTCCATATGGTTGGAATTACAAGACCCTGACAAAAGATAAACACAACTAAACTGAAACAACTACCATCAACCTAACCACTAGCACCTATACCCAAAAGCCACCACCCCTGACACCTTTACTCCATCTTCCCTTTTTTCCTTCCCTTTCACATCAGCAACTTTCCTCTTACCCTTGTCTTTGAATGTCTCATACTGTTGATGACAGGGTAGCCCAATAATCACTTCCCTTGATCTTGGGAGAGGAGGATTTGACCTTCTTGTTCTTGTCAATGGTCGTGGTCGGGATGATTCGGGTCTCTCAGGCACTGGATGTTTCAGGAATGATGTTGCGGCCCTCTCTATTTCTTGCTGCATCAATCAAGTGAATGTTGGCTCTAGACGCTCAGTGGAATCTTCAGCATCTGAGTCATATACACAGCGTGGGAGATTGGAAAGATCCTCTTCTGATGGTGTTGAGGGAGGATTGTTTTGGGGTTCTTCTTCATCTGATGAGGTACATATGAAAGGTGATGTGAGTTCACGAGGAAGTGGTTGGATAGTAATCCAAGGATTAGGATCCTCTAAAGTATTTGATGATGAATCAGAGGAAATGTTAATGATTTCTGGTTTAGGATTCATGATTTCTATTGAGTAAGTTGTGTGATGGTAAATTAGGGTTTAATAATTTGGTTGGTGAGATTTGGGGATTTTTACCTCCTATTTATAAGCCAAGTCAAGCTTGGTTTTAGAGAAAGTTAATGACAATTAATAGGCGGTTGGAATGTAATTAGAAAGTTTGACCAAACAAGAGATTTTTACTAAAGCTTGGTTCCTTCTGATGGGTTGTTTCTGCGGTTGGACCATATTGTTACTGCTGATGAGTGGAATGGTTGACCGTAGTCAAACTTAAGTAGCTTTCTGCCAATTGACCGTCAGTTCCTTCTGATTGACTTTGGTTTCTGCTGAAGGGCAAGTTTTAAGTTTTATTTTAGGATTTTATTAAAGTTAGAAATTGGACAAAGATTGTTTCCACGATTATTGCCAATTACCTTCCACGTTTGGAAATTGCTTCAAATATCCTAGATGTGCATATCCTACTCACAAATAACTGGTTCCCTCTGCATAAAAACTCAAAACCATTTCAAAACTTGTCATCACCAAAACCCACTCTCTCTTAATTCGATGGCTGAACTTCAATTCAAAGGAGATCACAACAAGACTGCTTTCTTGGGTAAAGCAAAAGGGGATGCACATTATGTCCAAATGATGAAGTTTCTCCAGAGGTCCAAGATTTATTTTGCTCTAACTCAATCCCCTGCTATTGTGTACGAATCATTGATTACACAATTCTGGGAAACTGCTCGAGTAAGTTCTGTTGAAGGGGAACCAATGAAGATTGTGGCTACAGTGGATGAGGAAGAATGTGTGGTTATAGAATCTTTGGTTAGGACTCAATTGCAACTTGATGATGAAGATGGTGAGTATGAGGCACCTAAGGAAGAGATTCTTGAGGGTCTTCATGCTATTAGATATGAAGGAGATGGGAAGCTCTGGCACAAGAACAAATTCTGCCGTAAGTGGAGATTTCTGGTACACACTCTACTTCAATGCCTAAGCTCTAAGTTTGGAGGTTGGGATCAATTCTCCACTGCTATAGCTTTTGCTATTGTGTGTTTATCTCAGGGTAGAACATTTAATTTTTCTAAGTATATATTTGATGAGATGGTTAGGAATGTTAAGGATACCAAACTTAAATAGCTAATGTATCCTAGGTTTCTTCAAATTATCTTAGGAAAACAGACCAATGACCCCACACATGAGCCTATTAAAAAGTTGACTAGAAAATTATTTGCTTCAATGCAATCCCAACATATTGGGGTTCATAGGCCTCTGTTACCTGCAATGTTTCCAGGTGGCAATGCAGCTGTTGATGAGGGCAATCCTACTGGTGGACTAGAACCTGTTGATGCTAATGCACCAGTGGATGCTGTTGAGGGTCCTTCAGCTACTCCTGATGCAAGTGCATCAGTTGCTGCTGATGCCCAGCCACCACCATCTCCTAGACCACCCACGTCACCTCAATCTGTTGCTCCTGATGAGCATGTGCATATTTTTGTAGAGACAATTAGGTCTTTAGGAATAGAAAATCCAGTAGCACCTGAGGCTTCTGATGTTGACCAACCTGTTAGCTCTCCACAGACTACAAGACTGTCCACACCAAGTCCATTGAGACCTAATTTTGAGGATTCTGAGAATTTAGATGCAGAGTTTTATAATTCTCCTCTTAGGACCAATGATGCTCCTGAAGCCACAGGTATTCCTGCTGGTGGAGCTGAAGGTCCTGTTACTCTTACCTCCATGTCTCTTTTCTTAAATAGGTATGTGAAAAAGGTTGATGATTTGGAAAAAGATCTCAAGAAAACCAAGAAGACACTTGGAGAGGCAGTTGTTACACTAGTGAAGAGGGTGAAGAAATTGAAGAATAAGCTTAAGTCAAAGAAGAGAAATGGTGCAGTGGTTGAATCTGATGAAGAAGTTGATGAAAGTTCTGATAAGATTGATTTAGATATCCTTGCTACCACTACTTTGGAGAGTGCTAAAGGTGATACTACTGATAATATGGATGTTCCAGATGATCAACCTACAGAGAAAGCACCCACCCAAAGCTACCAGGGTGACATATGCAAGGAGGAGGTATTTGCAATAACTTAGAAGAGAGACTGAAGCTACTCAATCTGCGGATGCTACTCTGGAGTCTATTCCTGCTGATCCTCTTCCTAAGGTGGTTCCTGCTTGTGGAAAACTAGAAGAGGGGGGGGGGGTTTGAATAGTTTTACTTCTTTTTTTATTTTATTATGAAAACTTAGTTTAGTTTTAAAACCTTGTTTGCTTTTAGAACTTTGATTCGATCTTATGTGAACTCAAATCTTGAACAATATGAACAACTATATCTAAGTATGAACAATAATAATAATAATGTAAACTAAGTATGTGAAATAAACGCATGCACAATATAAACAATTATAGCTATATACGAGAGATAAGTAAGTAAATGTTTATTTTATAATCCTTAGTTATATTTTGTATGAAAACTATACTTGATCGAAATGATCAATTATATGTATGTTACCTTTTTAGTTTGATTGTAAAAACTTTGTTTTGTGAATGAAACTTTTGTTTGATCTATAAGTAAAATCAATACTAGCACTATATGCGCAACTATATATATACGTCTACGTCTACAAAAGTAATAACGATATAAGCAAGATAATAAGTAAGATATGGAAAGATCTAACCACGAGACAAAGGATTTATAGTGGTTCGGCTACAAGGACACCTTCCTTGCCCTACTCTACTCCTCAAGTCACCTACTCGAGAGTTTTCTTCACTATGTCAACAAGCTCCCTTATGGCGGAGAAAACCTTACACACCAATATACACACCACAACTTCGTCACAACTTATTCACACCATCTACACAACTTCTTCACACCTAGTTACTACTTAATCACAACACTACTTCTTCACACCTACCTATCTTCACAACTATCTACTTAACAACAATCTTCTTCACAATTATCTACTTCCCAATTTCTCTACTTCACAACTATCTACTACACAAACTCTCTCTATCTACACACCTTGCTAATCTATCTTCTATCAAATATTCACAACTAGTTACACAAAGAAATAGATATAATGGATGATGCTCTAACAACTTGGATGTGGAGGTCACAACAAGTTGTAATACTTCTTCTCTTGAAGGATTGAAGTATTGTTGAACCTTAGACCTTGATAGATCTTTGAGCACTCGTGGATCGTTAGTTATGTTAATGTAATCACTAACACAGTAAAAGATAATCTCTATAACTTGTATTTTAAAGCGGAAACAAACACAAGTACTAACAACTGAATACTAAGAACAGTTGATCCTCTATGGATCTTTTAATAATGATGAAAGTGTTTTCTAAACACGTGTTCTCAATACATAATCGTGTGTTCCTTTTATACACAAGGAACCCTAAACCGTTTCACAAGAAATGTGTATTCTATAAACTTTAAAGGATATGCATTATCACTTCCTAAATAAACTCATGCATATCCTAACTATATTACATAAAATACGGAATAAATATATCCGCAGGAACTAATAATGCTGAAACTAGAATTCAGCAGATACACTGCTTCAGCAGGAACCAGCTCTTCAGCAGTATCCTTCAGCAGTAACCGTCAGTAGAATTCTTACTTAGCAGAATTCCCAACAATCCTCCCCTAATCTTGAATTTGACATGGTTAAGTTCAAGATTCTTGATAGATCTTTAAAAATGACAAACCAAGAGGATTGAAGTCGAACATCATCAGCAAAGAATCATCATCAGTAGAATCTCTATGATCAGCACATACTTGAAAACTCCATTCTTTGCAGCAACAGATCACCAAATGTACATCAAAACAAATGAGTTTCATACTATTCTCATCACATCCAGGTGTGTTAACTCCTGTGAGAGGTGAATCATTGAAAATAATGGATTTGACGTCTCTTTACCAATAGCCATCACTACTGGAGTAGCCAAATGTTTAAGTTCGAAAACTATGGTACACTGATCATCATATGATTTTTAGCAAATCATCAGCTTTAAACGGATTTGAGTTGTCTTTACCTGTAGCCATTTGCTCAGGACTAGTCAATTATTTGGTTGATTGAATCACCTTGGTCAATTGAATACCAAATATGGTTTTTCACTGCCTTTACCACAAGCCATATACTTGTGGGCTAGCCAATTATAGGGAATCCATAAAGGAAAAATCCATGGTCAATTGACAACCATTCAACTCTCAGCTGTTAAGCATGGGTGAGTTGAGTACCCAATAGTTTTTAGCAAACTATTACAGCTATCAACAGATTTGACATGTCTTTACCAAAGCTGTACCCTTTGGACTAGCCAACCTTTTGATGGAATAGTCAACATCAGGTAAGTTGATAACCAGAAAAGGTATGAAAATAATCAACACCAAACCTGCATACAACATACACAATACTATACAAATCTGTTAGTTAATTTTTTTTAATAAGAATAAATAAAGAAATATATAACAAAATACCATACCAAATCATTCCAAATAAGTTTCAATACCAACACCATGCTGAGTTTCCAATTCCTTCTTAACCAAAATGCTCCTCTTGATAGCTCTAATCAACTGTTCAACCATATGCATATCATTCCCAATCATATCTAAAGGAATAGTGAGTTTAACTTCCTGCAATTGGTTCATAACACCTATTGTGATTGGATATGTCACATCTGCCCAACAATATAAGGTCTTGCCAGTAGTAGTGATGATCATATGAACATCAGGTAGAGGAAAGTATTTCCATGTATCAACTACCCAATTCCTCTGTCCTTTCCACACATGAAAGCCAGCACCAGTAAAAAGATGAGAATCACAAAGAACTTGTAAATCTCCCAGCAGAAACATACCAATCCCTTCAGGTTGATGAGTTTGATAATAAGTTATAACCCAGCCATAGAGAGAAATCATATCTTGCCTATCCACCATATGTAAAATTTGACTTAGAAAAGTAAACTCTTTGGTGGAACCATCCTGTCTGTAAAGGACATTAACTTGTCCTTGACCAGTTGGAGAGTCAACAAGTTCCCATTTGACTACTTTCTCCCAAACAACAGGATTTCCATCATCAGAATCAAAGTCAATAAAAGAACTATCCTTAGGTGATTCTCCCTTAGAAGCCTTTCTCTTCTTAGCAACAGTCTTCCTCCTAGTACCAGGGGTAGCAGGAGTAACAAGTGGAGGATCATAAGGAGTCTCATCAGTGGGAACTGGTTCTGAAGCATCAAGAGATACAATCTTTGGATCTTCAGTAGGAATGGATTCTAAAGCTTTAGGAACATCTGCTGAAGCATCATGAGAGACATCCTTTTGAGAAGTATCAGCTGCAATATCAGGAGATGGTGTAGGAACAGCATCAGTAGACTCATCCACCTGAGTTAACACTGAAGGAGAGTGAATATGCTCCTGAGCACCAAATGAAGACTCAGTGGATTCTGTGGGCTTATTAGCAGAATCATCAAGCCTGATTCTCTTAGCAACAGGCCTATCCATAAGTCTGCCACGCTTCTCTAACACATCTAAGACATTTATACCTGAGGAATGAAGATTAGAGATGATCTTGTCATAGTAGTAAGTGAGCTGAGTGTCTGAAAAGCCCCAAACTTTCTTTTGAGTCCATCCTGACCCAAACATAGAACACCCTTGATTCTTGACAAAATTCCTCATATATTTTTTAAATGTCTCCTTTTGTCCAGGGTTTGTCCCTTAGCTCTTTAGCTTTCTCTCTTCCTCTGCTTGCCTCTGCAACTTAGCTCTTTCAACCATCCTCTTAGCAAAATCAGTCTCATGATAATCAACTCCAAGTACAGATTTTGCCAAATCAGGCTTAGCAGAGACTTGAGAAGCCAAATTTACCCATTGTTCAGCAGATAACCTCTTAGCAATTTCATCTAACTCCTTTTTCCTTTCAGCAGGTAGTGTATGAGTGAGTGGAGGACCCATTGCATCTAAATCATCTTGTATCTTTCTAGCAAGATCCTCAAAAGCTTTCATATCCAATTCCCTCTTAGTCTTTGCAGCCTCCTCTTTAGCTTGTAATTGTGCTGCAAGCATTTCACTAAGCTTCTCATTAGCAAGTTCCTGCTTAGTTTTCTCTCTAGAAGGAATGTCTTGTGCACTCACAACAAACTTTCCTTTATCTTGCTGAGTGAAAATAGCTTCAGGAGGAACAAAAGGCTGAGTAGAAGTGTCCACTGCTGGAGAACCATCAACATGTAAATCTGCTGATTCATCAGCAGGAACTTCCTTTGGCATTGGATCAGCTGATGTTGCCTTGTAAGATGAGTCCACATATTCCTTTCCAGCAACAAAGAATGTATCTGATGATTGAGAAGCATCATCAGTGTTCATGTCAACAGGAACATCACTGAGTGGTTCATTCTCCTGAAGATTAGCATCAGCATTTGGCAAAAGAGTATCATCATCACCAATCACTTTAGAAATTTCAGCAGCTTTCTTTGCCAAGTACTGTCTTCTACTTCTTCTGCTGAAATGAAGTGTCGGTTTAGATTGTGAAACTTCAGAAACTTTGGGAGAAGAAGCATGTGTCTGTCTAGCCACTTCAGCCAAGATTTCAAGGGAGTCCAAATTACCCTCCTTAGGCACTTCATCAGCTTCAATTACTACCTCTCTTTTCTTCTGCTGAGTAAGTTGTGCCTCCAAATCCTGAACCTTGCTTTTCAGCATCTCAATCTCACCACCAAGAGTAGACTTGGTATCATCAAGCTCCTTTTGGAGATCATCAGTCTTTCTAATATACCTGCAAAGTAAATCATGTATAGAAGTGAGAGTAACAGGGTCCTCTGCTCCACCAACAGATTGCTCAGTGAGAAAAGGAGCTTCATTGAACCTATCAGGAGAAACAGACATATGTACAACATTGGGAGAGCCTTCATCCACTGGCTCTCTCACAAGACTAGGTGTAGGTAATCTAGCAATCTTAGGCTCAAGAGGTGTAGGTACCTGTGTACCAAGAGACTGAATTATCTCTTCAACCTCAGGAGTTAGCTCAACAGGAGTAACATGAGATGGTTAAGGAACAGGACTAGGTGACAAAGGTAAAGGGGAAGGTGGAAGTTGGTCAGAAGAAACAGGTAATGGTTCAGCAGTTGTAGATGGCTCTTCCTCATTTACCACTGAAGGATTACCATCAGCAGCAATACCAGAAGATGATGGATTACCATCATCAGCAGCATTTGGAGAGGGCACATGACCAGTAGCATCACCCTCAACTGCATCATCATTGCCATGTGGCAACATAGCAGCCAACAGAGGGCGATGTTCCCCATTATAGTTTGTTTTCATAGAGGCAAATAACTTTGAACCAAGGCTCTTAATAGGCACATGAATCCTGTCTTCAGTGGTTATGTCTAAAATTATTTGTAAAAACCTAGGGTACATCAAAAACTTATGATTTTGTTTCTCAACATTTTCTAGCATATTAGCAAACATAAACTTTGAGAAATTATAAGTTAACCCTTTAGAGAGACAGACAATACCACAACCCAATTGGGCAGAGAACTGATCCCAGCCACCACACTTATTGCTGATACATTGGAGCAATAGATGCACCAAATACCTCCACTTGGGACATAACTGATTCTTCAACCACTTAGTCGTGTCAGTGCTTTGATAACCAGCTTCCCACAACCCAGCAAGTATCTCTTCAGTGTTGGAGTGATAAACACCATTCTCATCATCTAACTAAAGCTTTGTCCTGATCAAACTTTCAGTCACCACATACTCATTACTATCAATCTCAGCCACGATCTCTGTGTCAGATCTTTTCTTAGCAGATGCCCAAAACTGCTTCTCCATAGATTCATATATCACTGATAACGCTCAAAGTTAACATGTTTTTATAAGCGTTATTAGTGTTTTTGTGTATGTTATTTGGTTGTTTTTATATGCTTTTGCCACTAAATCGTATCAAAGTATGTTTTTGTAGCATATGTAGCCAAATGCAGGAAAAATGGAGAAAAAAGTGAAGAAAATGAAGTATACGCGATTACACGAAGATTCCCGAGCTCAAAAGCCCAATCTATGAAGTAATCCATATGAGAACCTAAGTTTTGTCATCTCAAAGTTCCAAGTTCAGAAGTTAATCAAGTTTGGATAGTACATAAAGAATTACACAAGGAAAAGTCAAAGTCCAAAGCTGTCAGAAATTACCATCCGATCGGTTGGGTTGAAACCGATCGGATTGCCATAATGACTTTTCTCCATCCGATCGGTACCAACCCGCAACTGATCGGATGGCCAATACTGCATGTTTTTGCCAACTTTTGTGCACGAATCTTGGTCTTTTGTCCCATGGTTCTAGGCCCTTTTTAGTGTCTTATTGTCCAAGTTCAAGCATTTAAGTTCCTATTTATTACCAAAAGTGTTGGACAAGCCTAGAAGGGACCTCAAAAGTGCATAATTCAACACACAATTGAAGATACCAATTACTCTCATTACTACACACAATTATTATCATCTTCTAGCTCTCTAAGGAGGAAAATTCGTGCAGAAAGAACCAGGAACTTTGGAGGACCAAGGAAGCAACATTTGGAATCCTAAAATCTCAAGAAATCATCACCACCTCTTAGGTTATCAATACCTTGTCATTTGTTATCAATTTCAAAGCATTGTAAGACTTATAACCATGGATTCTTATGTTAAATATTCTGAGTTTATTTGCATGTTTGCCATTAGTGGCTAGTAATCTTTTTACACTTGTTTCGATGATGTTTTATACTTAGTGATAGTGATGATTGTGATAACATGTTTTAATTCAATTTCAAGTCAATCCTAAGAACCAATTGTACCTTAAGTTTCATCGTGACATTTGTTTAGCCAAGGTTAACTAATTGATAATAGTTTCAAAGGTCGAAAGATTTGTTATTACTCAACTAGTTATAATCATTTGTCTATGAATGATTATTTTTCACCATAATTATTCTTGACTAAACAAAGAAACAAGAAGTATGATTGTAATGAGAATTCTTTTATAACATCAAATCAGATTGTTTGTAAACCTTTAGTAGGACGAAAGTTTAAATGTTTATAAACGATTGTGACCTTTTTGTCTATGAAGAGGTTACCTTTTGTATTGACCATTTCCTAAGAGTATTTGATTGGTAATAAAAGTTTGTCTTATGTTTAAGATATCCACCATACCTTATGAACCTTGGATAGATCTTGAATTGATTGGTTTACACCTAAAGCTTGTTTTTATGAACTAAAATCTTGGCCAAAGTTTAACTTGTAAAAACGATAGATTAGATCACCATCTAATTATCTCAATCAACATGTTATCAAAAGTTATCGCAATCATGTGTATCATTAAGTAGAAAACTAATCTAAACAAGTGTAGTTTTTAATTTATTGAATTTGCTTATTATCATATTTGCGTACATTAGAGATTTACTTTTAGACTTATATTTCGATTCACTCACAAATCCCTGCGAACGATCTCGACTTACCATTATATCTTGCTATAACGGACGAGTACACTTGCTCGTATGTGTTGTTTCTAGATTTGGTAACTCATCCTTATAAATTTAAAACTTTCACTAACAAATAGCACATCAAGTTTTTGGCGCTACTGCCGGGGATTTTGATCGTGTTTCTTTAAGTTTTTAAAAGTCCGTTTCTTTTCGTGTTCGTTTTCTAAAAAAAAAAAAATTTTCGTAGCAACCAACCGATCGGATTCACTTCCAACCGATCGGTTTCCCACATTTTAATTTTTACCGTAGCGTCCAACCGATCGGTTTGGTTTCCAACCGATTCGGATTGAATTTTTCTGTTTTTTTTTTTTAATTTTTTCTTGTTCTTTTGTTTAGGTAATTGACTCGATTATCTTGATAGTTGTATGAACACTCATTCTACTACTAAAAAGCTTAGTACACCTTTATCCGATCCCGAAAGTTTGTTTCTTAAGAAGGGATCTTCAACTATTCTTAATTGGTTTGATAATCTTTCCGAAGAACACCCAATTTCTAATATTTTTGAACCAATACCCATGGCTGACGATTTACCCATGTGGGCCGCCAATAGAACCGTAGCACCTACTCCTGGAGCTGCTATTGTTGTCGCCGACCTTGGTGAAAACTTTACCGTTAAAGGTCACCATCTTTCTATGATCAAAGACCGTCAATTCGATGGCCGTTTGCGGGCCGATCGGCATAAACACATTGCCGAATTCATTGAAATTTGTGGCATGTTTCGTTATGGAGACACTAATGTCGATGCTATCAAGCTCAAAGTTTTTCCATCATCACTCGCTGGAGATGCCAAAGTATGGTATAACGAATTAACCCCAGGAACTATTAATACTTGGGAGGAGATGAGGCAAGCTTTTGTTAGCCGATTCTTTCCACCTGCCATGTATGATAGATTAATGGGAGAAATCCGTGCTTTTTCACAAAATCCTAATGAATCTCTTGTTGAAGCTTGGCTTCGCATGAAAGATTTGCTTCGAAGTTGTCATGGTCATAATTTAGGACGAGGAACAATAATCCAAATCTTTTATCATGGTCTTGATGAAGCATCTCAAGCAATCCTTGATGCCGGAGGAATTTTCCTTTACAAAACACCAAATGAGGCATATCAACTTCTTGAAGATCAAGTACTTCTTAAACTCGATTGGTCAAAAGATTCCAAAACCAAACCCTTACGGAAAACCGTTGCTTTTACCGAAAGTTCAGATAATTCAAAACTCATGGACAAAATAGAAGCCTTGTCTTCTAAAATGGACTCGCAATACAAAGATATAAAAGGAGAAATGAAAGAAATGCGAGATGGCTGTAACAATTGTGGAGGAAATCACACATCATCCGAGTGTGATGACCAACCTATGAATGGACCCAACGAAGGGGAAGCCAATTATGTCCAAGGAGGATATCGTGGAGGAGGTTTTCGTGGTAATTATTACGGAAGAAGTTCTGGAAATTGGCAAGATCACCAACAAAGGGATAACAACCGTGATTTTCAACCTCGAACAGAAAATCCAAACCCAACAAATTCAGATAAAAAGGAAGAATCTGATTTCGAAAAAATGATGCGAGAATTCGTAAATTCTCAAAGAACCACAAATGAGTTTGTTAAAACTCAATTTTTCAATTTCAAAACCAAAGTTGAGCAAGGTCAGAAAAATCATCAAGCATCTATTCAGGATCTTGAACAAAAATTTGGTAGACTTTCTGATCAATTTTCTTCTCGAATTCCTAGTACATTACCAAGTAACACCCAATCCAATCCAAAACCATCTGGATCAAACGATATGAATTATCGTCCACCACACAACAGAAATGAGCATATCAATGTTGTATTTACTCAAAGTGGTCTCTCATATGATCCACCACCCATTCCTACCGATAATACTCTTATTCAAGAAGAGGAGGAAGAAGCTAAGGAAGAAGCAGTTAAAGAAGAACCAACCCAAAAACCAACCGTTCCACCAATAAAGCCTTATACACCAAAAATACCATATCCACAAGCCCTAAGAAATGAGAAAAGAGAGGAGCGAAATAAGAAGTTTTTAGAGATGATCAAAGAAGTTAGAATTAACGTACCCCTCGTTGACGTTCTAGCTGGAATGCCCAATTATGGGAAATTTTTGAAAGAACTTCTTAATAATCGAAATAAGTTAGAATAAATTTCCGCTACCGTTCTTAACGAAGAATGCTCTGCTATAATTCAAAACAAAATTCCACCTAAACTTGGAGATCCTAAAAGTTTTCTTATACCATGTACATTAGGAAACAACATCACATGCGATGCTTTAGCTGATTTTGGTGCAAGTATCAATTTGATGCCCTATTCGTTGTATTCTAAACTTTCCATCAATACATTGAAACCTACTAAGATGAGTATACGATTAGCCAACCATACATACCAATATCCTGTTGGGGTTGCTGAAAATATGCTTGTTCAAGTTGGTAAATTTGTTTTTCCTGTGGATTTTGTTATCTTAGAAATGGAAGAAGATAGTCGAGTACCCTTAATCTTAGGAAGACCTTTCTTAAACACTGCTGATGCAATGATTAAAGTTAAAGGTAAAGAACTAAATCTCGGAGTAGGAGAAGGTCGAATAACATTCTTAATCGATAAAGCAATGAAATATCCAAATTCCAGTGATGACACATGCTATAACATCGATGTAATTGATGAAGTCACTGAAGAAGAATTGGATGCATTACTTGACGATTCGAAACCATTCATGACTACTTCAGAAAAGATTAGTGAAACAGATTCTGATAAAGAATTTGAGGAATTCATGGAAATAAAATTAGAAGAAGAGGAAGAAGAGAAATTTGAAGATATCATTGAGAAAGATCAATTGAAAATCAAATCATCTCTAGAAGAACCACCCACTGATTTGGAACTCAAAACCCTTCCCAATAATCTCGAATGTGCTTACTTAGAAGAAAATTCACTTCTTCCAGTAGTCATATCGTCGTTGCTCGAAACAAATCAAAAAGAAAGACTCGTTTCTGTTCTTAGGAAGCATAAACGCGCTTTTGCGTGGAAAACTTCTGATATTCCAGGAATTAGTCCAGATTTTTGCAAACACAAAATCAATTGTGAAGAAGGTTCTAAACCCGTTGTAGAAAGACAATGTCGACTCAACCCGAATATGAAAGAGGTTGTTAAGAAGGAAATCATTAAACTTCTTGACGCAGGAATTATTTATCCTATCGAGGATAGCCCATGGGTGAGTCCAGTTCATTGTGTTCCAAATAAAGGAGGAATGACTGTAGTGACAAACGAAAGGAATGAGTTAGTTCCTACTAGAACAGTCACTAGATGGCGAGTATGTATTGATTACAGAAAACTTAATAAAGCCACTAGGAAAGATCATTTTCCTTTACCCTTCATGGATCAGATGCTCGAAGGATTAGCAGGAAACAAATACTTTTGCTTCCTTGATGGTTTTTTCAGGATATTTCCAAATTCCTATCGATCCAGCCGATCAAGAGAAAACCACATTTACATGTCCTTTTGGAACTTACGCTTACCGGCGTATGCCTTTTGGTCTGTGTAATGCACCTGCAACTTTTCAAAGGTGTATGATCGCAATATTTCAAGACATGCTTGAAACATCTATGGAAGTTTTCATGGATGACTTTTCAGTTTTTGGTGATTCTGTTGAAACTTGTCTTTCCAATCTCGATAAAATGCTTGAAAGATGTGAAGCTGGACATCTAGTTCTTAATTGGGAAAAATGTCATTTCATGGTAACTGAAGGAATTGTGTTAGGACACAAGATATCAAGTTCAGGGATGGAAGTAGACAAAGCTAAAATAGATGTTATCACCAAATTACCACCACCAACTAACGTTAAAGCCGTTAGAAGTTTTCTAGGACATGCCGGTTTTTACCGCCGATTTATCAAAGATTTTTCAAAAATATCACGTCCTATGACTAAACTTTTAGAAAAGGATTCTGTATTTGATTTCAATGCTGACTGCATTAAAGCTTTTGAAACATTGAAAAGTCAATTGACTAGTGCCCCAGTTATGGTTGCACCTAATTGGTCACTACCATTTGAAATCATGTGTGATGCAAGCGATTTCGCTGTTGGAGCTATTTTAGGACAACGTGAAGGAAAACATTTTCGTCCTATTTACTTTGCTAGTAAAACACTCAACAATTCTCAACAAAACTATATGGTTACGGAGAAAGAATTATTAGCCGTAGTTTTTGCATTCGACAAATTCAGATCTTATCTTGTGCTTTCAAAAATGATAGTTTTTACCGATCATTCCGCACTCAAATATTTGTTTACCAAACAAGATGCAAAACCACGTCTTATCAGATGGATTTTATTACTGCAAGAATTTGATATCGAAATAAAAGATAAGAAAGGAGCAGAAAATCTTGCAGCAGATCATTTATCACGTCTCGAGAATCCAAATTTGGAAGAATTAAAAGAAAATGAAATTAATGATTATTTTCCAGAAGAAACTCTCATGATGATAGATAAAGATGATGATGAGGAAATACCATGGTTTGAAAATTACGCAAATTATCTTGCAGGAGACATTCTTAAAAAAGGAATGAGTCACTACCAACGTAGTAAGTTCTTTTCAGAACTAAAACACTATTATTGGGAGAAACCTTACCTTTTTAAGATGTGCAAGGATGGAATGATACGAAGATGTGTTTCGAGTGCCGAAACAAGAAAAATTCTTGATGAATGTCATCATGGCCCAACTGGGGGACATTATGGTCCTTCCACTACAGCTAGAAAAGTTTTGGATGCTGGATTCTATTGGCCTACAATTTTCAAAGAAGCGTATACTCTTGTTCAAAACTGTGATGCGTGCCAAAAATCCGGTAACCTTTCTCGAAGAGACGAAATGCCTCAAAAGAGCATTCAAGTCTGTGAAATATTCGACATTTGGGGAATTGATTTTATGGGACCCTTCCCTTAATCACACAAATACGAATATATCCTCGTTGCAATCGATTATGTTTCCAAATGGGTTGAAGCTGAAGTTCTTCCTACTAACGATGCACGAGTTGTTGTCAACTTTCTCAAAAAGCTTTTTGCTCGTTATGGAATTCCTAAAGCTTTAATAAGTGATAGAGGATCCCATTTATGTAATAAACAAATGGAGAAAGTAATGAAACGATATGGAGTTCATCATCGTTTTACTACAGCTTATCATCCACAAACTAGTGGTCAAGTCGAAAATACCAATAGAGCTATAAAAAGAATACTTGAAAAAATAGTTAAAGACAATCCTTCCGTTTGGTCAAGGAAATTAGATGACGCTCTATGGGCATTTCGTACGGCATATAAAACACCAATTGGTACGACACCGTAAAGACTCTTGTATGGGAAAACATGTCATCTACCGTTCGAACTTGAACACCGTGCTTACTGGCGTTAAGAATCTGTAATCCTGATTTAAAAATAGCTGGAGAAAAGAGATTTTTGCAATTACATGAACTTGATGAATTAAGACTTCAAGCTTATGAAAACTCCAAGCTATATAAAGCAAGAACCAAAGCATATCACGATAGAAAGCTGAGAATTCAAAAACAATTCAAAGCTGGAGATAAAGTTCTGCTTTTCAATATGAAATACAAGTTTAAAGCTCCGAAACTCAAGCCAAAATGTTTGGACCATATGTAGTGAAACATGGATTTCCATCAGGTTATGTTGAACTTTATGACAAACATGGTGGAAGTTTCATTGTAAATGGGCACCGAATTAAACTCTATTATGATAAGGAGCAATTAAACATTATTTCTAATGAGGAAATTTCATCCGAATTTGAATATGAAGCTATCACATTCATGGCTCCACACAAGGAAATGGTTCCTTGGGCACACAGTAATGGTTTTATCTATGATGCTTTTCCTAGAGCATGGGAAAATGTTAAATTGGAAAACATAGATGAAACAGGAGAGGGAATTATGATAGGGAATGTGTTGTATATCCCTAAAAGGAAACATAACACTAAAACTTCATAATCTATTTCGAAGTTTGAGTCCGGCTGAGGACTCGTTAATAAAACAAGCGCTTCTCGGGAGGCAACCCGTGTGCTTTATTTTTATTTTTTGTTTTTGATTTTCAGTGTTTATACGTGTTTATACCCCAAAGTTTTACTACTTGGTCGAACTTAAGTGTGGGGGTGTGCCACTAATTTGAATAAAACTGCAATGCTTTTTGTTTGTTTGTTTTTGTTTCTAACAATACAGGTGTTGACTACAAGAAACAGAAGATTGGATAACTCCAGATATCATGGTTTATTTTCTCATTTTCCCTACTTTGATGCTTTTTCGTTTAACACATTGAGGACAATGTTTAACTTAAGTGTGGGGGGGGGGGGGGTGAGTAGGTAAAATAAGAAATTAAGTCTAATATCGATTTAATTTTTAAATTTTGTTTGTCCTTGTGATCTAGTTGTTTTCACGCTTTTAGGAATAATTTATTAGAATAACTGGATCTATCCAATGGTTAAATTAGTAATTTTTGAAAAATTTGAGATGTGTCCCGATTAATATTGCAATCTATTTCTGGGATTGATAACATTTGCTAGCGCATATTATAACCCTTTCCACTAAATTGTGAGGATTTGAGCCTATTTCATATCTAGCATACATCTTTTATGCTTGAATCTTTTGTTATGAGTGTGCCGGTGATTTTATTTATTCTAGAACTTGTACTTGTAAATCATTATGAGACCGTTGTGAGATTACATTTTTGTAATATAAGTATACATACATGATAAGAGGCAACCTTAGGATTTTAACCAAATAGCCTTCATTATTGATTTTTAGCTAGTCACATTGATTAGTTAATTTCCAATTTTTAATCCTTTTGTTAGCATTCATTTTTAACGCTAGATACCCTTAGTTACACCCTTCGAGCCATCCTTTTCGTTTTTGATAAATCCAGAAAAATACAAAAATATTTTACACTTTAAACCTTAGCCTAACCCTTGTCAAAGTCTAAATGGTGGGTTGCTAGTTGCTTGGTTGTTGGATAGTTTCTGATGATTATTAGTTAGCCACACTTCACCAATTATGTGTATGCCATTCCGACAAAGACGAAGACTGCAGCTTCTTATTTGTATTGTTGTGGTGATGCTTATGCGAAGTGTGGGGGAATTAAAAAAAAAAAAAAAAAAAAAAAAAAAAAAAAAAAAAAAAAAAAGTCATCGTAACTATAAGGTGACAATTATAGCAAATGTGCTAACATGTAAATAAATGAAATTTTGTGATATGTTGTTAGCCAATGTGCTAAGTATGAAGAATATTATTATGGCGAATTGATGTATCGTTATTTGAAGAAGAGAAAGATTGTAACTATAATCATTTACGGGTTTGCGGTTTGTTTGGTGACTAGCAACAATGGGACTTAGACTTTATTTTATTTTTCTTTAAAACCAATTTTATAAATATTCCCATGCCTTATCCCTACCTTTACCAAATTACTTTATCTATCCGAATATTGTAATGGCTTTGTGAGAATGTCAAGTGCAAGAATATTGTAGTGACCATCCGGTTTTTAAGTAATCAAGAACTCGCGCCAGTAATCTATTGTGTTTTTGTATGAGATGTTTAAACATAAGCCTGGTACAACCCTAAGCCTTACATTACAACCCGAATAAAAGACCTCTTTGATATGTAGACTTGGTGCTTACGCCATTGCGGTGTAGTTTTGTTTCTTGTACAAGCTTATGGTAATAATTAGATCATGACTGAGCAATGAGTGTGATTTCTCTTATATTTACTCCACTTCTTAAATAAATGAGTGATTGAGTGAATTATACTTCGTTTCTTTTTCGTGAGGTGTTTACAAATGTTAATCAAGCAAGAAAATCATTGGGTATTGTCAAACATCTCGAATTTTCACCATTCAAGCTTAAAAAGGATGAATCTTATCTTGTACTTGTACTTGGTGGATTTGCATCACATTTTTCTAATCATTTTTGGTTATCATGTGGATATTTAGTCTTCTTCTAGATTTGTTTGAGGACAAGCAAAGTTTAAGTGTGGGGGATTTGATAACGCTCAAAGTTAACATGTTTTTATAAGCGTTATTAGTGTTTTTGTGTATGTTACTTGGTTGTTTTTATATGCTTTTGCCACTAAATCGTATCAAAGTATGTTTTTGTAGCATATGTAGCCAAATGCAGGAAAAATGGAGAAAAAAGTGAAGAAAATAAAGTATACGCGATTACACGAAGATTCCCGAGCTAACAGTCCAATCTATGAAGTAATCCATATGAGAACCTAAGTTTTGTCATCTCAAAGTTCCAAGTTCAGAAGTTAATCAAGTTTGGATAGTACATAAAAAACTATACAAGGAAAAGTCAAAGTCCAAAGCTGTCAGAAATTACCATCCGATCGGTTGGGTTGAAACCGATCGGATTGCCATAATGACTTTTCTCCATCCGATCGGTACCAACCCGCAACCGATCGGATGGCCAATACTGCATGTTTTTACCAACTTATGTGCATGAATCTTGGTCTTTTGTCCCATGGTTCTAGGCCCTTTTTAGTATTTTATTGTCCAAGTTCAAGCATTTAAGTTCCTATTTATTACCAAGAGTGTTGGACAAGCCTAGAAGGGACCTCAAAAGTGCATAACTCAACACACAATTGAAGATACCAATTACTCTCATTACTACACACAATTATTATCATCTTCTAGCTCTCTAAGGAGGAAAATTCGTGCAGAAAGAACCAGAAACTTTGGAGGACCAAGGAAGCAACATTTGGAATCCGAAAATCTCAAGAAATCATCACTAACTCTTAGGTTATCAATACCTTGTCATTTGTTATCAATTTCAAAGCATTGTAAGACTTATAACCATGGATTCTTATGTTAAATATTCTGAGTTTATTTGCATGTTTGCCATTAGTGGCTAGTAATCTTTTTACACTTGTTTTGATGATGTTTTATACTTAGTGATAGTGATGATTGTGATAACATGTTTTAATTCAATTTCAAGTCAATCCTAAGAACCAATTGTACCTTAAGTTTCATCGTGACATTTGTTTAGCCAAGGTTAACTAATTGATAATAGTTTCAAAGGTCGAAAGATTTGTTATTACTCAACTAGTTATAATCATTTGTCTATGAATGATTGTTTTTCACCATAATTATTCTTGACTAAACAAAGAAACAAGAAGTATGATTGTAATGAGAATTCTTTTATAACATCAAATCAGATTGTTTGTAAACCTTTAGTAGGACGAAAGTTTAAATGTTTATAAACGATTGTGACCTTTTTGTCTATGAAGAGGTTACCTTTTGTATTGACCATTTCCTAAGAGTACTTGATTGGTAATAAAAGTTTGTCTTGTGTTTAAGATATCCACCATACCTTATGAACCTTGGATAGATCTTGAATTGATTGGTTTACACCGAAAGCTTGTTTTTATGAACTAAAATCTTGGCCAAAGTTTAACTTGTAAAAACAATAGATTAGATCACCATCTAATTATCTCAATCAACATGTTATCAAAAGTTATAGCAATCATGTGTGTCATTAAGTAGAAAACTAATCTAAACAAGTGTAGTTTTTAATTTATTGAATTTGCTTATTATCATATTTGCGTACATTAGAGATTTACTTTTAGACTTATATTTTGATTCACTCACAAATCCCTGCGAATGATCCCGACTTACCATCATATCTTGCTATAACAGACGAGTACACTTGCTCGTATGTGTTGTTTCTAGATTTGGTAACTCATCCTTATAAATTTAAAACTTGCACTAACAAATAGCACATCAATCACATTAGGAGAATGTATTAAGGCATAATGAATCTTTGAATGTTGTAGAAACTCCACCATTGAATCATACTCTTCATGACCCTTAGCCTTTTTCAAAATAGCAAACTTGTTATGATCCTGCTTGAATTCAAGTCGAGCCATTTGAATTATTTTGCGAGAGACGGTTATGAATTATGAAAAGAATGATGGGTTTAAATGGAGCGATGGGAGAATAATTTAGTTTAGGCAAGGATATGCAAAGTTGGTTATATTTGGAAGTTCTCCAATCATGGTCAAAATTATCGGAACAAACTGTTGACCAAGTCTGACGTGTAACATGGAACCCTCTAATTTCAAAATTACCCTTCAGCAGAAATAGAAGTCAATCTGCTGATGGATGGTCAATCAGCAGAAACCAATCAAGAGTAAAAAATATCTTCAATGAATATCTTGATTTTACTGTGCCACCCAACTCGCATTAATGATCATAAAGCCTAGACTTTGCCTATTTAATAACCCCCAAATCACACTTCTCAGATATCAAATTACCCCCAAATCATATCAAAACCCTAATTTCATAATTAACCCAAATTCATCACCAAATAATGTCTTCCAAACCCGAAATTATTGACCTGACCTCCTCCTCTTCCTCCTCTTCCTCATTAGATGATCTTCCACCGTATCCATCTGAATTAGATGATTCAGATTATGCTAGAGAGTTGGAAAGGCGATGGAATGTTTTGGAGAAGGGGAAACCAAGTAATGCCCCCGTTCCTGCTGAGAGACAATATGTCTCTCCCTTCATCTTTACTTCCGATGAAGACTCTTCAGAGGATGAAGACGAAGATCCATCATTTCATCCTCCTTCCACACCAAAGAGATCCCAACCAAGGCCAAGGAAGAGAAATCCATCTCTTCTAACATCACAGGGTGTGGTGTTGGGTCTTCCTGCTCCAAGATCTGGTGCTTCATACCATGGACGCAAGGGAAAGGACAAGAAGACAGAGGTGGTGGGTAAAGGGAAAGGGAAAATGGAGTAGGTGATGATGGGATGTTGCCAAGGACCAAAGATGTAGAACTAGGTTCTTGAGCATCTTCTTGCCTTGAACTGAAGTTATAAAACTAGGTACTAGAGCATCTTCGTCGTCATCATCATCATTCTTCCTCCTCTTCCTTTCCATTTTCACGTTCAGCTTCTTCATCGTACTGGTCATGCATATCCACCAGCCCTTTTGTAATAGATGATAGAAGCATAGTATTGATTTGGTAGTCTTAGCATAGGAATGATCTTTGGAATCCACTTTGAAGTTGTATGTAAGCTGTAAATTGTTTCTTGAATGAATGAACTTTCCTTATTTGTCAATTCTTGTGTAATTATTTAGTAGAAACAATGTGTTTCATTATCATTGACTCTTTAGTAGAAACAATACTCAGCATACAAGACCATATTCCCATTGAGACAGCTCTTGGTGAATTTCAAACAATGAGGACATTCTGCAAATCAAACACAGAGTAACAAAACAAACAATACTTACAGAATCATTAGTTGGTTAGTGTTAGCCAAACAATAATATACATAAATTATACAAAGTTTACAATCACAATCCTCCCCTGAGGCATATGCCTCCCCTGAGGCTTATGCCTCCCCTCAAACTTTGCAGTCAAGGGTTAAGCATACCAATATGGACCACTAAGTGTTGAAACCTAGGTCCATCAAAAGCTTTAGTTAACAGATCTGCCACATTACCATCCGTGTGAATTTTTACCACTTTAATTAAATGTTTTTCATAAGCATCCCTGATAAAGTGGTGCTTGATTTCAATATGTTTGGTTCTATTATGAAAAACTGGATTTTTAACAATGCAAATGGTACTTTGATTGTCAATAAAAATGGTGGTATTCATAAAATTATACCCATAATCCAGCAATTGATTCTGAATCCATAGAACCTGTCCACAACAATTTGCAGCAGCAACATACTCTGCTTCAGTAGTAGAGGTAGCAACAATGGTCTGTTTCTTGCATTGCCAAGAAAGCAGTCTTCTTCCAAGGAATTGGCAACCTCTAGTTGTGGATCTCCTATCCATGTTGGCACCAGCATAGTCACTATCAATATATGCTTCCAGTTTAAAAGGAGATTCTTTTGGGTACCAAAGACCTAATTTGGGTTGGCCTTTTAGGTACTTAAAGATCTTTTTGACAGCATTCAAGTGAGAAGTAAGTGGAGTGACTTGGTGCCTAGAACAAGCACTCACAACAAATGTAATATCAGGTCTAGAAGCAGTCAAATACATCAAAGAACCAATCATGGACCTGTACAAATGGACATTCACAGGAAGATCAGGTTCAAGATTGTTCTTTGGTTTGGGAGCTTCATAGGGAGTAGTGGCAGTTCTGACATTGTCCATATCAAATTTCTTCAACATATCTTTTACATACTTATCCTGACTGATAAAGATACCATCAGGTTTCTGCTGAACTTGTAAACCCAAAAAGAAAGTGAGCTCCCCCATGGCACTCATCTAAAATTCTCCCTTCATCAAATCCTCAAACTCTCACCATTCTTCTTTAGCAGAACCAAATATGATGTCATCCTCATAAACTTGCACTAGAATGATATCCCTGGAGTCTTTCTTAAGGAAGAGAGTCTTGTCAATGGCACCTCTTCTATAACCATGCTTCAGCAGAAATGTAGACAGCCTAGCATACCAAGCTCTAGGTGCCTGATGTAGTCCATAGAGAGCTTTAACAACCTTATACACATGATCAGGATGATCTGGGTCTTCAAAACCCTTGGGTTGAGTCACATAAACCTCCTCTTTAATCTCACCATACAGAAAAGCACCTTTGACATCCATCTGATATACCATAAAGCCCATATAAGATGCATAGGCCAAGAATATCCTGATTGCTTCAACTCTGGCCACAGGTGCAAAGACTTCATCATAGTCTATTCCTTCCTCTTGCCTGAACCCCTGAGCCACTAACCTTGCTTTGTTTTTCACCACAATACCCCTTGCATCTCTTTTATTCTTCAAAATCCATTTTGTCCCAATTGCATATTTACCATCAGGTAGAGGGACCAGTATCCAAACCTGCTGATTCTTAAATTGCAACATCTCTTCTTGCATTGCTTCAAGCCAACTTGAATCAGCAAGTGCTTGAGGAACACAGGTTGGCTCTATTTGAGAAAGGAAGCAAGAAAACAGCCAATGTTTGAAGTCTGTATGATTGTCCCTGTGTTGATTGTAGACATAGGAAATGAAAGCAACTTTACCATATTTAGTGTTCTTCACAGTACTTCGAGTTCTAACAGGTGCTTGAGGATCTCCAATAACCTTTGATAGGGTATGAGCCATATTGATCCTCTTTGTTGCTGTAGGGTTGACATTTATTGTGGTATCAAGGTTGTTGACAGTGGGTCCAAACTCACTATCATAGGAAGCTGAGTTAAAGATACCAGTCTTGGTTTGATAATTACCAAGATCAGAAGGACTTGGAAATCTAGTAAATGGCTTCTCAAAGTCTTTAGACACTTTAGTAGAAATGGGAGATTATGCAGCAGGACTATCAGCAGTTTTGATCACATCAGCAAGAACATGAGAGCCTTCAGTAGAACTGTCAGCAGCATCCATGTTTCCACTGACTGCTTGTGCTGATTGTTGAAGTAAGGCATGAGTCTCTTGTGCAAACTTTTCACTGAGTCTCTTAGCTTCCTGAGTGGCTGCATGTTCTTGCTTCTTGAGTCTAGCAAGATCCTTTGCATAATGGGACTCATCTTCATGTTCAGCAGCAGAATGATTACCTGCAAAATGGTTAGGTGGAAAAGAAGGTACAACAATGGTTTGTTCATCTTTCTCAGAGTTACTCTCTGAGTCATCATCCAGGGAACCTGCAGGGTTAGAGATTGTATCTTTGGTACCTGCACTTGGACTAGAGACATGTCTAGTGTACCCCAAGTAATCAGTCAAATAATCTAGGTCAAAATACCAAGAATGACCTTGTCCTTGAACATTAGGCTGATCTTCTAGAAATCTCAGGTTAAGGGTTTCCTCAATTCTTTTAGCATGCAAATTGTAGACCCTATATGCCTTGCTATGAGCAGAATAACCCACAATATACCCCTCATCAGCCTTGCCATCAAACTTTCCCAGTGCATCACTAGTGTTCAAAATGGTCACTTTACACCCAAAAGGTTTAAGGTAATGAATGTCTGGAACTTTCCCAGTGAGAAGTTCATAAGGTGTCTTGACATGAGGTCTAGTGATGGATACCCTGTTCAAGACATAGCAAGCAGTACTTACTGCTTAAGTCCAAAACATAGTGGGTAACTTAGAGTCTGCAAGCATGGATCTTGTTGCCTCTATTAAGGTCCTATTTTTCCTTTCAGCAACCCCATTTTGTTGTGGGGTTCCAGGAGTGCTATAGTCCCTTTTTATCCATTTAGACTTACAGAATTCTATGAGAACAACATTTTTGAACTCTGTCCCATTGTCACACCTAATGCCTTTAACCTTTTTATTTAGCTTGTTTTCGATCAGGGTAATGAATTCTTTTAAAATAGGAGTTGTTTCATCTTTTGTTTTCAAAAAGAATAAAACACCTCTGTTAGATTTTGAGAATGTATATTATGTGAAGGAACTTGAGCACTTTAATCTGTTCTCTGTATCACAAATCTGTGACACCAAGAATAAAGTTTTCTTCTCTGAGGATGAATGTCTTGTGCTCTCAAAAGTCGTCAAACTTCCAGAAGATACAACTGTTTTGCTCAGAGTTCCTAGAACCTTCAACTTGTACACATTCAATCTGAATGATGTTAAACCAGAAGGTGATCTAACATGTTTGGTGGCCAAAGCTTCCCTGGATGAATCTACAAGATGGCATTGGAGGATGGCTCATGTGAATTTCAAGACCATTAACAAGCTTTCTAAACTTGGTCTGGTTCAGGGACTTCCTTCAAAAGTCTTCACCAATGAACATAATTGTGTTGCATGCAACAAAGGAAAGCAACACAGAGCCTCTTACAAAGCCATAACAGCTGTGAGCACCATTTCAGAACCTCTTCAGTTGCTGCACATGAATCTCTTTGGTCCAACTCCTATTAGAAGTATTGATCATAAGTACTTCTACCTGGTTATCACTGACGATTATAGCAGGTTTTGCTGGGTATTAGTGCCATTCCCAGTGATTTTTCCATCTCCTCCACCAAAAGTCACATTGCCTCCTCCTTCTATAGGCACAAAGTCATGCATCTTATCCTTGTTCCCTGACATACTTCTGGAGCAACCACTATCTACTATACCTACTTCAGTACTCTTCAGGGGATGATCCTACAACAACAACAAAAACTTACAAGAATTAGTAAACATTGGAGACTCAAGTCATTGCTGACTTGAGCCTGCCTTGTGGATCATAAGAGGTAGGCCATGTAGATGTTTTAGATCCACCATTGTTCTTGGGCCTGTATTGCAAATTAGGTCCCTTCTTTGTCCAAGAACAACCTGCTGAGGGCTTCACAGCAGTATCCCAATACCCTCCACCAACATACATAGAGTCAAACTGTCTAGGCCAATAACCATTATGAAAGAAAGAACTAGTGGGTCGCACATAAGGTCTAGTACCAGTTCTTCTCCATGAAAAATGTTTTTCAGCAGAATTTTATTTCTGCTGATGTGGAACAAAAGATGGTATATCATTAACATTTCTTCCACATTTGCCTAGGTTTTCTTTGACTAACACATACACCCATTCTTTGGTCATGAAAAGTACAATCCTTAATCAAATGAAATTTACTTCCACACACAAAACATTTCTTCTTTTTAGAAGATTTATTCAAAGTGAAAGATGTTCCATAACATGAAAAAGCATTCAAACCATAAACATTAACATAATTGTTTTTAACAGAACTAGAAACATTGTTTTGCAAAGAATGAAATAACAAGTCTTCAGAAGAAACTGTCTTGTTATCAGCAGTAACTCTAATAGGCTTGTAGGGAGTCTTGGGTGATGTCTTGGGTGTGGTCTTGGGAAGGTCTGACTTTTCACTTGAATCACAACTGGTATATGCAGTAGACCCTTGGTCAGAAGACTTGTTGCTGTCAGAATAAGAGACAAAGTCAGTGGATTTAGAAACAGGGTCTGGCAAGTCAATTGACTTTTTTCCATAAAGATGGTGTGATCCATCAAAGTCAACAGGTATGGACAGGTCTGTGGGTATATGTTCTCCTCAAATAGGTCCAGGTACAGCATTCATTCCCCCTTCCTTAACATATTTTACAGGTTTTTGAAAATCTAGGACAGGTTCAGGGTCAAAAACACTGGATATATCAGGGTAAGTTAATTCCTCAGGATCTATATATTTATCATACCCTAATGCTTTTCTAGACCTAACAGATTGACTACTATCAATCAATTTATTTAAATGAGAGGCCCCTTCTTGCCACTTCTTACGACCAGCCACTTCTTTATCTAACTTTACTTGTAATTCTTGTTTTTCTATTTCTACATCAGATTTTTCTTTTTCAGTATGGCTTAAATCTATCTTTGCACATTCTAAATCACTTTCTAAAACTCTTATCTTTTCTTCATATTTAAGTTGATTCTTTTGAAACCATACCTTCTGTCTTTCTAAAGTTTTTAAAGCCTTTTTATAAGCCTCAACTTCTACATAACACTCATTGTATTTAGGTTTCAATTCATCATATTCTTGTTTAAGTTCATTATATCTTTCACTACAGCCAAAAACACAGTTATGTACCTGAGAGATGCCCATCAAGGAAACTTGATCCTTCTTATCCTCTGTGGGGTAGTATGCCAACATATTCACTTGTTCAGAAGTAGAAGCTTCCTCTTCAGGAGGTTCATGAACAGTCCAATCAATATGGTTATCCACAGTCACCAAAGCTTTGGAAGATCCAGCTTTAGAAGTTCCTGATTCCAATAGATATGAGCCATATCTAACTTCATAACCAGGCTTTCTATCCTTGCATTCTCTTGAGAAGTGGCCCATCTGACCACAAGTGTAGCACTTAACCTTCCTTCTGTCAAATCTTGCTGCATCTCTTCCCTGAAAACCAAACTTTCTCGCAGACTTATTCTCAAACCTTTTGATGTTCATAGAAATCATTGCCAACTGCCATTTCTAGTGCATCTCCTCCATCTCCAATGGATCCACCTGTTCAAAATCCTCATAAGCTAGAAACTGCTGATGTTCATATTCAGCAACAAAGGAGTGAAGAACATCTTCCATTATATTACTGGATTTTGATTTAGGAGTTGGTTTAGTATGGGTATGAGAAGATGATGCTGAGGTGTAAGAGCTTGAGGCATGATGCACCGGATTGGATATGGTGCTAACAAAGGCTGAGTGAGTGGACGGACGAATGGGACTTCTAACATCAGGCTCAAGAGATTTAAGCTTGTTGTAGAGGTCATCAAAAGAGATCATGTCCAATCCACCCTTAGTTTTGAGAGCAATGCTGACTTGCAACCAGGATGGTGGCAAAGATTTTAGAAACTTAGCATTGCAGTCCTCATTATCCGGCCTAGCCTTCAACTGATTAAGTTGACTCAAGATCTTGTGGAACCTGTCATATCTTTTGTGTATTCCTTCTTCCTCAGATATCTGAAACTCTTGAAACTGTTGCTTCAGCATTGACTTCTTCATCCTTCTTGACTCCTCATTCCCACCAAATCTAGCCTTAATGGCCATCCAAATGTCCTTGGCATCTTCCATGAAGTGGAAGTCACCCATGTAGTCATCTGGTATAGCCTAAAGGAGAATCGTTCTGACTTTATTCTCCCTCTGCACGGCTAGAACTTCTTCAGCTGTTTTGGGACCTACAATGGTCACAATCCCATCAGCATCTTTGACATGTTTCTTCAAGCTGTTGCCCTTACGGACAACTTCCCAAAGATTCCAGTCAATGTTTGTGATCCAGTTTTGCATCTTCATGGACCACAATTCATACTCTTCAGCATTCTTAAGGTATGGGAATTTGGCATTACTGTTTGAGAGATTGAGTTGTTGGAGAGAAGTGGTGTTTTGGTTCTGATTTGCATCAGATTCATCATCTGTTCCAGGCATTGTTTTTGGTTGTTTTTGATTGAGAGGGTGTAAGATTGGTGTTTCTTAGTATCACAGAGACTTTCCCGAGGCTTTGATACCACTTGTTGAACCTTAGACCTTGATAGATCTTTGAGCACTCGTGGATCGTTAGTTATGTTAATGTAATCACTAACACACTAAAAGATAATCTCTGTAACTTGTATTTTAAAGCGGAAACAAACACAAGTATTAACAACTGAATACTAAGAACAATTGATCCTCTATGGATCTTTTAATAATGACGAAAGTGTTTTCTAAAAACGTGTTCTCAATACATAATCGTGTGTTCCTTTTATACACAAGGAACCCTAAACCGTTTCACAAGAAACATATATTCTATAAACTTTAAAAGATATGCATTATCACTTCATAAATAAACTCATGCATATCCTAACTATATTACATAAAATACGGAATAACTATATCCGCAGGAACTAATAAGGCTGAAACTAGACTTCAGCAGATACACTGCTTCAGCAGGAACCAACTCTTCAGCAGTATCCTTCAGCAGTAACCGTCAGCAGAATTCTTACTTAGCAGAATTCCCAACAAGTATTCTTCTCTTGCACTTGAAAGGTTGAAGCTTGAATCACTTGGAAATAAAAGCTTATGATTATATGATCAAAGGGTTTAAGAGAATGGTTTAGAAGATTTATATCAGAGAGTTTATAGTGCAAAAGGTAAAGAAAAATGCCAGATTTAAGCCTGATGAGGCGAAAAATGAACCACTTTTAGGGGGTCATTTAAGCCCGGAACTGAATTTATTTGATCAAATATTGCCCTAAATCGTTCCTTTTGTGATTTTAGGTACTTTGGGAGTGAAAATCCGGAAAATGATGCAATTCGGACGTTTTTGGAGCATAAAAGTGAAGAAAACGCCAAAGACTTAATTTTCCATGCTGAGAACAGTGTATGACGGCGTCAAGAGGAAATTCATGACGGGGTCAAGAGTTAATTTGGTGACGACCCAGTACAAACCTGACGGCGTTACAACAAGAGCGTCAAGAGTTAAAATCATGACGGCCTGCATAAGGAGACCACATGACGGCGTCAGACCCAGATTTAGGCAGTCCGAGGAACTATTTGGCGGCGAGATGACGGCGTTAGACATTTGTTCTTGACGCCGTCACCTTCCAAACTCTATATATAGTTTTCTATTTTTCATTCATTAGAGAGGAACTTGTGTGGAGAAACCCTAGGGCCGAACTTTGTGAACCCTAGCTCGTATTTTACAGTAAATTCAAGGGTTTTCACCCCTTGAATCCTTTCATGTGCTATTGGTATAAGTCTTCTCTTAATTCAATCAATATGTCTATGTGTTGGTTGTCTATATCTCGTGCTTGTCTTGATATCAACATGCTAAGCTAGATTTATCTTGTGTTTACTTAGATCTAATGAACCCTAGATGTTAATTATGTGTTGATTTCTTGTTTATGGTTGTATTGGATGAATGATTTCAATGTTAGGCTTAAGAAAACTGGCAGATCTCCATTGTGTAACATGCTTGAACATCTTAGGAAACATGAACCGATGTGTACTAGGTTTTATTGGTTGTATTTAATGCATGAGTAAATTCTAATGATCCCATGCTAGGAGCTTCTTAGCCGGCTCAACATAGGAGTGAAGTAGGCACTCATAGGATTGGGGAAGTAAGTACGCCACCCCATGAATGGTATTAAGGAATACAATCCGTCATCCACGCAACTATAACAAGTAATTAACGTGCAAAAGATATCTAGGGAGTAGTGAAATCTAGGTAAACACACTTCTCCCACTTATTGCTCACAACCTTTGTTTAAATTAGTTTATTTTCATTTCTAGTATTTTATTTTGATTGCATCTTAGTATTGGGTTAGTTGACTAGCAACTAGTTCTTCCCAAATCCTTCAAACCCGAGATTTTAATTTGCTTTCTAAAAAATATAAAAATACAAAAAGAATCATCCCTCATCTTTAGACCTAGTCTTTAGGTTTTCTAATCCTAGCGACACTATTCCTAGCTGAACGATCAATCCCCCGGTACTTGTCACTATACTATACTACATCGATCAGGTACACTGCGTGGTGGGGGTTGTAAGCTTCTCGAGATCCCTCGAGAGGTAAAGCCTGGTGCAATCCCTACGCATCAAATTTTTGGCGCCGTTGCCGGGGAGAATAATTATTGTCTAGGTTAGAATCTCTTTTTATTAGGTCTACTTGCTAGATTCCTTTCTAGTAAGATTTTATTTTTATTTTTAGGTTCTCTTTAGTCTATCTTATTTCTTCGTGTTTTTGTTCGTGACTCTTACCATCCGCCATTATGGCAACCGACGAATTCGCTAACCTTAGGATCACTAGGAGTCGTAGTTCCGCTAGAAACCTTGTCTTGCCTTATGCAGAACCCGATAGAGAAATGCGTAAGTTAAGACGATCTCACTCAACACCTGAACCATCTAGCATAGCCATCGATTTTGATGCACCCCTTTCTGAAGAAAATTCGGAAAATCACCTTACAACCCCTAGCTCCCAACCAAACAACGAAATGAGTACCCCCGCAACTCCTACTCCTAAGCGCCTTAAGGACTACTCCTCCCCAAACCCTCGTGGCTTCTCAAATGCCATTGTCTACCCAAACGAACACACCAATGAGGTCTTGCATGCGACCGATGTTTGGCTTGTCCGAAGTGTGTGTAAGTTTTGTGGATTAGATGAGGAAGATCCAATTCAACACATTAAAGACTTCTTGAAAATAGTAGAGACCCTCCATACGGATGGGGCTACTAGAGACACATCCTGATTACGATTCTTTCCTTTCACTCTCTATGACAAAGCCCAAGAGTGGTACGATAAACTCCCTTCTGAATTTATTTTCACATGGGAGCAACTCATATCCAAGTTCTATGAGAAGTTCTTTCCACTTGGAAAAACTCAGCGTTTAGAGATAGGATCCTCCGTTTCCGAAAAGGGAAGGACGAACCCTTCCATAAATTGTGGATTAGATTCAAGGATTTAATAAGACAAGTTCCCCATCATGGCATCGAACTTTGGCTTTTAGACCAAATCTTCTACGACAATGTCTCCTCTAATGATCGGAACGGGATCAACAATTCTAGAAAAGGGAGATTAGCCAATCTTAGTGCCGAAGAAGGATGGGATAGGATTGAAGAATATGCTCAAGACCAGGATGACACTTGGGATGAACCGGAGTCGACTGTCAGCATTTCTGAAATCACTTCAGATCGGTTAAGAAAAATTCACAAAAGAATGGAGTACCTAGCTGGGTCGCAGTTACCTAAACAACTTTCAAATCCTTACCTGATCTGCGACTACTGTGGGGGCCCGCATGAGGTTGAGGAATGCGGAGGAGAAACCACGACTGAACATGCATACTTGTCAGGAGGTGACATCTATGCTGATCCCTCCCTTTTGCCTTTTTACCAAAATGACGATTACACCCTCTGGGGAAATCTGGTAAAAAGAAAAGAAGGAGAGGAAGGTCCTGAATTCGAGATCAGGAGCACTTTTGAAGATGACCTTGGTCACTTCACTCAAGAAAAAGGCTTACAATTAAAAGGTCTTAATGAACTTGTTGACGAGCAGCAGAATGACATTGGAGAATGGTTCAACAAGCTTAACTCAGCCCTCGATAACCTTGAAATGCCGTCAGTAAGCCAAAAAGACCCCATGCTCGCGATAACCACTCGAGCTGGTACAACAACCAAGGACCCCCCCCTACCCGAGCTCGTCCCCCATCACTCCCGATCCAAACAAGCCTCGCGAAGAGGAGGAGGATGTGGGCAGCGAGACTCCCAACCAACCTCCCTTGACGACCCCTTCTCCATCAACCCCACCTAACCAACCTATGAGAATTCCATTCCCATCCCGATTAAAAAACCAGAAAACTGAGAATGATAATAAAAGATTCTTGTCGTATCTAAAAGACTCAGTAGTCACCATACCCCTCCTTGATGCTTGTTATCACATGCCGAAGTATAGCGCGTACTTTAAAAAACTACTCGCTAACCGAAAGAAACTCGAGGGTCTTGTGACCCTGGGGGAAGAATGTTCGGTGGTAACCCATCGAGGGCTACCAAAAAAGGTAGACGATCCAGGCAGCTTCACCCTGCCTTGCTCCATAGGATCTCTATCAATAAAGAATGCTCTTGCCGATATAGGGGTGAGTATCAATCTCATGCCTCACTCTATGTTCCTTAAATTAGGATACTCTGGATTAAAGCCTACCCGTATAAACATCCAACTAGCCGATAGATCAGTCAAGTACCCCGTAGGGATATGCGAGAATGTGCTAGTCAAAGTTGGGAAATTCAAATTCCCGGTCGACTTCGTAATCTTAGAGATGGAGGAGGATGACTTGGTACCCATCATCTTAGGGAGACCATTTCTTGCTACCGCTCGTGCAGTCATTGATGTTTATGACGGCAAGTTAACCTTACGAGTGGGAACCAATAGCACAACCTTCGACATTAAGGACTCTATGGATCTCTCTCTCGAAGCAGCTAACCAGCTCTATTTCATTGGGGAGGTTGATGAACTCACAGATGTCATTGATAGCTGTGTTGATGAACAAATCGAGGAAGGCTGGTTACGGGATGAGAGTTTTCTACCTTTGCTAGAGGTGGAAAAGATGGAGGATGTTGGTGCAGTCTCCTTCTACCCTAGACAAGAGGCCACGGAGCATCTCGAGCTCCGAAAGCCCGAAAACAAGCTTAAGCCTTCTATTATCGAACCTCCTGAGTTAGATCTTAAGGAACTTCCTAACCATTTAGAGTATGCCTTCCTTCAGGGAGAGGACCAACTGCTGGTAATCATAAACTCTTCCCTCGAACATGAACAAAAAGGTAAACTCTTAGAGGTCCTAAAGAAATATAAGGGAGTGCTTGCATGCAGTGTATTCGACATTAAGGGGATTGATTCAACTTTTTGCACACATAAGATTCTCATGGAAGAAGATTATAAACCTACCGTGCAACCCCAGAGGCGGGTGAACCCCAACATTAAGGAAGTGGTAAAGAAAAAAGTCATCAAACTTCTGGATGCAGGATTGATCTACCCAATCTCGGACAGCCCATGGGTTAGTCCTGTACAGGTTGTACCTAAGAAGGGTGGAATGACTGTAGTTAAGAATGACAAAGGTGAGATGGTACCCCAGAGAACAGTTACTGGATGGCGGGTATGCATTGATTATAGAAAGCTCAATGATGCCACGAGGAAAGATCACTTTCCCTTACCATTCATTGACCAAATGTTAGAGAGATTGTCTGGGCACGAGTACTATTGCTTCTTGGATGGATTCTCAGGGTATTTTCAAATTCCCATAGCACCTGAGGACCAAGAAAAGACAATGTTTACTTGCCCTTATGGAACGTTCGCCTACAAAAGAATGCCTTTTGGGCTATGTAATGCCCCCGCCACTTTTCAACGATGCTTGACCACAATCTTTCACGAACTCATGGAAGACAGCATGGAAGTGTTCATGGATGACTTTTTGGTCTTTGGGAACTCCTTCGACCGCTGTCTTGCTAATCTAGAAAAAATGCTTAAACGCTGTGAGGAAACCAACTTGGTGTTAAACTAGGAAAAGTGTCATTTCATGGTGAAAGAAGGGATTGTGTTAGGGCATAAGATCTCAGGGAATGGGATAGAGGTGGACCAAGCTAAAGTTGAAGCTATATCTAAGTTACCATACCCCACGACTGTTAAAGCAATACGCAGCTTCTTGGGGCACGCCAGGTTTTATCGGAGATTCATCAAAGACTTCTCCAAAATAGCTCGGCCAATGACTCAACTGCTCATGAAGGATGCTCCATTCGATTTCTCCCAAGAATGCAAGGATGCATTCGATCTCTTAAAAAAGGAGCTCACACAATCTCCAATCATGATTACACCCAATTGGGAGTTACCGTTTGAAATCATGTGTGACGCTAGCGATTTCGCTGTCGGGGCTGTATTGGGCCAACGACGTGACAAGCTATTCCAACTTATTTACTACGCTAGCAAAACCATGAACCCCGCTCAAGAGAATTACTCCACCACCGAAAAGGAATTGTTAGCCATAGAGTTCGCATTTGAAAAATTCCGGCAATATCTTGTCCTTTCAATGACAGTTGCTTTTACTGATCACTCGGCTCTTCGAAATCTTTTTGCTAAGCAGGATGCTAAGCCACGACTAATTCGGTGGATCTTGTTGTTACAATAATTCGATGTTGAGATTCGTGATAAGAGGGGGGCAGAAAATCTAGCCGCAGACCATCTATCTCGTCTTGAAAACCCCTTGGATGAGCACGATAGAAGTGAGATTAGGGATTCATTTCCTGACGAACAACTCATGTCAATGATTGATTTGGAGCCTTGGTACGCCGATTTTGCCAACTATCTCGCAAGCAGACTCGTTCCAGAACACCTGACTAGGTACGAAAGAAAAAGGTTCTTTTCTCAGTTAAAATACTACTTCTGGGACGAACCATTTTTATTCCGAAGGTGTCCTGACCAAATAATAAGACGTTGTGTTTCGGAAAATGAGGCAGTAAAAATTATGAGGGAATGTCACTCTGGTCTCTCTGGAGGGCATCATAGGGTAAGCACCACCGCCTGAAAGATTTTCGACGCGGGATTCTATTGGCCCACAATTTTCTGTGATGTCAAAGAAATGGTACAGGCATGCGATGCATGTCAACGGGCCAGGAACATATCACATAGGGACGAAGCACCTCAGAATTTTATACAAGTATGTGAGGTCTTCGATGTCTGGGGAATTGACTTCATGGGACCCTTTCCATCTTCAGGGAGGAACGAATACATTTTAGTTGCCATCGATTATGTTTCGAAATGGGTAGAGGCACAAGCCCTTAGGGCCAACGATGCCAGGGTAGTTATTCATTTTCTGAAAAAGCTTTTTGCTAGATTCGGGATTCCTAAAGCCCTCATCAGTGATAGGGGGACCCACTTTTGCAATGCGCAAAGGAAAAGGTCATGAAGAGGTATGGGGTGTCCCATCGGTTTTCCACCGCCTATCATCCACAAACCAATGGCCAGGTCGAAAACACAAATAGGGCTATTAAAAGAATACTTGAAAAAACGGTTAGTCAGAATAGAAAAGACTGGTCATTCAAACTCGACGAAGCCTTATGGGCATTCCGAACCGCCTACAAGACACCTATTGGAACGACCCCATTTTGCATGGTGTATGGTAAGACATGTCACTTGCCAGTAGAATTAGAACATAAAGCTTATTGGGCGCTTAAGGCATGTAACTTAGATTATACAATTGCCGGGACCAATAGGTTCTTGCAATTACACGAGCTTGATGAGCTTAGATTAGAAGCCTATGAGTCTTCAATTACATATAAAGAAAGGGCAAAAAGATGGCATGACCAAATAATTAAGAAACCCAAGGAATTTTCAGAAGGAGACAAAGTCTTATAGTACAACTCGCGATTAAGATTATTTCCAGGGAAACTCAAGTCTAGATGGTATGGACCATTTACGGTGAAAAGTTCCTCTAAAACTGGAGCTGTTGTGCTATTAGACGATGAAGGTAGAGAATTTACTGTTAACATACAACGTGTAAAACATTATCAAGAAAATAATAATGAAATGATTGGTGAGGAAGATGTAACGTTTGAGGATGAGGTCACGTAGTAACCCATGACCTTGAGTCTAGCTACAAGACTCGTAAATAAGGAAAAACGCTTCTTGGGAGGCAACCCATGTTTTGTGTGATTTTATTTTGTTTGTTTGTTATTTGCTTCCGTATGCATGCTTTATTTTTATTGTTGGTAGATCATGCTTCTAAACTAAATAGTGGAAATACTTTATTTTGTTGTTTGGCCTAGTCTTAACTTTACCCAAAGGTATTTTTGCAAAAGATAAGTGTAAGGGGAAACCCCAAATATGTTTTTAAGAAACAAACTGATCATGATTCTCCACAATAATTAAATGAACATGTATATTCGTATTTGTTAGAGTCAAATGCTTGTATCGAGTCATAATGATGTTTTGCAGGATTTTCCAGGAAGTAGGACCAAGTTTTTCTAGAAATTTTCCGGAAAATTAACATAAGAATTTCTGCAGGTCACTTCTGACGGCGTCATGAGTTTACTCTTGAGGGCGTCACGTGTAAAAATCTGGAAATTTTACCAGTTTTGTTTTTCTAACGGAGTCTTAAAGTTTTTGTTGAATTATTAGTTTTATAATCTCTAGGAAATCTGGGAACATCATTCCAAAAGCATTATATCTTATTTTGTTTTCTAGGATTTAATAACATATGTAGATTGCCGCCAATTTTATGCGAGGTTGCCTTGTCTGTTTTCTCAGGATTTACAGGTTATGTATGACAAGAAGATGATTATTATTCTGGAAGGGAAGCTTTGATTGTTCATTTTCTTGGAGGAAGATCTAACCTGGCCACCTTATTATCCATACCGAGCGAATCAGGGGAGTATTTGATTTCATTCTTTTTATTTATTTCACTTTTATATTCTTTACTTGAACATTGGGGACAATGTTCATCCTAAGTGTAAGGGGAGGGTAAAATGATGATACCTTACAGATACACTTTCGCTTGAGTTTGTTTGTTTGATGGTAGATGTGTAATAAAACTATGAGAAATACTTGTTAGTGCAATTTTAGCGCCAAATTTAAAATTTTTTACAACATTTAGGAGTGAAACTTTAGCCATAGCAAGCATCTCATGGATAGGAGATTGTATGACTAGCACATAACCGTAAGATTCAGAAAAATTTTCCACCAAAATATGTGAGGTTCGCCTTTAGATTTGATAGGAAAAGCATTTACTATTAGTGCTTATGAGTGTACCGGTAGCATTTAGATTCTAGAACTTGCGTTAGTGATGCATCCCGAGACCGCTAGTGAGACTACATTCGTGTAGTAGGATTTACTACATGATAAGAGGCATTAGGATCACCCTTGTGTTAAACCCGTATCATAATTACTTGACCATTTAAGTCATATTATTTGGCTAGTTAAGTCAACTAATTTTTCCCACACCTTAGCGTTGTACTCATTTTTAGTACACGAAACCCCTTGTACACCCCTACGAGCCTATCTTTTCGTTTCTAACTTTAAGCATTTTACTTAAAGGAAGAATTTGTTACACCCCACTTAAATGTACAACCAAATCGCCTTAGCCTTCGTGTATGCACTCATCTTTAGTGCATTATCGTTATTTGTTAAACCCTAAGTTAATTATCTAATTGATTACATGGTTGCTAAGTCGAGTCATATCCTTGTACATATTGTTTTGGGACGATTGGGACTCATGGGTAAAGTACTTATTTTATGGAGTAATGGGGAAGAACATCATATATTACCCCCGTATGTGCGTTAATCTTAAAAGTACTCCAAGTGTTTTGATTTTCTTAATTCGAGTCATTAGATTAGTTTATTGTAAAGTATGTAAAAATTCAAGTGTAAGGGGAATTTCCATTCCCTATGATGTATTATTTTGGATGGTAGGATAAGAGTGTATGCAAAAAAAAAAAAAAAAAAAAAAAAAAAAAAAAAAAAAATCGAAAAAACAAGAAAAAGAAAAGAAAAAAAAATAGAAAAAGAAAAGAGAAAAAACATACGGACTACCATCCCTTTTTATTCTATGTTTATTTTATGTTTTTGTTATTTTTCATTTATTAGCTTAAGTCGAGTCTAGTATTGGCTTAACAACGTCATATTGTACATGTAATTAACCAAGATTGTTAACTCGCCACCAGTAAAGACTGCCTATATCCAACAAAACTGTGTATTCCATATCCCTACACCTAACGTTACAACCCTTTAAAAGACCTCTTTGATAGTTTATCCTTGGTGCTTACGCCATGTGGTGGAGGTTTGATCCTTTCCCAAGCCTATGGTAATCTATTTTGCTATGACAGGTAGTGAGAGATATTTTCTGTTTCCATATTGTGATGTAACTTTATTACACCCGAGAGATGTGAGTATCTAAACACTATTTGTGAGGTGCTAATGTATGACCTCCGTGCTTGTCTTTGATCTTTAGTGGAATGATTATTTGTTGTAATTACTTTTATATTAGTGTTAAATGACCCCTAACTTGTATTTTGATTAGAATAAAAGCGCATTTGCTTGAGGACAAGCAAATCTCAAGTGTAAGGGTATATGATGAGGCGAAAAATGAACCACTTTTAGGGGGTCATTTAAGCCTGGAATTGAATTTGTTTCATCAAATATTGCCCTAAATTGTTCCTTTTGTGATTTTAGGTACTTTGGGAGTGAAATCCGGAAAAGGAAGCAATTCGGATATTTTTGGAGCATAAAAGTGAAGAAAACGCCAAAGACTTAATTTTTCATGCTGAGAACAGTGTATGACGGCATCAAGAGGAAATTCATGACGGCGTCAAGAGTTAATTTGGTGACGACCCAGTACAAACCTGACGGCGTCACAACAAGAGCGTCAAGAGTTAAAATCATGACGCCTGCATAAGGAGACCACATGACGGCGTCAGACCCAGATCTAGGCAGTCCGAGGAACTATTTGGCGGCGAGATGACGGCATTAGACATTTGTTCTTGACGCTGTCACCTTCCAAACTCTATATATAGTTTTCTATTTTTCATTCATTAGAGAGGAACTTGTGTGGAGAAACCCTAGGGCCGAACTTTGTGAACCCTAGCTCGTATTTTACAGTAAATTCAAGGGTTTTCACCCGTTGAATCCTTTCATGTGCTATTGAGATAAGTCTTCTCTTAATTCAATCAATATGTCTATGTGTTGGTTGTCTATATCTCGTGCTTGTCTTGATTTCAACATGCTAGGCTAGATTTATCTTGTGTTTGATTAGATCTAATGAACCCTAGATGTTAATTATGTGTTGATTACTTGTTTATGGTTGTATTGGATGAATGATTTCAATGTTAGGCTTAAGAAAACTGGCAGATCTCCATTGTGTAACATGCTTGAACGTCTTAGGAAACATGAACTAATGTGTACTAGGTTTTATTGGTTGTATTTAATGCATGAGTAAATTCTAATGATCCCATGTTAGGAGCTTCTTAGCCGGCTCGACATAGGAGTGAAGTAGGCACTCATAGGATTGGGGAAGTAAGTACGCCACCCCATGAATGGTATTAAGGAATACAATCCGTCATCCACGCAACTATAACAAGTAATTAACGTGTAAAAGATATCTAGGGAGTAGTGAAATCTAAGTAAACACACTTCTCCCACTTATTGCTCACAACCTTAGTTTAAATTAGTTTATTTTCATTTCTAGTATTTTATTTTGATTGCATCTTAGTATTGGGTTAGTTGACTAGCAACTAATTCCGCCCAAATCCTTCAAACCCGAGATTTTAATTTGCTTTCTAAAAAATATAAAAATACAAAAAGAATCATCCCTCATCTTTAGACCTAGTCTTTAGGTTTTCTAATCCTAGCGACACTATTCCTAGCTGAACGATCAATCCCCTGGTACTTGTCACTATACTATACTACATCGATCAGGTACACTGCCTGGTGGGGGTTCTAAGCTTCTCGAGATCCCTCGAGAGGTAAAGCCTGGTGCAATCCCTACGCATCAGAGCCAGTATTTATAGGGAAAAATTTACTATTCGGGAGCGTGGCCGGTCCCCTTAATAATTAAAGGGGCCGCCTAACAAAATTAAGGGGGCCGCCCTACTAAAAAAAATTCTTTAGAATTTTTTTGTCCTTTTGTGGGGAAGGTTTATCTGAAGAATCTAGCCATTTTTTGGGTAGGAATTTGAATTCAAAATATTTATTTTGAATAAAACATTTTTTATAAATATAAAAACATTTTGTATAAGTTTAAAAATGTTTGTCCCATTTTATAAAAAGTGTAAGGTTTGTAAAAATTAAAATTCCTTTGATCATAGAATGCATTAGATACTTTGTTTATTCATACCTTAAGTGATTTGGATGTAAAGAGAATATTTATCACTAAATACTTATTTACGTCATAATTTTTAGCTCAATGGGTTTATGTTTTGTGATTATCAAAACATAGAGATATCGATAAATTTTAATAATGGTTTTAGGCATTATTTATATCAACAATCTCACCCTTTTTGATGATTACAAAACCTAAACTCATCAAGTCTAAAAATTAATTTTTAGACATATATTTAGTGAGTTTATATTCACTTCTCCCCCTTTTTGTAGAATCAAAAAGGTTATGCCGACTAGCTCCATAAATGAAGTTAGACGGGATGAAAGCTCCCCCTTGATGTGTGCTCCCCCTCGTTCGATGGCACCAAGGAATCGAGATATGGAATGCTCGCAAGAAAAATATTAGAAGCACAAGCATATAGAAGAATATGCAGTATACAAATAACAAGCATAGCAAACAAATAATAAGGATACATAACAATTAATTCAAAGTGATTATGTTAAAAATCCTAATTTGCCAAAGAGAGCCATCGGACTTGCTTGTAACAAAAGGTTGGTTGACTCATATTTGAAAGTGAAAATCATAAGCATATAGTATGCTTAGATGGTTGATGATGGAGTGTCTGGAATGAAGATGGTTGAGTTAGGGTAAGGTTGTTTGATTAATGGAGGTATATGTTTGGGTCATGAATGTTGGAGAGTTTGTAGCGGAAGAGGTTGATTAAGGTTTTGGATGTTGTTCAAGTGAGGGTATTGGATGTGATCTAGTGAGAAGATATTCAATCCAAGTGAAGTGTTCATTGAATGCAATGATTTTTAGGAGAAAGATGCAACAAGGTCAATTGTTGACATGTTTTTAAACTTGATTCAAGTTGTGGGGTGATGAAGGAGAGCTAGAGGAAAGTTGTTCCAAGTTGCATTGAGCAAGGTGTAAGGCAAGAAGAGCACAAAGCTCATGGTCTTCCTTGAGTTCTTCAATGAACTTCAAGTGTTCGGAGGAAGGTGATTGGGCATGCAACATAGGGATAACATGTGTGTTGGTAGAAGGTGGTGGTGGAGATATTTGTGAGTTTGGGTAATCATGAATGGATGAGAATAAAGTTGTGGAAGAGTAGGATGTTTCATGAGTGGAGGATGTTTTGGATGGTGGATTGGTAGGTTGAACAAAATGTGAGGTGTTAGGAATGAGATTTGGATTGCTGTTTTGAGATTGAACATGCTCTTCATATGGCTTATATGGGTGAGATGAAGGTGTATTTTTGGGAACAATGATGGATGTTTGGTTATTATGATGAGGTTTGTGAAAGGGTTCATTTGAGTGAATCATGAGGTTTGTGTATCATGAAATATGGTTTGACCTTCATGAGTTAAGTTGTAGTGGTGATGACACACATTGTAGAGTGTAGAGAATGGTTATATGGTTTAATCTTTTTGTGAGGATGACTAGGTGGAGTTATTGGTGAAGATGGGAAATGAGTATCAAGTGATGTGATTGGTTAGAGTAAAAGAGCGATGTTCATGGAAAGGATTTCTTGGTAGGAGGGTGCTATTGATGATGCATTAGGTGTACTAGGAGATGAAATTTGAGGTTGAGGTGAGTAAAAGTTTTGAGGTTTGAGTGTAAGGTAGAAGGATATGGGTGAGTAAAGGTTATTTGATATTTAATGTTGGTGGGAAGGAGAGTGAGGTGTTAGGTATGTAATGTTGAAGACATAGAAGGAATTTGGTGTTAGATGTTTGACAACATCATTGGGTTTGATGGGCTTTTAATGAAAGTTAGACTTTCTTCTCCAAACGGGTTTCTTGGTGGTTTTGGTTTAATGGGAGAGGACATGATGAGATGAGTGGAGATTGAGAGGAATGAGAGTGTTTATAATGTAGGATTGGTGAGATCAAGGATGGATAAACTTTGATGGAAGGTTTAGGATAGAATAGGTTTGTGAATTTTGAGAAGTGTGCGATGAAATGGGCTAAAAAGTAGAAAAAGGAAACAACACCTTCGACCATCAGATGGCCGGTCCCCTTAATTGGAGGCCAGTCCCATTAATAATTAAGGGGGCCGCCTTATGATTTAAGGGGGCCGCCCATCTGGTGATTCCTAGATTACCAGAAAAGGGTTTTTGGTAGTGAATTGCAGAAAGGTTGTGTTTTTGGTTTCAAACAAGTCCAACTCTTTGAGGCAATTAAGCATATACTAATTATGTAGCCAAAGCATGTTAACCAAAGAGATTAAGTAAACAAGCAATTTTATCTAGCATGTAAACATACTCATTAAAGCCAGTAAAATATAAGTGCTAGGAAACAATAAGCAACATCAAGTATTTCATAACTACATAACTAGGAGGATTAATCCTAATGTGTATTAATGTGCAATAAGTGGGTAGTTGTGATAGCATGGATCTCTAGACTTGTTACAAACAAGGTCTTAATAGACAAACCATGGTCTTCTTGATTTGATTTAGTTCACTTATAGGTGTCATTTATATAAATATAGATGAAAAATATGAGATTACCATGCATGATTTAAAGAGACGTTTTTAGCATTATTCAACAATGTTTGAAAGTAGGTTTTCACATAGATGTGAGAATTGTTTGAATAAAATAGATTGGGTTTTACTTCAAAATGTGTTAATGAAAAGTAAAGAAAAATTTTCCAATCTTTGGTTTTCGTCAAAACAAAATTGTGGATATTGATAGTGAAAACATGTTATTGAAAAGTGGGATAGTCATTTGAAAAACTATTTTCCAAAATGTGAGGTTTTTGCATATTTTTAGAGATATTAGATTTTTGACAACAAATATCATTAATCATAGATTTTAAAAGATGTTTATTAGAGATATCATGCTCAAGAGGATTGTTTAAGCCTATTCTCATATGCTATCCTTTTCTACATAACCTATGATCTTAAGTGAGTGATGACGTAATTCTACATGTTTGATGCGAGGGTGTTGAATGGGGTATATCCTAACATCTATAGCTTCTTTGTTATTGCACACTTATCTAACTTAATGCCATAGTCTACGAGAGCTTGTTTCATCCATAGTTTTCTTACGCGAGGGATCTAATCCTACTTCTATATTAATGATTGATCCACTTAACTCATTTCACTTCATCACCATGAGTTTCTTAATAGTGGATATAGAAGATTTCCATTTTCTATTTTGTTCGGAAATGAACAATTTTATCTTATTCCTAGGAAAGTTAACCAAAGATTTTTCTAGGTTATAAGAATATAAGCTATTATGTACATATATATATATATATATATATATATATATATATATATATATATATATATATATATATATATATATATATATATATGTATAGCTAATCATTAATCTAACTAATCATTTATCTAAGCATGCAAATTATAACGATGAACTTAAAAGAAACGCGTACCTTTTAGTCTTCAATGGAAAATCTTCAAGCACTCAAGTGACCATGTTGACTTATAGAAGTCATTTGTAGATGATATTCCAACTTCTTCCAAGATTGACAACTTAGCCACTTGGTCCCCATTGTCTCATTGGTCCAAAGTTGTTTGGTCCAAACATATTTAACATTTGGCTAGGATTCATGTATGGTGGTAATATTTCCCAAGGAGTGTAACTTGGTTGATAATTCCATATTTGATTTCTAGTGTTATTGTAATTTTGTCTATTTTGGTTTCTTCTAGGTTGAGGTGTTTTAGATCGAGTATGAGAATTATTTGGTTTTCTTGGTGGTTGTGACATTTCTAAAATTTCATGTCATTTATTTTAATAATTTATTATTCAACTATTCTATTTTTAACTAATTAACTTCGTCGAAAGTTATCCGCGTACGTCATAACGCGTTCAATTTATTCAACCACTACTATACTATGTCTACTCTACACTTTTTATGCATTTTTTGTTTCCTTACAATCCTATTTTAAAAATCATAATCCACTTTTTCATTTTTACGTAAACCTTACTCCTTTTACGTTTTACGCAATTTAAATATACGTTTTATAGTTTTAACAACATGAACCAACCTTAGACTATGATAATTTTACATATGTTATGCATTTTAACCTCTTTTCATGTTTACAAGTGAGTTTTATACTTGTCGTTTCATTTTTATAGTTTACGTCACATTTATCAAAAATCGGTGTCACTAAACGCGTTTTTAACTCAGTTTCAGTTTTAACTATGTTTAAACCCTCCGATGAATTCACCACTCATCTAAACTACTCAAATAGGTCATGATAACAAGTTTTAATATTTTTAAAAGTTTTACATTTTTATTTCTACCCGGTATTACATTACGCGTCTTAAAAAAAAACCTAATTTATAATTACCGGGAGTAAAATACACTACATAACACATACTATAACCAAATTAAACTACAAAATTATCCCAACACCCTCCTACCCCCTCCCTTACACGTTCTAACCACAATGAGAAGTGCCTTTGTGGGTGGAGCTTCATCCTTACACTTGTTACACACCTTGGACACTTGTAAAACCAATTTGCATGTTACCACCACGTAAACTAACCACAACAACACTCATACTCTTTCAATTTAATAAAAGAAAACTCACACTCTTTGTTTTCTCCCTCTTTGAGTCGTTCACAACACAACCCCAAAACCATCACACTTTGATTTTTGTTACTAAGTCCATCCTACCTATTTGGAAGTTAGTATTACTAGCTTGAGATCCTTTGGTTATTTTTCTTCTTCAAGCCTTCCTTATCAAGGGTTTTATTGGTGATTTTTCTATGGGTTTTCAAGGGTTTAAGGGCTGTGGATTTTCAAAGTTCCTAGAGTGGTGATTCTCAAGTTCTTTCAAGAGTGTTGGTGACAAGATTTGGTGATCATGAATTAGAGGAAAGGTGTATGCAATATCACCTTAATCTTGATCTCTATTTTCATCTTCAAAAATTTTCTTTCTCCTATATTTTATGGCTTACAATAGGTTATTGTGGCTGTAGATTGGAGTTCTCAAGATCCTCTACAAGTTCATCTTTCAAGTCATAAAAGATCCTTGCTTGGTGGTGGCTTTGGATAGCCCTTGTTTCTTGTTCTTGAAATTTATCTTGTCCTTCTCTTTTGTAAGAAACTCTTTTATAAATTTTCATTGTATTTATATTTTTTTTCTTCTTGTTCACTCCTATAAAATTTGATATTTATTGATGTAATGGTGTAACATATAAATTATGGGGCTTGGTTAGGCTTGGTACATGAAACTAGACCACTAAAAATCCTAGAGGACTAAACATGCAACTGTGATTCTGAATCAGGGGCAAAAACGGAATAAACTGCACTAATCAGTAAACATTGAGACTAAACTAAAAATATGGGGTTGTAGGTCTATGTCTTGTGGTCGTTTTGACGGGTATTTCATTAAGTAACTCATTCCGATGATTAAACTAGAAACATTTTCGTAAAACATGTCCAGTTCTGAGTAACAGATTTGAAACGGGCAAAAGTCATTTTTTTTGTGAATAACCCTCTGTTACTCAAAGAATAAAAGTTTTAGAGGACATCTTAACTTAAACGTGGCCAAAAACGGGGAACAAATCGGGTTAGTAAAACTCTAGATATCGCACTTTTCGTGAGACCATTGAAAATTTGAAAGCTGAATGGATTGATTGTTTGGGTAAATGGACTGTTTTGCTAATGTTACATAATTTTTGGCCAAGTGGGATCCACAAATCTCGTTAATACAGAAGTAGACCTTTCCGGGGATATAAGGAACGAGACTTGTGGACTTACGGTTTGCAAATGATGATTTCCTAAACATAGACAAGTTATTTAAATGCAAACAGCACTAGGTATAAAATGAGTATAAATTGTTTTACACTTTATAAAGTTGGACCTTTAAAACATTTTGAACCCCCCTAATATATTTTGAACCCTGAGGCCTAAAGTGAACCCTTTTGACCAAAAACTTGACCCATGGACTAATTTTGAACCTTAGAATTAATTTGAACTTTTACATCAAAATTGAACTTGGGGTAAATGTAAGTTTCATACTTATATAAACAAAGGGTACATTTTTGGGTAATTTGTAAGTAATTAACTTAAACCTTGTGATGTATCTAGGAATATTGTACCAAGCTTAAGTAAGATCATATTCTGTATATTACCAAAAGTACATCGATATCTATTTTCATAAACTAAGACAACGTATATTATTTAGGTTCATCGTAGAGCTTTTGCGGCTATTCTTCCACTTGCTTGTTCATTGCTATTTTCTTTGCTTTAAGGTGAGTTCATAGCCTCGCATTTTACTTACTTAAATGTTTTATAAACCTCGCGAGGGGGATACATGCTAGTTTTTACAAACTGAATACAAGTAGTTTTTGGTATGCTGGACCCGATTATACGATTATAGATATTGAATGCTTTTTGCCAATTAAGTCCCCTCATGAACCGTTAATTACTCGAGTAGTAAACGCTAGTATTATGGATATGCATATTAGGCTTGGCGGGCCTTGTTCGGGATACGGACACATAATAGTTAGAATTGTGGTAAATGGCAAAATTTACCGTTCCGGGGCATTATTAAAAATCGTCAAGGTTCGGTTACATGAACTCAATACTATAATCAAATAAACCGACATGTAATTGCAATACTTGTCGCCCGATAAATAATGCTTGTATTCAACTTATTACTTATTAAACTCTATGAATTCACTCAACTTTATGTTGACTTTTTAGCATGTATTTTCTCAGGTATTATTTTTGCTAGCTGAGCATTGGGAGCAATCGGAGTCGCGTGGATATCAAACATTGAAGGACTTGTTTTCTTCACATTCGATAATTATTTTCTTTAAATATGCAAATGAGTCATTTTTGAACTCTTGTAACTTAAGTTTTAAATATAAATTGTTGGGACCTTTGTACTCTGATTTATCAAATCGAATGTGACATTTTATTAAACGTGTCTTTTGAGGTCGTTTTATTTAACTTGTTTTTATGAATTATGAAGTGACACCCAAATTGGTATTCCGCTGCGTTGTAAATTTTGGGGGTGTCACAGAATGGTACCAGAGCATTAGTTATAGCGAATTAGGTCGTTTTCAAAACCTAAACTATAACTGATTTTCAAATTTTTAAGTCTTTCACCATTGTTCGATATCCGCGCACGCTTGCTCCCAGGTAACTTATATGCTCTATTTTGCATCAATACTTCTATTATATGACTAATGAATATATCCCCTAGTCATGATTTTGCTCTCTCATGCCTACTCTTACATTCTTGTGATCTATGAAACTTTTTCAAGACATTGTGGGTTACACAATGGTCTCATTTACTTCATTAACATTGTGAGTTGCACAATGGTTTCTTTTATATGTCAGACATTGTAGGTGACTACAATGGTCTATAAACTCTTTCATAATCTTATATACTATCATTACATCTAACGGCGAAACTCGTTACAATTTATCAATTCCTCTTGATTTCTTTACTCCCCGTAAACTTATGTTTCCTGAGCATTTCTACACTTTTTTTTTTCAAATTGATACAAATTATATAGAAGACTATCTATATACACTTGATTTTCTCTTGACTATTTATACATATTTACAAGAGCGTTACTTTTTATTTGTATAAGGATATTTATTATAAACGTTTTATCCGACTCTTTACACTCAGTCTCTATAGCACCATGTCAATAAATTACCCCACTACTACCTTACAAACTAATAACATGATGCACCACTATTTTAGCTCTGACTAGTTCAGAATTTACTATTTTGTTACCCCTTTACAAATTATTTGGTAAATTACCTTGTAAAACTAGTTTACTACCATCTTTTAAACCATTTTCGCTAAAATTTTAATACAATGCTTTCCACTCTCTTACAAACTACTTTACCATCATCTATAAACTAAATTACTCGTTTACTTTAACCTCTTATGAACGATGTGGTGATCTCTGAAACATTTTCGCTACTTTAATTTATTTCCTTTTGATGATATTAACATTCGATGTACTTTGTCAATTCCACTAGCTATTTTATTATTCAACTCTGAGTGTGAACATTCTTCTTATGCCTTTGAACCGCGTATGTTTTTTTCATTATCCATTGTTTTGAAATCTTCCAATTGATGGGAGTACGACCTTAACTTGTCATCCCGGATCATGCTATCCTTTGGCACTTACCTTTGCGAATGCGATTGACTAATGTCATATTATTATTCTCGTTACTTCTCATGATTTTGATGAATCATGTCGTTAATTAGACATCCTTTTATTTATTGTAGCACTTAATCTTGTTGTGTATTTTTTTTAGTGACGGAGATACTTAAGTAGGATGATCTATAATCGTCTTATTGAAATGAATTGGGACGCTTCTTCATTTGAATAAGGAAATTATAAACCACCGAACCATAAATTCATAAATTTTCACTTACATGGATTGGGACGCCTCTTTATGTAAATGACGAGTTATGAATAAGTGGGCTTATGTGTATCCACCATAGCGTGTGTACGAATCATTCTTTGGGCTATGAACTCGTCTCGACTCGTAATTTGTTATGTGGATTTTTCCGATTTTGTATCAACCGCCGCGAGCTTGATAAGCTAATAGTAATGTACTATTATCCGCTTCCACGAATTGACGACTTGATAAATTCCTTGTCTCCTGTTGTCTTATCACCAACACTTTTATTCAACCTTTCCTTTAAGGACCCTCATGACATTCTATTCGTTCCCTCGTACCATTGCTTACACATTAGGTGATTTCTATCACTTGTTCTATCTTCGTTGCTACCTTTTTACTTTGTCAAAATCCCGAGTACAAAATGCATTAAGCACCTCCATGGGCTTCTATAAAATTTTTATACATCTTTATAAAAATTTTACAAAGATTTCACAAGTGATTAAATTACCAAAATAACATTTTTAAGTTAAAAAGTCGGTTCTAACCACCCTCTTTTGTAAAAAAATCATAACCAATATTTATAATGACACCATGCCCTATATTTCAAATTACACTTTTTATACATCATATTTTAATCACGTCTTGAGGATATGACTGATTTAAACTTCGTTTCAACTAATGATTCCTAAAAATTTGAAAATAGACATTCTACAATCAAAATCATAAACCCGAGTTTCAACATGGTTTTTATACATGCTTCCATCCGAAAAATCTTTAAAATGACCAAAAATGATTAAGAAGAATTGAGCGCCGGGACGTCGCTCTCTTAAGGGGTACGTACTGTGACATTTCTAAAATTTCATGTCATTTATTTTAATAATTTATTATTCAACTATTCTATTTTTAACTAATTAACTTCGTCGGAAGTTATCCGCGTACGTCATAACGCGTTCAATTTATTCAACCACTACTATACTATGTCTACTCTACACTTTTTATGCATTTTTTGTTTCCTTACAATCCTATTTTAAAAATCATAATCCACTTTTTTATTTTTACGTAAACCTTACTCCTTTTACGTTTTACGCAATTTAAATTTACGTTTTATAGTTTTAACAACATGAACCAACCTTAGACTATGATAATTTTACATATGTTATGCATTTTAACCTCTTTTCATGTTTACAAGTGAGTTTTATACTTGTCGTTTCATTTTTATAGTTTACGTCACATTTATCAAAAATCGGTGTCACTAAACGCGTTTTTAACTCAGTTTCAGTTTTAACTATGTTTAAACCCTCCGATGAATTCACCACTCATCTAAACTACTCAAATAGGTCATGATAACAAGTTTTAATATTTTTAAAAGTTTTACATTTTTATTTCTACCCGGTATTACGTTACGCGTCTTAAAAAAAACCTAATTTATAATTACCAGGAGTAAAATACACTACATAACACATACTATAACCAAATTAAACTACAAAATTATCCCAACACCCTCCTACCCCCTCCCTTACACGTTCTAACCACAATGAGAAGTGCCTTTGTGGGTGGAGCTTCATCCTTACACTTGTTACACACCTTGGACACTTGTAAAACCAATTTGCATGTTACCACCACGTAAACTACCACAACAACACTCATACTCTTTCAATTTAATAAAAGAAAACTCACACTCTTTGTTTTCTCCCTCTTTGAGTCGTTCACAACACAACCCCAAAACCATCACACTTTGATTTTTGTTACTAAGTCCATCCTACCTATTTGGAAGTTAGTATTACTAGCTTGAGATCCTTTGGTTATTTTTCTTCTTCAAGCCTTCCTTATCAAGGGTTTTATTGGTGATTTTTCTATGGGTTTTCAAGGGTTTAAGGGCTGTGGATTTTCAAAGTTCCTAGAGTGGTGATTCTCAAGTTCTTTCAAGAGTGTTGGTGACAAGATTTGGTGATCATGAATTAGAGGAAAGGTGTATGCAATATCACCTTAATCTTGATCTCTATTTTCATCTTCAAAAATTTTCTTTCTCCTATATTTTATGGCTTACAATAGGTTATTGTGGCTGTAGATTGGAGTTCTCAAGATCCTCTACAAGTTCATCTTTCAAGTCATAAAAGATCCTTGCTTGGTGGTGGCTTTGGATAGCCCTTGTTTCTTGTTCTTGAAATTTATCTTGTCCTTCTCTTTTGTAAGAAACTCTTTTATAAATTTTCATTGTATTTATATTTTTTTTCTTCTTGTTCACTCCTGTAAAATTTGATATTTATTGATGTAATGGTGTAACATATAAATTATGGGGCTTGGTTAGGCTTGGTACATGAAACTAGACCACTAAAAATCCTAGAGGACTAAACATGCAACTGTGTTTCTGAATTAGGGGCAAAAACGGAATAAACTGCACTAATCAGTAAACATTGAGACTAAACTAAAAATATAGGGTTGTAGGTCTATGTCTTGTGGTCGTTTTTACGGGTATTTCATTAAGTAACTCATTCCGATGATTAAACTAGAAACATTTTCGTAAAACATGTCCAGTTCTGAGTAACTGATTTGAAACGGGCAAAAGTCATTTTTTTTGTGAATAACCCTCTGTTACTCAAAGAATAAAAGTTTTAGAGGACATCTTAACTTAAACGTGGCCAAAAACGGGGAACAAATCGGGTTAGTAAAACTCTAGATATCGCACTTTTCGTGAGACCATTGAAAATTTGAAAGCAGAATGGATTGATTGTTTGGGTAAATGGACTGTTTTGCTAATGTTACATAATTTTTGGCCAAGTGGGATCCACAAATCTCGTTAATACAGAAGTAGACCTTTCCGGGGATATAAGGAACGAGACTTGTGGACTTACGGTTTGCAAATGATGATTTCCTAAACATAGACAAGTTATTTAAATGCTAACAGCACTAGGTATAAAATGAGTATAAATTGTTTTACACTTTATAAAGTTGGACCTTTAAAACATTTTGAACCCCCCTAATATATTTTGAACCCTGAGGCCTAAAGTGAACCTTTTTGACCAAAAACTTGACCCGTGGACTAAATTTGAACCTTAGAATTAATTTGAACTTTTACATCAAAATTGAACTTGGGGTAAATGTAAGTTTCATACTTATATAAATAAAGGGTACATTTTTGGGTAATTTGTAAGTAATTAACTTAAACCTTGTGATGTATCTAGGAATATTGTACCAAGCTTAAGTAAGATCATATTCTGTATATTACCAAAAGTACATCGATATCTATTTTCATAAACTAAGACAACGTATATTATTTAGGTTCATCGTAGAGCTTTTGCGGCTATTCTTTCACTTGCTTGTTCATTGCTATTTTCTTTGCTTTAAGGTGAGTTCATAGCCTCGCATTTTACTTACTTAAATGTTTTATAAACCTCGCGAGGGGGATACATGCTAGTTTTTACAAACTGAATACAAGTAGTTTTTGGTATGCTGGACCCGATTATACGATTATAGATATTGAATGCTTTTTGCCAATTAAGTCCCCTCATGAACCGTTAATTACTCGAGTAGTAAACGCTAGTATTATGGATATGCATATTAGGCTTGGCGGGCCTTGTTCGGGATACGGACACATAATAGTTAGAATTGTGGTAAATGGCAAAATTTACCGTTCCGGGGCATTATTAAAAATCGTCAAGGTTCGGTTACATGAACTCAATACTATAATCAAATAAACCGACATGTAATTGCAATACTTGTCGCCCGATAAATAATGCTTGTATTCAACTTATTACTTATTAAACTCTATGAATTCACTCAACTTTATGTTGACTTTTTAGCATGTATTTTCTCAGGTATTATTTTTGCTAGCTGAGCATTGGGAGCAATCGGAGTCGCGTGGATATCAAACATTGAAGGACTTGTTTTCTTCACATTCGATAATTATTTTCTTTAAATATGCAAATGAGTCATTTTTGAACTCTTGTAACTTAAGTTTTAAATATAAATTGTTGGGACCTTTGTACTCTGATTTATCAAATCGAATGTGACATTTTATTAAACGTGTCTTTTGAGGTCGTTTTATTTAACTTGTTTTTATGAATTATGAAGTGACACCCAAATTGGTATTCCGATGCGTTGTAAATTTTGGGGGTGTCACAGAATGGTACCAGAGCATTAGTTATAGCGAATTAGGTCGTTTTCAAAACCTAAACTATAACTGATTTTCAAATTTTTAAGTCTTTCACCATTGTTCGATATCCGCGCACGCTTGCTCCCAGGTAACTTATATGCTCTATTTTGCATCAATACTTCTATTATATGACTAATGAATATATCCCCTAGTCATGATTTTGCTCTCTCATGCCTACTCTTACATTCTTGTGATCTATGAAACTTTTTCAAGACATTGTGGGTTACACAATGGTCTCATTTACTTCATTAACATTGTGAGTTGCACAATGGTTTCTTTTATATGTCAGACATTGTAGGTGACTACAATGGTCTATAAACTCTTTCATAATCTTATATACTATCATTACATCTAACGGCGAAACTCGTTACAATTTATCAATTCCTCTTGATTTCTTTACTCCCCGTAAACTTATGTTTCCTGAGCATTTCTACACTTTTTTTTTTCAAATTGATACAAATTATATAGAAGACTATCTATATACACTTGATTTTCTCTTGACTATTTATACATATTTACAAGAGCGTTACTTTTTATTTGTATAAGGATATTTATTATAAACGTTTTATCCGACTCTTTACACTCAGTCTCTATAGCACCATGTCAATAAATTACCCCACTACTACCTTACAAACTAATAACATGATGCACCACTATTTTAGCTCTGACTAGTTCAGAATTTACTATTTTGTTACCCCTTTACAAATTATTTGGTAAATTACCTTGTAAAACTAGTTTACTACCATCTTTTAAACCATTTTCGCTAAAATTTTAATACAATGCTTTCCACTCTCTTACAAACTACTTTACCATCATCTATAAACTAAATTACTCGTTTATTTTAACCTCTTATGAACGATGTGGTGATCTCTGAAACATTTTCGCTACTTTAATTTATTTCCTTTTGATGATATTAACATTCGATGTACTTTGTCAACTCCACTAGCTATTTTATTATTCAACTCTGAGTGTGAACATTCTTCTTATGCCTTTGAACCGCGTATGTTTTTTTCATTATCCATTGTTTTGAAATCTTCCAATTGATGGGAGTACGACCTTAACTTGTCATCCCGGATCATGCTATCCTTTGGCACTTACCTTTGCGAATGCGATTGACTAATGTCATATTATTATTCTCGTTACTTCTTGTCACACCCCCAATTTACCTGACTTGCAGCGGAATGGAATACCTGGGGGTGTCTGTCATAGCACCACAGTTACAGTTACATTGAACGACCTAAAGTGTCGTTTGGAAAATACTGCATTTGATCATTGAAATAATTCAGAGTTTACAAAATGAGGTCCCCAAAATGTGTTGCATGTTTATGAAAACAAGTCATACTAGATCAAACGTTTACATAAGTGCATGAAATAATGATGAGACGCGTCGACTCCGCGACTCCATGAAGGTCCAAATGCATGTCACATGAGCTACCTTAATAACCTGAAATACATTGCTAAAACGTCAACACGAATGTTGGTGAATTCCATAGGTTTATAAAATGTAATGATGTACGGCCACCACAAGTAAAAGTGCAAGATAAAAATCTCATGAAAATTGTACAATAGCCTTAAGCTCATGACACCGAAGCTATGACTGATGAAACTCTATGCCCCTCCCGAATGTTCTGCCGAAACACTCAAATGTAAAAGACATGACATGCATCCGCTTACTGTTGGTAATCACTACCACGGATGGAGGCGTCACCCTCGATAGATCTATCCACTCACTCTCGCTTAACGGTAAATTAACGGTTCATGATGTTACAGGGGACTTATCACATGGCAAGGTAACTTAAGCAATGTACATGTTTGAATACTTGGGCTCGTACTAAAATGATTGATGCAATGTATTCCCCCCGTGGGATTTGAAAACAATCAAAAATGTTGAATTGAAAACGGGGCTATGAAAACTCACCTTAACTGATGAAACTGTGATGAAATGAAATGAACACCAATGAACAATTAGCTGCCGCAACCCAATATGATGGTACCATGAACATGTAATGAGCTGAAAAACAAGGCGCGCACACTAGCCGCAACCTAATATGAATGATGAATGATCTCATTTAGATCACCAAATGATGTTATGAATGTCCATGCTCATGTTCCTATACCACTCTACTCTTTGTAAAAACACTTGTGTTATCAAAAATATATAATCCAAGAATTTGGAAAAATATTGCTATTAGAAAATAAAATAGGCTAGTTGTAATATATATATATATATATATATATATATATATATATATATATACTTATATATATCGTATGTTCCAATGTTTGTGTTGAAATCCTCGGTTTGAAATCCTTGAAATAACGCCTTGTACTAATGAAAATATACTTGTAATCACTAATACATCATTAGTTATGAAATTGGGTACTTGGTTAATATTTCTAGAAAATCTAGAATTTAGTACGTAGAAGTATTATTACTTCTATTAGTGACAAAACGGTCTCATAAAACTAGTCGTGAAATAGTGAATATTAATAGTTAGGAAATAAGCTCAGTAGTTTTGAGAAGATTTTCACCATATCTAAAAAGTCACAGTAGTGAAGTTTGTCCATACAGGTCTCGATCATAAAGATAATTAGCCGTCAAGTGAGGTGTTTGGGCTGTTTTGGCAGATTCTGGGCAGTTTTTGGGAAAGTTTGGAAGTCCATAAGTTGTTCGTTATAAATCCTTTTGACGAATGGCTGGATGTTTTGAAAACTAGGCTGGGTGAACTAACTTTTTGTCAATGATGTAAATTTTCCAGAAATGAGTTTATCAATGAGTAAATTGGCTCTCAACATGATGTCTTACAAAAACTGTTTTTCTATACTTGGTAATATTTTGCTAAAAAGCTGATGGAAATAAATAGAGTTTCGCCGATTTTGAAACGTGTATATCTTGGTCGTTATAAGCTTGTTTTCTACGTTCTTTATATCCCCGAAATCGTGGGACAACATACTAATATATTTTTGATAAGTCGGGATGGCTAGATCAAGTTTTACACCTCAGATTGCCCATTGAAAATCGTGGGACAGTATGTACAATTTTTCAGAAAATAGTTTTCGTCGTTAAACTTGCAAAAATCATATCTCCTTCGTTATAAACTCGTTTTTATCCCCGTTTTCGGCCACGGCTTCGTCTCGGAGTGTATTTTCTAAATATTTGGCCAAAAATTACCCAAAAGTTACTGAGTTTCCCACGTTTTCATTTTTCTTACAGCGGGTTTGTATATGTTGTAAAAATCATTTTCCAATGTTTAAAACTAGTCCAAAACTTCACTAAACCACTTTCAATCACCACAAATACTAATCTAATCCTACCATATACCTTCTTAGGGTATCATGGCTTCCTAAACAACCTCAATCATGCTAATCTATCAAGGATTCACTTAAATAGATTTCTAGGGTTTGAAACTTTGAGAAAAATATATAAAGAGTGGTATATAGCAACAAATGCATGAAAACCTTGAAATTAATCATGGGAGAATGAAAGAATCATGGTAAAATCATAAAAATAAATTTTGTAAACTTACTTTGAAATATGAGGTGATTGAATGACTAGAAACCTTGGATTACTTGTGTATTTGATGCAAGAATCTTGATTAGAACCACAAAATGAATAACTTTGGTGCTTTAAACTTTTGAAAACCTTCACTTGGTCTTGGTATGGTGGTGAGGTCGTGGGTTTGAGCAAGAGAGGAAGAGATGAGTTGATTTTCTTTCTTTCTAAAAAGTGTATGAAATGATTCTTGATTTTTGGTTAAGTATAGTTTTTAGAGGTTTATTAGTTTTATAATAGGAAATCAATGCATAAGGTTAAGGGGTGTTCATGTGGCCGGTTATGGTGAGCCAAGGGGGGGGGGTAGGGGTACTTGGTATTTATTTAGGAAATTAGTGTAACGTTAGGTGTTATTACGTGTTATTCGTTAAAAATCGGGTACCGGGTTTAATAGCAATAAACGTTCACGAAGTTAACCGGGATGAAATAAAGTTATAATAATGATAAAAACATATTAAAAATATGTTGGGTACATTTACTGAGGGATCGGGTGATTATTGTTTAGTTTTCACGAAATCCGTCGTTATATTCATACGCGTACGTTAAAAATAAAATAAATTTCCAAAATACTGGGTAACTGAATGTTATAACTTTTATGATGTTAAAATGGATATAAAAATATGTCGGGACCATTGTGGGAATATTTAGATATATTCGTCGTGTATAAACCGGGTGTTAACGTTTACTATAAATACTTATACGTAAAAACGTTAAATGTACTGAATATAGTAATTTGAAAATCCTGAGAGTGGTATAACATGAAAATGCTGTTATGATGATATGCAGACTATCTCCAGTCCGTATGCAGTGTCCTTAGCACTAATGAAATGAATTCGCACCTAACCCAATACGGTTACGCGAATTTGAATACCCGTAAACTAAATTTACGATGAAATGTGTAATGCACGTGAATGATGAAATCTTTTCCCGCAATGAATAGTGTTCCGTGAATAGTAAAATTTCTGAATGCTTCTCGGAATGTCAAACTGACACCAAAAATGATGAATAGTAATCTGATGAATAGTGTTTTGATGAATAGTGTTTGATGAATAGTGTTTTTCCAAAGTTCGGGAAATGACCTGAAATGGTGAGTTGTGACATTCGTCCCCTCTAAAAGGAACTTCGTCCCGAAGTTCAGTTTATGTTGGTTTCTGAAAACATAAATGTGAAAAGGTGATGATGTTCGAGAATTCCAGCGAACTCTAACGATAGGAATTCGACTCTGTTTCAACTGTTTGACCACACGGTCCATGATTTCTGTTGGTTCTCTTACAAGGTCTGAGATTGTCATTTGGGTTGGATCCCTTCCAATGGAATCATGAGTGGCTCATCTGAAAGTCATTTCTGGTGATCTGAAAATGTGAAATATGTTCGTGTAATCCTGTTGTTCTCTGGCAATGTTCAAATCTGACGGCCACTATGCCTTCTCTGTCAGAATATTAAATGGCCCAGTGTATATTGGTGTAACTTTCCAAGTTTTCTTAATGGTAACATGCCTTTCCTAGGCAGAACTTTCTGCTAACTCTGCAGAACTTGAAGTTTTAATGGTTTACGACTTATTGAACTTGTAACTGATTCTTGACTTGTAGAAAATTTTTGGTTATTTCGTGAATGCCTACTGGACTTGTGAGTTGAGCTTTTTCTGAGTTTGGCCCATTAATAGATGGTCTGCGCTTCTTAATGTTGTAAATGTGATACTGGTAATATATACTGCTGAATTCTGCCAGAACTCAAGTTTGTATGCTAGTTGGTCGATTCTAAAATGAATCTTAAATAGTCCAATATGCTAAAGGTTCAACCTTTCTTGTTATCCAATTTGTATCATGCCAATCCAAGGCAATGCTTTTAACTTAGTTTGTTCTCTCACTTGAATCCAGATGGTTTGTTGTTCAGGATACTCAATCCAAATGATATGTGTTATGTACCAATCTAACTTCTGCCAGTTTCTCGCTGTTGGTGTGATAACTATTGTTGTAGATGAATTTGATTTATGTTAAATGATTGTTCCAACCATTTCGAGGGTCAATCACTCATGCTCTGAGCATACCTTCCTATGTTTGAATTGTTCTCTCGCTTTGACCATCGGTCTGAGGATGATAAGTGATGTTTCCATCTAAAGGGGTTTCTGAAGGGAATTCTGAAATGATTACCTGAAGTCCAAGGTGAATCGGTTTCCTTAACAGGAATAACTGAAATGGGTACAATAAACCTTTGTGACTAATTCCACAACGTTCGGTCCTTCGAACTTGGCATTATCTGAAAGGGATAGAATATAGGTAACAATTTGATTCCTTGTGTTTTGTTCCAACGGATGATAAGACATATGTTTTTCTTTGCCTAGTGGGTTTGGTCTCCACTACTGATGTTCGTGATTAATTTGTGATGTTCCTCCTAATTCCTTCATCACATATTCCAAATATTCTCTATTGTCAAGTCACAAATCCTAAATGCATAAGCGATGTTGTAGGGAAAGTGGTTCTGGAAATTTGTCTTGCGATTGTGAGTTTTAGTTGAAATCCTTTTCTGAATAAACGAATTTAGAAAATGGAGCAGATGATTTACTAAGTAATATTTTTCCTGATGATTCAAAATTTCAGTAGTTATGAAGTAGAAAAATGTTTTCAAACATGTTGTGATTAAGACTGCTTACCAAAGTTTGATGTTTATGTATATTTCTCATTGTACAATAGTGTTGCTAAAGATTGACCAAAAAGGATCGTACTTGTTCAAAATAGGAATTTCAGGAATCATTTTTCCACAAGGTATGTGATTTATGTAAACGCATCAACTTTATTTAAAAGTGAAAACACTAACAAGGATAAAATAGTAGAATAGGAAATGTTCGCTTAAATGCATAGATGTCTAACACTTAGTTCCTGAGGTTGGATAATGTCTATTGATGGTTATCTGGCATAACTACAAGCATAGGTATTTAGACTAACTTAAGTCCTGAAATAGTTTATCGTTGTAATTGGCAAGACGAAGGTATCACTTGATGTTGTGTCGATGAATGTCTATTCTGTTTTCCCATGTAGATGAGGAGATATGTTCTGGTTTGATCCCTTGCTTGGTATGAAGGTGAGGTTATCTGAAATTTCTAGACATAATGCCTTAGAGGAATCTACATCGATATTCTTGTTTCAAACAATTGTCCTTTGTGAAAACTTACTGCAGGAAAGTTTATGTATGGATGAGGCCATGTTTAAATGAAATGCTCTACAGTCTCAATTATAAGCTTGGTTTATTTCTATTGTGTTGTCCTGCGGACATCTATATTGAGTTCAATCCTGTAGCTCAGTCTAGCTAGTACCTTTAAATGATAGAATTTGACAACTAAGTCAGAGATGGTGATTCAGATGGTCTCGCAGTATCTTAGAATTTGTTGTTGAGTTATGAATTTTCTCACTATATACTTCTAGTCCTGGTTAGTAGTTCTGTAATCCTTTCGTTGCTTTTATTGTATTGAGGAATCCTGCATGTAATTGATATGGAAAGTCTCTCTTAGGGAAGTCAATGGGAAAATATCCAACTTAATGGCTAAGTGAGTGGCAGGTAGGGTAAGTATCCAGGGATAGTTCGGCAAAAGGGATGTTTATGGAAAAGTTCCTTTGTTTACAAAACTTTTAGATGAAGATTGTTATCAACAATCCTTTGAAAAGGTCATTACTTCCTTCATGGCATAATCCTTCCTGAATTTTACATAGGTGATCAGGCTATGTATAATTGAGGACTAATGATGCAATGTTGGATTTTGTCAAATATCATAACTTTTATCAAAAGTTTTAGATGGTGTTCAACGCATTGTTATTAAAATGGTATCCTGATGTTTTCTTTCAAGTAACATGAAAATTGCTTCGCGTAACAATAGTAAATACTTGGTGTAATGACAGAAAATCAATTTATAGGATGTTAATAAAATAGCTTACTTCAGAAATTTTTCTGTAAAGCAGTTTCCCCATATGATAGTAAAATAGCTTGAATGGTGTATTGGATACGTGGGTGAATCTTGTCGAATGGTAATAGTCTACTAATTCGTCAAAAATGAAATCAACCTAATTCCTGATGAGACAATGCTAAAATGTTGCGAAACGATTGAAGTCTGAGCAATTGGGATAGAAAATGGAGTAAATGATGGTTATGATTATCACCTAGGTAATAAAGGATAGATACTACATTGGATAGGAAAGTGATTAATGCCCCTAGGTCATGACATCGTACCAACAGTAAGTACAAAAGGAAAGATACAACCCTAAAGGCTCGAACTACGGTTTATATATCGAAACAAAGCTCCTCCTGCTGAAGCATTGTTGTTATCCTTGATGTTTCTAATATCCTGACGGTTCTCTTTCAACAACTCACGCTATTCCTCGAGCGATTCAGTCTTGATTCCAAGTTCCTGATTTTTCCTTGTTCCTTAGCTCCGGGCAGTCATTCTTGAAATGCCCTAAGTTTCCACATTTGAAGCAACTCCCTGGGATTTTCTGATTTGTGAGTTTCCTACAATCTTCAGTCCAATGACCCCGCTTCTTGCACACTCCACATGTTTTACTGCAATGACCTCGGTGATGTTGATTACACAGGTTGTAGTAAGGTAACTTTCCAATATACCTTCTCTTTGTGTGCGGTTCTGCAGCAAAGGCTCTATTCATTTCTTGTCCTTTGGGTGATTGTTGAGCAGCATTGCAACCTAGGTTGTTGTTCCACTTCCTTTTATTGTCACTATTGTTTCCTGATGTCTCGGCGTGAACTATGAGTTCCTTTACCTCGATCGCCATTTTGATAATGTACGTTTCAAGTTTCTTGCTTTCCGGTTCATCCATTGCAGGACCTAGTCGTGTTGATTCATAAAAATGAGTAGTGTACTTGTCAACATCATTTGCTACCATGATAAAGTTTAGTGTTTCCTGTTCCCTTGTTCGTAATTCACTTCTTACACAAAATGTTATACCCATCATCCTTCTTAGTTTCTCCCAAGAGTGTGAGTAAGCAGTATCAACTCCTACCATCTTAATATGTTTGGTCCACCATTCCTGGGCATGATTCTGAAAAGTGCATGTGGCGAACTTAACCTTGTATTCCTTACGACCGTCGCCACATTGAAATATTGTTTCTATGTCTTCGAACCATTTGAGAAATTCCTTTGTGTTTCTAGTTCCGCTAAAGGAGGGAGAATTGCACCCCATAAATTCCACGTGAGTAAGTCCCTTAGTAAGGGCGGTGGTTATGTTCTTGGCAATGACTTGTCCAACAGCAGCTTGCGTCATGCTTGGAGTGATTTGCTTAAATCTCTCTTCATCAAATCATAAGTGACCATGAGGGTATATAGGTAATCAAAGTCATCATATTCATAACACATGAATATAATACATGAAAATTTCGGTCTACGTGAACCGATATCACAAATAGCACAACCATTTCTTACATAGTAGAGCCACACTTGATATATTTGTTTGTACAACAATCAAAAGACAACAAGTTCTTTAGACTATGTCCCACACTTTCTGTGGCTAGGATAATAGTAAAAACTAGTGAGGATATAAGTCTGGTCCAGGGACTTCCTGGTGTCCCTCTGTGTGAAATCAGGTTTGTGGCATCATGAGGTCGAGATAGTCCTGAAGTGGTATCTGAAGTTGTGCATCTATCAAATCTTAGATAATGTAGGTTCTGAACCATTCCTGAAGAATCTGCGGATGTTTCTGTTGAGTCCGTGTTATTGGTATTATCTACTAGATGTCATCTAGTTCATGGCAAGTGGGAATGGAAAAGGAATGACAATGATGGTACTAGTGAATGGAATACTACCCTCTTTCGCGCTACCTCGCGACATCCAAAAGGTAAAACTAAAGTACACACTGTGGGAAGGCCAATAGTGTAATAAGTAACTGATGGTGGTGATAGTACCTGAGTAGTAAGTGCCCTACTAGTGATGGAAAGAAAACACACTATCTTCCTTGCAATAAGCATCCTAATAAGTCCATTAAGATTATTTCTGAATACACTACCAAAAGGCATTCTATGTACGGGCTGAATGATAGGAAAACCCTGTTCCTATGGCAAATCAATAGTACTAATGGTGGTGTAAGTGCAACTGATGGTATAATGGTAGTGGAAGATGACAAGGCATCTTCAATGTCGGAATCCGATAAAAGGATGTCAGGGTGAGTATCTGAAGACATGTCACTTGTGAACCAGGTCAATAAAATGATGTACATATACGGATATGAGTATAAATAACTCGCACAGGGTATGTATAAAACAACATGTATCATGATTATGCACTTATGATGAAATGATGAGATGCTATGATGATGTGGTTATAGTCTAGGGTCCAAGATACATCCTAGTTCGCTATAACCTTAGCTCTGATGCCAATCTGTCACACCCCCAATTTACCTGACTTGCAGCGGAATGGAATACCTGGGGGTGTCTGTCATAGCACCACAGTTACAGTTACATTGAATGACCTAAAGTGTCGTTTGGAAAATACTGCATTTGATCATTGAAATAATTCAGAGTTTACAAAATGAGGTCCCCAAAATGTGTTGCATGTTTATGAAAACAAGTCATACTAGATCAAACGTTTACATAAGTGCATGAAATAATGATGAGACGCGTCGACTCCGCGACTCCATGAAGGTCCAAATGCATGTCACATGAGCTACCTTAATAACCTGAAATACATTGCTAAAACGTCAACACGAATGTTGGTGAATTCCATAGGTTTATAAAATGTAATGATGTACGGCCACCACAAGTAAAAGTGCAAGATAAAAATCTCATGAAAATTGTACAATAGCCTTAAGCTCATGACACCGAAGCTATGACTGATGAAACTCTATGCCCCTCCCGAATGTTCTGCCGAAACACTCAAATGTAAAAGACATGACATGCATCCGCTTACTGTTGGTAATCACTACCACGGATGGAGGCGTCACCCTCGATAGATCTATCCACTCACTCTCGCTTAACGGTAAATTAACGGTTCATGATGTTACAGGGGACTTATCACATGGCAAGGTAACTTAAGCAATGTACATGTTTGAATACTTGGGCTCGTACTAAAATGATTGATGCAATGTATTCCTCCCGTGGGATTTGAAAACAATCAAAAATGTTGAATTGAAAACGGGGTTATGAAAACTCACCTTAACTGATGAAACTGTGATGAAATGAAATGAACACCAATGAACAATTAGCTGCCGCAACCCAATATGATGGTACCATGAACATGTAATGAGCTGAAAAACAAGGCGCGCACACTAGCCGCAACCTAATATGAATGATGAATGATCTCATTTAGATCACCAAATGATGTTATGAATGTCCATGCTCATGTTCCTATACCACTCTACTCTTTGTAAAGACACTTGTGTTATCAAAAATATATAATCCAAGAATTTGGAAAAATATTGCTATTAGAAAATAAAATAGGCTAGTTGTAATATATATATATATATATATATATATATATATATATATATATATATATATATATATATATATATATATATATATATATATATATATACTTATATATATCGTATGTTCCAATGTTTGTGTTGAAATCCTCGGTTTGAAATCCTTGAAATAACGCCTTGTACTAATGAAAATATACTTGTAATCACTAATACATCATTAGTTATGAAATTGGGTACTTGGTTAATATTTCTAGAAAATCTAGAATTTAGTACGTAGAAGTATTATTACTTCTATTAGTGACAAAACGGTCTCATAAAACTAGTCGTGAAATAGTGAATATTAAGAGTTAGGAAAGAAGCTCAGTAGTTTTGAGAAGATTTTCACCATATCTAAAAAGTCACAGTAGTGAAGTTTGTCCATACAGGTCTCGATCATAAAGATAATTAGCCGTCAAGTGAGGTGTTTGGGCTGTTTTGGCAGATTCTGGGCAGTTTTCGGGAAAGTTTGGAAGTCCATAAGTTGTTCGTTATAAATCCTTTTGACAAATGGCTGGATGTTTTGAAAACTAGGCTGGGTGAACTAACTTTTTGTCAATGATGTAAATTTTCCAGAAATGAGTTTATCAATGAGTAAATTGGCTCTCAACATGATGTCTTACAAAAACTGTTTTTCTATACTTAGTAATATTTTGCTAAAAAGCTGATGGAAATAAATAGAGTTTCACCGATTTTGAAACGTGTATATCTTGGTCGTTATAAGCTTGTTTTCTACGTTCTTTATATCCCCGAAATCGTGGGACAACATACTAATATATTTTTGATAAGTCGGGATGGCTAGATCAAGTTTTACACCTCAGATTGCCCATTGAAAATCGTGGGACAGTATGTACAATTTTTCAGAAAATAGTTTTCGTCGTTAAACTTGCAAAAATCATATCTCCTTCGTTATAAACTCGTTTTTATCCCCGTTTTCGGCCACGGCTTCGTCTCGGAGTGTTTTTTCTAAATATTTGGCCAAAAATAACCCAAAAGTTACTGAGTTTCCCACGTTTTCATTTTTCTTACAGCGGGTTTGTATATGTTGTAAAAATCATTTTCCAATGTTTAAAACTAGTCCAAAACTTCACTAAACCACTTTCAATCACCACAAATACTAATCTAATCCTACCATATACCTTCTTAGGGTATCATGGCTTCCTAAACAACTTCAATCATGCTAATCTATCAAGGATTCACTTAAATAGATTTCTAGGGTTTGAAACTTTGAGAAAAATATATAAAGAGTGGTATATAGCAACAAATGCATGAAAACCTTGAAATTAATCATGGGAGAATGAAAGAATCATGGTAAAATCATAAAAATAAATTTTGTAAACTTACTTTGAAATATGAGGTGATTGAATGACTAGAAACCTTGGATTACTTGTGTATTTGATGCAAGAATCTTGATTAGAACCACAAAATGAATAACTTTGGTATTTTAAACTTTTGAAAACCTTCACTTGGTCTTGGTATGGTGGTGAGGTCGTGGGTTTGAGCAAGAGAGGAAGAGATGAGTTGATTTTCTTTCTTTCTAAAAAGTGTATGAAATGATTCTTGATTTTTGGTTAAGTATAGTTTTTAGAGGTTTATTAGTTTTATAATAGGAAATCAATGCATAAGGTTAAGGGGTGTTCATGTGGCCGGTTATGGTGAGCCAAGGGGGGGGGGGGGGTAGGGGTACTTGGTATTTATTTAGGAAATTAGTGTAACGTTAGGTGTTATTACGTGTTATTCGTTAAAAATCGGGTACCGGGTTTAATAGCAATAAACGTTCACGAAGTTAACCGGGATGAAATAAAGTTATAATAATGATAAAAACATATTAAAAATATGTTGGGTACATTTACTGAGGGATCGGGTGATTATTGTTTAGTTTTCACGAAATCCATCGTTATATTCATACGCGTACGTTAAAAATAAAATAAATTTCCAAAATACGGGGTAACTGAATGTTATAACTTTTATGATGTTAAAATGGATATAAAAATATGTCGGGACCATTGTGGGAATATTTAGATATATTCGTCGTGTATAAACCGGGTGTTAACGTTTACTATAAATACTTATACGTAAAAACGTTAAATGTACTGAATATAGTAATTTGAAAATCCTGAGAGTGGTATAACATGAAAATGCTGTTATGATGATATGCAGACTATCTCCAGTCCGTATGCAGTGTCCTTAGCACTAATGAAATGAATTCGCACCTAACCCAATACGGTTACGCGAATTTGAATACCCGTAAACTAAATTTACGATGAAATGTGTAATGCACGTGAATGATGAAATCTTTTCCCGCAATGAATAGTGTTCCGTGAATAGTAAAATTTCTGAATGCTTCTCGGAATGTCAAGCTGACACCAAAAATGATGAATAGTAATCTGATGAATAGTGTTTTGATGAATAGTGTTTTTCCAAAGTTCGGGAAATGACCTGAAATGGTGAGTTGTGACACTTCTCATGATTTTGATGAATCATGTCGTTAATTAGACATCCTTTTATTTATTGTAGCACTTAATCTTGTTGTGTATTTTTTTTAATGACGGAGATACTTAAGTAGGATGATCTATAATCGTCTTATTGAAATGAATTGGGACGCTTCTTCATTTGAATAAGGAAATTATAAACCGCCGAACCATAAATTCATAAATTTTCACTTACATGGATTGGGACGCCTCTTTATGTAAATGACGAGTTATGAATAAGTGGGCTTATGTGTATCCACCATAGCGTGTGTACGAATCATTCTTTGGGCTATGAACTCCTCTCGACTCGTAATTTGTTATGTGGATTTTTCCGATTTTGTATCAACCGCCGCGAGCTTGATAAGCTAATAGTAATGTACTATTATCCGCTTCCACAAATTGATGACTTGATAAATTCCTTGTCTCCTGTTGTCTTATCACCAACACTTTTATTCAACCTTTCCTTTAAGGACCCTCATGACATTCTATTCGTTCCCTCGTACCATTGCTTACACATTAGGTGATTTCTATAACTTGTTCTATCTTCGTTGCTACCTTTTTACTTTGTCAAAATCCCGAGTACAAAATGCATTAAGCACCTCCATGGGCTTCTATAAAATTTTTATACATCTTTATAAAAATTTTACAAAGATTTCACAAGTGATTAAATTACCAAAATAACATTTTTAAGTTAAAGAGTCGGTTCTAACCACCCTCTTTTGTAAAAAAATCATAACCAATATTTATAATGACACCATGCCCTATATTTCAAATTACACTTTTTATACATCATATTTTAATCACGTCTTGAGGATATGACTGATTTAAACTTCGTTTCAACTAATGATTCCTAAAAATTTGAAAATAGATATTCTACAATCAAAACCATAAACCCGAGTTTCAACATGGTTTTTATACATGCTTCCATCAGAAAAATCTTTAAAATGACCAAAAATGATTAAGAAGAATTGAGCGCCGGGACGTCGCTCTCTTAAGGGGTACGTACTGTGACATTTCTAAAATTTCATGTCATTTATTTTAATAATTTATTATTCAACTATTCTATTTTTAACTAATTAACTTCGTCGGAAGTTATCCGCGTACGTCATAACGCGTTCAATTTATTCAACCACTACTATACTATGTCTACTCTACACTTTTTATGCATTTTTTGTTTCCTTACAATCCTATTTTAAAAATCATAATCCACTTTTTCATTTTTACGTAAACCTTACTCCTTTTACGTTTTACGCAATTTAAATTTACGTTTTATAGTTTTAACAACATGAACCAACCTTAGACTATGATAATTTTACATATGTTATGCATTTTAACCTCTTTTCATGTTTACAAGTGAGTTTTATACTTGTCGTTTCATTTTTATAGTTTACGTCACATTTATCAAAAATCGGTGTCTAAACGCGTTTTTAACTCAGTTTCAGTTTTAACTATGTTTAAACCCTCCGATGAATTCACCACTCATCTAAACTACTCAAATAGGTCATGATAACAAGTTTTAATATTTTTAAAAGTTTTACATTTTTATTTCTACCCGGTATTACGTTACGCGTCTTAAAAAAAAACCTAATTTATAATTACCGGGAGTAAAATACACTACATAACACATACTATAACCAAATTAAACTACAAAATTATCCCAACACCCTCCTACCCCCTCCCTTACACGTTCTAACCACAATGAGAAGTGCCTTTGTGGGTGGAGCTTCATCCTTACACTTGTTACACACCTTGGACACTTGTAAAACCAATTTGCATGTTACCACCACGTAAACTAACCACAACAACACTCATACTCTTTCAATTTAATAAAAGAAAACTCACACTCTTTGTTTTCTCCCTCTTTGAGTCATTCACAACACAACCCCAAAACCATCACACTTTGATTTTTGTTACTAAGTCCATCCTACCTATTTGGAAGTTAGTATTACTAGCTTGAGATCCTTTGGTTATTTTTCTTCTTCAAGCCTTCCTTATCAAGGGTTTTATTGGTGATTTTTCTATGGGTTTTCAAGGGTTTAAGGGCTGTGGATTTTCAAAGTTCCTAGAGTGGTGATTCTCAAGTTCTTTCAAGAGTGTTGGTGACAAGATTTGGTGATCATGAATTAGAGGAAAGGTGCATGCAATATCACCTTAATCTTGATCTCTATTTTCATCTTCAAAAATTTTCTTTCTCCTATATTTTATGGCTTACAATAGGTTATTGTGGCTGTAGATTGGAGTTCTCAAGATCCTCTACAAGTTCATCTTTCAAGTCATAGAAGATCCTTGCTTGGTGGTGGCTTTGGATAGCCCTTGTTTCTTGTTCTTGAAATTTATCTTGTCCTTCTCTTTTGTAAGAAACTCTTTTATAAATTTTCATTGTATTTATATTTTTTTTTCTTCTTGTTCACTCCTGTAAAATTTGATATTTATTGATGTAATGGTGTAACATATAAATTATGGGGCTTCGTTAGGCTTGGTACATGAAACTAGACCACCAAAAATCCTAGAGGACTAAACATGCAACTGTGATTCTAAATCAGGGGCAAAAACAGAATAAACTGCACTAATCAGTAAACATTGAGACTAAAATAAAAATATGGGGTTGTAGGTCTATGTCTTGTGGTCGTTTTGACGGGTATTTCATTAAATAACTCATTCTGATGATTAAACTAGAAACATTTTCGTAAAACATGTCCAGTTCTGAGTAACAGATTTGAAACGGGCAAAAGTCATTTTTTTTGTGAATAACCCTTTGTTACTCAAAGAATAAAAGTGTTAGAGGACATCTTAACTTAAACGTGGCCAAAAACGGGGAACAAATTGGGTTAGTAAAACTCTAGATATCGCACTTTTCGTGAGACCATTGAAAAATTGAAAGCTGAATGGATTGATTGTTTGGGTAAATGGACTGTTTTGCTAATGTTACATAATTTTTGGTCAATTGGGACCCACAAATCTCGTTAATACAGAAGTAGACCTTTCCGGGGATATAAGGAACGAGACTTGTGGACTTACGGTTTGCAAATGATGATTTCCTAAACATAGACAAGTTATTTAAATGCTAACAGCACTAGGTATAAAATGAGTATAAATTGTTTTACACTTTATAAAGTTGGACCTTTAAAACATTTTGAACCCCCCTAATATATTTTGAACCCTGAGGCCTAAAGTGAACCTTTTTGACCAAAAACTTGACCCATGGACTAAATTTGAACTTTAGAATTAATTTGAACTTTTACATCAAAATTGAACTTGGGGTAAATGTAAGTTTCATACTTATATAAATAAAGGGTACATTTTTGGGTAATTTGTAAGTAATTAACTTAAACCTTGTGATGTATCTAGGAATATTGTACCAAGCTTAAGTAAGATCATATTCTGTATATTACCAAAAGTACATCGATATCTATTTTCATAAACTAAGACAACGTATATTATTTAGGTTCATCGTAGAGCTTTTGCGGCTATTCCTTCACTTGCTTGTTCATTGCTATTTTCTTTGCTTTAAGGTGAGTTCATAGCCTCTCATTTTACTTACTTAAATGTTTTATAAACCTTGCGAGGGGGATACATGCTAGTTTTTACAAACTGAATACAAGTAGTTTTTGGTATGCTGGACCCGATTATACGATTATAGATATTGAATGCTTTTTGCCAATTAAGTCCCCTCATGAACCGTTAATTACTCGAGTAGTAAACGCTAGTATTATGGATATGCATATTAGGCTTGGCGGGCCTTGTTCGGGATACAGACACATAATAGTTAGAATTGTGGTAAATGGCAAAATTTACCTTTCCGGGGCATTATTAAAAATCGTCAAGGTTCGGTTACATGAACTCAATACTATAATCAAATAAACCGACATGTAATTGCAATACTTGTCGCCCGATAAATAATGCTTGTATTCAACTTATTACTTATTAAACTCTATGAATTCACTCAACTTTATGTTGACTTTTTAGCATGTATTTTCTCAGGTATTATTTTTGCTAGCTGAGCATTGGGAGCAATCGGAGTCGCGTGGATATCAAACATTGAAGGACTTGTTTTCTTCACATTCGATAATTATTTTCTTTAAATATGCAAATGAGTCATTTTTGAACTCTTGTAACTTAAGTTTTAAATATAAATTGTTGGGACCTTTGTACTCTGATTTATCAAATCGAATGTGACATTTTATTAAACGTATCTTTTGAGGTCGTTTTATGTAACTTGTTTTTAGGAATTATGAAGTGACACCCAAACTGCGTTGTAAATTTTGGGGGTTTCACAGTGGTGGAGTTTTAGATCTTAATTTAGGTTTAGAGGATCCTACTTTGGTCTTTAAGGATGGTTTATAAAAAGTTTTTCCTTTTCATCATTCGCAATGGGTATTTTTATATCTTTTGTGAGTATATACTTAGGATTTGATTCTATTGATTTTTGTTTACTAGATTCACATTCAAACTTTATACTTTTATTTTCACTAGTTGAAACATTAGTTGAGGTTAATCCTTGACCGGTTTTATCTCCCGAAGTTTCTTGAACACTTATTATTTTTTTAAGTGGGTTACTACTATTTTTAAACTTGTCAAGTTTGAAAATTTCATCTTTAAGTTTTTCGTTTTCATTTTTAACCTCTAAGCATGTTTTACATTTTATAAAAACTTCTCTTTCTTTTTCCAAATGTTGTAGTTTAATTTTTAATTCGAGTACTTCATTTTCTAATAGATTATTAGTATGTTTTAGTGACTTATTTTTAGCTATAACCTTTTCACCTAATTTGCATAACCTATTATATTCACTATCTAGGTCTTTTTCGTCTAATGATAAATTTTCGTCACTATAGTATTCTGTTTCGGAACGTACCTCGCTTGATGTCTTAGCCATAAGACACTTTTCTTCATTTGTGGTTTCTTTCTTGTCCTCATCGCTATCACTCCAAGCACCTCCAATAAACGCCTTTTGATTTTGATCTCTTTACATCATTGGACACTTTATGATGAGATGATTTGGATTGCCACATTTAAAACACTTCCTTTCATTATATGGTTGCCTAACGTATCTTCCTCGTCTTTTGAAGAATTTCTTGAAGTCTCGTACGGCCAGAGCATACTCTTCATCGTCACTTTTGGAGGTTGAGCATTCTTCGTCACTAGAGTCCTTTTTAACTTTCAACGCAATTGATTTGCCTTGCTCCCTTTTTCCTTTGACCATCTCGGAGTCTTTCTTTATTATTTCTTCGTAGACCTTTAAGTTGCCGATCAATTCGTCAAGTTGTAGAGTTGACAAATTCTTTGATTCTTCAATAGCTGTGACTTTAGCTCGCCATTTTGGATGAAGAGCCCTAAGAAATTTTCTGACAAAATTCTTACTAGAAAAATTTTCATCAAGTGCTTTTAGACTTGTGATAATAGTGTTAAACCTAGCAATAGCATTATCAATTGATTCCTCTTCCGGAATCGTAAATTGCTCATATTGTTGCACAAGTAGATCTATTTTGTTATCCTTGACTTGACTATTACCTTGGTGAGTTATTAGTAAAGAGTTCCAAATTTCTTTTGCGGTTTCACACTTAAAGATCCTTTCGTATTCTTTACGTGGTAACGCATTGTAAATAACCATTTTTGCTTCATTATTTTTAGAAAGTTTTCTTTTTAAATCATCATTTTGTTTTTCGAAAGGTACTATTTCATCTTTATTTGTTTCGGGATTATTTTGAATAGGTAAAAAATCACTATTAGTAATAACATGCCAAAGATCTAGATCCTTTGATTTCACATAAGTTTCAAATCGATTTTTCCAATATAAAAATCCATCACTTTCAAATAGTGGTGGTCTTTGCATAGATTGCCCTTCTAAATATTTTTCAGATTCCATAGATTGTTACAAGTTTTAAAATATAATATATTTTAAAAATCTTGTTTAACGTAGCTCTGATGCCAATTGTGGAAAACTAGAAAGGGGGGTTGAATAGTTTTACTTCTTTTTTTATTTTATTATGAAAACTTAGTTTAGTTTTAAAACCTTGTTTGCTTTTAAAACTTTGATTCGATCTTATGTGAACTCAAATCTTGAACAATATGAACAACTATATCTAAGTATGAAAAATAATAATAATGTAAACTAAGTATGTGAAATCAACGCATGCATAATATAAACAATTATAGCTATATACGAGAGATAAGTAAGTAAACGTTTATTTTATAATCCTTAGTTATATTTTGTATGAAAACTATACTTGATCGAAATGATCAATTATATGTATGTTACCTTTTTAGTTTGATTGTAAAAACTTTGTTTTATGAATGAAACTTTTGTTTGATCTATAAGTAAAATCAATACTAGCACTATATGCGCAACTATATATATACGTCTACGTCTACAAAAGTAATAACGATATAAGCAAGATAATAAGTAAGATATGGAAAGATCTAACCGCGAGACAAAGGATTTATAATGGTTCGGCTACAAGGACACCTTCCTTGCCCTACCCCACTCCTCGAGTCACCTACTCGAGAGTTTACTTCACTATGTAAACAAGCTCCCTTATGGCGGAGAAAACCTTACACACCAATATACACACCACAACTTCGTCACAACTTATTCACACCTTCTACACAACTTCTTCACACCTAGTCACTACTTAATCACAACACTACTTCTTCACACCTACCTATCTTCACAACTATCTACTTCACAACAATCTTCTTCACAATTATCTACTTCCCAGTTTCTCTACTTCACAACTATCTACTACACAAACTCTCTCTATCTACACACCTTGCTAATTTACCTTCTATCAAATATTCACAACTAGTTACACAAAGAAATAGATATAATAGATGATGCTCTAACAACTTGGATGTGGAGGTCACAACAAGTTGTAATACTTCTTCTCTTGAAGGATTGAAGTATTCTTCTCTTGCACTTGAAAGGTTGAAGCTTGAATCACTTGGAAACAAAAGCTTATGATTATATGATCAAAGGGTTTAAGAGAATGGTTTAGAAGATTTATATCAGAGAGTTTATAGTGCAAAAGGTAAAGAAAAATGCCAAATTTGAGCCAGTATTTATAGGGAAAAATTTACTGTTCGGGAGCGTGGCCGGTCCCCTTAATAATTAAGGGGACCGCCTAACAAAATTAAGGGGGCCGCCCTATTAAAAAAAAAATCTTCAGAAATTTTTTATCCTTTTGTGGGGAAGGTTTATCTGAAGAATCTAGCCATTTTTTGGGTAGGAATTTGAATTCAATATATTTATTTTGAATAAAACATTTCTTATAAATATAAAAACATTTTGTATAAGTTTAAAAATGTTTGTCCCATTTTATAAAAAGTGTAAGGTTTGTAAAAATAAAAATTCCTTTGATCGTAGAATGCATTAGATACTTTGTTTATTCATACCTTAAGTGATTTGGATGTAAAGAGAATATTTATCACTACATACTTGTTTACGTCATAATTTTTAGCTCAATGGGTTTACGTTTTGTGATTATCAAAACATAGAGATATCGATAAATGTTAATAATGTTTTTAGGCATTATTTATATCAACATTGCTGATTAATCAACAGATACAACTACTGCTAGTGTTGATACTTCTGCTGGTTCCATTCCCTCTGTTGAGAAGGTTTTCACTGATCATCCATATGTTCCTGTTGTTGTTCCTTCTAATCAAGTGGATAAGGGGAAATCTATTATGATTGAACAAGATCCTCCTTCTAGGAAGAAATCTAAGCAAGAACTAGCACAAGAAAAGCTTAGTAAATAGGTAGCAGCACAGTACCAAGTTGATGAATTTGCTGCTGAAGCCAGGAGGGATGAAGAATTAAAGCAGTTTGAGGCACTTGCAAGTAAAATCCAAGATTCTTTGGATAAGATGGATTTTCTAATCCCACATACTTTACCTACTGAAAGACAAAAGGATTTGGATGAGATATCTAAACAGTTTACAGCTGCACATTGGGATAATCTTGCATCTCAAGTTTCTTCCAATCCAGATCTAGCTAAGTCTGTACTTGGTGATGCATTTGATATGGATGATTATGCTGAAAGGATGGTTGAAATGGTTAAAAAAAACAGAAAGAAAGGCTAAAGAAAATAGGGATAAGCCATGGACTAAAGCACATATCAGAGATTATATGAGAACATTTGTCAAGAATCAAAGTTCTGCTGTATATGGTTCCACCTGGACAAAGAAGAAAGTATGGGACTTTTCTGATACTACATTGACTACAGAGTATGAAAGGCTTTTTGACAATCTTCATCAGTCTGGCATCAATGTTAAAGATCCCTTGGAGAAACATGGAAGTCTTCTGGGTGAGCCTGCAGTCAAAAGATTAAGAGTTGCTGATTCTGCTGATACTCTTCTGAAGTCTATTAATCCTTTTCATGCTGATGAGGGTAAAATTCATTCTCCAGCATCCTTGACTCAGGTAGATGATTCTGCTGATGCTCCTGATGCTTCTACTGATAAGGCATCAATACTTGTTGTGGATTTACTGATAAGGAATCTGCTACTAAGCTTGGTGGATCTACATCTGCTGAAGTCTCTGTCCCTCCAGCTACTGATAAGGAGCATTCTCCACCTCCAGTTGCTAAGGATCCTGAAATTTCTAAAGTTTCTGAATCTGATGCTACTCAAGCTACAGAGTCTATTCATTCTGATGCTCAAAATCCAGTTCCTACTAAGGACTCAAAATCATTTCATCCTGATCCTCATGCTACTACTGCTGCTTCTGCTGAACCAACTAATGCTTATGATACAAACAATCCTTCTCCTTCTACTCCTGGTACTAGGAAGAAGAGTGTTGCAAGGAAGAGAAGGGCTTCTAAGGTTCTTGATGTGCCAGCAGCAGACAGTATGTAATACCTGAAATTCTAAAATGTGAGAAATTACCAAAATGCCCTTGAGTTTAAAATTTTGTAATAATAATTATAATTAATATCAAATAAGCCCTAAAAACTATGGAATTGGCAACATATGATCAAAATAAATTATGAAAAATAAAATATGTCACATTTTTAAAAGTGGAAATAATAAAATTCTGTGTAAAATGTTTATAAATCGAATTATATATATATATATATATATATATATATATATATATATATATATATATATATATATATATATATATATATATTATCTTAAAAGGAAATAAATCCCAAATACAATAGGAAACTTATACATTATCAAAATTTGGACTTATCACAATATATTCCAGCCCAAGATAAGTATTATACACCATATATATACAAGGTACATGTTTTAAATTTTATAAAAATCCCTTAATCGACCTTTATCCCTAAACCGATTCCCTAAAAACCCTCACAAGTCGACTCCAAGTTTATGAGACTTCAAGGTATTTTTCCTAGTCGAGTTTTAATCAATAGAAGTTGGGAAAATTCGTGGTTGAGGCTGTGATAGCTTGGTTCAATTATTTGTGAATTTTTGGTTCAATTTAGTCTAGCCGAGAAGGAGAAAATTCGACCTGCTCAATCCATATGTTCTAAAATCTTTCTGGTATTTTTCTATCACTCTATATATCATATATGATCTGTAGAAAATATAATAATCGAATCATGCAAGTTAAATTGATCATACGAATTTGAATAAGTTAAAAACCCTAAAATCAAACTATTAATGTGAAAGCTGCTATACGATTTTTGTGAGTCATGTTTATATTTTATTCTGGTCTCCTATATATCATGAAATATCAGAAAAATAAGGTCCAAAATTTTCAAGACGTAAAAACTCAATTTGGAATTTTTTTTGTAATCGGCTTAAATAAGGAAAAAAGGGAAAGGAAAAGAAACATAGAGAAGGTTAGGGTTAGGGTTTTGATGTTAAACCTGGTGTATTAATGATGTAATTAATGCTAGTAATGATTGGGTAATTTAGGGTTAGGTTTTGGTGGTTTTTAGTTAAAACCGATTTGTATTTAAAAATATAAGGGGGTGTTTTGTAATTTCTGAAACTTGTGGGATATTTTTATAATCTGCATTAGATCAGTGGTGAGTTGAGGAAAATATAATATGAGGGTGTCATGGGTTAAAATTTGCAATTAAAAGGTTTAAAAGGTTAATTATGTAATTATATATATAATTATGTAATCTAAATTAAATAAAATAAAATAGAGGGTTAGTTTTGTATAAACTGAAAATCAGAAGGTTAATAAGTTTATAAGTTATATAAGGGGCTAAAGGTGTAATTTTAATAATTTAATGGGTTTATTTGTAATTTATATAGCTTTAAGGGTTTAACTTGTAAGTTACTAAAATATAAGGATTAATTTGTAAAAGGTGAAAGTTAAGGAACTAATTTGAAAATCTGCTAAAATAGAAAGTTACTAAAATGGGAAGAAGACTTAATACAGAATATGAATAAGTAAATAATCGAATAAGATATTAATGAGTAATATATCGTATGTAGATTTCTTAAAAAGAGTACTGTTCCGTTATTTGATCTGTCAACTTCTGTCAGCTTTGCTTTTGAGGTACGGATATTCTGACCTTACTCTTAAGGTTTCCTTTGTGATATGAACCTCTGATATGAACCTTTGATATGAACATTCTGATTTGAACTTTTGCTATGATAAACCTTTCTGTTTGAACCTTCTGATATGACAACTATGATTTGAACCTTTATTATGACCCTTTTGTTACCTGAGCTTCACTAGGCATGAGGGTTCCCTGTCCGTGTCATAGATGCACCTATGGCATGACTCTAGGGCAGTAGAGTGATGTTCTGCTACGTCCCTTCCGTTATATATGAATGTGCACTAATTTTCAGGGGCGTATGGATGCATCCTAGATCTGTTTTTTGTTATGATATGATATGATTTTGCTTAGTGACTGGTTGTACGTGCAATGTATCCCTTTCACTTCCGGTGCAATGGAGCTAGCTACTCCTTGTACAACTTATGTGATTATGATATGATTATGATATGTTTCTGAGCTCATGGTATATTCTGATTCTGTTTGTACAGGTAACTATATAGATTCCTTACTTAACCTACACTTTACATTTCCGTATTATATGTTAATCCTAAATATGTTTTCCTAAAATTATATCTTCTGTACTTTAGCATTTATTTCAGTTTTCTTTTGTTATATCCGTTCACTGAGCTTTCGTAGCTCAGCCACATTTTTTTTTCTCCACGGCAGGTATTCAAGATAGCTTTTGGGATAGCTTTCTGGGCTTGAGTGTAGAACTGAGTGAAGAATTTGACCATAGTTATTTGAAGTAAGTTATTTATGTAAGTTTTCTGCTTTTGATCTGTCTGTTTGTTCTGATGTAACACCATAATTTGTGATATTTTTTACCCTTGTCGGGTTGGGGTGTTAAAATTATGGTATCAGAGTCAGGTTTGATCGGCGGATTCACAACCCATAGAGCTTAGGCTATGACCTATGAGTATTAGGCCCTAAAGCTTTGCACCAGAGGAATTATGAAACAATCTTTGAGGATTTACTTTAGGATTTCCCTGTATGAACCTTAAGTTATTACTGGTGAGGATTGGGTAGATTAGGATACAGATTTAAGTAGCATCGTTTCCGCATCACTCTGATTCGTGTTTCTGTCTTTAGTTAAGCTGATAAGATCATTCTTTCTGAGGTTAGAAAGTTAAGCATGACCTAAAGCTCAGTAATCTAATAAGTTTAGAAATGCCTTGAGAATTACACCATTTAAGTTTTGCTTTCTGATTTTGATTTCCATCTCTGACTTGTTGACAATTAGTTTGATGTTTCCTGACCATTCGGAAGATTATTACAACCCTAAGTGTTTGACATATTCTGAGAAATTTTCTGCTCATGATGGGTATATTAAGTTTTTTTTTTTTACACTATTTGATGTTTCATAAACCTTTTCTACTTCTATGAGAGATCTGGAGGTTATTGGTCATGAGTATAGGAAATTGTCCACTTCATTATGATAATGAAACTATGTTTAAAAAGGTTTCTTTTGGAAGGTTATAATTTTGACAATAATCCGGGTAGGTATTGATTTATCTAGACACTTTCCGTTAATAATGATTAGGATATAACATGATAATGAGGAAGATTGACAATGGTGTGATTGAATATTTAGACTATTAGGTTCGCCTTTGGAAGTTTTGTAATATGATAATTCTGCGTATATTCGTTAAGTTTATGATTATAAGAAATTTGTTGAATTTTGGAAGTATTGGTGCTTTATTAAGATATATTTGTTAGATTTAGGTTATTTTTTGATACGTTTCATTTTTCGTTTAATCTTATTGATGATAATTGATTCTGCTAAATCTTGGGCATAAGAGAAGTATTGTCATTCTGCTATTAGGTTGATTATTCATGACTTGAGATAAAGTATGGTCATCATGATGGTATACTCATGTGATGCTGGTATTATGACACCTGATCAACGTGATAATACTTACATCATATGATGTACGCTCATTGTGAGCATAGGATATTTCAGGAAGTGTTTGAGAAGCATCAGATGTCTTTCAGTTAGATTATCCGCGATTAGTGAGACTTTTAGGATTCATTCGACCAATATGTAGGTTCTGCCTTCATCGTTAGATATCTGGATATGTTCAAATTCTCGTTGTAAGTTTGTTAATCTTTGATCATTCGCTAAGAATTTCAGAACTCATTATAGAGTCTTCTATCGTTTGAAGTTCCGTACTCAATCTATTTTCTGCTAGTACTTGTGAGAAGTACTTTAGTTATCTGCTACAAGTATGTAATCGTTGAATCGATTTCTGAACTATTTTGAATAAGATATGAAGTTATGAAATTCTGATAAGAAAGATCTGTCTGTCCAATTGAAATCTGTTAGAAAGGTTATTCTGAATTAAGGTTATTTCTGTAATTGAAAGATTTTGTGTTCATTCCGTTCTGGCAATTTCCGTAATCTGATTCGTTTCCGTCTGTTCTATTTATTCAATTTCCGAGGACGGAAATTTCTTTTTAGAGGGGGCAGAAGTTGTAATACATGAAATTCTAAAATGTGAGAAATTACCAAAATGCCCTTAAGTTTAAAATTTTGTAATAATAATTATAATTAATATCAAATAAGCCCTAAAAATTATGGAATTGGCAACATATGATCAAAATAAATTATGAAAGATAAAATATATCACATTTGTAAAAGTGGAAATAATAAAATTCTGTATAAAATGTTTATAAATCAAAATATATATTAAATATATATATATATATATATATATATATATATATATATATATATATATATATATATATATATATATATATATATATATATTATCTTAAAAGGAAATAAATCCCAAATACAATTGGAAACTTATATATTATCAAAATTTGGACTTATCACAATATATTCCAGCCCAAGATAAGTATTATACACCATATATATACAAGGTAGACGTTTTAAATTTTATAAAAATCCCTTAATCGACTTTTATCCCTAAACCGATTCCTTAAAAACCCTCACAAGTTGACTCCATGTTTTTGAGACTTCAAGGTATTTTTCCTGGTCGAGGTTTAATCCATAAAAGTTGGGAAAATTCGTGGTTGAGGCTGTGATAGCTTGGTTCAATTGTTTGTGAATTTTTGGTTCAATTTAGTTTAGCCGAGAAGGAGAAAATTCGACCTGCTCAATCCATACATTCTAAAATCTTTCTGGTATTTTTCTATCACTCTTTATATCATATATGATCTGTAGAAAATATTATAATCGAGTCATGTAAGCTAGATTGATCATACGAATTTGTATAAGTTAAAAACCCTAAACCCAAACTATTAATGTGAAAGCTGCTATGCAATTTTTTTGAGTCATGTTCATATTTTATTCTGGTCTCCTATATATCATGAAACATCAGAAAAATAAGGTTCTAAATTTTCAAGATCTAAAATCTCAATTTGGAATTTGTTTGTAATCGGCCTAAATAAGGAAAATGGGAATAAAAGGAAAAGAAATAGTGAGAGGGTTAAGGTTAGGGTTTTGATGTTAAACCTGGTTTATTAATGATGTTTAATGATGTAATTAATGCTAGTAATGATTGGGTAATTTAGGGTTAGGTTTTGGTGGTTTTTAGTTAAAACCGATTTGTATGTAAAAATATAAGGGGGTGTTTTGTAATTTTTAAAACTTGTGGGATATTTTTATAATCTGCATTAGATCAGTGGTGAGTTGAGGAAAATATAATATGAGGGTGTCATGTGTTAAATTTGCAATTAAAAGGTTTAAAAGGTTAATTATGTAATTATATATATAGTTAAGTAATCTAAATTAAATTAAATAAAATAGAGGGTTAGTTTTGTATAAACTGAAAATCCGAAGGTTAATAAGTTTATAAGTTATATGAGTGGCTAAAGGTGTAATTTTGATAATTTAATGGATTTATTTGTAATTTATATAACTTTAAGGGTTTAACTTGTAAGTTACTAAAATATAAGGATTAATTCGTAAAAGGTGAAAGTTAAGGAACTAATTTGAAAATCTGCTAAAATAGAAAGTTACTAAAATGGGAAGAAGACTTAATACAGAATATGAATAAGTAAATAATCGAATAAGATATTAATGAGTAATATATCGTATGTAGATTTCTGAAGAAGTGTATTGTTCCGTTATTTGATCTGTCAACTTCTGTCAGCTTTGCTTTTGAGGTACGGAAATTCTGACCTTACTTTTAAGGTTTCCTTTGTGATATGAACCTCTGATATGAACCTTTGATATGAACTTTATGGTTTGAACTTTTGCTATGATAAACCTTTCTGTTTGAACCTTCTGATATGACAACTATGATTTGAACCTTTATTATGACCCTTTTGTTACCTGAGCATCACTAGGCATGGGGGTTCTAAGTTCGTGTCATAGATGCACCTATGGCATGACTCTAGGGCGGTAGAGTGATGTTCTGCCTCGTCCCTTTCGTTATATATGAATGTGCTCTAATTTTTAGGGGCGTATGGATGCATCCTAGATCTGTTTTCTTTTATGATATGGTATGATTTTGCTTAGTGACTGGTTGTACGTGCAATGTACCCTTTTCACTTCCGGTGCAATGGAGCTAGCTACTCCTTGTACAACTTATGTGATTAGGATATGATTATGATATGTTTCTGAGCTCTTGATATATTCTGATTCTGTTTATACAGGTGACTGTATAGATTCCTTACTTAACCTACACTTTACATTTCGGTATTATCTGTGAAACCTAAATATGTTTTCCTAAAATTATATCTTCTATACTTCAGCATTTATTTCAGTTTTCTTTTGTTATATCCGTTCACTGAGCTTTCGTAGCTCAGTCATATTTCTTTACTCCGCGGCAGGTATTCAAGATAGCTTTTTGGATAGCTTTCTGGGCTTGAGTGTAGAAATGAGTGAAGAATTTAGCCATAGTTATTTGAAGTAAGTTATTTGATGAGGCGAAAAATGATCCGTTTTTAGGGGGTCATTTAAGCCCGAATCCGAATTTATTTGATCAAATATTGCCCTAAATCGTTCCTTTTGTGATTTTAGGTACTTGGAGAGTGAATTCTGGAAAAGAAGCCATTTTGGACGTTTTTGGAGCATAAAAGTGAAGAAAACGGCAAAGTCTCAATTTTCCATGCTGGGAACAGTAGGTGACGGCGTCAAGAGTAATTTCCTGACGGCGTCAAACCCCAATAATAAAATCCGAGAGTTCATGAAGGCGTCAAGAGTTGTCCTGACGGCGTCAAAACCCCAAGAATTAAAATCCGTAGTTGATGACGGCGTCACACACAGGGCGTCAAGAGTAATTTGTGTGACGGCCTAGGCCTTGACGGCGTCAGAAGTAGATCAAGGCCGTCCGAGGAAGTATTTGGCGGCGAGATGATGGCGTCACACCTTTGTTCTTGACGCCGTCATCCCTATTTTCCTATATATAGTTTTCTAGTTTTTCACATTTAAAGAGAGGAGTTTTGGAAGAAACCCTAAAGACGATTTTGGTGTAACTTTACAGGTTTTTCAAGGGTTCCAACCCCTTGATACCTTGCATGATTAATCAAGATAAGTGTTCTTCTAATTCAATCAATATGTCTATGTGTTGGTTGTCTATATCTTGTTCTTGTCTTAATTCTATCATGCTAGGCTAGATCTCTTTTGTGTTTGCTTAGATCTAATGAAACCTAGATATTGATTATGTGTTGATTACTTGTTTATTCTTGTTGTGGATGAATGATTTATATGTTAGGCTTAAGAAAACTGGCAGATCTCCAAATGGTAACATGCTTGAACGTCTTAAGAAACATGAACTGAGGCGTACTAGGTCTTTATTGGTTGTATTTAATGCATGAGCCACTGTTTACAATCCCTATAGTTGTGCTGGGCATGGTGTAGGAAGAGATAAGAGCTCATAGAATTGGGGAGTTATGTATGCCACCCCATTAATGGTATTAAGGAATACGATCCGTCATCCATGCAATTATAACAAGTAATTAACGTGTAAAAGATATCTAGGGAGTAGTGAAATCTAAGTAAACACATTTTCTCCAATTACTGCTCACAACTTTAGTTTAATTAGTTTATTTTCATTTTTGTTATTTTATTTTGATTGCATCTTAGTATTGGGTTAGTTGAATAGCAACTAATTCCGCCCACTCTTCCAAAACCCGAGATTTTAATTTGCTTTCTAAAAAAATATAAAAACACAAAAATAATCATCCCTCACCTTTAGAACTAGTATTTAGGCTTTCTAATCCTAGCGACACTATTCCTAAGCTGAACGATCAATCCCCCGGTACTTGTCACTATACTATACTACAACGATCAGGTACACTGCCTGGTGGGGGTTGTAAGCTTCTCGAGATCCCTCGAGAGGTGAAGCCTGTTGCGATTCCCACGCATCAAATTTTTGGCGCCGCAGCCCGGGGAATAGTTATTGTCTAGGTTAGGATTTCTTTTTATTAGGTCTACTTGCTAGATTCCTTTCTAGTAAGATTTTATTTTTATTTTTAGGTCTTCTTTAGTCTATCTTATTTCTTCGTGCTTTTGTTCGTAAATCTTTACCATCCGACATCATGGAAGGTGGTAACATCTTTGAACCCGCCATCCCACCACAACAAAACCCACCACTAGAACCCCTTAGGCCCCCGAACCTTAGGAGAGTATTCCCGACCTAGCCACCAAGGCTACCGAAACACCATTGAGCTCACCGGAGCCAATGTGACTCCCTTGCGATCCGACACCATCCGGTTGGTGCAAAGCGGATGTGCATTCCATGGACTTCGTTCCGAAGATCCAAACCAACATCTTAAGGACTTTCTCAAAATCGTAGATTCCATAGACCTAGGTGTTGAAACTAGAGAGACAACCCGTTTACGCCTATTCCAATTCTCTCTATGGGATCAAGCTAGTCAATGGCTTGAGCGTTTACCCGCGGGATCCATCACCACATGGGATGATCTTACCACTCGTTTCCTTGCTCAATTTTTCCCACCGGGGAGAACTACTAAGCTTAGGAATGACATCTTGATGTTCCAACAACGTCAAAATGAATATCTTTATGAAGCATGGACTCGTTTCAAGGACTTACTCCAAAAAGTCCCTCATCATGGCATAGATCTTTGGCTCCAAGTCCAAATTTTTTATGACCATATCGACATCTCCACGAGGCGAGCCATTGACCAATCGGCCGGTGGTAAGCTACGTGATCTTAGTGCAGAACAATCATGGGAACTCATAGAAGATCGTGCTCTCTATGACAAAGAAAGTTGGAACGATCCCCGTGATTTGAACAAAACGGTCAAGGCAATATCTTTGCCTTCAAACAATTCTAGCACTCCCGACCGTAGGATCATGGAACTTGAGGACCAAGTCAAGTTTCTCATGAAATCTTACGATGCTCCTAAGCCTTCAAGCCAAGTGAACAAAATCACTTCTTCATGCGAATTATGTAGTGGTCCCCACGACACTCGTGACTGTGTGGAACTCCCCGGAACAGCTTTTGCGGACTACGCATCCACGCGTACCGACGAAGTGGGAGATAAGTGGTACACTTTCAAGCCCGAGCCAAACACATACGGTGATTCATACAACCCCTCATGGAAAAATCACCCAAACCTTAGGTGGAAACAAAATCAACCCAATTCCTCCAATCCGCCTAACCGTTACCAACCAACCGGTCCACCATCCAACCGTACTTTCAACAACAATCCTTCTAACAACTATGGTAGTACCAACAATCTTGAAGGATTGATGTCAAAGTTTATGGCATCTCAAGAGGCTCGCATAGCTAGGTTTGAAACCGAATTCAACCAACAACAAACGGAGATGACCAACAAGATTGACAACTTGTTGAAAGCCCTCAACAACCAAGCATTATTCACACCTAGGAAGGACACTATGGACACCAATAACGGAAACCAAATTAAGGATCCCTCATCATCTAAACAGGTCCACTTTGTTAATGTTGTCACTATTAAGCCGATAGATAAGGAGATAGAAGAGAGTGACAAGAATGAAGTTAGGATAGAAGCCGAGACTAAGGATGAGAATAGGGAAGTTGAGGTTGATAGTAGAGAGGAATTAGAGGAGGTAGAGCCTAGAGAAGAATACTTTGATAAGTTGCCAACCAAGGAAGAACGGGAATACTATAAAGATTTATTCGATAGTCCCGAGAGAACATATATCTTTGGCGACCCCCTTATCAAAACGGGAGACCCCTCTAACATTAACATCCCATGCAATATCGGGCACATGCATATATGGAAAGCTTACATCGACCCTAGATCCCCCGTGAACATCATGACTAGGACTTATTACAATTGGGTGATGAAGAAGCAACTTAATTTTAGGATGATGCCTAATAGGAACCTGATAAGTAATTTTGCGGGAAGAGTGAAAGGATTGCATGTGATTATAGGGAATCTCACCTATGGGATCGATTTTATGATAGTTGAGGACACTCGTCCGGTGATAGATGCTTGCCTAAGCCAAGTAATATTCGGAAAACCATTTGTTGAGGCCACTAGGATGAGTTATGATCCGACTTTAGGGATAGTTAGATTCAAGAAAGAGAATGATGAGGTTGCTTATCAAATGCCCTACAAGATTGAGCAATACCGCCTTCTCTCTAATTTCGAAAAGGAACACAAGCAAGCGGCTTATTATAGGAATGAGGAGGATAGACGTAGAGGAGTAGAGTATGTTAGAAATAGGATGCCTGGTTTCTACAAAGAGTGCTTGCAACTAGGTCCGGAATACAAAACTGGTTTAGAAGACGACCTAGAGAGTGGAACCAATGATGAGATCACGTAGTAACCCATGACTTTGAGTCTAGCTACAAGACTCGTAAATAAAGAAAAGCGCTTCTTGGGAGGCAACCCATGTTTTGTGTGATTTCCATTTTATTTGATTGTTATTTGCTTCCGTATGCATGCTTTATTTTTATTGTTGGTAGATCATATTTCTCAATTAAAAAGTGGAAATACTTTACTATGTTGTTTGGCCTAGTCTTAACTCCAACCTAAAAGTATTTTTGCAAAAGATAAGTGTAAGGGGAAACCCCAAATATGTTTTTAAGAAACAACCGATCATGATTCTCCACAATATTAAATGAACATGTGTATTCGTATTTGTTAGAGTCAAATGCTTGTATTGAGTCATAATGAAGTTTTGCAGGATTTTCCAGGAAGTGGAACCAAGTTTTTCCAGAAATTTTCCGGAAACTTAACATAAGAATTTCTGCAGGTCCATTCTGACGGCGTCACGAGTTTACTCTTGACGGCGTCACGAGTTAAAAATCTGAAAATTTTACCGGTTTTGTTTTTCTAACGGAGTCTTATGGTTTTTGTGAATTATTAAGTTTTATAATCTCCAGGAAATCTGCAAACTTCATTCCACAAGCATTATATCTTACTTTGTTTTCTAGGATTTAGTAACTTATATAGGATGCCGCCGATTTTACGCGAGGTTGTCTTGTCTATTTTTGTCAGGATTTACAGGTTATGTTCGACAAGGAGATGATTTATATTCTGGAAGGGAAGCTTTGATTGTTCATTTTCTTGGAGGAAGATCTAATCTGGCCAACCTATAATCCATACCGAGCGAATCAGGGGAGTATTTGATTTCATTCTCTTTACTTTTTCACTTTTACATTCTTTACTTGAACATTGGGGACAATGTTCATCTTAAGTGTAAGGGGAGGGTAAAAAGATGATACCTTACATATTCACTTTCGCTTGAGTTTGATTTGTTTGATAGTAGATGTGTAATAAAACTATGAGAAATACTTGTTAGTGCAATTTTAGCGCAAAATTTAAAATTTTTTACAACATTTAGGAGTGAAACTTTAGCCATAGCAAGCGTCTCATGGACAGGAGATTGTATGACTAGCACATAACCATATATTCAGAAAAATTTTCCACCCAAATATGTGAGGTTCGCCTTTAGATTTGATAGGAAAAGCATTCACTATTAGTGCTTATGAGTGTACCGGTAGCATTTAGATTCTAGAACTTGCGTTAGTGATGCATTCTGAGACCGCTAGTGAGACTACATTCGTGTGATAGGATTTACTACATGATAAGAGGCATTAGGATCACCCTTGTGTTAAACCCGTATTATGATTACTTGACCATTTAAATCATATTACTTGGCTAGTTAAGTCAACTAATTTTTCCCACACCCTTAGCGTTGTACTCATTTTTAGTACACGAAACCCCTAGTACACCCCTCCGAGCCTATCTTTTCGTTTCTAACTTTAAGCATTTTACTTAAAGGAAGAATTTGTTACACCCCACTTAAATGTACAACCAAATCGCCTTAGCCTTCTGTGTATGCGCTCATTTTTAGTGCATTATTGTTATTTGTTAAACCCTAAGTTAACTTTCTAATTGATTACATGGTTGCTAAGTCGAGTCATATCCTTGTACATATTGTTTTGGGACGATTGGGACTCATGGGCAAGTACTTATTGTATGGAGTAATGGGGAAGAACATCATTTATTACCCCCATATGTGCGTTAATCTTAAAAGTGCTCCAAGTGTTTTGATTTTCTTAATTCGAGTCATTAGTTTAGTTAATTGTAAAGTATGTAAAGATTCAAGTGTAAGGGGAATTCTCATCCCCTATGATGTATTATTTTGGATGGTAGGGTAAGAGTGTATGCAAAAAAAAAAAAAAAAAAAAAAAAAAAAAAAAAAAAAAAAAAAAAAAAAAAATCGGAAAAAACAAGAAAAAGAAAAAAAAATAGAAAAAGAGAAAGAGAAAAAAAAAACATACGGACTACCATCCTTTTTTATTCTATGTTCATTTTATGTTTTTGTTATTTTTCATTTATTAGCTTAAGTTGAGTTTAGTCTTGGCTTAGCAACGCCATATTGTACATGTAATTAACCAAGATTGTTAACTCGCCACCAGTAATAACTTCCTTTATCCAACAAAACCGTGTAATTCATATCCCTATACCTAACGTTACAACCCTTTAAAAGACCTCTTTGATAGTTTATCCTAGGTGCTTACGCCATGTGGTGGAGGTTTGATCCTTTCCCAAACCTATGGTAATCTATTTTGCTATGACAGGTAGTGAGAGATATATTCCGTTTCCATATTGTAATTTACACTTTATTACACCCGAGAGATGTGAGTATCTAAACACTATTTGTGAGGTGCTTGTGTATGACCTCCGTGCTTGTCTTTGGTCTTTAGTGGAACGATTATTTGTTGTAATTACTTTTATATTAGTGTTAAATGACCCCTAACTTGTCTTTTGAGTAGAATAAAAGCGCATTTGCTTGAGGACAAGCAAATCTCAAGTGTAAGGGTATATGATGAGGCGAAAAATGATCCGTTTTTAGGGGGTCATTTAAGCCCGAATCCGAATTTATTTGATCAAATATTGCCCTAAATCATTCCTTTTGTGATTTTAGGTACTTGGAGAGTGAATTCTGGAAAAGAAGCCATTTTGGACGTTTTTGAAGCATAAAAGTGAAGAAAACGGAAAAGTCTCAATTTTCCATGCTGGGAACAGTAGGTGACGGCGTCAAGAGTAATTTCCTGACGGCGTCAAACCTCAATAATAAAATCCGAGAGTTCATGAAGGCGTCAAGAGTTGTCCTGACGGCGTCAAAACCCCAAGAATTAAAATCCATAGTTGATGACGGCGTCACACACAGGGCGTCAAGAGTAATTTGTGTGACGGCCTAGGCCTTGACGGCGTCAGAAGTAGATCAAGGCCGTCCGAGGAAGTATTTGGCGGCGAGATGATGGCGTCACACCTTTGTTCTTGACGCCGTCATCCCTATTTTCCTATATATAGTTTTCTAGTTTTTTCACATTTAAAGAGAGGAGTTTTGGGAGAAACCCTAAAGACGATTTTGGTGTAACTTTACAGGTTTTTCAAGGGTTCCAACCCCTTGATACCTTGCATGATTAATCAAGATAAGTGTTCTTCTAATTCAATCAATATGTCTATGTGTTGGTTGTCTATATCTTGTTCTTGTCTTAATTCTATCATGCTAGGCTAGATCTCTTTTGTGTTTGCTTAGATCTAATGAAACCTAGATATTGATTATGTGTTGATTACTTGTTTATTCTTGTTGTGGATGAATGATTTATATGTTAGGCTTAAGAAAACTGGCAGATCTCCAAATGGTAACATGCTTGAACGTCTTAAGAAACATGAACCGAGGCGTACTAGGTCTTTATTGGTTGTATTTAATGCATGAGCCACTATTTACAATCCCTATAGTTGTGCTGGGCATGGTGTAGGAGGAGATAAGAGCTCATAGAATTGGGGAGTTATGTATGGCACCCCATGAATGGTATTAAGGAATACGATCCGTCATCCATGCAATTATAACAAGTAATTAACGTGTAAAAGATATCTAGGGAGTAGTGAAATCTAAGTAAACACATTTTCTCCAATTACTGCTCACAACTTTAGTTTAATTGGTTTATTTTCATTTTTGTTATTTTATTTTGATTGCATCTTAGTATTGGGTTTGTTGAATAGCAACTAATTCCGCCCACTCTTCCAAAACCCGAGATTTTAATTTGCTTTCTAAAAAAATATAAAACCACAAAAATAATCATCCCTCACCTTTAGAACTAGTATTTAGGCTTTCTAATCCTAGCGACACTATTCCTAAGCTGAACGATCAATCCCCCGGTACTTGTCACTATACTATACTACAACGATCAGGTACACTGCCTGGTGGGGGTTGTAAGCTTCTCGAGATCCCTCGAGAGGTAAAGGATGTTGCGATTCCCACGCATCATTATTTATGTAAGTTTTCTGCTTTTGATTAGTCTATTTGTTCTGATGTAACACCATAATTTGTGACATTTTTTCCCTTGTCGGGTTGGGGTGTTACACGGTACATTCATTGAGTTTGATGATGATGAAGAGGATCCTGTTGTGTGGGAAAAAGTATTTAAATGGGAACTTGTTGAGTCCAAAGTGGGTTAAGGTCAATTTAATGTGATTCACAGACTAGATGGTTCCACTAAACATTTCACCTTTCTTAGTGAAATCTTACACATGGTGGATAGACAGGATATTATCTCCATCTATGGATGGGTGATAGACTATTATAAATCTCATAAGCCTGAAGGTATTGCTATGTTTCTTCTTGGAGATTTGGATGTTCTGTGTGACTCTTCTCATTATGTTGGAATGGGGTTTAAAGCCTGGAAGGGTCAACAGAATTGGGTAGTAGCTAGTTGGAAATATTTTCCTCTCTCCAATGTACATATGATTTTCACTACAACTAGTAATACTTTATATATGTGGGGAGATGTGATATATCCTATTACTATAGAGGTTTTAAAGCAAATGCTTGAGGTGAAGTTAACTGTTCCTCCTGATATGGTGGGGAATGATATACATCATGCTAAACAACTTGTCAGAGCTATGAGAAGGAGTCTTCTTGTCAAACAAAAATTGGAGGCCAAGTATGATGTTCATCTTGAAACTTCACTTCAGTAATCTGGTATTGTGTTATTGTATTTTTGTTTCTTCTTATTTAGTAAAAAAAATAAAAATAAAATAAAATAAATAACAGATTTGTATAGTGCTATGTTTGTTGTATGCAGGTTTTGGTGTTGGTTACACACCACACCTTATCTTGTTATCAACTTACCATGATGTTGACTATTCCATCAAAAAGTTGGCTAGTCCAAAGGGTACAGCTTTGGTAAAGACACATCAAATCTGTTGATAGCTGTCATAGTTTGCTAAAAACTATTGGGTACTCAACTCACCCATGCTTAATAGCTGAGAGTTGGATGGTTTTCATTTTACCATGGATTTTTCCTTTTGGATTCCAAATAATTGGCTAGCCTACAAGTGTATGTCTTGTGGTATAGGCAGTGGAAAACCATACTTGGTATTCAATTTACCAAGGTGATTTAATCAACCAAATAATTGACTAGTCCTGAGCAAACGGCTACATGTTAAAAAACATATCAAATCAGTTTATAGCTGATGATTTGCTAAAAATCATATGGTTATCAATGTACCATAGTTTTTGAACTGAAACATTTGGTTACTCCAGTAGTGATGTCTATTGGTAAAGAGACATCAAATCCATTATTTTCAATGATTCACCTCTCACATGAGTTAACACACCTGGAAGTGATGAGAATAGTCTGAAACTTATGTTTTGATGTACATTTTGTTATTTGTTGCTGCAAAGAATGGAGGCTTAAGGTTTTTGCTGCTCATAGAGATGCCGCTGATGTTCAAATTCAATCCTCTTCTTTTGAATGTTAACGATCTATCAAGAATCTTGAAGTTAACCGTGTCACATTCAGGATTAGGGGAGGGTTGTTAGGAGTTATTGAAGTCAGAAGATAGTTTCTGCTGACTCATACTACTGACTGATCCTGCTGATGCCATAGTGGTTTCTGCTGATAGTGTGATCCTGCGGATATCTAGTTCTTGCGGATTTAGTGTATCCGTAGGAATGCTATGGAATGGATATACTTTGTTTATTTTAGAACAAGATATATATAATATCTTTTATAGTTTTATGTTTATTCATTTCTTGTAAGATGGTTTAGGGTTTCTTGTAGTATAAAAGGAACCCACGGCCAATGCATTAGACACACGACTAGTTTTCAATCTTAGTGATTAATAAAAAGATCCATAGATGATCAAGAGTTATGATATGTGGGAATTGCGCCCTCGCAACAGGTTTTACCTCTCAAGGGATCTTGAGAAGCTTACAACCCCCACCAGGCAGTGTACCTAATCGTTGTAGTATAGTATAGTGACAAGTACCGGGGGATTGATCGTTCAACTCAGGAATAGTGTCGTTAGGATTAGAAAGCCTACTAAACTAGGTCTAGAGGTGAGGGATGATTCTTTTTGTATTTTTATATTTTATAGAAAGCAAGTAAAATCTCGGGTTTTGAAGGAGTGGGCGGAATTAGTTGCTAGCCAACTAACCCAATAAACTAAGATGCAATCAAAATAAAATAAAAGAAATGAAAATTAAACATTTTACTAATGTGGTGGAAACAATAATGAGTAAAGTTGTGTTTACTTAGATTTCATTACTCCCTATATATCTTTTACCGGTTGATTAGCTTGTTACAATTGCGTGGATGACGGGTTATATTCCTTAATACCAGTCGTAGAGCCGTGTACAATATTCCCTAACTCTATAAGATCCTACTTCACTCCTATGTCGAGCCGTTAAAAGCTCCTAACATGGGATCATTAGAATTCACCTATGCATTAAATACAACCAAAAATCGTAGTACACCTCCGATCATGTTTCTTAAGACGTTCAAGCAAGTTACCAACGGAAGTCTGCCAGTTTTCTTAAGCCTAACACCGAATACAATCATTTGTAACAATTATAAACAAACAATCAACCCATAATCAACATCTAGGTTTCACTACATCTAAGCAAACACAATAAAAGCCTAGCCTAACATGTTAAAAGAAAGATAAACATAAGATAGAATTAAACAATACATAGACATATTGAATGATTATTGGAGTACTTATCTTTATTTAAACATGGAAGAAAGAAGGGTTTGAAACCCCTTCAATATGCAGGAAATTCGACCTATGGTTTATTCACAACTTGTTCCCCCTTTGTTCCCCACTTTATAATGAAAAATTAGAAAAATATATATAAACTATGCATCCTGATGGCGTCATGTATTGACCTCTGACGTCGTCAACTCGCCACCAAAGTGAAATTTGTATTGCCTAGATCTACTTCTGACGCCGTCATGTAAAAATAAGCTCTGGGCCGTCACGTGTATTTGGACCCTGACGGGCTTGGTGACGCCGTCAGGCCAAATAGCCTAAAAACGTTCTGGATCGTCACGTGTATTTTCCACTTCCACCTCTTTTGCCACTCTTGACGCCGTCATGTATTAGAGCTTGACGTCGACTTTGCCTTTTTCTTCACTTTTATGCTCCAAAAATGTCCAAAATGCCTCCTTTTCCAGATTTCTCCACAAAAGTACCTAAAATGACAAAAGGAGCGGTTTAGGGCAATATCTAATCAAATAATCTCGAATTCGGGCTTAAATAACCCCTTAAAAGCAGAACACTTTTCGCCTCATCAAATACCCTTACACTTGAGATTTGCTTGTCCTCAAGCAAATGCGCTTTATTCTAATCAAAATACAAGTTAGGGGTCATTTAACACTAATATAAAAGTAATTACAACAAAATAATCGTTCCACTAAAAACCAAAAACAAGCACGGAGGTAATACAATAGCACCTCACAAATTGTGTTTAGATACTCACATCTCTCGGGTGTAATAAAGTATATATCACAATATGGAAATGGAAAACATCTCTCACTACCTGTCATAGCAAATAGATTACCATAGGCTTGGGAAAGGATCAAACCTCCACTACTTGGCGTAAGCACCTAGGATAAACTATCAAAGAGGTCTTTTGAAGGGTTATAACGTTAGGTGTAGGGATATGGAAAACACGGTTTTGTTGGATAAAGGCTTTATTTACTGGTGGCGAGTTAATCATCTTGGTTAATTACATGTACAGTATGGCGTTGCTAAGCCAAGACTCGACTCAACTTAAGCTAATAAATCAAAAATAACAAAAACATAAAACAAATATAGAATGAAACGGGATGGTAGTCCGTATGTTTTTTTTTTCTTTTTTTTTTTTTTTTTTTTTTTTTTTTTTTTTTTTTTTGCATACACTTTTACCCTACCATCCAAAATAATACATCATAGGGAATGTACATTCCTCTTACACTTGAATTTTTACATACTTTACAATAAACTATTCTAATGACTCGAATCAAAATAATCAAAACACTTGGAGTACTTTTTAAGATTAACGCACATATGGGGGTAATATATGATGTTCTTCCCCATTACTCCATAATACTAGTACTTTACCCATGAGTCCCAATCATCCCAAAACAATATATACAAGATATGACTCGACTTAGCAACCATGTAATCAATTAGATAATTAACTAAGGGTTTAAACAAATAACAATAATGCACTAAAGATGAGTGCATACACGGAAGGCTAAGGCAATTCGGTTGCACATTTGGGTGGGTTGTAACAAATTCTTCATTTAAGTAAAATGCTTAAAGTTAGAAACGAAAGGATAAGCTCGGAGGGGTGTACTAGGGGTATCGTGTACTAAAAATGAGTACAACGCAAAGGTGTGAGAAAAAATAATTGACTTTACTAGTCAAGTAATATGGCTTAAATGGTCAAGTAATTATGATACAGGTTTAACACAAGGGTGATCCTAATGCCTCTTATCATGTAGTAAATCCTACTACACGAATGTAGTCTCACTAGCGGTCTCGGGATGCATCACTAACGCAAGTTCTAGAATCTAAATGCTACCGGTACACTCATAAGCACTAATAATAAATGCGTTTTCTATCAAATCTAAAGGCAAACCTCACATATTTGGGTGGAAAATTTTTCTGAATGGTACGGTTTTGTGCTAGTCATACAACTCCTATCCATGAGACGCTTGTTAATGCTAAAGTTTCACTCCTAAATGTTGTAAAAAAATTTAAATTTGGCCCTAAAATTACACTAACAAGTATTTCTCTTAGTTTTATTACACACCTACCATTGAACAAACAAAATCAAGTGCAATAGTATCATATAAGGTATCATCATTTAACCTCCCCTTACACTTAGGATGAACATTGTCCCCAATGTTCAATTAAAGAATGTAAAAGTAAAATAGGTAAAAGAATGAAAACAAATACTCCCCTGATTCGTTCGATGTGGATAGTGTGTCAACAAGGTTAGATCTTCCTCTAAGAAAATGAACGTTGAAAGCTTCCCTCCAGAAATATAAATCATCTTCTTGTCATATATAACCTGTTAAACCTGAGAAAATAATCAAGGCAAACCTCGCGTAAAATCGGCGGAATCTATATATATAAGGATATAATGCTTGTGGAATGAATGTTTGCAGATTTCATGGAGTTTATAAAACTAAAGAATTAACAAAAACTTTAAGACACCGGTTTAAACAAAACTCGCAAAATTTTTCATAGTTTAGGCACCTGACGCCGTCATGTTATAACTCCTGACACCGTCAGAATGTTCCTGGAAAAATTTTATGTTAAGTTTCCGGAAAATTTCTGGAAAAACTCATGCCTTATTTCTTGGAAAATCCTGCAAAACATCATTACGACTCGATACGAGCATTTGACTCTAACAATTACTAATATGCATGCTCATTTAATATTGTGGCGAATAAAGATCATTTTCGTTCTTATAAACAAATTTCGGTTTCTCTTACACTTAGCTTTTGCAAAATACCTTTATATGAAGTTAAGACGAAGTTAAACAACAAAATAAAACATTTTCACAATTTAGTTTGAAACATGGTCTACCAACAATAAAAATAAAACATGCATACGAAAACAAATAAAATCAAACAAATAAAAACAGACAAAGCATGGGTTGCCTCCCAAGAAGCGCTTTTCTTTATTTAAGAGTCTTGTAGCTAGACTCAAGGTCATGGGCTATTACGTGACCTTGTCATTGGTCACATTCTCTAGGTCATATCCAATCTTAGTTTTGTATTCCGGACCTGATTGTAAATGTTCTTTATAGAGACCAACCACCTTTTTCTCAATTTCTCCTATAATCCTATTGGCAAATTCCCTATCAACTTTATATTTTGGCCCTAGTGTTAAGCAATCCTTATAGAAAAGGCTCTTCTTCTCCCATACATAGTCCATGCCCTTTTTCTTATCCTCTTCATTGATGTCCTCAAAAGCACCAGTGTTATCCATATCAAATCGAGGCACAAAACGAAATTCCTTCATTCTATTAGGCATCCTATATGTGATCCTATAAGTTTCACTAGTAAATCGGATCGTCCCTTCTATCCCATCATATTCTAACTTGGATTCTTCAACAAATGGCTTACATAGTACAACATGGGATAAGCGACAATCAATAACACTAGCTAAGTCTTCAACAACCATAAAGTCAATGATATAAGTAAAGTTCCCAACAAAGACATGTAGACCTTTAATTCTCCCGACAAAGTTACAAACTTCACTAGGGTATTTGGGATCTTTTCTAGGTCCAAGTCATGTTTTCACTATATCATTATAAACACTTGAGGACATAATGTTAATTAGGGATTCAAAATCAATGTAAGCATTGTCAATGTGCTTATACCCAATCATACATGGTATCTTAACATTCTTAGGATCACCTCTCTTTATCTTAGGGTCAATTCTAGCAAAAAGAGGTCGAGGATTATCAACAAGATTATTATATTACGCAGTTTCCTCCTTAGTGGGATATAGATTGAAATAATCATTTGGTTTCGGATCTATATCCCCTTCCTCAAGTTCCTCAACAACAACCTCAAAATCATTAGATCCTAGGTCCTTATTTGAATACAAGGCGGTCGCTAGGTCACTAAATGCATGATCGAGCTCAACATTAATTAACCTATTAAGTTCCCTAAGTTCCCTAATCTCATTCTCAATCTGTTCACGCAACAAAGCCACTTCACTAGGGGAAAGGGGTGGATTCGCGTTTTCCATAATGGCCAACGGAATAGTCAATGAATTTAATTTACTAACAAAGGCACGAAGAAAAAGATAGACTAAAGGAAACCTAAAAATAAAAATAAAAATCTTACTAGAAAGGAATCTAGCAAGTAGACATAATAAAAAGAAATTCTAACCTAGACAATAACTATTCCCCGGCAGCGGCGCCAAATACTCGATACGTGGGAATTGCGCCATCGCAACAGGTTTTACCTCTCAAGGGACCTTGAGAATCATACAACCCCCACAGGTAGTGTACCTGATCGTTGTTAGTATAGTATAGTGACAAGTACCGGGGGATTGATCGTTCAACTCAGGAATAGTGTCGCTAGGATTAGAAAGCCTACTAAACTAGGTCTAGAGGTGAGGGATGATTCTTTTTGTATTGTTATATATTATAGAAAGCAAGTAAAATCTTGGGTTTTGAAGGAGTGGGCGGAATTAGTTTCTAGCCAACTAACCCAATAAACTAAGATGCAATCAAAATAAAATAAAAGAAATGAAAATTAAACTATTTTACTAATGTGGTGGAAACAATAATGAGAAAATTTGTGTTTACTTAGATTTCATTACTCCCTAGATATCTTTTACCGGTTGATTAGCTTGTTACAATTGCGTGGATGACGGGTTATATTCCTTAATACCGGTCGTAGGGTCGTGTACAATATTCCCTAACTCTATAAGATCCTACTTCACTCCTATGTCGGGCCGTTAAAAGCTCCTAACATGGGATCATTAGAATTCACCTATGCACTAAATACAACCAAAAATCGTAGTACACCTCCGATCATGTTTCTTAAGACGTTCAAGCAAGTTACCAATGGAAGTCTGCCAGTTTTCTTAAGGATAACATCGAATACAATCATCCGTAACAGTTATAAACAAACAATCAACCCATAATCAACATCTAGGTTTCACTACATCTAAGCAAACACAATAAAAGCCTAGCCTAACATGTTAAAAGAAAGATAAACATAAGATAGAATCAAACAATACATAGACATATTGAATGATTATTGGAGTACTTATCTTTATTCAAACATGGAAGAAAGAAGGGTTTGAAACCCCTTCAGTATGAAGGAAATTCGATCTAGGGTTTATGCACAACTTGTTCCCCCTTTGTTCCCCACTTTACAATGAAAAATTAGAAAAATATACATAGACTATGCATCCTGACGGCGTCATGTATTAACCTCTGACGCCGTCAACTCGCCACCAAAGTGAAATTCGTATTGCCTAGATCCACTTCTGACGCCGTCATGTAGAAATAAGCTCTGGGCCATTACGTGTATTTAGACCCTGACGGCCTTGGTGACGCCGTCAGGCCAAATAGCCTAAAAACGTTCTGGATCGTCACGTGTATTTTCCACTTCCACCTCTTTTGCCACTCTTGACGCCGTCATGTATTAGAGCTTGACGTCGTCAGGTACTGTTCCCAGCAAGGAATTTGAGACTCTGCCGTTTTCTTCACTTTTATGCTCCAAAAACGTCCAAAATGCTTCCTTTTCTAGATTTCTCCACAAAAGTACCTAAATGACAAAAGGAGCGGTTTAGGGCAATATTTGATCAAATAATCTCGAATTCGGGCTTAAATGACCCCTTAAAAGCAGTACACTTTTCGCCTCATCAAGTTATTAATACATTGTGTTTGTATTTAAATTCCGCATATATACAGGCATACAAAGATTTTCCATATAGTTTTGCTTTTGATTACATTGGTAAGCTATCGATCCATTGGCTCAAAGATCTATCAAGGAATAGATACTACATGCTTATCAGCTAACTAATGAAGAGATTGAGCATATGATTGATTGAGACCCAGTCTTCAAGAAGAAAGCTATTAAGCTTGTTGCTGATGAAAGCTTAACAGCAGAACAAAGATCAGCTCAATTAGCTGATTTTATCATTATGAAGAATGATCAAGCTTTTGATTCAATGGTAGATTCAATTAAGAAGACTCGGAAAAATCCAAGATGACCAACTCAGGATCAAGTTATTGGTGGAATGAAGAAGTACTTGTGTCATGTAGGAGGATGGAAGATGTATCAGCTTAAAGGAAAATCTTATGAAGAAATTCGAAGATTATATTATAGAGAATATAGAAGAGATAAAGATTTTCTTCCTATGCATTCAGAAGTAGAAGCTAAGAGATACAAAAGATCAGGAATAAACATTGAGTCTAAAGAAGCTCAAAAATAAAAGTTGAAGAAAAGCTCAATAAAGAACAGCTGGGTGGCATGATTATACTTGAAGTAGAAGACTTCTATGTTGAGCCTTTACAAGTTAGGCATCCAATTATTGATTGGGAGGTATTTATTGATGATTTTTGCAGCAACATGGAAGATTACAAGATTAGGTGGTGAAACATCTTCCTCTATGCAGTTTGAGAGGCACATAGCTGGAAAACTTCAAGATGACAAGGAGAAAGAACTTTGGGTTCAATTTCAAAGACTATATGAACCTGATGCAAGTGATAGATTTTGGAAGTTTCAAGCTCATGATCAGAACACACTTTGGAAATTCTATGACTCCTGCAACATTCATCATTTTTCAACGCAAGAAGGAGTAGATGTGTTTATGTTTGCTAAAAGAGAACCCTCTCAGAGCTGGAGTTTTGGATGTAATGCTTTCTGCAAGGATCAGATGCACAGAAAGAACTAAAGTGGTAGATGATTTAGTTCAAAGAATCTACAATCAGTGTAGAAGGGAATCTACTGCTTTGAGGAGATGATAAGTGTCTGGAAGAATCCCCTCATCAACTTAGAAACTTATTGATTTGCACAGAAATCATAAGTTTAGGGGAGGATGGTTGGGAAATATACCATCGGTGGAAACTCATTCCCACTGATAGGCTAAGCTGATGACTACTGCTGAAGAATTGTACTAACAGTGGAAACTCATTACCACTGCTAGCAAAATATATTACCATTGCTTAGTTTATTTGTTGTGTATTCGGGTAGTAGATAAGTACAGAAAATATTTAGTGAATATCTTATTTGTTTATCATAATACTTATCTTGTACAGGACTCCTTGTGTTCTATAAAAGGAGATCCTAGGTTTAGAGTTGAACACGTATTCATTAGCCAAAGCTTCAAGGTTGTAACCCTAGTGATAAGTCAAGATCACTCGTATTATTATCTTGAATAATATTGAAGCTAAACGTTTGTTTAATTCTTTGTTCATTACTGTTACACATTCATATAATCCATACACATTACTAAACACATCTTCTAAGTACTTTATAGTAAATTCCGCGTGCTATAAAGTATATACTCAAAGTATCTATCTAACACAAGGTGTGTGTTTAGATCCATCATAAACTTTTACGAATTACCACGAGTTCATAAATCCACTTTTATATGTTTTACTATCTCATGGGGAGATACATGCTACAAATATGTACACGAGTATTTTTCTGTATGCTATCCTGTTTGTTATTGCCTAAGTAACCACTTTTGCCGCTAAAAGTCCCTCATATCATGCACCATTAATCACTTGCGAGTGAACACCAATATATTGAATAGATCTATTGGCCGTTGACGCCCCATTTGTGTTAGTCGGATAGGTAACCAAATGCACTGTATTTGAGAATAAACGGGAGAATGGCAAGCTCCTGCCCGAGGGCACTGTTACATACATTAGTTTTATGATGTCTGTAATAACATCATTTTTATGATGTCTAACTGTTAAGGTTTGCGTATCATGAGCTTAGAGCAATAATACGGTACTGTAATCATGATACGGTACTGCAACTACTGAATTTATGGGTGCAACAACGTGGCCCAACCTTGAAACTTGTGTTGAACTATTGTACATGCAAATCCTATGGATTTACTCAACCTTTGACACGGTTTGTTTGAACAAACAAACTATCCTTTGTGATTGACCCAGTTAGGGCAAACAAACGAACTACCTTTGTGCTCACCCGGTTAGGGAAAACAAACGAACAATGGGTGTATAACAACGTAACCCACTATTCATTTTTATCTTTGTATTTATTGCAGAACTTGAAACTACTGTAATCAACTGTTTTACTTATAAACTCTATGAACTCACCAACCTTTGTGTTGACACTTTTAGCATGTTTATCTCAGGTCCATAATGAACGAGGATGGCATGGATACTCAAGAAAGTTATAAATTTTAATATCATTTGAAAACTTATTTGGTGACTAGTGAAACTACTGGGACCTTATTTTGTAAAATCTGATATTTATAAAATTCGAATGATAAATCTTTCAATACGACTCATTTAGAGATTGTTTTCTATTGTTATAACTTTTGTGCCATGAAGTAACATTTAGTTTGAATTCCGTTGTGATGACATCAAATAAGTACATTTTATTGCCATCATTTGTCCTATGTATTTGACTTGTTTTATATTATTTATATGAGAATTGATACTTAATCATTTTACTTTCGTAATTCTCAGCTATAAACAAGCGTTTGGTGAAAGTTAGCTATTTTGGACATAAAATAGAGCAAAATGGATTAAGTTGGAAAATTCATCTGAACTGAAGGATGATACGCCGTATCATTCTAGACAGATAAGCCGTACAACAACACTTAGACGAATTTTAAGACCATTGCCCAACTTTGAAGGATGCGCCGCATGGATTTATCCCATGCGTCGCATATGAAACCTTGGTCAACAAAGAAGATATGACTTATGTACTCAATATATGCCGTATTTCTTTCCTGATGTACGACATATCGATCTCAAGACTTCACCAAAGAAATCCAAGACATAGAAGAAGATGCACCACACAAGATAATGAAGTTACGCCGCATCTAAGGCGGTGTACGAATATTTTGAATAGTTTATTCTTGGACCCCATGCGAAGTTATCTAGATACCCACATCAACTTAGTTGATGCGCCGCATCGAGCCCTTAGATAAAAATTATAAATAACCCATTCGACAGCCAAATTTGGTGTGCAAAAAAACCCTAAGGAGAAGAATACAGATGATTTGGCAACACAAGACACCACCCAAATGAAGGATTCAGAGCAGTAAGAAGGTCATGCTAGTGTTTAATTCATTAGTTAGATTTGTGTTATTGTATTAGTAGTCTTTAATCTATCAGGATTGCTAGCCTTGTCTATGCCATAGGACTCGCCTTTATACTGTATTCCCATCGATTAAAGTTTATTTGATGTTTATTTGGTTCTTTATGCATGTGTTTTGATTACCTCTGTGTTTACCCATGCCTTGTTTACACTATCATACACCTCCCACAATTACTTCATTAACATTATAAGTTAATGCAAGCCCTTAAAAAAGGTTAAATAATATTGACATATGTAATCATTAAGAGTTTACTCTCCTGTAACTAAGATACCAAAGAGAGAGATTAGATTTTAGTAGTCATCCTATAAAACTAGCAATAAAACAAAGTGAAAATCTACTTAACTATTGGCCAGGCCTCTTATCTGCATCTGCTTCCTATCTGTGTACGTGTTTACCAATCGTGTATTCATCTTGTTAGTTTTATTTACTTTTATTAATCTACTCAATCGTGCCAGTCTCTCAGGTTGAAAACCCCCTTGCATTAGATTAGGTTTTAGAACTAACTTAGGAATCAAAATACTGATAGACATTCTAGGTGTTAACGTTCCACTCTTAGTGTTCGACACTCTACTTACCAACTAACTACATTGATCGGGTACGCTGCTCGTTAGTGTGTGTTATAGGTTAAGTCAACTAAATATAAATTTAAAACTTGATTAATCTAATCTATACCTACAACGATAAACGCACGCGTCACGCTCCGTATCACGAAATTGGGGGTGTTACAGATTGGTATTAGAGCTATAGTTATAGACAAACAGGTCTAATTGAGAACTGAACTATAACCACTTTTACAAAAAAAACATTTTATAGCCTTACGCTCTCCGTGCTTTCCATCCTCCAGGTGATTATGTGACTTCTAGGTAGTTTATGGTACACAAACATATTAGTATATTGATATATACACACTCGACATACTTTCGATCACTTTATATAAACAAATAACTAAATACATTGCGTATGCTTATTCTAGGGCATTACAACACAACCACATTTCCCCGATTACGTACCTACTCATACACTTTTGTGGTCTAGGAAACTTTCCCAAGACATCATAACTAATTACAATGATCTCTATAATTTTCACAACCTTAGGTAATATAGTTTTACCTAAAACCTGTCACAAACTATCGATTTCCCTGCTAAAAATACAAGGTATAGGATTGCGAATGAAACAAATTGATTCATCATCTACAAAAGCTGGAATTCAACAACTTTCTCTACATTCATCAAGTTCTCTTCTGAACCCCTCATTGTTAAAAGTCCATGATTTTAGCCCAGTGTGGACTATTTTCTTTTCCACGTGTATCTACTTTATTCCCTCATGCTACACACTTATACTACATACTTAAGATCGATTATTACATATGTATGAACTTATAGCTTATAGTACTTTTTATATAAATGTTGTACTATCACAAACAATGGGCATATCACGAGTATACCTAATTTAGTTATCTGAAAAATTTATTGAACCTCGGCTAAATATAGTCTAGTCACCTATATTTAACCTAGGGACAGTTGAACATAGTCTGACTACCTATGTTCAACTTAAACTTTTCAAATACTGGGAATAGTTGTTCTAGGGTTATGTCCAAATTGATCCTCTACTTGATTTTTTGAAAATCACAAAATTTTGTGAGTATAAACTATTTATGTGTATTCATCAGATTAAACACAGTAACAAAATGAACACTTACATATCCTTACCACGAAAAGTCAGTCTCATCTACCAACACTCTTTATTATGGGCTTCTGTCCACACTTTAATCCAAATGCACCCTACATTTAACGGGCTTCAACCCATGATCAAAATAAAGCTACACAAAACCATTTATAAAAACCAGGCCCAAACTCACCCACCTGGTCGCATGTTAACATAAATTCGAATATCAACAACAAGTGTTTCATAATCTTATTTCTACTTCAAACAAAATAACTCAAAAGAATTTGTTCTTAGATATTGCCATGAGAATAAGATAAAATTACATAACAACAATGATAAAACAAAGATACAATACAATACTTTTTTCGCAACACTATCTATTACTCCCAAAATTTATCTATGCCGATTGCTATGACCACGAATGGAGTAAGAATCACCAAAATTGCAAGAAAAACCTGACAATTTTTCTTCTTCTGAAACGTTGACATAGTAGGTAGCTGTTACTACAAAATACACAAGCGCAACAATGGTAATAATATTCGGTATCTTGAAGTGTTAAAAATGGCGTATTTATAAAAACAAAAAGTAGCCGTTAGGTTACTATTCTCGACCGTTGGTGGTTACTATTCACTAGTTACTATTCACCTTGAATCAGAAGAACTATTTATTGGATAAAACACTCGTTACTCTACTAAGAAGAAATTCAGGATAATGACAAACTACACATTATTTCAAAAACAACAAGTTGAAATACCTCACTAGTTGTCTTATAAATCAATTGACACATGCCGGTCCCCTTAATTTTAAGGGGGCCGCCCAATCAAATTTGGATTTTTCGCGGTTTTGATTCTGAAAATAAAAATAAGTAAATATATGTATGTATATATATAAATATATGTAAATAATATGGGGTTATAGGACGAGAAAAAGAGAGGGAGACGGATGCAAATTACTTGACATTTTTATTTGACATTTCGTCAATTAAAATTTTCTTGATAATTTTGGATAAAATTAATCAAGCCGTTAAGTCGACGATGGAAAATGTGGAAGGTATATATGTATGTATATATATAAATATATGTAAATAATATGGGGTTATAGGACGAGAAAAAGAGAGGGAGACGGATGCAAATGATAACGGGAGTTTGTTTCATCCATAGATTTTTTGACTCATTTCTTTACATCAACATGAGTATAAAGTTCAAGAAGTCCAAAGAAGGGGAAAAGAAAAGGTTCGTAAACGAACAATTTCTAGTTCTAGAAAATCAACTAATGACTTTTCTAGGTTATGAGAGCATATAGTATGTATAATAATAATATATATATACGTGTGTGTATATATATATGTATATGCTATAAGAAGATAAGTATATGTGTATATATATATATATCTATATATATATATATATATATATATAAGAAAAATAGCTAGGAGTAATTACAAAACAAGCTATAACAACAATAAACTAGATACTAGACTATGCATGCAATCTTGACATGGAAATTTAAAAGATACGTGTACCTTTTTGTCTTCAATAAGCAAATCTTCAAAGTCTTTAAGAGATTGCATGAACATGTGGAAGCGGATAGAAAACCAAGCTTGCCAAGGTATGACGAAATCATCTTGTTGGTCCCCATTGTCTCATTTGACCAAAGTTGTTTGGTCCAAAGACGTTATGCATTTGACTTGGGTGCATGTATGGTGGAATCATTCCCCAAGGATTGAAGTTCCACATTTGATGATTATTGTGAAAGTTTCGTCTATTTTGGTTTACTCTAGGTTGAGGAGTTTTAGACCTAGGATGAGGACTATTTGGTTTTTTAGGAGGTGGAGTTTTAGATCTTTTTTTTTTGGCTTAAGGGGTTCTACTTCGGGTTTTAAAGATGATTTACGAAAACTTTTAATTTCTTCATCACTTGCAATAGGTACTAATCTATCTTTCAAAAGTATATACTTTGGTTTTAACTCTAGAGGTTTTAGTTCACTAGTTTCACCTTCAAACTTTACATTTTTAAATTTACTAGTTGAGCCTCGGTTGAGTCGTATCCTAAACTGGTTTTATCTTTGGCAATTCTTTGAGAGCTAATTATTTTACTAAGTGATTGACTACTATTTTCAAAATTTTCAAATCTAATAATTTCTTCCTTAAGTTGTTTATTCTCATTTTTAACAACTAGACATTCTTTACATTCTATAATACTTTCTTTTCCTTTTTCTAGTTTTTGTAGTTTCATTTTTAATTCAAGTATTTCATCCTTTAATTTTTTGTTTGTATGTTTTAGTAGTTTATTTTTAGCTATGACTTTTTTTTCCTATTTTGCATAGTCTACTATATTCGCTATCTAAATCTTTTTCATCTAACGATAAGTTATCATCACTATAGTATTCGGTTTCGAAACGTACCTCATCGGAAGATCTTGCCATGAGACACTTTTCATCTTTTGTTGTGTCTTTTTCATCATTGTCACTATCACTCCATGCTCCTCCTATAAAGGCCTTGTGGTTTTGATTTCTTGACAATTTCAGACATTCTCCAATAAAATGGTTTGGATCTCCACACTTGAAGTACTTTCTTTCATTCTTGCTAATTTTGTCGTCCTTGTTTCTTTGGAATGTTTTTCTTTCATCAAACGGTTGTCTAACGTATCTTCCTCGTCTTTTGAAGAATTTCTTGAAGTCTCTTATGGCCATGGCATACTCTTCATCTTCACTTTCGGAGGCTGAGCATTCTTCGTCACTAGAGTCCTTTTTTGCTTTCAATGCAATTGACTTGGTTTGCTCCCTTTTTCCTTTGACCATTTCGGAGTCTTTCTTTATTATCAATTCATACATTTTCAAGTTTCCAATTAGCTCGTCAAGTTGTAGAGTTGATAGATTCTTTGACTCCTCAATAGCCGTCACTTTAGCACGCCATTTTGGATGTAGAGCCCTAAGAAATTTCCTTACAAAATTCTTGCTAGAAAAGTTCTCATCAAGTGTTTTAAACTTGTGATGATAGTGTTAAATCTAGCAAAAGCATTATCAATTGATTCCTCTTTCGGAATCGTAAATTGTTCATATTGTTGTACAAAAAGATCTATTTTATTATCTTTGACTTGACTATTACCTTGGTGAGTGATTAGTAAAGAGTTCCAAATGTCTTTTGCGGTTTTACACATAAAAATTCTTTCATATTCTTTGCATGGTAACGCATTATAAATAACCATTTTAGCCTCATTATTTTTAGCAAGTTTCTTTTTCAAATCATCGTTTTGTTTTTCAAAAGGTACAATTTCATCCCTTTTGGTTTCGGGATTATTTTGTATAGGAGGAAAATCACCATTAGTAATAACATGTCAATGATCTAGATCTTTTGATTTCACATAAGTTTCGAATCGATTTTTCCAATAAAGAAAACCATCACTTTCAAATAGTGGTGGTCTTTGCATAGATTGACCTTCTAAATATCTTTCAGATTCTATAGATCGTTTCAAGTTTTAAAATATAGTTTATTTTTAAATCTTGTTTAACGTAGCTCTGATGCCAATTGTAAAAAACTAGAAGGGGGGTTGAATAGTTTTACATCAATTTGGATTTAAAAAACTTTGTTTTATAAAAACTTCGATTCTTATTTATGTGAGTTTCAACACTTGCACAACACAAACAATTTAATCTAACTAACTAAATAATTATAACGTAAGTATGAAAGTAAAGAAAAGATAGAGATAGAGAGATCAAACCACAACACACGATATTTATAGTGGTTCGGCTACGAAGCACCTCTTCGCCCTACTCCACTTCTCGAGTCACCTACTCGAGAGTTTTCTTCACTATGTCAACAAACTCCCTTTTTGGTGGAGAAACCTTACACAACTTTCGCTTACACCAATTAACAACACTAAGCTAGATGTCGAGTCCGAATAGTAGCTAGAACCAATCTCACACAACTACACGCCTTCTTCACAACTTATACACACCACTACTACTTCACAACTACACACTACTTCTACTTCACACCACAACGTCTTCAATACTCGATTTACAAACCCACCTAGATCTACCAATTACAATCACTACACAACTTTACAATAAATACAAGCTACACAACTAATCTTCAATACTTCTTGATTAGAGATGAAAGGAGTATTCTTCTCTTGCACTTTGAATAATGAGGGATTAGATCACTTGAAATAAAACTAATATGTTTATGATCAAAGGATTTAGAAAGGTGTTTTGAGAGAATTAAAACAGAACGTTTCAGTGCAAAAGGTGAGGAAAAATTTCAGATTTGAACCAGTATTTATAGGCAAAGAATTCTGACAGAGGAGCGTATGCCGGCTCCCTTAATTGTGTGTCGGCCCCCTTAAAATTAAGGGGGCCGCCCCTTATAATTAAAGGGGCCGCCCACTGTAACGGCCTGATTTTTTTGTCCATTTTGGGGAAAGTTTATTTGGTGAAAATTTAACCGAATTTGGTTAAAATTTTGAATTCATTTAATTATTATGAAATAAACATTTTCCTTTAATTACCAAAAATGTTTTTCTTAAATATATAAAATGTTTATACCATTTTATATAATTTGTAATTAGTAAATAAATCTTCCTTTGATCATAAAATGTGTTAGGCACTTGTATATTCATACCTTAAGTGAATTAGTTGGATATAATGATATTTTGTCACTAAATATTTATTTACGTAATGATTTTACGTTTAATGTTTTACATTTTGTGATTGTCAAAACATAGGGATATCGAGAAATGTTAATAACGTTTTTACGCATTATTTATATCAACAATCTCCCCCTTTTTGATGATTACAAAATCTAAACTAATTAAATCAAAAATTATTATATATGCAAGTATTTAGTGAGTAAATAAAAGACGCGGATGGTAGCCCGTATGTTTTTTCACTTTTCTTTTTCTATTTTATTTTTTTATTTTTTTGATTTTTTTTTCATACATTCTTACTCTACCATCCAAAATAACACATCAAAGGGATCTCGCACCCTCCCTACACTTGAACTTTTACATAACTAATTAACGACCCAAATTAAGAAAATTAAAACACTTGGGTACTTTAAACGTTAACGTATATGAGGGGTGATTTCCCTTTCACTTCTTAACGTACATTTACCCATGAGTCCCACTCATCCCAAAAATGTATGTACAAGATATGACTCGACTTAGCAACCACGTAATTAGTTAGATAATTAACAAAGGGTTTAAACATGTAACAATAATGCACTAAACATGAGTGCATACAAGGTAGGTTAAGGCAATTTAGGTGTACATTTGGGGGTGGATTTTAAACAATTTTCTTCATTGATGTTCAGGAATCCACCGAAATATCACGAGAACCACGAAAAAGATAGGCTCTGAGGGGTGTACTAAGGGTATCGTGTACTAAAAGGAGTACATCGCAAAGTTTTAGGGAAATTACTTGACCAATGAAGTCAATATAATTATAATACAGGTTTAAAACATGGGTTATCCTAATGCCTCTTATCATATAGTAAATCCTAACTACACGAATGTAGTCTCACTAGCTGCCTCGGGATGCATCACAAACGCAAGTTCTAGAATCTATATACTACCGGTACACTTATAAACATTAAAGATAACGGCTTTTTCCTAAAGATCTAAAGGAGAACCTCACATTTTTGGGGTGGAAATTTTTGAGTGGTATGGTTTTTGTGCTAGCTATATAATTCCTATCAATGAGACACTTATTAAGACTAAAGTTTCACTCCTATATGTTGCAAAAAATTTTAAATTTGGTGCCACATTTTCCTAACAAGTATTTCTCTTAGTTTTATTACACATTTATTCTAAAACAAAACAGAAATCAAGTGGAGTTATAATTTCTAAGGTATCCCATTTTACCCTCCCTACACTTAAACCGAACATTGTCCTCAATGTTCCTAAAAATTATAAAAGAAAAGATAAAATGGAAAGAAAGAAACTAATACTCCCCTGATTCGCTCGACATGGACAATGTGCAACATGGTTTAATCTTCCTCCATGAAAAAAAATGTCAATAATACTCATCCAACTTCATCTTTATCTTCTTGTCCAATACAACCTGTAATTACATAAGAAAACAAAATACAAAACCACGCATAAAATCGGCGGTAAATCTATGTAAAGATTAAATCCTAGAAAGCCATGTAAGATATAATGCTTGCAAAATAAATGTCTATGGATTCCTGGAAATTTAAAGTTCAGAAATTTTTTAAAAACATAAGATTTCCAGCAGAAAAACAAGACCTGAAAAATCGTGCAGATGCAGTGCCGGACACAGTCAGGTATGACCTAACATAATTTTTATATTTTTTTTCTAGAAAATTTATGGAAAAAATTGAGTTTTAGAACCTGGAAAATCTGCAGGACATTTATTGTGACTCGATACAAGCATTTGAGTCAAACAAACACACTAGTATATATGCTAAATGAATCTTTGTTATTTTTCATATCAAATCCGTTATTAAAAACAAATATGATCTTCCCTACACTTATCTTTTTTTTAAAAATACCTTTATATGTGATTAAGATGAAGTTAAAAACTAAATACATCATTTTTACAAAATATGTTAGACATGAACAACAAACGAAGAAAGGTGGGGCATATAAATGAAATCAAATAAGAACAAACAAAAAACAAACAAACAAACAATTAAAAGCTTGGGTAGCCTCCCAAGAAGCGCTTCTTTATTAACAAGTCTTGTAGCTAAACTCAAAGTCACGCCCTATGTACCTATGTGAGTGAGTTCCTCAAGACATATTTTAGATCAAAATTTTCTTTTAAATTCCTATTAGTATGCTTTTTTCGCTATGAATTTTCAAACTTCTCTCAATCCGGATCATATAAGGTCATCTTTAAGTTCCATGATCCATCTCCTTCTTTTGGTGGCTTATTCCAATTCCACTTATGCTTATCACTCTCACTTTTTCATTTATTCATTCCTAGGTTGATTGGCAAGACTGCTAAGAATTCAATCATCTTCCTAAAAACTAAAGGATCCTCAAATGGGTTCAATTCGATGTCCTTAGCTAATAAGGAAATATTTGTTACACTTTTGGGGGGTCATTTAAGACTTAAATCATGTTTTTATGATCAAATATTAACTCAAAGCGTTTCTTTTATCATTTTAGCTACTTGGGACATGAATTCTAGAAAATGGAGCATTTAGGAGCTTTTCGTACGTTTTTATGCTCAAGAATGAAGAAGTCAGGATTTAATACCTGATGGCGTCACGCTTTGGAGCTGACACCGTCACCATATGATGAGATGCCATGGATTTCTATGCTGAGACGCCCTGGAAGAATTTGTCAGGTTAACACTTGACGGTGTCAGGTGTATCAGAAGCAAGGCCGTCTCCCTTTAACTCAACACGAGACGGACTAGAACTTGTATAAAGGGACAGCATCAGAGATCTCTTGGGTGATACGAAACCCTAAGACACGGCGACCTGACGGCGTCAGAGGCTAAAACCTGACGCCGTCAGAAGTGTATATCTATAAGAAGTCCACCACATTTTATTTTCTTGTTATTTAATTTTATTTGCATTAGTAGTAATTTTGGGTAGTTGACTAGCAACTAATTCCGCCCACTCCTCCAATACCCGAGATTTTTACTTTGCCTTCATAAAACATAAAAATACAAAAAATAATCATCCCTCACCTTTAGACCTAGTTTACATATTTTTCAATCCTAACGACACTATTCCCCTGGAGAACGATCAATCCCCCGGTACTTGCCACTATACTACATCGGTCAGGTACACTGCCTGGTGGGGATTGCAAGCTTCTTAAGATCCCTTGAGAAGTAAAACCTTTTGCAAGGTTGCAAAACCATGCATCAAGTTTTTGGCGCCGCTGCCGGGAAATAGCTATTGTTTAGGTTGAATTTTATTTTTATTAGGTCTACTCATTATATTCCTATCGAGTGAGATTTTTATTTTATTTTATTAGGTTTTCATTAGTCCTTTTTTTCTTTGTTTCCTTTATTTGTAAACCTTCTCGATGGATAACAATAACATTGATCGTTTGATTCCTGTTATTCGTGTCTTTCATCGAAGAATTTTCCAACTACCCATTCTGATCCCTGTAGTGGAAAATGAGAACCCACCTAACCTCTCGCCTGACCATCACTTTGGCAATGATTCTGGGATGGAGGAATCTGACCACAACAACGACCCTAGAATTAGCCCTTTTTACTGTTCGGACTCCGATGAAGACCTAGGTGATGATGATATAATCAATGTGGGTAGGAAGGAAGAGGAAGTGAATCCTCTTAAGTATGTTGATCCTAGGACAAGAATTGCAAAAAACAACCTCTTTAACATGCAATTCCCATGTAAGATTGGATATAGGAGCTTTGATGCTTACCTTAACTCATCTTTACCTATGAACATAATTTCGTGTGCCAACTATAATAAAATCATGGTAAATGAGTTAGAATATCAAGGGAATTACATTGTTGCTAGGATTGAGCCATTGCACGTGTTTGTAGGAAGTTTTGTGTATTTGGTTGATTTTATGGTTATGGAGAACTTAGGAGAATTCATTGATGATAAATTGACCCAAATCATATTTGGAGAACCTTTTAAACTATTATCCAATCTTGATGAAAAACTTATGGATAGGCTGATTATATTTTCGGATGGAGATGAAGATTTTGTTTACCAAATGCCACGCGCTCGCACCCTAGATTTAAGAATCATTCAATTGAGGCATGTAATAGACTTCCCCTATCAAGTTGTTAAACGAGAACGACAAAAAGAAAGGACTAAAATATTCATATGAAAAGAATAAGAAATACTAACGTAGATGTCTTGAGCTTAATGATGAATATAAGAGAGATGAAGCAACTATTAGATAGCTCACACTTGGGTATGTGAGCATAAGTGATACAGGGTAGGGTGTGACTTTGAGTCTAGCTACAAGACTCGTTAATAAAGAAAAGCGCTACTTGGGAGGCAACCCAAGCTTTATATTTGTTTGTTTGTTTATTTGCTTTTATTTGCTTCCGTATGTATTTTTCATTCTCGTTATTCATTCTTCATGTCTCTAATGAACTTGTAAAAATGCTTTATTTTGTTTTTAACTTCGACTTATTACATGTAAGTGTATTTTACAAAAGATAAGTGTAAGAGAAGCGCATATTTGTTTAAAGAACGAATTGAACATGAACGATAATAATAAGATATGAATATACATATTAGTATTTGTTCGAGTCAAATGCTTGTATAGAGTCACAATGGATGTTTTGCAGGAATTCCGTGTCCTAAAACACAGGTTTTTCTAGAAATTTTCCGGAAACAAAAGATAAAAATTTCTGTCAGGTACATCCTGAGGGCGTCAGGACTTATAACCTGACGGCGTCAGGCCCTGTTTTCTGAAAAAAAATTCCAAGTGTTGTTTGGCTGACGGAATTGTAAAGTTTCATAAAATCTCCAAATTTTGAACTCCAGGAATCTGCAAACATTTATTTTGCAAGCATTATATCTTTACTTGCTTTATAGGAGTTAGTTTTATATATTGTATACCACCGATTTTATGCGTGCTTTTGTGTTTTGTTTTCTTTGTTACTTACAGGTTATATTGGACAAGAAGATGATTGTATTTCAGGAGTGATGCTTTACATGTACATTTTCTTGGAGGAAGATTTAACCATGTTACCACATTTTCCATACCGAGCAAATCAGGGGAGTACTAGTTTCTTTCATTCTCATTTATTTTCATTTCTACATCTTTTAAATGAACATTGGGGACAATGTTCGACTTAAGTGTAAGGGGGTTAAAATTGGTGTTGGAATACACTTTGTTAAATCAAGTGTCGGTCATTGAGTTTTGTAATAGGTTGCAATATTATGTTAGTACATTTACGATTTAATATGTTTTTAATAGCTTTATGCTAAGTTTACTTGTTTTGTAAATGTCTAAGAGCTAGATGTGTAATATTGTCAAAGTTAAGAGAATCCCTAGATCTCCACTATATATAGACTTGTAACACTCATTAGAGGGTGTTGGTTCTCTTGGTAATACATTTCACTTATTACATTTCACATAAGAGTTCCTTCCACTCTCTCTCTCTAACCTACTTTCTCTCTCTAAAGATTATGTGTTTATGTTTACAAAATGATGACCTAACAAGTGGTATCATTCACCAAGGGATAATATAGGTTGTTTTAGGTTAGATTTGGTCGAAAAAAACTATGTTTAAATGGGTTTTTTAAGAATCTGTGTACTGTTCATCGTCGGTTTATCGAGTTAGGGAACGCTTTTATCGAGTTAGGAAGTGCTAAAATTTTGGGGTATCGAGTAAGACCATCTGATTATCGAGTTAGTATAAGTTTTCTTTATCGAGTAAGCTTTCTGATTATCGAGTTTCATATTGGCGAGTTAGCCTGAATAGCGAGTTACCTAATTCACCTTATCGTTTATCGAGTAAGGTTATTCTTGTCTACTACTTAAGCCAAACTATACTCCATTTGTTCTTCTTTATCGAGTTAGCTTCCTCATCGAGTAAACTACATTCCTTATCGAGTTAGATATTAATTGTATCGAGTTAGCAGTTTTACCGAGTTACAAGATTTTTACCGAGTAAGAACATAAAGTTGTACTGAGTTAGAAGCCAGTTTTATCGAGTAAGCAAGTCAGAAAACCTAGAACACCAACCTTTATTTATCCTTAAAGATCCAAGTTTAACATAATCACTTAACATGTCTCAACCACCGTACTACAACTTTTATCAAGAGCAGAATCAGAATCATCAGCAGCAACAGTATCAACAACCACCACAGTATCATCAGCAACCGTTATACCCACAACAACATCTTTTCATGCAACAACATCAGATGGTTCCGATACAACAACCATATCTAATGCCACAACAACAAAGTCCACTTCCACCCAAACAAACTCACTGGTTTGATCGATGTGTGAAGTGATATCAACTCAGCAATCCAGACATGAGGCAGGATCAATTGACACACCACCAATGCTTACACCTGGAAACTATGTTCAGTGGGCAAGTCGATTCTTAAGGTTTATTGAACTCAAGAAACCCCATGGTAAGTTCATGAAACAAGTTATCCTCGAAGGACCTTTTCAGTGGCCTACTAACTTAGTTGGAGGCGACCCCTCTGCTGATCCTCCTGTACCCCCAACTCCAATACCAGTTCCAGAGACTCAACTCACTTCTGAATAACAACTTCATTGTGAAGCAGACGAGTATACTATGATTTACATACTTCAAGGAATACCAACTGCAATATTTAGAAGTGTTGATGCTCAGAAAACTGCTAAAGCAATGTGGGAACACGTTCATCTACTAATGAAAGGCACTCAGCTGAACAAAGAGGACATGGAATCAAAACTATATATGGAGTACACCAACTTCATGATTGAACCAGGGGAGACACTTGAATCATACTATCACCGTTTCACCAATATCGTCAATGATTTGGAAAGACATGAAGTACACCTACCAAGGATCGCAGTCAATACGAAGTTTGTCAGTAGTCTGGGTTATGAGTGGCAAAAGTATGTGACATTTCTTCGACAAGCAAAGAATCTTCATAATGCTCCATATGGTTTGTTGCATGATTATCTGAAGCACCATGAATCTGAAGTGGAAAAAGATTGAGCTGTTCGAGGAGGTTCTTCACCACCCCCAAGACCAAATTCATTGGCACTCGTTGCTCAATCTCATTCTGCTCCACCTCCAATGTCAAATCATGCTTATGTTCAGGAACAAAATTACTTCAATTATCCACAACCTACTACCTCAAACCAAATGGTTTCTTATGATTCATCTCCGCAGCAGCCTTCAAATCAACTTGTTCCACACACCAACAGTGATGTAGTGTATTACTCATATTCCAATGAAGATGACGATGAGGATTTCAATACGTTAAATCAGGTACTTGCTCTTATTGCTCGTGCTTTCAGCAGATTCTCCAACAAGACAAAAAACCATCAACGGTCTTCATCTAACACAAGGAATCAAGCTGTTGTGCAAGATGGCAGGGTTGAAATACAAAACCGTAACTTTGGTCGATCAGGTTCAGGAGGTTATTCAGGAAATTTTGGGAATGGTCAGAGGTTTAACAACAATGGAGGGTTAAGGAAAAATTCATGTGCTCCTCACCAAAGAGCTGAAACAGTTGAAAATGGGAATTCAGACTCAGGGAATACACTGTAGTGCTACAACTATAATGGTAAATGTCATATTTCAACAGCATGTCCAAAACCGAGAACTCGGGGAAGTAAGTTTCACAAGGAGGCATTACTTATGGCACTCAAAGATGACAAGGAAGGAAATTTCACTAAGCAGGAGAATAGTTTCATGGCAAATGCTTACAACGATGATGACATGGAAGATCTGGAAGCTAATGTAGCTGTGATGCTTATGGCCAACATGCAGGAACTTCAGTTGAATGATTCAGGCCCAGTGTATGACAATGATGGTTTATCTCAAGTACATGACCTAAACACGTGCTTAATACATGAAATAGCATCACCATCTGCTTCTGAATCAGATAAGGCGCAAGCTGTTCCATCTGACTCATCTTTATCTTCTCAAGAGGATGAGCAAATGAACACAGTTGTTATATTTGATGATGACACAGTTGTTTCATTTGATGATCCTATTGAGAATGACAAACATGATCATGTAAAACAACATGAACCTTTGTTTGATCCAGACCCTGACCTTATATTGTTGTCCAATCAACTGAATGCTCAAAAAATGCAAATCATGAAATGCAATGAGAAAAATAAAGCTTTGAAAGAAACAAATGCTATTTTAACAAAGGATATTCAGTACTACAAAATTCAACTTTCAAATCTTGAAAATGAAGTCAAACGTGAAAAGAGTTTTGAAAAGGCATTTCATGAATATTACAATAAAGAACAAGATCTTCAACACAAAATGCGTGAATTAATTGAGTCAAACGGTAAATTGGTTTCCAAACTGGAAAATGAAATATGTGAACTGAATCAACAAGTTGAACAACTCCAAAAAGAGCTTTCAAAAACACAAACAGAGTTGTCAACTTGCAAAATGGAGTTTTATGAACACAAAGTGAGAAAAAGGAAAAGAGAAGATTCTTTACTCGATGAAATAATCACTCTTGAACATCAAATTCAAGAATTTAAAAATATCGTTTACAAACATGGGGAATATGTCACAACGATTCAAAAATTTACATTGAAACCAAGACCCGATAAAGGTTTTGCGATTGGTGACTACCGTTCAACTTTTCTTCACACAGCATTCAAAACAAATCCTAAGATTTACAGTATGGACCAATTGCTTGATAATACAATTGTGCGTGTTGTTGTATATGATACTGAGGAAGAAGATGAACTTGAAGACGAGAGTCGATCAAAAATGAGTCAAGTAGAACATTGCAAACCATATGATTACTCAACAGCTCCTCATATTTCAAAATCTTTTGTTCCACCTAAAGAAATACCTGAGAAATCATGGTATGTGACCGAGTCCATCTTCCAATGGGGCTCCTGTCCAAACTGTGGCACAAGTAAATGGACCTTTACCATCCTCTGGTGAAGTTACACCTCTACCTACACGTTGCCGTGTCTTAGAATATTTTAAAACTTTCATGAAAGACATCGAAAATTTGGAAGAGGTAATTGAACGCAACTCGGAAATAAAAATTGCTACTTTTCAATCTACTTACGAGCGAGAAAAGAGAGAAATTTTTCCAAAACAATTTTTGCCATTAGTTCTACATTTGCATCATTGTGCTACACATTGGGAACAGGAACTTCAAAAAGAAGTCAAATCAATGTTAAACGTTTTCAAATTGAATGAAAATGCTATTTTGGTTCAACAACAAAGAAACAGAGCTTTAAAAACAAATGATGATCGACTCTTGAAACAAGTTCTACATGTTGATATTGTGTCTGTTATCATGAATTCTATTTATATTGCTGGTACTTCTAAGTTTGTTGATGCTCATTCTGTTGATAATGATTTGTGGAAAAAGGAACTTGAGTAATTAAAGAATGAAAATGAAAAGATAAGGAAAAACAGTGATGATGTGAAAACAACCTTTCAAAAGAAATTTGTCAACTCAAACAAAGGCTTGAATGGTGTCAAGCTCAAAGTCTTGAACTGGAATTGCAACTTCAAAGTCAAACTGTTTCAAAATCTTGTCGGATTTGCAAAAATAATGAGTCTTTAAAAAATCAATGCCTTCAATATGAAAAGGAAATTGCGAAATTTCAAATTGACAATGCTGAATGGGAACAAAACCGTATTGATATTGCTCATTGCAATAGAAAACTTGAGTCTCAAATTTAAAAGATAAAATTAAGCTACTTGAGAAAGGAAAGTTTGTTAACACCACAGTGATTGCACTAGGAAAGTACCACATAGACAAAACAGATAAGGGAAATCATGCTCAGAGTTCTAATGTTAATTCTTCCACTTATACAGGAATAGTCTCCACTAAAAGCATTAGCAGACCCAAGCGAAAAAGTAACAAGAAGACTAGGAAGACTAGGATCTGGCAACATAATAGCGGAACACTAGAAGTCCAAGAAGTAGAAGATCAACTTAGGAATTTGAATAAAACTCATGTTGCATCTGAATTAGATTTTAATCTGGCAAATTGTATTCGAAATCTCAGTGTAACGAATGATGAACCTTTGAATGTTTTAAATTTTAATGCATCTTGTGTGTTTTGTCGCAAAAGTGTATTATCTGGTGATCATGCGAAATGTGTAGCAAATTCTCTCTTAAATCGTCATAAGAAACGTAGGACTGGCATTCTTTCTAGGCCCACTACTGCCTCTAAGTCTATATTAGGAAAACCACCAACTACGGTTCTAATGATGTTGTAGTTACTCCCATAATCGAACAGGACAAATCTAGGAACAAGCCCAAAGCTAGTGAATTCACCAAAAAGAAAGCGAGAACTAGCTGGAACTGGCAACGTTTGTTACAGTATCAACCAGACTGTAAAAGGATTCCTAAAATGTTGACTACGTGTGCTTCTAACCAACAGGAACCCACAATTTCTTTGGGTTCCACCCTTACCTCTGTTCCATCTTCGTCGTCTTCTTGTGATGCAGGTGGTTCAGATTGTTCTCTGGATTGTTGATAGCGGATGCACCCGACATATGATAGGCAATCTCAAACTGTTGGTCAACTTTGTTTCAAAGTTTATCGGCACTGTCAAATTCGGGAATGATCATTACGCTCTAATCATGGGATACGGTGACTACGTGAATGGGAACATTGAAATTAGCAGAGTTTACTATGTTGAAGGCTTGGGTCACAACCTCTTTTTAGTCAGTCAATTTTGCGATGGGGATTTAGAAGTAACATTCTGAGAGAAAACCTGTTTTGTTCGTGATCTACAGGGAAATGATCTAATGTCAGGCACACGCAAAACCAGTCAATACACAATTTCAATGTCTGACATGATTGCTTCATCTCCGATTTGTCATCTCTCCAAAGCTGAAATGATAAAATCATGGTTATGGTAAAAACGCCTCTCTCACTTGAATTTCAAAACGATGACTGAACTCGCTCGTCACAAACTGGTTGATGGCTTTCCAATTCCGTTATGCCAAAGATCACTTATGTACGGCCTGTGAACAAGGCAAAAGTACTCGTGCTCATTTTCCTTCAAAAACTGAACACAGTACTAATAACATGTTACAACTTCTTCACATGGATTTGTGTGGTCCGATGCGTGTTCAAAGTGTCAACGGTAAACGCTAAATATTAGTAATTGTCGATGATTACTTCCGTTGGACTTGGGTTTATTTTCTTCGTAGCAAAGACCAAGCTCCTCAAATGATCATCACCTTTCTCACGAAAATTGAAGTTCAGCTACGTAACACGGTCAGAATGGTTAGAACTGACAATGGAACAGAATTTAAGAATCGGACATTAAGGTCATATTTTGAGAAAGTGGGAATTGAACATCAAACGTCTATTGCAAGAACACCCGAACAGAATGGAGTAGTCGAAAGACGCAACAGAACGTTAGTGGAAGCTGCAAGAACGATGTTAATCAATGCTCAATTACCAGATTACTTATGGGCAGAAGCTGTCTCAACCGCATGTTACACAAAAGGAAACCGAACATCAATTACTTTCATGTATTTGGAGCTCTTTGCTATCCAGTAAATGATCGTGATGATCTAGGTAAACTTAAAGAAAAGGCTGACATTGGAGTGTTCGTTGGATACTGTGAAAATTCTAAAGGCTTTCGGATATGGAATCGTCGTACAAGAGAGATTCAAGAGACCATTCATGCTAATTTTGATGAACTCACACAAATGGCTTCTGAGCAAAACAGCTTAGGACCCTCATTCAACCATCTAAATTTTCCGAAATCTTTGGCTGAACCGTTGTCACTCTCCCGTAAAGAAGTGGAAACCTTGTTTGCTCCATTGTTTGATGATACGATTGAAAACCGTCCTTTTAAGGTCTCACCATTTTCCGCTGCACACCTTGATCATAATCAAGTACCTGATTCACCTCAACAAACAACAACAACTGTTGGGAGAGATGGCCCTCCAATTGCATCTCCAACAACCGCAGAACAAACCGGATCCAACTCACGAAAATCAGCTGAAGAATCCATATATTCTTTAACTCGTTTGCACCGGCTCAACTCATTCCTGACATAGCTGAGTTGTCTACACGCAATTTGGATCCTACTAACATTCGAGATAATTATCAACTTCACCCTTCGACACACAAATGGACAAGAGATCACCCCTTAGTACAGATTATTGGCCATCTAGACGCACCAATCATGACAAGACAACAACTCTACACAGATGGTGAAACTTGCATCTATGCACTCACAGTATGTCAAGATGAACCTAAGAACATTAAACAAGCAATGACTTACGATAACTGGATTGAATCTATGCATGAAGAACTTCAGCAATTCAAAAGATTAGAAGTCTGGGAATTTGTTGAAAAACCTGACGGAGTCTTTGTCATTGGTTTAAAATGGATTTGGAAAAATAATCTGGATGCAGAAGGCACTATCATACATAACAAATCACACTTAGTAGCTAAAGGATACTTCCAAGAAGAAGGAATTGACTTTGAAGAATCTTTTGCTCCAATGGCTAGACTTGAAGCTGTTCGGATTTTTCTGGCATATGCTGTTCATCGGAATATGGTTGTTTATCAAATGGATGTGAAAACAGAATTTCTGAATGGTCAACTTCGTGAAGTCGTTTATGTTAGCCAACCGGAAGGCTTTGTTGATCCTAAACGTCCCAATCACGTGTACTGACTCAAAAAGGCTCTTTACGGACTCAAGAAAGCCCCAAGGGCGTGGTATGACAAATTATCTGCTTTCTTGCTGGCCAATAAATTTTCTAAAGGTTCGGTGGATCCAACATTATTTACTAAAACATACTGGGTGGACTTATTAATTGTTCAAATATATGTCGATGACATTATTTTTGCTTCAACAAACAAAAGATACTCAAATGATTTTGCAAATTTAATGAAAGATAACTTTGAAACGTCCATGATGGGTGAACTTTTGTTCTATTTAGGACTACAAGTTCATCAATCACCCCGTGGAATTTTTTTAAATCAGTCCAAATATGCTTTGGAAATTTTAAAGAAACATGGAATTACAAGCTGTGATACATATAATACACCAATGGCTTTTGGCACAAAACCAGATGCTGACATACATGGGACTCTAGTTGACCCTACCAAATATCGAAGTATTATTGGGTCACTCATGTATCTCACAGTTAGTAGACCTAATATTGTTTTTGCCGTCTATATGTGTTTGTGTTATCAGTCTCGACTAACTGAAAGACACCTCAATGAGGCAAAAAGAATCCTTCGATACAAAAAGGGAACCATTCACTTGGGAATCTGGTACCCAAAGGATTCTAGTTTTGAACTACTAGCTTTTTTAGACGCTGACCATGCAGGATGCTTAGACACGCGAAAAAGTACATCAGGTGGATTACAGTTTCTTGGAGATAAGCTTGTGTCTTGGCAATCTAAGAAGCAGGACTGCACATCACTGTCATCAACCGAATCTAAAAACGTAGCTATGTCTGCTTGTTGTGCTCAAGTCATCTGGATGAGATCACAGCTTAAGAACTATGGCTACCTATTCAATATTCCGATCTAATGTGACTCCAAAAGTGCCATTGCAATTTCCTGCAACACTGTTCATCACTGCAAGTCCAAATATCTCTACTATCATTTCATCAAGGAGCATGCTGAAAATGGTATTGTTGAATTATATTTTTTGGGAACTGAATACCAATTGGCAAACTTGCTCACCAAAGCATTACCTCCAACAAGGTTTGCTGATCTTTTCCACCAAATTGGTATGCGATGTTTGACTCCAAAAGATCTGGAAAAGTTTTTAAAATACAAAAGATTGTCAAAACATCAAAACTATCTTTGTATATATCTTTTCAAAAACAAAATAGAAAAATATAAAACCAACAAAAACACAAAAATATTTTTCACTTTTCTTTTATTAAAAAAAAGAAAAAAAAAAGAAAAAAAAGAACACTTTTCTATACTTCAAGATATGTTGTTCAAAACGTTTTCCATATTTTTATAACAACCATATCTTGAGGGGGAGACAAATGTTTTTTCTACTTCTTCATTAAGAGCTTTCTCTCATCACGAAAATTCTTTTCTCGACGCCTCTTGAACCAGTTGGAATAATAATACTTTTGAAACTTCACGTGGTTGGTTCAAGGAGGAGTAACATCCAAAATACTCGTAGTGTTCATTGCTTGGACTAACCTTGTTAAGTTCTTATAACTTAAGGGGCTTAATGTTCTTAAATGGTCAAAACTTTGATTTGAAAACAAGTACAAGGACCAAAAGTGTCAATACTCAAAATTCTTTTATATATAAACACACCTATAAACCTGTTTCTCATTTTTACGCAAACAAACACACCCTGCAACTAATTTTTTCTCTCAATTCAAGTTTTCAAGATTTTTTCGAGTTTATTGTGATTGTACAAACATGTATGTAGCATCCACACCTAGACACGAGTTGATTCAAGGAGAAGAAAGAACAGTCGGAAAGTCTAACTTGAAAGTTGATCTTGAGACAATCACGTGTCATCCAACATGTGAAATCATTATAGAGATTCTCAAAGGACACTTCATTCATGATCTCCTCACAACCACATGCTCAGTACCGGAAGTTTACTTGACACAGTTCTGGGAAACTCTTGAAGTTAGCAGAAACAACAAAACCATGGGTATTCGTCTTGATCACAAAGATATTCAGTTTGATGTGACTACCCTCCGCTCTATTCTTGGTTTACCTGCAGAAGGAACAAGAAACGTCAAGAAATTCACTCCTTTTCCTTCATTGTCAAAAGTTTTCAGCCTTCTTCGTGAAATTGGTTATGATGAATCAGTGATCAAACTCGACAAACTGTCTTCTATCGACAGAAATTTTATTCCACAACCATGGCTTACACTATACTCAATCCTCACCAATAGCTTAACTGGCAAAGAAACCGGGCATGAACATCCTTCTCTTGAACTCATGCAGATCTTCTAGGGGTTGTCAAAGTCACAACTATTGACTATGCTCAACTGATTTGGGAGGACATGGTTCTTCAAGCCAGACACTTTAAGAAAGCTTCAAATTCAAGAATTCCATTTTACCGATATACCAAGTGTCTCATTGCTCATTTCATGGATATATACCCAGATATTGATCGTAGATTGGAAGATAAAGAACACACAACCGCCATGGATAATATGTATACACGAACCAGAATTCAGAAGACAAACACCGAGAAACAAGGAATGAGAATTCCTTTAAGATTATTAACTGAATCCGTTCTTACTACTAAAGCATTTGAGGTGTATGATGCTCAAAGGAACAACTCAGTCGGTTTAACTCAGATGAAAGGGAAAACTGCTAAAACTGCAAAAAAATCAAGACAATTCCCAAGTCAAGAACCAAGAAGGTCACTTTACAACCAAAGAAGAAAGTGACAGCTCTTCATGATGAACCAACTGATGATGAAGGAAATGTTCAGGAAGAGACTGAGAGTGAGAAGCTTAGAATAATTAAAAAGAAAAAGGCAGAAAAGGGAAAGGCAAAAGAATCTCAGGAAGAATCCGTCACCTCACCAATGTCCGAATCCGAAGAAGAAGAACAACAGCAAATAACGATCAGAGAAAGCAAACAATCAGAAGAGGAAAGAATTGCCAGACTAACGAAGAAAGGTAAAGGTTCTGGTACTCAGTATGTAGAAATGACAACTCTAGCTTCAGAAGGAGATGATCAATCATCTGAAGAAACACGTTCACGAACATTGTCATCCTCTTATCTAGATGATGATGATTTCGATAATGAAGCTGAGTCATCTAGTTCAAAACAAAGAATTTTTCTCGATAAGCTAGCTGAAAGTGATAAAGAAGAGGAAGCTTCTAAAAGTAAAGATGATAAAGAGTCCGAAAGTGAAGAAAGTAGTGATGAGGAGAAGCAGTCTAAAAGTGTGAAGCTAAGAAAACAGATGAAGAAGAAGAAGAAGATGTGAATGATGGAAGTGATGATGAATCTGATGGTGATGGTGATGGTGATGATGTGCAGATTGATACAAGTGATAAAGACACCACTATCGACATAGTTGGTATTGATGATGAACCTACTACAGTCCAAACACAATCTCAACCCTCATCACCAAAACAAGTTCGTCCTCAGCAAACCCTTGCTCCACCAACAATAATTCACCCAAGCTTGCTAAAATCATTACAAGAACAACTTCAGAAGCTCCAAAAACAAGTTGATAAACAGAAGAATGATGTCGAGCTATTCAAAGTATACAATCTTGATGCAGCAGTGAAGCACCAGGTAAAAGAAAGACTACCAGGAGAGGTTCAAAAGTATGTTCGTGAGAAACTCCCTACTACCGTGGAACACTACGTTAGAGATAATCTTGAAGGGATTGTTTCACAAAAATTTCAAACTACACCTATCACCATTCAAACCCTACCACCGAACCCTTCTGCGAGTGATCTCAAGGGTAAGTTGTTGGAAGCAATCATGAATGATCCTGATGAGAATGAACTTCGCGAGGCGCTGATTAAGTCAATTAAAAAGGCTGAAAAGAAAGACGAAGCTTGCAAGAAGACGAAGGCTACCAAGCATCGTCATGATGATTCAGATTCGGATGATCAGCCACAACAACAAGACAAAAGCAAGAGAATATCCGGTTCCACCTTCAGACCTCCAACTACAACTGTCAATGTTCAAGATGATCCAATCCCTACACATTCAACCGAGGAAGCAGGAGTACATATGGATGACATCCCACCAGAAATCACTGAAAACTTTGAAGAACCACCAAAGGAAGCTCAATTAATTCCAGCTCCTGAACGGATTAATCCCGATGCACCTTCATACAACTGGTTTGATGAAATGGTCGATGCTCACCCTAATATTCCTGAATCAGAAGAACTTATTGAAGGATCGATTGTGAACTTCACTAAACGAATCAAGAAAGTGATGCAGACTCAAAAGCTTTAGCTCTCATACTTATTTAAGATTCGTGCAGCAGGGTTCACAGAATTCAAAACGTGTACTACAACTGAACTCGAGTTTGAATACAATGTTGATGAAGTCGCAAGAGCTCTATCAGAGAATATTACTTGGGATAAGAGGCCTTCATGGGACAGAATCTACACCGGTATGGATCCTGATGACTTTAAGTTTCAAGATTTCTCTCAACCATTACCCCTCATTAGTCCTCCTAACCGACCAAAGATTCCTAAGCAATACTTCTTCAACAACGATCTGCAATATCTTGTCCATGGGAACACAGATCCTGAACACCGTTATGCAACATCTCTCACCAAATTCAAAGCCGCCTCATATCCTCTGGACGATCTTGAAGAACAAATGAAAGGATTGTACTCAACATCTATCTGCAAGTATAATGTTGAAGCAACTTTGTGCACTCTTCACTGGCCAGAGATGCGCAAATGGTTCTATAAGTACAAGTTGACATTCAGATCAAAGCATAAGGTCTTCTCACAACAATGAATTATTTCCATCAAAGATGTTCCAATAACTGAAAAAAGATTTGGTTATAACTTTCTTGACGAAATTGTGGTCCGTTGAATCGATGACAAGTTGTATACCTTCAGTGAAGCAGACTATCATCGATTAAATCTAAATGATATTGAAGATATTTACTTTCTTAAGGTTCAAGGCAAACTTCAGCATCTGCCTGGCAGCCTTCAGTATGACATTATCAACTCTATTCTGCTCTTCATGTGCCAAACCATCATCAAGGCAAGAGTTGAGGATGCACAATTAGGAGTTGAAAGCTATCAAACGTCACTCAACTTTACTGCTCCACAAACACAAATTCCAAACATCCCGTATCTAAGACCTTTCACCTTCAACAACAAACCATTTGGAGTCATATACCCTATAAGAGTAGCTACAAATTCATGAGATACGATGAGCTTCACAAGTTCGGAGATCAGACTCTCAAATTTGTCAGAATTCAGTTGGATCAAAAGCTCAAGGAACATGACAAAGGGAAAAAAGTGGGATGGAAAAGTCAAGATATGAGGGAAGCACTTAAGTTCATGGATAGGATTGATCACAGATTAAAGGTCAGAGAGCACATATGCAGATTGGAGAGCTTGATTGGAGGAAGGGCACCTATTCAGAATATTCTCACTTACCGGTCTGATTATTTTGGTATAACATCATCATTACTTCATCATAATTTTCTTCATTTATAACATTGGTTTGTTCACAAATAACAGTGTACAACCCGTGCTTGTAATGAAAGGACCCTAAGGTACGCTTCAGTACCTCAATCCTAATATAAGGAGCGAAGGCTTCTTACTTTTGAGTAGAATTAATCAAACATTTTCCGATTTTCATAATTCTGCTCAAAAGACAAGTATTTCACCTCAATAAGTATTCACTTGTTGAGGGGGAGCACTTGAAAATTCATCGTTTTTGAAAAACAAAAGTTCTTGTTGATATTTCCCCATAAGACTCAAAAAGCATATTTTAATCAAAAGTTTAACAAAAACAACATTTTATATGTCATTTTTGAGGGGGAGAAGAGTGAAAGTGATTAAAATATGAATGTTCAAAGTTGCTTAAAGTCGAATCTCATGCGAGCTAGACTCAGAATTGACCCAGGAATTGACGAAACATAAAAGTTAATAATCGAAAAGACTTATCCTTGACGAGTAATAACATCAAGTTAGTTACTAGAGCTAGTTGTCACCAAAAAGCTGACAATGGAACTCTTTAACTAGCCACATAAGCGTGTCTCAAAAAGGATTTGTCTTAGTAGAAATGTACCGTTTCGAGAAACTTTCTGTGGACTTAACCAGGCCGGGTAATAACTTCAACCTAGTCTAACTAGTGATGTAAGCGTGTCTCGAATCGGTCTTGTTCATTGAAAGTGGATCAATTCAAAAGGTGCTTGCTCCTCCCGCATGTGCAAATTTATTAAATACTCATGAGCACATGTGAAGGGGGAGCCCTTCAAATGATAAACACAAAACTCTCAAAGTGTTAGACAAAATGTTTGATAATCACAAACACTTTAAGAGATTTTCTATAAATGGTTTCAATGGCAATTATAGGATAGTCATGGAGTTATAAGGTGACTAAGGTTAGTGAAAATAGTCCTATGACCTGCCAGAACCGGAGGGATCTACCTAAGGACATCACCAATAGTTAGAATTAGAAGTCCTTAGGTATGATATGAAAAAAGGAGAAAAGAATGAAAGGAGAAAGAAGGGGTTGAAGAATTAAAAAAACAAAAAAAAAAAAAAGTAAAGAAAAGGGTGAAAAGAAATAGCCCTCCATATGTTCAACCTTAGGGCAGACACCGGGTACAATTCGTATGCTACTGGTTGTTGCTAAGGCGACACCGGTATTGAAGATAAAGACGTCATGGACCCAGTGACGCACTGCACTTAACCTTCTAAGCCACTCAAGTTCTCTTAAAAGAGCTTGTTTCATTCTCACGGGGAACCGGTGTAATCTATCGACTTATCTCTTAGAGATGGTTGATATTGAAGCAGGAGACCCCTCCCTAGTCTCCGCATAGGAAACCTAAGTGTGCACTTATCGAGTCTAGAGCCATGAGATACATCAAAGATCTCTTAGGAACACTTAGTATTTCTATAAATGGTGTTCTACATCAATGGACACCAGCTGTAAATTATTGAGTCCTTCGCAGATCTTAGCAATCTGCCGAGAACGTTTATGAGAGAATTTACAAATGTATTTCTCAATGATTGAACGGAAATTCTATAACAACCCGTAAATTTTCACGTCAACATTTACTTCTAAACTCTAATTCATTACTTTGAAATTTACAAAAATACTTTTTACGTATAACTTTTAGTTAAATAAACATAAAATTGGACCAACCCTCTTGTGCACTACGACTTTAGACTATATTTAGTCTACAACATTACAGTACATTGTCGCTACTCTAGTTCATAATTTAAATGCTAGGGCAATTGTATCTTTATTTACTCGCAAGTATTTATTAATAAAAGCCTTTCACAATTTAAATGAACAATGTACCCGCTACTTCCAACAATTATTTTTAATACATTCTCACACTTATTAAATTAATTCAAAAGTAACAAAAATTATTTTATTTTATAATTATTTTACTAAGCCCACTTAATTATACGTATTTAACTTTAACCGCAAAAACAATTAACAAATACCTATTTTTGATACCCAATACATCCAATAAATACATTTTTTTATAAAAATCAAACATATACTTCCTCCTTTTTTTTTTCTTACTGTGGCCGCCCCACCCCCTAAATTCATGGCAACATTTCCTAAACTTTGACTAAAAACTACAAACTATTACAAACAAGTAAACATAAATTACTATTGTCTGTGCTTGACCAAAGTTTTGTCCCCCTTCCTATCCCAAAAATTCGGCAAAAATCACAAGGCTATAGCCACCCTAAAACTTTGACTAACTCAAGATATTTTGACTAACCTTACTATGTATACATGTAAACTTACATACATATTAGTCACATGCAAGAAAGAAAATACAAACATACTACTCTCCATACTTCACCATTCGAACCACCAGGAGGAAGAAAGAAAGAAATATTCGTTTTTGCAAGTTCAAGTATCTATTAGAGCTCATTTGTGTTGCAAAGGGGTTTAGGAGATTTGGTTTTGGGTAAAACTTGAGTTTTTCATCTCTTCATCATACCAATCACCACAAGTAAGTCACCAAGCTAATTTTTATAACCTTATACTACTTAATTATGAGCTATTTCATTTCCTAGAATGATATTTGCATGGTTGCATATGTATTGTTATCACTTTAGTACATGTTTGTGATTTCTTAAACATATTAAATGACAACTAGCTACTATATTTTAAACCCTCATTTTTATGAATATACTTAAGCTACATGACACTCTTGACAAAAATGTGGTAGAGCTAGAGTGGTTTGGAAGTGGTTGAAAGTGAATTGAGATGATTTGAAAACTAGAAAATTCACTTTGAAACATTTTTATATGAAGCTGTCCCATTTTGTTAAATTTGGAAAATCAGCAGGTTGGAAGTAAGTTTTGAGTAGAAATATAGAAAATAGACTCAAAAACGAAAACATGGCCACTTGAATGTATTAAAACGGCCATATAACGAAGAAGATACGCTAGTTTTAAGTTGAGTGACGAAAATGATTTGCTGAAACAGATGTTGCTGTTGGAAGATTTTCAAGAGGAAAAACCGAACATTAAAAGTTAATTAAAACTGATAAGACACTAAAAACATGTTAGTATACTTGAATACGAACCCGGGGACATATAAAACTTAAGAATCGGAGCTAAAATGAGGGAGCTATGGCTCGTTGAAGATTGGACGAAACTTAAAATTTTGACAGCTTTAACTACTAAGTATATGCCGAAATCTCCTAAGTACATGCTGAAATTTGATAACTTCATGCTGAAATTGTATTTTCAAAACCACTTTCCGAGCCTTAAACGTCCAAACGATCCAAAATAACTTACACTAAAATACTAGAGCGTTATATATACTTACTAGGCCACTTGGTCATTTTCAGAAATTTAACCAAGTGTTTATTGCTGATGTAAAACTTTATTTTTCTCGAAAATCATTTAGACGACGATAGTAGAATATTGTTAAAGCGTGTCAGTGATTTTTTTTAAATACTTATTAGTAACATGACCATACCTAAAGTACGAGACAAACTAATTACGCGTTATATATAAAGTAATTTTATACTCAATAATTAAACAAGTTGTCATAACTATATTTTTGACGTTAAACTTCACAACAAACATGTACGAGTGATACAATAGCATATGGACTTGCATGCACGACCCTGTTTTCGAACCTAAGACATGGTACTCATTTAGGTTGTGGTTAGTGTTACCGGACATCTATTCACGATTTACATTATTCCAAATCGAGATTTGATAACTAAGGTGAGTTCATGACCCCTACTTTTTCTTGTTTTGAAATACTTTTTGGGGGAGAATACATGCACACTTTACTCATTCGTTTTACTCGAACTCTTTAATTAAATTATACTCATACATGATTTAATTACTTGGAAGCATTCTTTGCTTTGCTTTAATACTTGTTTGATTTCTTGAATGCAATATTATGTACTCGTTACATACTTGATTTTTACTCATGGACACAAGTGCTTGGAAACATACATGGAGTTATAGCCCCACTCTTTAAATTTACTTTTCATTGCAAAACTTGGGGTGAGAAACATGCAAACTCTTTTATGGACCAAATTGAAACTTATGCTTTATTAAACTATTACGCAGCTTAGCCTAAGCCTTTGAATCCCACTATGCCCAAACTCATGAACCGTTAATTCCTGCTGGGAAGCGCGAATGTTATAAATAGATCTATCGGGGTGACTCCCCCGTTCGGTTTGACCGGATAGGCAAACACGAATGTATAACATGTCGAATTACAAGTGTATCGGGATAAACACTTGCCGGGCCTTTATATTTAACATGCTTCTTGAGCATGCACACTGTCGTAGCTTCGGTTGCATGAACTTAGTGCTATCGTAATAGACTCTTACTTGATGTGTCATTATATTCGTTGTAATGGTCACATACTTTACTTATGGTCCAACTTTATTATGGTCCACACTACTGATACTTCTCGTGACCCTGTGAGTGAAGCAGTGGTCACAAATAGTAACTTGATTTTATATGTGAACAATTTATAATACTCGAAAACCTTGTGGTCCACTTTATTAATTTACTCGAAGGTAAACTTTATTTTTCATGACATTGTGAGCGACACAATGGTCACAAAACTTTATATCGAACTCACATTACTATTACTGCTTTTTCATAAACCTATGAACTCACCAACCTCGTGTTGACATTTTTAGCATGTATTTTCAGGTTCTTAAAGTGTTACCTTACCTTTGGAGGCTTTTGGCATGGCATGGCATGGTTATAGGATCCCGATACTCTGATATTCATTGGGGACCACTTTATTTCTTTCATGGGCTTGAATTTTCGCATTTCATTGAATGATGTAAAACTAAACCCTTTTGATTTTAAAATTTCTTCTAAATGGATACGGTAACTCTGTTCTCTTTACTCTGTGTTGTGGTACCAATTTAGTAGCACCCCAGTGACATCATATTCCGCTGCGACCCATTTCTGAGGGTGTTACAGATTGGTATCAGAGCCTTGGTTATAGAGAACTGGGTATTTTTAAAACCCAGACTATAACTGCTTTTATGAAAACTTAACCCTATGACTGCTACGTGCCTGTCTGCCAAGCTGATGCCTCACTTGTGATTTGTTTGCTCACATATCGAATTAGATGTTTGTCTTACTATTGGATGAATTATACCCACTTATTTTCGTTGATTACTATAAGTATCTTCTATATACTTATGCTTACGTATCGCACCTATCACAGCGTTACGCATTTTTCTTACGTAATTTCATCATTCGACCTCGAGTTTGGTCACCTGCCTTAGTCTTTCAAAACAGCTTTTAAATGTGTGGGACATGTTACTAGTATAACTAAGCCGGGTATTTCAAAATTCATTGAACCTCGGGTGAATATAGACTGATCACCTATATTCAACCAGGGACAGTGGGACATAGCCTGATCACCTATGTCCGACTTAGAGGTGAATTTTGCAATACTGTGAGTAGTTATAATAGAATTATGTCTATATTGATTCTCTACTTGATTTCTAAGGGTTACAAAATTTCTGTGTGTGTACACAATCGTTGTCTAAATTCAAATCTACACCAAACACATTAGCATCACCATACCTTCTCGTCACAATACTTCTCTCTTAAATGGAATACTCTTTTACCACGGTCTGGTTATGTTACAACCATCGTTACCCAAACCTTACACCCAATTGATGAACTGGGTTAAATCACTAGCCGTTCTAGGAACAACCCTCCATAGCACCTACAAGGAGAACCTCTTGAAGGAAGTAAACAATGAAATGACCAGTGAACCTTTAACAAAGTCTAGAAACATACAATAGGTTGATTTGTAACCTAACAGAAACCTTAAAACCATACATAGTAATCTGAACCGCCATTGGAAAAGTCGTCACATCCTTCACTCATCCCTTGGGAATACCAGTTTTCTACCTTGCTACCCTCATATAAACTGATAAATTGTTTTACTATAAATGTGCAAATTGTTTTCAATTAACATGCAAACCCTTTTGCGGTCATTCTACGAAATGTCTTACTACTATATCATAAAAATAAAAATTTTGACCTTACCACTATTTTATAAAAAATGTATTGTTTCCCCCATTATAAGCTGTTTTTACAACTCATTTGTCAAATGATTTTAGCAGTTGGTTGCTGCCTCGTTATGTAAACATAAACTAAACGACGAATTTTGCTACTACCTAGCAAATAACAATTTGTCTTCCTACCACTCTATAAAATGCTTTCACAAATCATCCCACAAGTTATTTTACAAACCAAATTGTTGTCTTGCCACTATATCACAAACTAAACCACAGCTTTGCTACTATTTTATAAATAATACATCGTTTTCCATCACTCTATAAACTGTCTTACGAGCTGTCTTATAAACTATTTTACAATCACAATGTGGACCTTTTACTCCCATAAAGGTGTTGTATACTATTACTTCATAAACCGAATACTTTTAAGGATTTCTCTTTAAATGTGTTTATTTCAATCATAAAACTCGTTGTGATATTTTCTGAGATAATCATTTTGATGTGTTAAAAATTTTCTGGTCAAACCCTTATCGTGACTTTTGCATATTACCGGGTGACTAAATGTAAACTTTTGTGAAACTCCTTATCCCATCTTGTTTAAAAACCGTTATACTACATTACGAATCTTTTGAAGTTACATCACTTTATATAACTATTAATTTCAAACAAGGAAATGTTCACTACTTGGAATACTGTTTTGGACAATTTCGTATAACATTTACTTATAAAGTTTTTGAACAAAAATTCTCTCCATTCCTTTCAGAAGGAAAACACATAACTCAGAAACAAATTGAAGACCAGTCATCCTAACCTTTTTACCCCTTTACACCAGAAAAGGTTGGAAACCTTGGGTCACTAGGTTATAGACCATATATGAGATTAAGACCGAGAAAGTCTAGAGGAACCCTTGAGCAACCTAGTGAGACACAAAACTGCTACCAGTACCACCACCTGATTTCAGATACCACACTATCGGATAACGCAAACTGAGTTCCGGGACGTAACTCTTCTGACGGGAGAAGACTATAACAACCCGTAAATTTTCACGTCAACATTTACTTCTAAACTCTAATTCATTACTTTGAAATTTACAAAAATACTTTTTACGTATAACTTTTAGTTAAATAAACATAAAATTGGACCAACCCTCTTGTGCACTACGACTTTAGACTATATTTAGTCTACAACATTACAGTACATTGTCGCTACTCTAGTTCATAATTTAAATGCTAGGGCAATTGTATCTTTATTTACTCGCAAGTATTTATTAATAAAAGCCTTTCACAATTTAAATGAACAATGTACCCGCTACTTCCAACAATTATTTTTAATACATTCTCACACTTATTAAATTAATTCAAAAGTAACAAAAATTATTTTATTTTATAATTATTTTACTAAGCCCACTTAATTATACGTATTTAACTTTAACCGCAAAAACAATTAACAAATACCTATTTTTGATACCCAATACATCCAATAAATACATTTTTTTATAAAAATCAAACATATACTTCCTCCTTTTTTTTTTCTTACTGTGGCCGCCCCACCCCCTAAATTCATGGCAACATTTCCTAAACTTTGACTAAAAACTACAAACTATTACAAACAAGTAAACATAAATTACTATTGTCTGTGCTTGACCAAAGTTTTGTCCCCCTTCCTATCCCAAAAATTCGGCAAAAATCACAAGGCTATAGCCACCCTAAAACTTTGACTAACTCAAGATATTTTGACTAACCTTACTATGTATACATGTAAACTTACATACATATTAGTCACATGCAAGAAAGAAAATACAAACATACTACTCTCCATACTTCACCATTCGAACCACCAGGAGGAAGAAAGAAAGAAATATTCGTTTTTGCAAGTTCAAGTATCTATTAGAGCTCATTTGTGTTGCAAAGGGGTTTAGGAGATTTGGTTTTGGGTAAAACTTGAGTTTTTCATCTCTTCATCATACCAATCACCACAAGTAAGTCACCAAGCTAATTTTTATAACCTTATACTACTTAATTATGAGCTATTTCATTTCCTAGAATGATATTTGCATGGTTGCATATGTATTGTTATCACTTTAGTACATGTTTGTGATTTCTTAAACATATTAAATGACAACTAGCTACTATATTTTAAACCCTCATTTTTATGAATATACTTAAGCTACATGACACTCTTGACAAAAATGTGGTAGAGCTAGAGTGGTTTGGAAGTGGTTGAAAGTGAATTGAGATGATTTGAAAACTAGAAAATTCACTTTGAAACATTTTTATATGAAGCTGTCCCATTTTGTTAAATTTGGAAAATCAGCAGGTTGGAAGTAAGTTTTGAGTAGAAATATAGAAAATAGACTCAAAAACGAAAACATGGCCACTTGAATGTATTAAAACGGCCATATAACGAAGAAGATACGCTAGTTTTAAGTTGAGTGACGAAAATGATTTGCTGAAACAGATGTTGCTGTTGGAAGATTTTCAAGAGGAAAAACCGAACATTAAAAGTTAATTAAAACTGATAAGACACTAAAAACATGTTAGTATACTTGAATACGAACCCGGGGACATATAAAACTTAAGAATCGGAGCTAAAATGAGGGAGCTATGGCTCGTTGAAGATTGGACGAAACTTAAAATTTTGACAGCTTTAACTACTAAGTATATGCCGAAATCTCCTAAGTACATGCTGAAATTTGATAACTTCATGCTGAAATTGTATTTTCAAAACCACTTTCCGAGCCTTAAACGTCCAAACGATCCAAAATAACTTACACTAAAATACTAGAGCGTTATATATACTTACTAGGCCACTTGGTCATTTTCAGAAATTTAACCAAGTGTTTATTGCTGATGTAAAACTTTATTTTTCTCGAAAATCATTTAGACGACGATAGTAGAATATTGTTAAAGCGTGTCAGTGATTTTTTTTAAATACTTATTAGTAACATGACCATACCTAAAGTACGAGACAAACTAATTACGCGTTATATATAAAGTAATTTTATACTCAATAATTAAACAAGTTGTCATAACTATATTTTTGACGTTAAACTTCACAACAAACATGTACGAGTGATACAATAGCATATGGACTTGCATGCACGACCCTGTTTTCGAACCTAAGACATGGTACTCATTTAGGTTGTGGTTAGTGTTACCGGACATCTATTCACGATTTACATTATTCCAAATCGAGATTTGATAACTAAGGTGAGTTCATGACCCCTACTTTTTCTTGTTTTGAAATACTTTTTGGGGGAGAATACATGCACACTTTACTCATTCGTTTTACTCGAACTCTTTAATTAAATTATACTCATACATGATTTAATTACTTGGAAGCATTCTTTGCTTTGCTTTAATACTTGTTTGATTTCTTGAATGCAATATTATGTACTCGTTACATACTTGATTTTTACTCATGGACACAAGTGCTTGGAAACATACATGGAGTTATAGCCCCACTCTTTAAATTTACTTTTCATTGCAAAACTTGGGGTGAGAAACATGCAAACTCTTTTATGGACCAAATTGAAACTTATGCTTTATTAAACTATTACGCAGCTTAGCCTAAGCCTTTGAATCCCACTATGCCCAAACTCATGAACCGTTAATTCCTGCTGGGAAGCGCGAATGTTATAAATAGATCTATCGGGGTGACTCCCCCGTTCGGTTTGACCGGATAGGCAAACACGAATGTATAACATGTCGAATTACAAGTGTATCGGGATAAACACTTGCCGGGCCTTTATATTTAACATGCTTCTTGAGCATGCACACTGTCGTAGCTTCGGTTGCATGAACTTAGTGCTATCGTAATAGACTCTTACTTGATGTGTCATTATATTCGTTGTAATGGTCACATACTTTACTTATGGTCCAACTTTATTATGGTCCACACTACTGATACTTCTCGTGACCCTGTGAGTGAAGCAGTGGTCACAAATAGTAACTTGATTTTATATGTGAACAATTTATAATACTCGAAAACCTTGTGGTCCACTTTATTAATTTACTCGAAGGTAAACTTTATTTTTCATGACATTGTGAGCGACACAATGGTCACAAAACTTTATATCGAACTCACATTACTATTACTGCTTTTTCATAAACCTATGAACTCACCAACCTCGTGTTGACATTTTTAGCATGTATTTTCAGGTTCTTAAAGTGTTACCTTACCTTTGGAGGCTTTTGGCATGGCATGGCATGGTTATAGGATCCCGATACTCTGATATTCATTGGGGACCACTTTATTTCTTTCATGGGCTTGAATTTTCGCATTTCATTGAATGATGTAAAACTAAACCCTTTTGATTTTAAAATTTCTTCTAAATGGATACGGTAACTCTGTTCTCTTTACTCTGTGTTGTGGTACCAATTTAGTAGCACCCCAGTGACATCATATTCCGCTGCGACCCATTTCTGAGGGTGTTACAAATTCCTGCCAGGGTCAACATCAAACAGCCCTGACAGCAGGTCACTTCGGTAACCCTTCACGGGTTACGCTTAGTGTTCGCGGTGGTTCCATAGCGGTCTACAGTCGTGGAGTGATCCCCAGCGACTCACCCATTCATTGAGCTACTAAGTAGGTCTCGTAAGCTCCTTCGGGAGTATCTGATATGGTAACGGCCTTGATAAGGATTAGAAGGAGTCTTCACAATATGCTGTTGACGATCTCTAATTCCTTATCTGTAAGTACAGGTTGATTATTGCTAACTATTTACCTGCAGGTACATATCACCTCCATGATGGTAGATTCCAGCATGCTCATGCATACATCTTTTAGTCAATGAAAGCTCCCCCGAAGATCTAAGCAACACAAAGTTCAAAGAAAGATTCTACGCCAAAAAGAAGAATCTGCAAAGTAAAGAGACTAAAGATCAAAGTGAAAGATAAGGAACTTCATGCATGTGAAAGTCAAAGTCCAAAGATGTATGAGCATGTTGGAATGGCGGACAACTACCACAGACACAGAAGTGACGAAAGGCAGACGACTTCAAAATTATGATCACCACCATATCAACAAAGAACAAAAGAACAAAGAACAATGAAAGATTTTTGCTACAATTTTTGAAGATGTCTACTAATATGTCAAAGTTTAGATGATGACGCCATTGGGCAACCTTTGATGACCAACACTTAGGGGGAGATTGTTGGGAATACACTTTGTTAAATCAAGTGTCGGTCATTGAGTTTTGTAATAGGTTGCAATATTATGTTAGTACATTTATGATTTAATATGTTTTTAATAGTTTTATGCTAAGTTTACATGTTTTGTAAAGGTCTAAGAGCTAGATGTGTAATATTGTCAAATTTAAGAGAAGCCCTAGATCTCCATTATATATAGACTTATAACCATCATTAGAGGGTGCTGGTTCTCTTGGTAATACATTTCACTTATTTCATTTCACATAAGAGTTCCTTCCACTCTCTCTCTCTAAACTACTTTCTCTCTTTAAAGATTATGTGTTTATGTTTACAAAATGGTGACCTAACAATTGGGATACCTTAGAAACTACAACCTCGCTTGATCTTTGTTTTGTTTAATAGTAGATGTGCAATAAAACTGAAACGAATACTTGTTAGGGTAATTTTGGCACCAAATTTAAATTTTTTGCAAAATTTAAGAGAGAAACTTTAATCTTAATAAGCGTCTCATGGATAGGAGTTATATGACTAGCAAAAAAAACCGTACCACTCAAAATTTTCACCCCAAAAATGTGAGGTTCGCCTTTAGATCTTTAGGGAAAATCATTTATCTTTAATGCTTGTGAGTGTTCCAGTAGTATTTAGATTCTAGAACTTACGTTAGTGATGCATCTCGAGACCGCTAGTGAGACGACATTCGTGTAGTTAGGATTTACTATATGATAAGAGGCATTAAGATAACCCATGTTTTAAGCCTGTATTATAATTACGTTGACTTCATTAGTTAAGTAATTTTCCCACACCTTTGAGATGTACTCCTTTTTAGTACACGATACCCCTAGTGCAACCTTTAGAGCCTATCTTTTCGTTTCTAACTTTAAGTATTTTACTTAAAGGAAGAATTTTTTTACAACCTACCCCTAAATGTACACCCAAATCGCCTTAGCCTACCTTGTATGCACTCATCTTTAGTGCATTATTGTTATTTGTTTAAACCCTTAGTTAATTGTATAATTGGTTACATGGTTGCTAAGTCGAGTCATATCTTGTACATATTGTTTTGGGACGATTGGGACTTATGGGTAAAGTACTAGTGTTATGGAGTAATGAGGAAGGACATCATTTATTACCCCCATATATACGTTAATTTTTTAATGTACTCCAAATGTTTCGATTATCTTGATTTGAGTCTTTATTTTGATTTATGTAAAAGTTCAAGTGTAAGGGGAGGAAATGAGCCCTCTTGATCTATTATGATGGATTGTAGGGTAAGAGTGTATATATATATATATATATATATATATATATATATATATATATATATATATATATATATATATATAGTAGAAAGAACATACGGACTACCACCATGTTCTTTTTATTTTTTTATGTTTATGCTATTTCGTAATTAGCTTAAGTTCAGTTGAGTCTTGGCTTAGCAACGCCGCAGTGTATATGTAATTAACTAAGATAATTGACTTGCCACCTGATACATGTTTATTCACATACTTTTTTTTTTTTACCAAATTAAGACCAAAATGACCAAAAACAAACAATAAATGCCAAAGATATTGTGTTTTTGTGTTTGTGATTGTGCATGTATGGATATTTCAAAAACAGGCATAATTTAGGCCAAAAAGACAAAAACGAGCACAAGATTTGGGCAAGTGTCAAAAGCCGGAGCATAATAGAGCATTACCGGATCGACTCGACACATTTTGAAGAAAAACGAAGAAAAAAATAAAAAGTCAAGATCGAAGTCAATCCCGGAAGTGTGACATGGGGGTGGCATGGAAAACAACAACAAAACTCTAATTACCCATTTACCCCTTAACCTTAAACCAAAATTACCAAAATACCCCTTATCCGACACCAAAATTCCCTTAATACCCCTAAATCCCGAAACCTAAATGCAAAAATCTTTTTTCAAAAACTATTTTCTAACCTAAATTTCATTTTCCCCACTAAATCACAAAAAAACATTTTTTGTCAAACTTTTTTTTAGTATTTTAGTAAAAAAAATTTTTAGGATTACTTTTCATACTAAAATTACTATGATAATAATAATAATAATAATAATAATAATAATAATAATAATAATAATAATAATAATAATAATAATAATAATAATAATAATAATAATAATAATTATTATTATTATTATTATTATTATTATTATTATTATTATTATTATTATTATTATTATTATTATTATTATTATTATTATTATTATAAAAAAAATAATAATAATAAAAAAAATTAGTTTTTGCAAAATCAGTTTTTTTTCAATCCTAATCTATTACTAATATTATCTCAATCCTAAGACTATGTTTATTGGTGATCTAATCCAATCAGTTGGAGGGTATAAAGGACACAATCAATGAATATTATATCAAAAGTACATCAAAGTAAGAAAGAGAAGTGCATGAACTGGTCACTTGGTGACCTTCAATTTCTTCATCCAATCTGTCACATGTCACAATATGGTTGGCTAGCTCTTGGTACAATGATACATGGTTGGCTATGCATGTTGGATTGGGTTGGGTTGTTGATAAATAGTAAAAAAATTGAGATTGGTTGTATGTATTGGTTGTATATGTGGATGAGTGAAAAATAATATTTTAATGAAAGATTGGGTTGGATTAAGTTGTGAATAAAGATAGTCTAATACACTAATAATCCAACTTAGTATAAACCTGCCAATCGACTATAACCCTCAGCCCACATCACACTCTAACCCACACCTATAATCCTTGGCCCAACCCACAAAACAACCACAACCCAGAAACACTAAAACCTAGACACCCGTTTTATCATTTGACTTTCACGGTCAAACACACCATCTTTTCCTTCCTGCTCCCCTTTACCCGCCAAACATAACCTTCGCCCCTGCCACTTTTCCAGCTTACCAACAAGACAAAACAGTATCACATGATACCATCTCCATGTCACCATTCCATGGGGCTCTAGAATCATCCAACGGCTTAAACTCAAAGAAGTGGGGAGCAAAATAATCAATGGCTGAGATGTATTGGAGAAAGCACAAAATGGGATTCACAAGTTCCTTACTCACTGAACAAACACAAAGAGCAAAAAGGCAAGAGGAAAGCAAACCCTAGTTATAGTAGTATAAAAAGAAACAAGTGTATGCCATTTGGAGGCAGTAGGTTTTAGAATTAGGTAGTAATAGAAGTTAGGAGTAGAATAGGTAGGATAAGTTTTACATTTTTATTGTCTTTTAAATTCTGCTCTAGTAATCCAGATTTTTAATATTAATGAAATTCTTGTTCTCACTTTAAACTCATCTGATCTAGCTTATTCTAGTTGTTGATTTCTGTTGAAATTAGTTCAATAGTGCTTTAGTTACTTATTTAAACTAGTATCTTTCATTTTATCAGCTAAAAAATCCATTTCATAGTTGAAAATCTCAACAGTTAACCACTAAGGGGGTGTTTGGAACAAGCAGTTTTTTAGCCAAAAAATATTTTTTGCCCTTTTCCAAATTTCAATCAGCTTTAGTTTAGGATTGCCAGTAGATTTTAATCAAGTTTTTACACTTTCACAAAGTTTTGAAGTATCTAAGTGTGTTTTTCAAAAAAAATTCCTTTGAAAACTGTTTTCAAGCAATGGTTATCCTAGGTTCTTGTTTAAGCCCTTTTTACTTGTTTCATTTGCTTCGCTTTAGTCCCAAATTGGTTTATACAAGTGGTCAATATCTGGTATGTGGACTTTTAAGGTCAAAAATCCCATTTTTGACCCATGTTAATCCACTGCACAGTCAATTTAGTTATTAATTTTAGAATCTTCAATTTCAGCTCAAATGACCTAAAATTTGGTATGATTAGTCCTTGGTAGCTTGTTTACTTACTGCTATTTTTTGTTTATTTTTTAGATTTTTTCCTTAGCAGCTTATTAGGCCCTCTAAATAGACCCTTAGTCATTTCTGTCATTGCAGCAGCCCTGTAACTTAGGATTTTTTTAGTGCTTTTTAGGTTCATAAACTGCTTATTACCTGTCTCCTTAGCTTATTTTAGGGTCACCTTTATTTCCCTATAGCTTATTCTCCCCATAGTGTAGCTTTAAGTTAGCTTGTAAGTAGCTTTTAGTGGCCCTATTAGGCTGTTTCTATTTCAGTTTCACCTTGGTTCACTTGATTTTTGTGTTTAATACCTTGCTTATCTGCTTTTCCCTTGCCTGCTCATTTAGGATTTATGGCTTTTTAAGGACATGAATTTAGGTAGTTTCTAGCTTATAGCAGTTTGGCACAAGCTTGTATGAGCTTGTGCCCTTTTTTCTAGCATTTCCATTTTCTTTCCTTCTCAAATATTTTAATACAACTGTTCTTTACTTTCATTTTTTTAAGCTTAATCTCAGTTTTCCAAAAAAATACTTTTTCAAAAAGTTCTTCGTTTTAGCTTATAATCAATTTTGCAAAAAGAAATTTCAAAAATAAAAATAATTTGCAAAAAGGTACCAAGGGGACTCGAACCCTGGATCTTTAGCATCACAAGCACATAACACTCACACACCTCCCAACTGCCCTAGGGTCTTTTATTAGTCATCCTTCTCTTTGTTTTTCATTTATTAGCTTGTATTTCATTTTGCTTAATATGTCCATTTAGCTTATTTATAGCTCATCCCATTAAGCTGATAACTCATCTTTATTTTTCTTAGGTTTGTTTTATATTAAAGTAATTTCTTGCAAAATTTCAGATTTTACCAAATAGTTTTACTAATTTTTATTATTTAATTAATTTTAAATAATTTTAAATTCATAATAATTATTTAAAAAGTCAAAAAAATATTTTACTTTTCCCTGAAATTTTCTTTTATCATTTTAGACCTAGGAAAATTAGTTTCATGCCCGTAGGATTAGTGTAGCTTAAATTTCACGTTTTATTTCGCGCACCTACGTTTTTTTAATTAACTTTTATGTTTTTACACTTAGATTGTCTTTTAGGGTTCCCTTGGCTCCCGATTATCATTCCCATAGTATTTTAAGTAGTCTTTAAGTTTTATTTAGCATTCCTTGTTTTAATTAATATTTTAGTTGCGTTTATTTTAATTCTCATTTGTTATTTGTAAATTTCCCGTAGTTTCATAATACCAATTAATCTATCAACTATTCCTTACAAGCATTTTAATCTCATATCTTACACGATATCCACCTTACACAATACCAATTGGTTAAGCTATTTACTTGTATAGAACCGTAGAGGGGGATGAATACGGTTTCTTTGACTTTTTAGATGTTTAAAAACTTTAAGCCAAAGAGAACACCAAGTGGTTGTACAATAATCCAACAACCACTAACACAACCAAAGTATATAAAGCAAGTAAAAACACAATGATGTATGCTGGTTCGGGATGGGGGGTTTATACCATCCGTACGTCCAGTTGCGAATTCGCGACTTCGATAATATTCACTAGTATAATCCTTTCGGCGGACTACAAACCATTACAATTCACTCCACTGATATTCACCAATATCGATGCTCAAAAAGAAGGAGTTACTCCCACGATATTCCGCCCTCGGAAACAACCCAAAAGAATCTCGCGATTTGACTTCACCTAAGGGTCACCAAGACCACTACCAAGACTTCCCACCGGAAGTATCAAACCCCAACTAGATCCCCAATGATCTAGGCTTGGTCACCAAGACACAAGACTTCCCTAATAAACAATTTTAATCAATAAGTGTTTGTTCAATCAAGCCCTAACCTAACCTAGTGACTCGATTCTAGTAGAAAGGGTATAGATAAGAAGACCCTCGACACAATCACAAGAGTGGATTAGGTTCTTGTGATTCTTCCCTTGCAAAGAGATGTGTTCTTTCAATGATGTTAATGTGAAAATCATGAACACAAGATTAGATATAGAGATAGAGAGATTTGAGAGTGTTTAGAGAGAAAGAATAATGGCAAGGGATGAGGAATACAAGAGTCAAGGGTGGTATTTATAGGCCAAGAACCCAAACTTGGGAAATATTACCGAGGCCGGCGCGTCCCCCGCGCGTCAGCGAGCGGGTAGCGCGTCAGGCTTCTGTAAACTTTTCCCAAGTGTTGGGTATCGGATCTTATAAATACATATCCTTGCTAAACTTCCAATTGTACTTCACACTAAACCTTAACATTAATCAATCTAAGGTTTACCAACTCAAATAGCCAATTCGAAAATCATTTGTAAAGTGTTTAAAGAGAAAACAAATTACCAAGGGTATAAAGTGTAGATAGGGTAATTTGGAAAGGGTAGAAGTGTTATTCTTCACATGGCATAGAAAAGACAGAAAGAATATGCCTAGGTATATTCCATTACTTGGGGGGGGGGGGGGGGGGAAATGAAATGGAGGGTTGAGATGAGATGATTTGAATTTGATGGTTGAGATCAAAGGAGCCTGTGTTTGGATTTCAAATAATTTGGTGTGTGGGGAAAATGGAGGGTTGAGATGTGTTTTTTTGAAATAGATGGATTGGATTTAAACACTTGTGATGGTATAGAGAGGAGGGTGAGGTGAATGGTTGAGATGTGTTGTAATTTGAATTGAATGGCTAGGATCAAAGGAGCCTCTTTTGAAATTCAAACAATTCCCATGTGTTGAATATGAAGAGTTAAGATGTGTTGTAAGGGAATGGATGGTTGAGATGTAGAGTGTGTAAGGGAATATGTAAGAGTGTAAGAGATTGAGTAAGAGAATAAATGATTTGGATATGATTGGATATGGTGGTATTTGTCTTTTGTAGAAATGAGATTAAGAGAAGATTAAGAAGTAATCTAATTGTCATTAAGAAGAAAAGGTATAGACAATTAAGATTATAATTTGAGAAATTCATAGGTTACTTATAAGTTTAAGTAACGCAACGTCGAGAATCCATAGGTTCATATCTCGTGACTTTCCATGACTCGACATTCTCAACTAATACCTTGGTTCAAACAAGTTAAGTGGTTTTGCTTAATGTAAAGCATAACCCAAGTAGGAAAGGATGCGTTTACGCAAAGTGACCTTTGTCTTAGTTTGACCAATAAGGGAGTAAACCCGTTACGTAATTAGAGAAGACGTAAGCACGGGATATGAGCATATGGATGCTTTAACACGATGTCATGTGAAATATATAAGCTCCCTAAGTTTACAAAAACCTTGGCTTGAGGCGATAGTTAGAAAACATGAGTTGGCGTTTTCCCGTAAATGGGTACTTTAAAAGTATAATCTCTCAAGTCCCAAAACTCGTTTCGAGTGTTCTCAATTAAGCACATAACATATCCATACCTGTATTGAAAGATCCACATTTGTCGGGTAAGGTGAAAGCCGACTTTCAAAATTCGCCCGGAACCATACGGTATCCTGGCGCGTCACCCGCGCGTTGACGCGCGGGCAGCGCGCCAGGAGTAGATATGGGCTCCGGCGATTTTAAGCTAACGTTTGTTATTTTATGTGTTTCGATGGTTTATTTGTCATCATTAAAACATGAAGAGATCTTGATCATGTTGCCTCAACAATCTCCCCCTTTTTTATGATGACAAATAAAAACCGAAAGCAAATAAAATTACAAAACTTAGTGAAGACAAAGTGCGCCTTTGGATTACCTTGCATCTTGACCTTTGCCTTGTAATTTAGTGAAGCCGTTAACATTTCTTGAATGGTCTTCACGCTCTTGCTTTCTTTCTCCCCCTTTTGTCGAATCAAAAAGGTGGAACTACCAATCAAGCCAGGTTTCTGTAACAATTCGCAATTTTAGGTTAACTTTTATTCCCGAAAATTTCACTATTCATTTTTACTATTCACTTTTTACTATTCACTCCCGAAATTTTTATTTCATATTCTCGTAAGTTAAACTATTTTAATGATAATCCGAGAGTTTGACACTCGTCGGATCATTTCTTCAAAAATCACAAAGCCGTGTCCGAGATTTACTTTTAGGTTTAAACGTCATTCTAGCATCCCGATATGTCCATAAAACACTATAAACAATAGAAATATGATTTTCTCTCATTTTAAGACAATTCCAAAAGTTTTGAGCAACCCAATAGAACCTACCACTCATTTTATATTTTATTATGGAGTATATTCACATGTTTAACCATACTTTCAAGTTTCAAATTTTTAGGATACCCAGTTTTATGTTTCGTGGCTTAATAACTTACGGTTAGCAATTTACGGAGTCAAAATGCACAAACTAAGCAAGATAGCACCAAGAGTCATCATCTAGTCACCCTTATCCCTTATGAACCGCCATTTAGGGGGGGGGGGATTCACACTTGTATATTCATCTCATGACTTTAGCCATTAGATCATACTTATTTACAACTTGGTCACCAAGTTTAGGCACTTTCCTAACACTTTCCTAACCTCCTCATCCTAGCCTATATAAATAACTAATTCATGACTTAGAAAACTCATTCTTCTTCCTTTCTTCATCAATAAAAATGCCACACCCTTTAATCCTAGCACCATGATCCTTTGATCTTCAATATACAAGTTACACTACAAAGTTCAAGGTCTTAGTATTCTCTACCTAGTTCTTAAGTTTGTTTGGTGATTCCATGGTTGAATTAGGAGCTACACAAGGTTACTAGGGCTGAAGTTAAATGATTTTCACAAGGGTTAGATCAAGGCTAGCAAGGGTTACAAGAGTTGTGGTAAAGGGTTTGCAAGCATAGGTTTAGTATCCTAGTTCATACTTGACTTCCTTTCTTAAGAGAAAGCCAAAAGTTGTAAGAAACCCTTATACACTTTCCTGCTCAATATCATTTTCATACTTATTATGGTTCTTTCATGCTATATATGGTCTTTGTATTATGTTCATGATGTATAAAAACTAGTAAAACAAGTTATGGTAACTATATATTAACTTATGATAAGTAAACAAGTAAACTAGTGACTTTTATGGAGAACCACGACCAAAATAGTATAACTATGATATTTGTCACTTACTTACTGTTAAAAAGGACTTAACAAGGAAAACATAGCAGTTTGAATCACCCAAAACGAGTAACCGAGTCAAAAGTTATGACCATTTGAAGTTAGCAAAACCAAAACGCCGAAACTGCCGATACCTACTGTTTTGCATTCTGCCATTTTGAAAGTCACCCTTATGATCCGATTCATCAAAACATTGAAACACAAAAGTTGTCCGGAACGCTGTTTTCGTTCAGGGACAAAGAAGCTCGAGCCCTGAAAACGCTTTCCGAGTGATATTTTCTTCAAATTCTTAACAGCCCATTTTTAGACCAAAGTCACTATATAATAGTTATGTTTTACTAAGACCAAGAGGTCTAATGACCTAAAGCTAAGACCACAACCATGGCTAAAGCCAAGATTGAGTCTCAAGACCATGGTTACAATGACCAAGGTCACGGCAAAGCCACGGCTAAAGACCATATAACTTTTAAAGATCAAAGACTTATATATATGTTATCGAATACTACAATAGTAGGGAGCCTCATGTGAGGAGTTCATTAAGTAAGCCATCGAGATGAGTTGTGGATTTACGAATTAAAGTGTCCTGGCTCCTCGAACGTTTACTCCATGACTTCTGAATTATGTCGGCCCGAACGGTAGTAAGAGATGTACAACCTATACATGTTTCATAAACGACTTATATTCAACGACTTACATTATATACTAAGTACTACATCATGAACATTATGCAAGACATATATTGGCAATTCTTCGTATTCTTAGACATTACTCCAAACCTAAGTCGCAACGTTCTGTTATAGGCTGCTCTTAGAGACTTTCACGATTCGACTACCACTTTCATTTCTCATTACATAAGCTTAAGGTGAGTCATAGCCCCTACTCTTTTCATACTTGTTTTAACTCTTTGGGGGGGATACATGCACAACTACTTGCTTACTTGTACAAATACTCAAAACATTTATACTTGATTGTTTTATACTTGATTGTTTTATACTTGATTGTCTTATACTTGATCGCATTATACTTGATGTCATATATACATGATTGCGTTATACTTGATTGTGATACTTCCAGTGGCTCCAGATTAAGTTGCTGGATGACCATTGAGACTTCCGGTGGCTCCAAATTAAGTTGTTGGATGACCATTGAGGCTATTGATACATCCTAACATTTGCGAATGTTGGATACATCATAAACGTGAGGTCTTTGGAGATGAAGTGTAGACTCACGACTAATTGCTTAATTATTTTGATGAACTTATACATGTCTTTATCATACTATATGTTAGCAGTGGGTTGTGAACACACAGGTTACAAGTCTCTTATGGCGGGACTTGTAACTGAGTGGATTCACGATGTCTTTGCTGTGCGCATATTCTTTTAAGACTTTTCAACTATTTTAAGACAAACTCTATGAACTCACCAACCATTGTGTTAACACTTTAGCATGTTTATCTCAGGTTAGTAAGGCGATAGCTAGTGCGTGGAACTTAGAGTCAAGCTGCATATTCTGAAGACTTACGCTTTTATCATTTACCATTCAAAACATTTTTGTACACATTTATGTATCATACTTTGGAATCTCATGTTTGTAACTTTGAATTCATTAATCGAATGGTAACTTTTCAAAATGTCTCATTTAGAGTTCATTTTCTATAACTTGTACTTTGTATTATGAAGTAGCACCCTTATGACACAGTCTTCCGCTGTGGTATTTTGGGGGTGTTACAGATTGGTATCAGAGCCTTGGTTATAGAGAACTAGGTTGCATTTAGTGCCTAGACTAGAACTACTATATACATTAAGACTCTCCTCTTTATTTGCCTTACACACACTACATACACATATGCTTTTTGGTTAGAGGTTTGCTTAGTTCCACGCTGTTGGATAATGTGACTTTAGTATTATAAGGAGCCCCAGAGATTAGCCGAGTCATTAAAAACATGGAGCTCAGTAATAACTAATTAGTTAACTTGATCTTGTGACAGTTCTTGTTTGATAAGACACAAGATTTGAGTTAAATAATATTATTGCTTAGCTTTAGGGATTTGATGGCTTGATTATCTTACTATCTGCCTCAGAAGGCGGATTTTGTGTCGGAAATTCTTAAGTAAGATGTTTTAGAATCTCCTTATTTAAATGGATTGGGACGCCTCTTCATTTAAATAAAGAAATTATAAATCACCGAACCATAAGTTTATGAGACCTTACTTATATAAATTTGGACGCTTCTTTATGTAAGTAATGTGTTATAAATAAGTGGGCTTAATTGTAGCCGATACAACTCCTTAACCACAACCTTAGACGAATCAGAGTGAACACCACTATATTAGAGATCCCGAATTCTCTTAGACACACCGTAAGTAGTTAACATCAACTGAACTTCGGGACGAAGTTCTCCTTAAGGGGTAGAGACTGTAACAATTCGCAATTTCAGGTTAACTTTTATTCCCGAAATTTCACTATTCATTTTTACTATTCACTTTTTACTATTCACTCCCGAAATTTTTATTTCATATTCTCGTAAGCTAAACTATTTTAATGATAATCCAAGAGTTTGACACTCGTCGGATCATTTCTTCAAAAATCACAAAGCCGTGTCCGAGATTTACTTTTAGGTTTAAACGTCATTCTAGCATCCCGATATGTCCATAAAATACTATAAACAATAGAAATATGATTTTCTCTCATTTTAGGACAATTCCAAAAGTTTTGGAATTTTACGTTTTCCAGTTCAGCGTTTTACGCGAATTACGCGTTTTCAGCTTACGATTTCCAGTTTTAGCAGGGTTTGAGCAACCCAATAGAACCAACCACTCATTTTATATTTTATTATGGAGTATATTGACATGTTTAACCATACTTTCAAGTTTCATATTTTTAGGATACCCGGTTTTAAGTTTCGTGGCTTTATAACTTACGGTTAGCATTTTACGGAGTCAAAATGCACAAACTAAGCAAGATAGCACCAAGAGTCATCATCTAGTCACCCTTATCCCTTATGAACCGCCATTTAGGGGGGGGGGGGATTCACACTTGTGTCTTCATCTCATGACTTTAGCCATTAGATCATACTTATTTACATCTTGGTCACCAAGTTTAGGCACTTTCCTAACACTTTCCTAACCTCCTCATCCTAGCCTATATAAATAACTCATTCATGACTTAGAAAACTCATTCTTCTTCCTTTCTTCATCAATAAAAATGCCACACCCTTTAATCCTAGCACCATGATCCTTTGATCTTCAATATACAAGTTACACTACAAAGTTCAAGGTCTTAGTATTCTCTACCTAGTTCTTAAGTTTGTTTGGTGATTCCATGGTTGAATTAGGAGCTACACAAGGTTACTAGGGCTGAAGTTAAATGATTTTCACAATGGTTAGATCAAGGCTAGCAAGGGTTACAAGAGTTGTGGTAAAGGGTTTGCAAGCATAGGTTTAGTGTCCTAGTTCATACTTGACTTCCTTTCTTAAGAGAAAGCCAAAAGTTGTAAGAAACCCTTATACACTTTCTTGCTCAATATCATTTTCATACTTATTATGGTTCTTTCATGCTATATATGGTCTTTGTATTATGTTCATGATGTATAAAAACTAGTAAAACAAGTTATGGTAACTATATATTAACTTATGATAAGTAAACAAGTAAAGTAGTGACTTTTATGGAGAACCACGACCAAAATAGTATAACTATGATATTTGTCACTTACTTACTGTTAAAAAGGACTTAACAAGGAAAACATAGCAGTTTGAATCACCCAAAACGAGTACCCGAGTCAAAAGTTATGACCATTTGAAGTTAGCAAAACCAAAACGCCGAAACTGCCGATACCTACTGTTTTGCATTCTGCCATTTTGAAAGTCACCCTTCTGATCCGATTCATCAAAAAGTTGAAACACAAAAGTTGTCCGGAACGCTGTTTTCGTTCAGGAACAAAGAAGCTCGAGCCCTGAAAACGCTTTCCGAGTGATATTTTCTTCAAATTCTTAACAGCCCATTTTTAGACCAAAGTCACTATATAATAGTTATGTTTTACTAAGACCAAGAGGTCTAATGACCTAAAGCCAAGACCACAACCATGGCTAAAGCCAATATTGAGTCTCAAGACCATGGTAACAATGACCAAGGTCACGGCAAAGCCACGGCTGAAGACCATATAACTTTTAAAGATCAAAGACTTATATATATGTTATCGAATACTACAATAGTAGGGAGCCTCATGTGAGGAGTTCATTAAGTAAGCCTTCGAGATGAGTTGTGGATTTACGAATTAAAGTGTCCTGGCTCCTCGAACGTTTACTCCATGACTTCTGAATTATGTCGGCCCGAACGGTAGTAAGAGATGTACAACCTATACATGTTTCATAAACGACTTATATTCAACGACTTACATTATATACTAAGTACTACATCATGAAATTTATGCAAGACATATATTGGCAATTCTTCGTATTCTTAGACGTTACTCCAAACCTAAGTCGCAACGTTCTGTTATAGGCTGCTCTTAGAGACTTTCACGATTCGACTACCACTTTCATTTCTCATTACATAAGCTTAAGGTGAGTCATAGCCCCTACTCTTTTCATACTTGTTTTAACTCTTTGGGGGGGATACATGCACAACTACTTGCTTACTTGTACAAATACTCAAAACATTTATACTTGATTGTTTTATACTTGATTGTTTTATACTTGATTGTCTTATACTTGATCGCATTATACTTGATGTCATATATACATGATTGCGTTATATTTGATTGTGATACTTCCAGTGGCTCCAGATTAAGTTGCTGGATGACCATTGAGACTTCCGGTGGCTCCAAATTAAGTTGTTGGATGACCATTGAGGCTATTGATACATCCTAACATTTGCGAATGTTGGATACATCATAAACGTGAGGTCTTTGGAGATGAAGTGTAGACTCACGACTAATTGCTTAATTGTTTTGATGAACTTATACATGTCTTTATCATACTATATGTTAGCAGTGAGTTGTGAACACACAGGTTACAAGTCTCTTATGGCGGGACTTGTAACTGAGTGGATTCACGATGCCTTTGCTGTGCGAATATTCTTTTAAGACTTTTCAACTGTTTTAAGACAAACTCTATGAACTCACCAACCATTGTGTTGACACTTTAGCATGTTTATCTCAGGTTAGTAAGGCGATAGCTAGTGCGTGGAACTTAGAGTCAAGCTGCATATTCTGAAGACTTACGCTTTTATCATTTACCATTCAAAACATTTTTGTACACATTTATGTATCATACTTTGGAATCGCATGTTTGTAACTTTGAATTCATTAATCGAATGGTAACTTTTCAAAACGTCTCATTTAGAGTTCGTTTTCTATAACTTGTACTTTGTATTATGAAGTAGCACCCCTATGACACAGTCTTCCGCTGCGGTATTTTGGGGGTGTTACAGTTTCGAACTTGGGACTGTGGGGTAAATGAGCTAGCTTGTATGTGCACCTGAAGGTGCTCCCCCTTGAACATAGCTCCCCCTAGATCGTTGCTCCCCCTTGTTTCAAGGCGGGGATCCATGGGTCAAGAGCCTCACCTTTGCGGTGTCCTAGCTACACATAAAAATCACAACATGCAACAAACAAGAAATTCTCACATGTGAAAGTTCCAAGAATGGGTTAGGTTACCATTTGGATACTTGCAACATGGGTTAGTTCACAACATTACAATATATATTAGTGTCCAAGATGACTCCACTATCCAAATGTTGAGCAAGACACAAGAATAAATATATATGTAGGTAAGAAATCAATCATTATAGTTTCCAAATATCAAAAGAAATCATATCAAGAAAACAAGCATCACAGGCATTTTATTAAACACACATAATGAAGGACATACAATATGAACATCCTTCAATCCTATCATATTTTATTCATACAAGCTTGTGAAAAGCCCTAGATTGTTACTAGTAGAGCAAGGTGTCACTACATCACTCTTCATCCTTTTCTTGAAGAGTCACCCTTGAGATGTCTTTGAGAACGGTGGTTGATGAGTGCTCAAACACTCATCATTTTTGGTCAAATCTGAGCTGCAAAATATTTAAAAACACTCAAAAATGCATCAAAATACAGAAAATATCCAAAGATTGTGTTTTATATGTTTCATATGCAAAATGATTAAAAACAGATGAAAAACAAAAAAAGTTTGCATAATTGGCAGTTTTAGTCCCTCAACTTTTATAAATTGTCAAAACTAGTCCCTGAACATTTGTTTTGAAAGAAAAGCCAACCCAAGGCATTTAAAAGTCAAAAGTTATAAAATATGGTCCTTGGATGAAAAGATTTGAAAATTTTATAATTTTAGTCCCTCAAGTTTAAAAATTGGCAAAACTAGTCCTTGGGAATTTAATGTTTGGAAAATAAGCAACATTGGCCCTTGGGAAATTAAAGGATGGCGATTATGGTCCTTGAAGTTATTTTGGAAAGTTGGCAGAAACACCCCCTATTTTCAGCTTATTGCACTTTTGGTCCTTGTGTTTTGTTAACTACAAACCAAATGGATCTACCCTTTTATTACCCAACAAATAAACCCAAATCCCTTCCAAGCCCACTACCCTCCTAAGCCCACACCCCTGAGTTATTAAACTCGGTCAAGAAGTCAACACCCCAAAACCACCTTCCCTCCTAAACTGCAAAACCACCACACCATTACCACTCACATGTGACCCTGCAATACCACTGCCATTAGCCACCCTACACACTCCTCCACTCCACACCCTACACCAAACAGTCCCCTACATCCCCTCTCCTCATTAATTGCCCCAACTACCAAACCAACCCCCACTAAAACTACAAAGTTCCCTTTTCCCGCCAAAAGGGATTTGAAGGCCATGATTGATTGGAAGCCATCCAATGGCTGGGAATGAAGTGGGAAAGAGAGAAGAATGTGCCAGGGCCTATATAAGTGAAAGAAAATGAAGAAAGAAAGAGTAGTTAGTTAGTAGTAGTAGTAGTAGTGTAGTATTTAGTTTTAGCCTTTCATATTGAATTAGTGTAACCTGTGTTTTTAAATGTTGATTTAAAATTCCAAGTTTTAATTTCAGTCCTGATAATATAATTTCAAGTTTATTTAATCAACAATTCCATTTTCATTGTTCAATTTAAAATTTGCTCAAAATTCTTAGATTTCTCATTTTACCCAAAAGTTGCTAAATTGGATTACTTACTGATTCATAAGGCTCATTTTATCAGTGTAAGTTGATTGCAACCATTACATTTCATTTTCACATGTTGTACTTAAAATAAAAAAATATAAAAAAATTCAGTGATAACTGAAAAATTCAAAAAGAAAGAAGAAGAAAAGAAAGAAGCTGTGGAAGCAGGGTTTAGAACCTCATGAGAGGTATTAGGTTAGGATGGAAACTGATTCACTCATGGTTTTGAGCACAAAGCTCATTGTAAGTTCCAATTTCAATTTTTAGGATAAGTCATGCATAATTTGGGATTATGAATTGCTGTTGTTAATTATTGTTTGTCTTTGCTTATTTATGTTTACTTTAGCTTAATATCAGTTAACATATCAGGTTCTTAGATTAGATAAGTCATTTGCTCCATTAAAGTTTCTAAATCAGTATTTAAAGTAGTGTTTGGATCTGCCTATTTAACTGTGTTCTTGTATGTTTCTTTGGTTAAAAATTTTTTAGACATCATTCATAGGTTTAGTTTAGCTCAGTCAAGACTTAACTTTGGTAGCTTTTTACAAGAAAAGGTCAAATCTCATAATTATGGTTCTATGTTATGAACTGTTATGAATCTTGGATATCAAATCCTTGAATTTGGTGTAAAAATGGTTTAGTTTGTTAAGTTTTACTTCATTTAGGTCTAATAAACTTCAATTAATCATCTGTGATCAACCAAACTTCACAAAAGTCAAAATTCCAAGTTCATCAAAAAAGTTAAAATTCGCCATTTGTGCAAAAAACCAGATATTTGTGGGAATTTTAGGGATTTTTGTGTAAGGATTCAGACCTCAAGCTTTTTATAAGTTTTAGTTTGCCAGCTTAGCTTTAGGAATCTGTCCTAATATTATTTTTAGGATTTTTTGTTGTGGCTTATTCATTGGTGCAAACAGGCCTGCAGGCCCATTCACTCCCCTGCACCAGGGCACCCCCCATTTCTTGGCCATTTTCAATGGCCTCTGTACTGTTCATTAGTGGGCCCTTCAGGGAGCTTATTGGCTTTTTGAAAAGCCAATAAGCTCCTCTACAAGGGTCAAGGCTCATTTTAAGTTTCCTGGCTTATTTCATAGGACTGCATGCCCAATCAACCTTGTCCCATTTCCTGACCCATGCTGATCACTCAGCTTTTGTACACATCTTTCAGACCCTCCCCTGACTTCCTTAGTGGCTCCCATGACCTGCTTATTGGCTTTTTGAAAAGCCAATAAGCTCAGATTATTGGTCCTACTTTTGATTTGGGCTTCCAATCCCCCTAGTGGGCCCCACATAGCCTACTACTTGGCCATTGTGGCCTATGTGGACTGTGTGGTATTTGTGTTTGCTTATTCAGCTTATTGGGTTTTTCAGAGCACCTTTTTGCTTATTTCCACTTATTTCAAGTACCCTCAACTTAATTGTAGCTTATTTTAGCTTTGGTTTGAGTTGTGTGCCTTTTTATAAGCTTATTCATGTTCAAAAAGTCCTAATAAGCTAAGAAAGTTTAGCCTGTTAAGAACTTGGTTCCCCATAGAGCTTATTTTTAAGCTTCCAGCCAAGTCCTTTTATTAAAGTTTCATATTTTTAGTATTTAAAGAGTTTTGCAAAAGAAAATCCCATAAAGTCAAAAATAAAGTAAGTGATAGTTTCTATTTAAGCTCTTTAGCTAATTTTTAGCTTATTCAATAAGCTAATCTCATTTTTATAATTTTCCTAGGTTCTAGTAGTTATAAAATAATTTTAGAAAAAGTTTTATATTTTTCATTGTGCATTTGCTATTTTTCTTAATTTAATTTAGTTTTTATTAATTAATAATTAGTTTTTAATTAGTAATAATTGTTTAAAAAGTCTTAAAAATATATTTTCTGTTTTAAAATTGGTTTTATATTATTTTACATTTTTCCAAGTTTAAATTTTATTTTTCTAAGTTAAATTTATAATTATTTGTATTTTAGTGTAATTTAAATAATTAAAAGTAAATAGGAAATTAGTAATTAATTAATAATAAATAATTAAATAGTGTAAAAATTAATTTTCTTTTTCTAAAAATTTTCTTTTATCATTAGGATTATATAAATGTAATTTTCATATTCGTAGGTATTTTATTTCACAAAACTCGCGTTTTATTTCGTACGTTCACGTAACTTTATTTGAACGTACGCATTTTTAAGTTTTAAACGTTTCCGGGTTTTCTAAATTTACAGTCTTGTTAATATAGCTTTTTTAAGCTATTTCCTTGTATATTTCAGTAGTATAATCATTCATAACCCTTTTCCGTTCAAATTCACCCGATCACAAACCCGTTTGAATACCATTGCACGCCTCGTCGGGACATAACTACCCGGGGAAACACTGTACTCCCTCGTAGATTGACTCTGAGTTGTTTGACCTATTTGACCACACCCGTGGTTGATTTAGGTTGACCGTTTGGATCCAATCAGCGGTCATCACCAACATGTCATTGTTGATTGATTTGTGTAGTTCTCTAATCTCCTCACGTAAAGCGAGAATATTCCGCTCAATTACACCATTAGTTGAGCAACATGCACACCTACGAGTGTGATCATTCTCAAGTGGTTCGCCAAATTTTCCTTCAATCTTGGCCCAAATGTCATCTCCAACAAAACGAAGTTTGAGAAAATCTTTCACAATTTGGATTTCCGCACTACTAATGTTATCCCAATCTATGTTTTCCTCTTCTTCCCTTGTCATCATTCTCCTACCATCATTAAAGTGGTATGATGACCCAACAAATTCATCTTCCATATCCATTTTGAGTGTGTTTTAAGTGTTATTTGATCCAAGCAAGGTTTGATGTCAAGGTAACTAGCAAGATTACTCCTTTTATAGGTGAATTAAGTTGGTAGTTAGGATTCTTAGCACATAAAAGTTGGTCATGTTATCAATGATCAAGGTACAAAGATGCTTGATAAGATGTTCAACCCATCTAAGTCATGTACTAATATGCCTAGATCACATGGTGTTGGGAAGAGATATTCAATGAAAAATGAGTGTTCTAGATAGGCTTAAGTTGAGGTTGGGTGGACTAGAAACCCATGCTAGTTACTATCATTTCCCATGCATGAAACTACAAGTAATTAACTATTTGGAGATAGCATTATTCAATTTAATTTAAGCATGCAACATGTAGTTTATCACATAAGGTGAACAAGTAGAATTAGATACTAGATCTTTAACACAAGTGTGAGTTGTGATGAATATCATATCTAATCTTGGAAGTTATGACAAAATCAATATTATCAAGATTAAGCAAGATAAATTGTGTCAAATTTTCTTGTTCAATGCACATTGTATAGACATGTAGAATCTTGGATATTATCAATCATAAGTTGAATAATGAGTTGACGCATATCTTTCTTCTTGGAAGATATTTATTTAGGCTTCCATGCATGCCTCCATATAAGCCTTAATCATGTAAACACATAAGCTCTAATAGCATCTAAAGATTGTTCTCCTAAGATGCATGTTATCCATGAACATCCAAACCTATCCCAAAAGCAAATTGGATTTTTGAAAAATGTCATGCCAAAACTTAGACTTGTTTGTTTTGTGACCTAAGTGTCCTTTTATTTTAGTCACCAATGACTTTTTGTATAGGACGACCCCTCGCTTCTCTCACTTCCTTAGGATTGCCTTCATCCGAAACATTAACTAGTAATGTCGGCGACCTTTCTTGATCTTGAACTATAGGTTCATTGATCACATCATCTTCTTCCGAAGGAGATGATTTAGGCTCGGGCATGCTCTCATCAAAGGTCACATTGAGAGATTCCTCAATCCTCATTATTTCCTTGTTAAGCACTATGTATGCTTTACTAGTTTGAGAGTATCCTAGGAACACACCTTCATACGACTTTAGGTCGAATTTGGTAAGATATTCTTTGGTGTTAAGTATAAATACTTTGCAACCAAATACTCTAAAATACTCTAAGGAAGGCTTCCTATTTCTAAGTATTTCATATGGAGTTTTATTAATGACCTTTCTTATATGAACTCTATTAAAGATATAACATGCGGTATCTAGGGCATGACTCCAAAACTTTTGTGGGATGGATTGCTCGTCAAGCATTGCACAACTCATCTTTCTTAACTTACGATGTGTTCTTTCAACAATCTCAGGCGATTGAGAAGTGAACGGGCCCGATAAGTTATAAGATATTCCATGTTGTTCACAAAAGGTTCCAAATTGCATTTTATCAAATTCACTACTATGATTTGTTTTAATAGAGACAATTAAATAATCAAGTAGGTTTTCAAGTTTCTTTCTTAAAATGTTGAATTTATTCAAGACTCCATCCTTGTTTTCAAAGAACAAAATCCAAGTGTAATTTGAATAATCATCTACAATCATTAAAGTGTAGAAGTTTCCTCCATAACTTTGGATCAGAGATGGACCATACAAATCCAAATGAATCAACTCTAAAACCCTATTCGTTGTCACTTCCTTTTTATTCCTATTATTGGTTTGTCCTTGACTGCCTACACATGTGTCACAATAATGCCTTTCAAAGCTCAACTTTGGTAAATTCCGTACTAGCTTGTTAGAAGCTAGGTTTTGAACTAACCTCATATTGGCGTGACCTAACCTCCTATGCCAAAGCGTTGTGTTGTCCACCATGGACGTAAGACATATGTGTTGCTTAGAATTATCACCCAACTTGCATGTATATAAGTTATTTTTCCTATGACCTTTTGCTAACACAACACCATTTTTACTAATAGTGCAATCTACCTTAGTAAATTTAACCTCACAATCATCATCACTTAATTGACTCACACTAATCAAATTGAAACTTAGACCCCTAACATGCTCAACATTGGAGATTTCTATGGAGTCATGAAGGACATTACCTTTGCCAACAATTTTGCCGTTAAGTTTGCTTCTAAAAATGACTTGATTGCCATTATACGCCGTGTATGATGTAAACAATCTTCTATTCCCGGTTGTGTTTAGTGCAACCACTATCCCCTACCCACTCATCGGTTGTAGATCACTTTTGAGACAAACCTACAACAAAAGTATAACTCATGCTTTTGGTACCCATTGTTTCTTGGGTCCATTTTGGTTAGCATTTAAAGTGCCCAAGTTAAAAATTCTTGGGTCTTAAAGCAAGACACATAATTTCTCAATACCAAATTTAGAGAAAGCGGACCAAGGATTGTTTTGATAGTCATTTTGAATTTGATAACTTGGTCTACGGTTATGATATCCTTGAGGTCTAAAGAAGTTTTGGTTTGGATAGGAGTTGTCTCTCCTTTGGTAATTGTTATATTGATATTGAGAAGACTTTTGACCATAGTTAGAGAAATTTCTTCTTTGGTTATTTTGAAAAGATAGTCTTTGGTTGTATGAGGTAGAAGATCTCATATTGGGTGTAGGCAAAAGTGGTCTATGATTTACTCGAGGTTGTGAGTATCCAAGTCCATTGCGAGTGCTTGAGTTAGAAAATTGTTTTGGGTTTTCTCTTCTTGCAATGGGAGCTTGATTACCTCGAGTACTTACAAGAGGAGCTTGAGGAGTAATTGGTTTAATGACTTTGTTTGATGAAGATCCAATTTTCCTCAGAGGCCTGGCTCGCTGATAGCGTGTTGACGCGTCAGCCAGCGCGTCAGCCTCGGGGATTTTTGGGGCCTCGTTTTCTTTACCCTTTACAAATGTTATTGGTTTTGTTAGGCTTATGGGAATGGTTGTTCCTTGTTTAAAAAATCCAAGACCTCCCTTATCTTGAGAAACCTTTTGACGACTTATTATTTCTTCTAAATCATTTGTGCTCTTTTTATATTTTGAAAAGCTTAACGACTCCTTTTAAAGTTTAGAAACTTTGTCATTCAAAGAGTCAACCTCAATTGTGAGTTTCTCACATCTTTTACATGGTTCAACCACCTCTTTGCAATTCCTTAGTGTCTTTATTTCTTTTTTAAGTTCGTAAAATCTTTCGTTAGACTTAATGCGTTCTTGTTCAAGAAGACGTTTTTCTTCAATGACTTTTTCAAAAGTTTTTCTAAAATCATCATTAAACTTAACTAGTTCCTCATTCTCCTTTTGTAAATTGATAATATCTAAGTTATTAGAAGAATAAGAGTTTAGAGATACCTCAAATTTTTCTTGAGCCATAAGACACGTGGCGTCATTTGTTGGTTGGTCTTCATCTTCACTATCACTCCACGCACCTCCAATGAATGCCTTGTTCACTCTAGGCTTAGCGCATTCATTGATGAAATGACCCTTCTCTCCGCAATTGTAACATCCTTGGGTGCGTCTTGAGCTTTCACCAACCTTGTTGTCACTACTTCGGTTTCCCCCAAAGTTGTTCCTTCCACCATTATCTCGGTTTCCAAACCGATTTCTTCTACCAAAGTTACCACCTTTCCTAAAGAACCTCTGAAAGTTCTTAGCCATGAGATTATATTCTTCGTCATTCATATCATCTTCTTCATTGCTATCATCTTGACTATTACTATCATCACTAGCTTGAGTACTAGTGTCCTTAGCTTTAAGAGCCAAAGACTTAACCTTCTCCTTTTTGTCTTTGGTACTTGCCTTGTCCTTCTCAAGAATCATCTCATAGACTTTGAGATTCCCAATAAGCTCATCAAGAGGTAGTTCCGCCAAATTCTTGGCTTCTTCTATGGCCGTCACCTTTGACCTCCACTTTCTTGGAAGTGCTCGAAGAAACTTCCTTACATGGTTCTTGTTATAGAAGCTAGGATCTAGAGCCGTAAGGCTAGTGATAATAGCATTGAACCTTGTGTAACCATTATCAATGGTTTCTTCATCCGAGACAGTAAACTTCTCATATTGTTGTATTAGCAAGTCGATCTTGCAATATTTCACTTGAGAGTTTCCTTGATAAGTAATGATGAGAGAGTGCCAAATTTCCTTGGCGGTCTTGCAAACATGACCCCTCTCGAACTCCCTTCGAGGTAGAGCATTATAGATCAACGTCTTAGCTTCATCATTCTTACCAAGCTTTCTCCTCTCATCATCATTAAGATCCAAATGTGGCTTTTTCACTAACAACTTTGTTTCTGAGTCTTCCACCATGAACTCAAAGTTGCCATTTTGGATGATTTCCCACAAATCAAGATCTTTGGACCTAACATAGGTCTCAAATCGGGTTTTCCAAAAACAAAACCCATCGGTTTCTAGCAAAGGTGATCTTTCCATAGAACACCCCTCAACATAGTTCTCTTGAGCCATGGATCGATATTCTACTTTACCAAAAATCTTAGTTAGGATTTTCGATTTTTGGAAAAGAAGTTTTTGACTTAAAACGACTTCTCGGGAAGGCTTTAACACTAAAAAAACTTGAGTATACTGCTCTGATACCAATTGTAGAACCATAGAGGGGGTGAATACGGTTTCTTTGACTTTTTAGATGTTTAAAAACTTTAAGCCAAAGAGAACACCAAGTGGTTGTAAAATAATCCAACAACCACTAACACAACCAAAGTATATAAAGCAAGTAAAAACACAACGATATATACTGGTTCGGGATGGGGGGTTTATACCATTCATACGTCCAGCTACGAATCTGCGACTCCGATACTACTTACTAGTATAATCCTTTCGGTAGACTATAAACCATTATAATTCACTCTACAGATATTCACCAATATCGATGCTCACAAAGAAGGAGTTACTCCCACGGTATTCCGCCCTCGGAAACCACCCAAAAGAATCTCGCGATTCGACTTCACCTAAGGGTCACCAAGACCACTACCAATACTTCCCACCGAAAGTATCAAACCCCAAATAGATCCCCAATGATCTAGGGTTGGTCACCAAGACACAAGACTTCCCTCACAAACAATTTGAATGAATAAGTGTTTGTTCAATCAAGCCCTAACCTAACCTAGTGACTCGATTCTAGTAGAAAGGGTATAGATAAGAAGACCCTCGACACAGTCACAAGAGTGGATTAGGTTCTTGTGATTCTTCCCTTGCAAAGAGATGTGTTCTTTCAATGATGTTAATGTGAAAATCAAGAACACAAGACTAGAGATCTATAGGCCAAGAACCCAAACTTGGGAAATTTTACCGAGGCCGGCGCATCACCCGCACATCAGCGAGCCAGGCTTCTATAAACTTTTCCCGAGTGTTGGGTGTTGGATCTTATAAATACCTATCCTTGCTAAACCCCCAATTGTACTTCACACTAAACCTTAACATTAATCAATCTAAGGTTTACCAACTCACATAGCCAATTCGAAAATCATTTGTGAAGTGTTTAAAGAGAAAACAAATTACCAAGGGTATAAAGTGTAGATAGGGTAATTTGGAAGGGGTAGAAGTGTTATTTCTCACATGGCATAGAAAAGAGAGAAAGAATATGCCAAGGTATATTCCATTACTTGGGGGAGGAAATGAGATGGAGGGTTGACATGAGATGATTTGAATTTGATGGTTGAGATCAAAGGATCCTATGCTTGGATTTCAAATAATTTGGCATGTGGGGAAAATGGAGGGTTGAGATGTGTTTATTTGAAATAGATGGCTAGGATCAAAGGGAGCCTAGGTTTGGATTGAAAAGATATTCTAAAGGAATATGCTTTGCTTGGGGGGAAAGGGTGAATCAATGGTTGAGATGGTTTTGGTTTGAAATAGATGGCTTGGATTTAAACACATGTGATGGTATCGAGAGGAGGGTAAGGTGAATGGTTGAGATGTGTTGTAATTTGAATTGAATGGCTAGGATCAAAGGAGCCTCTTTAGAAATTCAAACAATTCCCATGTGTTGAATATGAAGGGTTAAGATGTGTTGTAATGGAATGGATGGTTGAGATGTAGAATGTGTAAGAGAATATATAAGAGTGTAAGAGATTGTGTAAGAGAATATATGATTTGGATATGATTGGATATGGTGGTATTTGTCTTTTGTAGAAATGAGATTAAGAGAACATTAAGAAGTAATTTAATTGTCATTAAGAAGAAAAGGTTTAGACAATTAAGATTATAGGTTAAGAAATTCATAGGTTACTTATAAGTTCAAGTAAAACAATGTCGAGAATCCATAGGTTCGTATCTCGTGACTTTCCACGACTCGACGTTCTCAACTAATACCTTGGTTCAAACAAGTTAAGTGCTTTGCCTTAATGTAAAGCATAACTCAAGTTGGAAAGGATGCGTTTACGCAAAGTGACATTTGACTTAGTTTGACCAATAAGGGAGTAAACCCGTTACGTAATTAGATAAGAAGTAAGCACGAGATATGAGCATATGGATGCTTTAACACGATGTCATGTGAAATATATAAGCTCCCTAAGTTTAGAAAAACCTTGGCTAGAGGCGATAGTTAGAAAACATGAGTTGGCATTTTTCCGTAAATGGGTACTTTAAAAGTAGGATCTCTCAAGTCTCAAAACTCGTTTCGAGTGTTCTCAATTAAGCACATAACATATTCATACCTGTATTGAAAGATCTACATTTGTCGGGTAAGGGGAAAGCCGACTTTCGAAATTCGCCCGGAACCATACAGTGTCTTGGCGCGTCACCTGCGCCAGGAGCAGATATGGGCTCCGGCGATCTTAAGCTAACGTTTGTTATTTTATGTGTTTCGATGGTTTATTTGTCATCATTAAAACATGAAGAGATATTGATAATGTTGCCTCAACAACTTGGATTATAGAGGATTATAAGTTCGAATTTCTCAAAATATATTTTTCGTTTTTCCCACTTTTCCAAAAAAAAAAATAAATAAATAATATTACATAGTCCTCGAGAGCTTGGAGAATTGCTATAAGTTGAAGCATAAATATGCCTACCCCAAAAGAAGAGCAAAATAACGATAGATTGATCACAAAGCATGTGAAATATGAGTCATTGAACCATAACAAGTGAACAATACTATAATAGTTTCCCTACTAACACTGTTGGCTCTATCATTGATTTGTCTTCAAGTCGAATAACACTTCCAAACAACTCTTGAGTTTTGACAATTTAAATGATGGATTATACTTTAGAGGCATATCCAAACTTCAAACATTTTTACTTTTCAGACACAACTTATGTTACATCATTCACTTTGTTAAATAACCGGTACACTTTGTTAATTGCTTGACATCATAATTAGGATTACGAGTTGTAAGATTATGTTACTATTATAGGAGGTTGTTTCAAGACCATGCAACTTACCTGATTAAATTGTTATTATTTAATATTGTGATACTAGGAGGTTATAGGAGGTTTTTATTCCAATGTTAATAATTTGGGGAGTAAATTGTTATTGTATATATTGTTTGGGGATTATAATTGCGTTGCATATTGATTTGAGGTGGTATTGGTTGTAACTATAAGATGACGGGGTTAACTTAAACTTGTACAATTATAAATGTGAGATGTGGGCTCTAAAATGCTAAAACTTAAAAATATAAATTTTTTAGAAGCGAAAAAATTAGGGTTTTAAAGAGAGATAAGAATGGCTATTTCAAACACGGCGGCCGCAATGAGCAACTTAAGGTATAGATCCCTTTTTGTTCATTTAATTTGCATTATTGGTTTTGATCTACTTCTCTAACATTTTTTATTTGTTTCTCATTCGATAAGTTGCTTGATTGATTTTTTTAATAATTGTATATATATACTTTGATTTCGCACCATAACTCTATGTTTTAGAAAACTGGTAGGACTGTAAAATCTAACAAAAAATCCATCTCTTAAATTATGCGATTAAAGAAGTTTTGTTTCCGAAAGAATTTATCAACATGAAATGCAATCACGTTAGTAATGGTGATTCCATTAGTTATGTCTCTTGTATCTTTGAGGTGTTAGTTATGAATATGTGTGAGAAAAATGAATCTTAATTCTGTTCTAGATTGGCAAAAAAAACTAGAATTGTATAAGTTTAGCGTGGATAAAACGTAGAAACAATTTTCAAAAGTTAATATATCATCGAAGCATATTTTGAAACTAGATGATTACCTGTGCATAGCATTGATAGTGTATAGTAACATTAATTTGTGTGTTCAAGTTTTTGTTTATGTATAGATGGGTGAGAATAAGTGAGATTCAAGATCGTTAGTGGTTTAAATTGTAATTAAGTAATTACAATTTTAAATATTTAATAGATTGTGTTGCCTATTATAAGAAGGGGTATTTTACGCCAACAACATTACTCATTTTTTAACTTTTTATAAAGTTATAAGAAAATAATTTTTCTCTTTATATGTAGTTTAGATAATCCACCCTTAGATTATATTATCAGATAAAAGTTATCTGCAACTATTGTTTAAAGATAGCTTTATAAAAATTCTTTTAGATCTCTTTGAATTTTAATATTGTTTTGAAATAATTTTTTTATAAAAACTTTTGATTGCTAAATTTGTAATACGTTGTTGATTAACCGATAAAAATTAAGTAGGCGTTGTGAAATGCTCAAACATTGTCTATAATTTATGGCACATACAAGATTTAATATTGGATAGTCGAATTAAAATTTATTCTTTGGACAAAACATATGTTAATTAGTAGCCAAAAATGTTTAATATTTTTTTTTTTTTTTGGTTTAATGAGGTTTTTTAGTTCATATGTATTGGGTGGAAATTTCGTTGCTTATCTTTTACTAACAAGAATGTGAAAAAATTGGATACGGGTATTCTACCTTTGAACTCGTTGAACTTATGGAATATATTATGCTTGGGATTTAGCGATTGGTTTTGATTCCTGAAATAAGCTTATATTATGATATGCTTGCATGTGTTGTGTCACACTAATTTTGATATGTGATATATGACTCACTAGTCACTATGCATATAGGTCGACATAAGAAATGATGTATTTTAGGTTGTGGATGGTTATTGTATCCCAAACATCGCGTAACACATTTTTTGAGTACACAGATGCACAAACAATTAGTTTAGGCTAAGATATGCAACTTTTTGTGTAGAAGTTTCCCCTTTTGATTAATTGGGGTCATTGGTTGGAAATATAAAAATATGTATATTTGTTTCAGCATAGTTTATCTGGATTGTTATTGTGATAACAGGAACCCCGCAGAGTTGGCACTTCCTATTGTTCAGTTGTCTGCAGAACATGAAAGAGCCGCTCAGCATAGCCTTAAGGTTTATTGCAAACTGATTGAATACTACAATGTTTTACATGACCGTGCTCTAGATAAGGTAAATTACTTACTATGTTTGCTTTTCAAATCTCTATCACATGATTGTTGTATGGGGATGATTGATCTATTCACATTGTGTAATAACTTAATACTTGTTGGTTCTCATTTTATATTTTTTTTATCTTTGTGTTTGTTATTTATATACTTGGTTCCTAACTAATGGTATGAGTTTCATGCAGCCATTATATCTACAAAGATGTTTGCACTACAAAGTACAAGAGAATCGCAAAAGAAGGTAACTGTTACTAAATAATTTCACTAGTTTTTAAATCTTAGAAACTGATTATTATACATTCTTTTTCGGGTAATATCCTAAAAATTAGTAAATCGGTTTGTTAATGCGAAACATTTCTTTCTTTTCGGTGAATTCATAGGCTGATCTTTGTTGTAGTCGTTTGTTTAGTTGATTTTTTTCTTTTGTTATCAACTTAATGCATACATTATTGTCTATAGTCTATTTATAGCATTTGATTTTTGTTACCTTTTTGTGGATGGTGCTCCTTGTTCATATGATCACCATTTGACATGCTTTGTTGTCAGGCAAAGATCTAGAGATGTAACTTTCAATTTCAAATGCTACAACGACATGTGTCAGACAACCGAAGGTAAGCCATGTTTCATGACTCAAGTTTTCTAAAGTCTCCAAACCACATAGTTGCTTTTTGTAATTTACTTTTATTTTACTGTCATTAGCAGTAGTGTATATTACTAGGTGCCTTGATTTATCATAACCGGGCTATTTAATCATTTTGCTCAAAGATCGCTTAAAAATTGGTCAACAAATCGATTAATCGGACAAAAACGGTCTAATCGGATTAATTGGACAAAACTGCTTAAAAATTGGTCAACAAAATTGCTTGAAAATTAGTCAAAATCGCTTAAAAATAGGTCCACAAACCGATTAATCAGACAAAATCAGTCAAAGTTCGCTTAAAAATTGTCAACAAACCGAGTAATATCTATGTTTGACTTTAAACTTTGAAGAATTATGTATTATGTTTATATTTGAACACTTGAAATATTTAAACTTTGATGCATTATGCTTATCACATACATATAATATAATATCTATAATTACAATTTTGAGCATAAAAATTTCAATCCGATTAATCCCCGCCTAATCGATTAATCGCTAGGCCCTACCCGATCGTCTCACTAGCGCCTAGCGATTTTACAACCTTGCTTTTTAGAGATTGGTTTGTTGTTCCTAAAATTTGAACTATTTTTCCGCTTTTGCAGTTATGGAAGATTATTCTTGTGCAATTTGCTTGATTAAATGCGCAAGTTTTAAGGTAAATATAGCTGTTTTTAGACTTCATTGTACATCGTATATTTGTAATGCTTACAACTTTTTGCGTATATGGTATGTTCATTATATGGTTTATCTTGCTGTCTTACAGGGTCTGAAATATCACCTAAGAGCGTGCCATGATCTGTTCAATTATGAGTTCCAGGTTGGTTAGTTTCATGATTTTTTCATCAATTCTTGTTTCTTCATGAATATTTCATTTACTTACTTTCTTAGAATTTATTAACACTGTGTAGCTTAATGAAGATTATCAAGTTGTGAATGTTTCTTGGAAGACCAATGAATTCGATTCATTTGATTCATTCATGTCTGAGGTCAATATACAACTAGCTTGTATATATATATATATATATATATATATATATATATATATATATATATATATATATATATATGTGTGTGTGTGTGTGTGTGTGTGTGTGTGTATGTATGTATGTGTGTGTGTGATATATATATATATATATATATATATATATATATATATATATATATATATATATATATATATATATATATATCACACACACACATACATACACACACACACACACACACACACACACACACATATATATATATATATATATATATATATATATATATATATATATATATATATATATATATATATATATATATATATATTTACCATATGTTTCTTTTATATATCACTTTTTTGGAATACATGCTCATCAGACTTTCGGCGAACTGGCTCGAGAAGAGAAGACTTTTTCCTATCGGTTAGTTGTGACCCTAGTTTTATTAATCTCTAATACAAGTGAATGCTAAGGTAAAATTGATGTAATTCATTTATAGCAATCGAAAGCCCGTAAGAAGCAGAAGATCAGCAGTGGATCAAAGTCAAATTTCAAATCATGTGGGTCAACTTGTGGTGGCTTCAGATATGCCTACAACTCTCAGTAGTCATCCAAGAGGCAAGATATAGATACTATGAAATCCATTTTTCCGTGAGACTACTGTTAGGCCATTTTCTTTTGAAAACGTGAAGTATTGATTTTTTTATCTATCTTTAATCTCAGGTACTAATGCAACATGTGCCCAATCAGCACCCGGAAGCAGCAACCCTGGTGTGACAACCGTCAGATTTCTAGGTCAGTCAACTGTGACATTTGACCAAAGCTTTTACTAACTAGCTGCTTATGTGTTATGACCTTGAGTGTTTTGATGATTTATCTGATTCATTTTTGGATTTATCTATTTTATAGCTATCATATGTCTATATGATCTTATATTATGTATGTATTCATTAGTACTCGCATGTATTGGTAACATTAATGGCATTTCTTTTAAGTTTCTTTGAGGATTTTTACGGGAATTAGTAAATTCATGTTGTTGGTTTATGCCCATTAAATGAGTCTATAAATTTATAAATAGTATTTATTTATGATAAAAATAATGAAATGGTGATTTATAAGTGTATTTCTAATTTTGGAAATTTATTTCCTAATTGTAAAATTATTTTAAATCATTTTGCGACTAAAACAAATAAAAACGGGTCATACTTAGCGACAAGAAAATTTTGTAGATTATTAAATATGTGCAACAAAAGAAAATAGTAATACATATATATGGGCCAATTAATGTAATTTTAGGGTTTAGGAGTTATCTTACAAAAGCCTAAAACACTTACCCAATCCTAATCCAACCCAAATTAGTCCAATACCCCTTTATAACTTACACCATTCGGCCCTCCCCTCCCTTTTTGATCAGCCAACCAATTTTAAGAAGAAGAAAATTCGACTTAGGGTAAGTTTTCCAAGCCTTGGTTAGGGTGTGTTTGATAGCTACTTAATTAAATAGTGTAGTGCAAAAAACTGAATTGGTCAAAGGAAGTTTGTTTAGTAGAGAAAAAACATGTGATGAGTGGGCCAAACAAGTACTGAATGGGCCACCTCTGTTATACCTGCCCTGTGATTCATTATCTTCTTTTATCTCCTAAATACCTTTTTTTTTGTCAATACGTCTCTTTTTAAACCACCGCCATCAACTAACAAAATATTCTCCCAAGGTAAAACCTTATTAATTCTTTTAGTTTTTAATCTACTGTTTGCATTAATATACACTCAGTAATTTTTTACTGAGGAAAATTTCACTCTTTATTCGTGACTGCATGATCTAAATTTCGGAGTGTGTAAAGTGGTTTTAGATTTTATTAATTGACCTATAGTACCTGCTTTTATGGCTCCTTTCTATTTGCTCTTTGTGTGACATGTACAACATATTAATTTTATTTTTAGGCATATCCATTCACTCCATCTAACACCCATAAAAGAATACTTAGCTCACTACTAACTAGTCATTTATTCAATCTATGTTTATTGATAAATGATATTGTAACTTGTATCTTGGCCACTGTACAATCTTTTTCAAGATCGTATTTTTAAATACGATAATTGTGATGAACAATATTGTATAATCAATTCAATACACATGTAATGTTTTTTACTAATTGCATTTAATTTGACGGCTTCTATCATTATGTGGATTCTAGCTAACTCGATCTACATGTATCAAGGGCCATCTTTGTTAAGCATGTTTAAAGCAAACTGTCATGAATGTTATTGGGGAAATGTTTATAAATAATCTATATAAATGAATAGTATTTGTAGTATTGAATAATGAAATATATGTAGTTAACAAACTTCTTATATTTGTAGTATTGAATAATGAAATATATGCATTATGCTAAAGAGATGTTGACAAACTTCTTATATTTGTAGTATTGAATAATGAAATATATGCAGTTAAGTTAAATTGCTTTATACTAAATAGATGTTGACAAACTTCTTATATTTGTAGTATTGAATAATGAAATATATGCAATTAAGTTAAATTGCTACTATTGCATCTATATAGGCATGAAAAACGTTGGTGAATCTTCAAAACAAAAGAAACCTAGGCTTAACTGGAAAAAGGAAAGTGTGGTTAAAACGTTTCTTGAAGCTTGTATACATGAGGTTGCTGTAAATGGACGAAACGGAGTTAGCCTTAAGATACTTTCATGGAAAAATGTTGGAGAAATACTTAAAAAGGAGCATAATTTTATCGCTGATCAACGACAAATGAAAAACCATTTCAACTATCTTAAAAGCAAGTTTAATGCATGGACTAAACTAAAGAACAAAACAGGAAACGTGTATGATCCCGAAACTAACACGTTTAATTTAACGGAAGAAGAATGGCAGATAGAGATGAAGGTAAAATTCTATCCTTTGTATATTTTTACTAATAGCTTCCTAGATAGTTTTACATCTATACTTATACGTTCTTTTAAATAGTCAAATAAATACGTAGAACCAGTGAGGAGTACTGGATTGCTTTTCCCCGATCTTTGTACACAACTATTTGTTGGGTCAACCAGAAATGGGTTTGAAGGTTGGGGACCAGCTTCTAATCTTCCTAATGATTGTGAAGATCCTGCTAATGTAGTATCAATTGAAGATGATGATTTCCGACAAGTACAAGCAATCTCGGCATCAACACAAGAACCCCCAAATTCGAAACAAGAATGTTCCTCTGGTCCTCAAAGCAAAAAAAATGAAAAGGTAAACAAGAAAGCAGTTCAAAAAAGTCTACCATTGAAGAAGACTTCGCCAAAGTTGTTCAACTTATGATGGAAAAACATGGAGGAGATGACATTGATGCTTGCATGGATAAGTTAGAAAAGGTTGGGTGGGGAACACAAAACCTGCTGTACAACATCGCAGTTATACTTTTTAGTGAAAGCGCTGATTATAGGAAAGTTTGGGTGCACTTAAAGCTAGAGAGTTTGGAGAATTGGGTTAGGAATGCGGGACGCAAGTATGGGATATTGGACTAGTTAAACAAGAATTAAAATTTGCATGGGATTTGTTTATTGATTTACTTTAGAATATGAACACCATCTGTTTTGGTCATTCTAATATTATGTTTGCTGATGTTATGGATTTTGAACATGCTTTTCAATTGATGATATGAATTTGAGTAATTGTATTCTTACTTGTTATGAATTTTTAGTGCGAGATTATTTGATTCTAGTATTTCGAATATGATATCATTTAAGCAATACATATTGTTAACTTTTGGTTTTATTTTATAATTGCAAGGTAATACATGGATTTGGAGGACGAGCTTCTGTTCTTGTCCATCATATATTGGTATATGAAAATAAAATCTTCAAGAAGGATAGAAAGGATAATAGATAACACTTCCGTCTTGACCAGTCATGCGTACATATAAGAACAATTAGGTGGATCTAATACACAATTTCAAGAGTTGATACGTTTATCTCATGATGCATATATTCTGTTATGCAACCATTTCAAAGAGAGAAATTGGTTGCTAATTAGTATAAATATAAGCGTTGAAGAGAAGATGGCAATGTTTTTGACAATTATAGGTCATAATGAATGTTTTAGAATGGTTAAGCGGAGGTTTCAACACTCCACACAAACTATTCATGCATGTTTTCATGAAGTACTAGGAGGGATGATGCAATTTGCTAGACAAGTCATAGTGCCAACATCTTTTGAAGCAAATACTTCAGAACAACAAAGAAACTTCAGAAAAATATTCTCGGCACATTTTATAAAAATATATTTAAACCCTATATCGAATAGCAATAATTTCTCATATATCAAGTTGCTTATCTAGGGGCAATTGGTGCACTAGATGGAACTCTTGTACAGGCACAACAACGCGGTTGTGCTTGTCTATCAACAAATGTGTTATAGAGGAAGAGGAAAAGGTGAGTTTTTCCAAAATGTTTTAGGGATATGTGACTTTAATATGATGTCCACATTCGTTTGTGCCGGATGGGAGGGCATAGCTCATGATTCAAGAGTTTTCACAGAAGTAGCATTTAATCCAAACTCTAACTTCCCGTTCCCTCCACCAATTATGTATTATCCTCGCATAACATGAAAATTTCATTGTTGTTATCCATATTGTTAATACAAATAAACCTTCAAAATGTTTATTTATATTTTACGATCTTTCAATGTTTTGTCGATAACAAATGTAAAATCATTTTAACAAAATAAATATAATACATAATGCTTTGAACCAATAGTTTACTAACTCATTTCACTAAACAAATATATTAAACATGTTTAGTTATATAGTTAACATGAAATTAAAACTATTTTATAAAAACATTTAAGTAACATTTGTTACTAACATTTTATAAAATACATGTTAAGGAAAAATGCTTGTAAACACTTGGACTATCCATAACCCATAACCCATGGAGCTTTGATCCGTAACCCATGACCCATTGCATTAAATCATGTGTGACATCCATAATGGGTGAAACCCATGACCCATGACCCAAAGTCCATAACCCATAACCCATAACCCAAAGTCCATGACCCATGACCCAAGATGTCTTTAACATCAGGCTTGACATCATCTATCCATGGACCATAACCCATAACCCGGTTTGTAACCCAAAATCCGGACTTGTTTACCTATTGTTCCGGATCCCTTGGTTTACACTGGCCGGATCCCTCTGGAAGGGAACCGGCGGAACTGGGTGAATAGTAGGCAAATTTCCCTATAAATAGTGAGCCATTTCTCACCTGTTTCTCACATCTTTTAGAGTTTCTTCTCTCTACACTCTAAACTCTTTAACCTCATATCCAAGGATCTTTCTATGTAGTTTCTCTTTGTGTTTCTCTTAGGTTCCTACAAAAGGCGAGAATACAAACTCGCGAAGACTAGCAAGCTCGAGTGATGAGTTGCTTTGGTTCTTCTCTTCCAAGATCACAGAAGTGATTCATATTCTTTCTTTCTTCCACAAAGGTATTGTAAAGGTATTGGGTCATCAGGTGTAAAACGAAGTGAAATCCTTTAGTCGAGTTGTATTGGGTATGTTGGTTTGGTTCGCCATGCTAAGGACTCGGTATCTAGCTTTATACTGGAATAAGTGAGAGCTATGGTGTAAAGGCATCTCCACCGTGTGAAAGGAGCTTTGGTGTTGTGATTACGTACTCTCAAGTAGGTGACTCGGGGAGTGGAGTAGGTCAAGGAAAGTATCCTTGTAGCCGAACCACTATAAATACTCGTGTTGTGGTTGTCTCTCTCTAACTCTATCTCTTAGTTTAGTTTATATGTTTTTACTTCTATCAATATCCAACACGTCAAAACTAGATTGACATATGTCAATCTAAAAGTTTTAATAAGTAATTTTAATTAGTAAAACAATTCAAACCCCCCCCCCCCTTTCGAGTTTTTTACAATTTGCATCAGAGCTTCATTACCAAGTTTCTTATAGTATATTGTACTTTAAAAACTTGACATGGTCCGTGTATGTTTTGAAAACTACAAAGAAGGAAAAACCTTTTGCTATAAATATCCAACAACGTTTTATAATCTCTAACGCTGTTGGATATATAGGAAAGCATATTCTTCTTTTATGATCATAATGCTTCTAACTTTCATTTTGTTGTAAGCATACTCCCGAAGTGATCCTCCAAAGCAAGCTTAGAGATCTTATATCCTTATCTACTGGAGTAATCTTCATCCACCACCATCATACATATATGAAGACCTATCACAACAAGCTTGGAGTACTTGTGATCTTCATTCAACAACTCTCATAAAGATAGGCTTACTTGAGAAGGTTTGCTCTTTTAGGATTACCCTCGTCTTACTAACAAAGGTACGGTTTTCTCACTAATAGACTTCATTCTATAATGTGCTAAGTAAGTGTAAAATGATTCTATTAACACTTACATGAATTTTGTATTTAATAAATATGCTTATAAGTCTTTCTTTACTAACTTCATCAAACCAAAGAATGGTATTCCTCCACATACTTTTCTAAAAACAAAAATCACTCTAGACACAAGTGAAAGATTCTTATTACACTCCCTTCTAGTCTTAAGACTCATCTGTCCGTTGTTCTTCATAATAATTAATCTAAACTTTTATCATCAATCTAGAAACTTTTTAATAACCAGATAATCAAAACAACAGACCTCCCGGATCCTTCACTTATAACGGGCCGGATCCCTTTTGTAATGGATCTGGAAGAACCAGATTATCAGAACATGAATTTATCATTTTGTGTTATTTGTTACACATTCCTTAGGATCTCATCTTCCCCAACCTCAAAATCAAAGAGTCTCCTTCTTAAATAATTACATTAGCTCTTTGCCTTTTTTTGGGGGAAAACTTTCTACGAAAAGATTCTATAAATATTACACAAACATAAGATTCTTCTCTAACGTCTCACATATCTAAAGGAGTCTATCATATTTAGAATATTTCCGAGATCACATTATTAATACAAATAGAAATCTAATAAATCTAATCATTCATGGTTATTTTAACTTTTAAATGAAAGCATTCATAAAATCTTCTTAAGCTATTAAAAATCCAGGTTTTATTAATCTTCACTTGTATAGGTTTCAATATGTCTCACGAATATGACTTCAATTTTCGAGACACCAGCGTTTACATCCCAAACAACTCTCACGAACCAGACACTCCTGGCAACTACGTTCGTGGATTCAAAAATCTTGAAACTAGTTTCCTTCACGAAGGTCGTGTTGTTGACCCCTCCTTAATCTTTGATAGAGACATCAACACTTGCTTCCGCACCATAGGATTTGATTGTCTCCTTACCATTAATGAACCATTCTACCCACGGTTTGTGTTGGATTTCTTCTATCAAGTCGAACTCGTTCGTAATGAGGATCGCTCCTTCTCACTTTGGTTTTCTATCAAAAACCACAAGGTTGTTCTAACTCTTCAGCAATTCGCCAACATTCTTCGAATCCCAAGATTTGGGCAATGTGCCTACACCAAAGATTGGTCTCTTGAATCTCTCTTTAACTACCGTGAAGAAAACAGTCCATACTGCTCTCACATTCCTTCCCCACAAGAACTCACCCATCTCATTCGTACTCCCTATCGCTTCGAATTCCTTCATCCAGACATAATCGACACACTTGAGGTTCGCTATGAGTTTAAAACTATGGCGTTCATCTTACATGAAAATGTTTGGTGTCTTAAGGGAAATTGTGAAAATCTTCCTACTTGTTGTGCGCATATAATATATCGTCTTCTAACTCAACAACCATACAATCTCTCTTACTTCTTCTTTAAGCTAATTGTAAATCTCAATGGGAACAAGAACAAACTCATACCTTATGGAATGTTCCTAACTCGTCTCTACAATCACTTCATGAATTCTCATCCACACTTTCAAGGCCCCTAATATTCTCTCATCAATAAAGTAATGATGCCTTTAGATAAAACTCTTATATCATCTTTCTTTATCCCGAAATCTGCCTCCAACCATGCACCGTTTGATGATCCAACAAATGAAGAAAATGAGCAAAATATCGAAAATTAAATGTATCTTCAACTTAGTGAAATCCACCCTTAGACATACTTTTGTACTAAACTATCATAAATAAAAGACTTAGTTTCTTCTTTTTACTACATGTGCTTCTTACTTGCTCTACTTGTTATAACTAACTCATATCTATGAATAAATAGAGCCTAAGGTGTTAGATTTCCCATTTAAACAGTCGGATCCCTCTCAGAAAGGATCCGGAGGATTCGGTCATGCAGTGACATTTTTATATCACTTGCTTTCACACCCTGCCATTTTAACCTTAGTATACTTGTTACTTATCTTCCATTAGTCATATCTAAACTGACTTTGAGGTTAGTAGTCCTCTTGACCACTTAGGATTTACTTATAGTCTCTTCCTAGGTGTCTTTGATTTATCATTTTCCAAATAATCATCTTTTCTATAAATCACTTGTATCACCTCCCTCTAATCATTTTTCACTTAACCATAATTTAAATAAATTTTTAACAAATTTATTTCCACAATATCTACCTCAAAATGCTCTAAAAATTAATATTTTAATTATTATGATTTTTAAAGAATTTTTAAAATTTTCATACCACCTTTTCGTGAAACCTACAGACATTTAACACTTAGTGATATGATTATCTTAGCTCATACTCACTTAATAATCCACTTTAGACCTTCTTCTCATCCTTAAAGACCATTAATGGCAACCCCTCATCATTAGTCTTGAACCATTCAAGATTTTCCCATTTAAAACACTATCTTACACTCATTTCATCAGGGTACATAGGGCTGCAATAGCTAGATCACCATCATTTCTCTCTTTTACCTAATCTGCTAGTCGGTTCCCTCAGCTATAGCTAGTCGGATCCCTTTTGGGAAGGATCCACTGGAACCGGGCAAACAGACACAGCTTTTATCCCTTGTAGTCTTCTAAAACTTAATTTTATTCACTCAAACACTCCACATTGCCTTTAATAAACCTCCTAGAAAATTGTATCACTATAGTTGACCTTAGTGCATGCATATCATTACAATTCAAAGGATTTTAGTGGTTTAGGCTTTAATTCAAATACTTGATCCTTCACGATTTAAGCCACTTGTGTTTATGTTTCCAAACCACACCAAAACAACCATCTTCTACTACAAACTCAACCCCTAAACCTATCTCTAAACATGACAAAAGCACCAAGTGCAAGATCATCAACTAGGAGCCCTCCAAGAAAAACCGCACGTATAGTGTATGAAATATCCTCGACTGAAGCTTCACCTATCAAAGCACACTCTACTAAAACGCTCACCTCTAAAAAACCAACCTCACCACAACCTCCATCTTTTGAACCATCACCACCACAACTAGCTTCCATCAAAACAACTTCATTAGAACCTACAACTCCTTTAGAACCTACATTGCCAAACACCCCTATATCCACTAAACCAACAAAACCCTCTCCTCTTGAACCAAGACTCCTCTCTCTCTCACCACACCTCATTCATCACCTCACCTCTACTTCAACTCATTGGAGGATTCACCTCCTAGACCTTCAAATCCACCACCATTGCCTACATTCTCATCCATTGAGAGAATGGCACAACCACCGCCTTATCCCCTAGATGTTGATATCAACATACCACCACCCGTGGCTAACCTACCTTCCTTTCCACCATCCTCAAATGGCTCACTTTGGGTAATGAGAAGATGTCAACCTCTACCCCCTCAACCAAACAATGACATACTTCCTCCTACACATACTTCTCAACCACCACCCGTAGTTCATCCACAACCTTTCCACCTAGGTACTCCCATCTCAACCACATCTCAATAACCTTCTCAACAAACAAACCACAATGATACTTGTGATCATTGTCAACGTGTCCAAACCATAGTTCATGAACTACGTGATGAAGTACGTTTCATGTTCTATCACCTTCTTGAACGTCTTGATGACAAACCAAACCTTCCTCAAAAACCTTGAAGTACAAGCACAAGTGGTCTTCCCCCTCTAGTATTAGGCCTAGTATTTGTCATTAGGATTTTTAGTTTTTTCCCTTTTAGGTCACTCTCTTATTTTTAGACTTGACACTTTTGTGTAACATTTCTCTTGTTTTATTGAATGAATCTACTTGATTATGTGCTTCTTGTCTATGTGAGCATGATTGGTGTGTATACTTCTTGTCTTCATATCTTTTCTTTTGTACATTGCTGCTAACAACCAGCAGGTAAGCCGGATCCCTCAATTTTTACTGGCAGATCCCTTTTTCAAAGGAACTAACGGATCCAGGCAAACAGAGTACTAACCAAAACTTTATGCAGCAAAATCTTCAGCAAAGGGACAATATACACTTGTTTTTCTAACCTTTGTTTTGTAGATTTTCAAAAATACACATGGAGTACTTAACACCCTTATTTAGGGGGAGCTCTCATCCGAGCTTAAACAATTTCAAAATCTTGCAATAACCACGTCGTAGCCTCCCTAATTACTTGACGTCCTCATCAAGGGGGAGCAACCGTCAAGGGGAGCAACTAAGAAACCAATTTCTCTCTATACTCGTACATTTCTTTCACATTCTTTTTCTAAAAACTTGCATTCGAGATAGTTTCTTTTCGACACTCTTTTTGTTTCGACAAAAATGGAGAGAAAGAGTAAAAACTCCAATTAAAAGATTTATGAATTTTATTTTTTCCTTAAAATAATTTTATGTTTTGTCATCAACAAAAATGGGGATATTGTTAATACAATAAACCTTCAAAACGTTTATTTATATTTTACGATCTTCCAATGTTTTGTCGATAACAAAAGTAAAATCATTTTAACGAAATAAATAAATATGTAATGCTTTGAGCCAATAGTTATTAACTCATTTCACTAAACAAATATATTAAACATGTTTAGTTATATAGTTAACATGAAATTAAAACTATTTTATAAAAACATTTTAGTAACATTTGTTACTAACATTTTATAAAATACATATTAAGGAAAAATGTTTGTAAACACTTGGACTATCCATAACCCAATACCAAGTCCATAACCCATAACCCATAGAGCTTTGATCCATAACTCATGACCCATTGCATGACATCATGCATGACATCCATAACCCATAACCCAAAGTCCATGACCCATGACCCATTGCATGACATCATTCCTGACATCCATAATGGGTAAAACCCATGACCCATGACCCAAAGTCCATAACCCATAACCCAAAGTCCATGACCCATGACCAAAGATGTCTTTGACATCAGGCATGACATCATCTATCCATGGACAATAACCCAGTTTGTAACCCAAAATCCAGACTGGTTTATCCAGTGTGCCGGATCCCTTGGTTTACACTGGCTGGATCCCTCTGGGGAGGGAACCGGTGAAACCGGGTAAAAAGTAGGCAAATTTGCCTATAAATAGTGAGCCATTTCTCACTTGTTTCTCACACCTTTTAGAGTTTCTTCTCTATACACTCTAAACTATCTAACCTCAGATCCAAGGATGTTTCTATGTAGTTTCTCTTAGGTTCCTACAAAAGGCGAGAATACAACCTCTCGAAGACTAGCAAGCTCGGGTGATGAGTTGCTTTGGTTCTTCTCTTCCAAGATCACAGAAGTGATTCTTGTTCTTTCTTTCTTCCACAAAGGTGTTGTAAAGGTGTTGGGTCATTAGTTGTAAAAGGGAGTGAAATCCTTTAGTCGAGTTGTATTGGGTATGTTGGCTTGGTCCGCCATGCTAAGGACTCGGTATCTAGCTTTATACCGGAATAAGTGAGAGCTATGGTGTAAAGGCTTCTCCACCGTGTGAAAGGAGATTTGGTGTTGTGATTACGTACTCTCGAGTAGGTGACTCAGGGAGTGGAGTACGGCAAGGAAGGTGTCCTTGTAGTCGAACCACTATAAATACTTGTGTTGTGGTTGTGTCTCTCTAACTCTATCTCTTAGTTTACTTTATATGCTTTTACTTCTATCAATATCCAACACGTCAAAACTAGATTGACATATGTCGATCTAAAAGTTTTAATAAGTAATTTTAATAGGTAAAACTATTCAACCCCCCCCCCTTCCCCACTTCTAGTTTTCTACACATATTTTCTTAAGTGAACTAATGTTCTCACAAATTACCATTGTAGACAAATATTATCTTTGTGATGCTGCATATACAAACACTCGTGGGTTTATGGCACCATATCATAATACGAGGTATTGGTTAGCCGATTTCCAACGTCGACGTGCCTTAACAAAAGAAGTAAGGTTCAATCATGCTCATGCACAACTTAGAAATGTTATAAAACGTGCTTATGGTGTCTTAAAAGCATGGTTCCCTATACTAAAACAAATGGCTCCTTATCCTTTTCCAATACAAAGAAATGTAGTCATTGCATGTTTTACGGTCCACAACTTCATAAGGAAATGCAACATTCACGATCAATTATTTTTGGAGAGCGATGCAAACACCATGTTTACTACTGAAGAACAAGGTGAAGGAAGTGGGGGAGGCATGGACAACATATAATGGGGTCCCCAAGGCAATGAATATATGGCTAATCACTGTAATCAGATTGCTAATGAGATATTTTTAAATGCTTCAACCTAAGAATAGTTTGTAATTTATATTGTTTTACGATATTTTGATAATACTACTTACATCTTTTTTATTCCAACATTACTTTCTTTATATTATATTTTTATTTGAGATAATAATTTTTTATCAAATTGTATATTTTGTTCAATACAAAATCAGACAGAAGGTTAAATTGGTAATTTTAGGCAACTCAGATTGCTCATTCAAAACAAATATCAAACAATCATTTTCACTCAGAATCTGGTTCACTCAGCATCTTGAAATCATTCAGCAGCTTTGATTCATTCATTGCTAAATCACATTTTTTATCAAACAGCCCCTTAGTTTCATCTCCTAAATCTTTAATTATTTAGTTTTAATTTTTGAATTCATTATGTAACTTGCATGGATGGAATTAGGATTTTTAAATAATGTTTATAAATATGTGATTTTGAAGTTTAGTGATGATTAGAACATATATCTTAGGTGTTTGGATGATTGTATGCAAGATTTAATTAGATAAGGTTTGTAGAATTGAAGTTATGAATCTGACAGATTCATAACCTCAACAAGATTAGGGTAGAACTTGAGCTTACAAACCCTTTATTATGTGATTCTTATGCTTACAAATAAGTTCAAAGAGTCTACCTTCTGAATATGTAAGCCTTGAGGTCTTTAGAGGTTGGGAAGGTAGTCCAATGATTTTTTTCAAGATTGGTTGTCGAGTCTAAATTTTTGGGTCTAATTTCAATCGGTTTCTATAATTTTTTTTCTTTCAAACTATAAGGATTTAGAACCCCAAATTTTAGCAGGAGTATATTAAACATATCTATTAATTACTGAAATTTTTGTGGATTTTTCTGAAAGGTCTAAATATGTTTAATAAATGCAAACTTTCTTGGTATACAAGCAGGTCACTTTCTAGACAATTTTGAATAACAATTTTTTTTAATACTTACACTTAGGAAATAAAATCTATAAAAGTTATGGGAAGTACTTAACACATATAAGTACCACTAGTCAAAGTTAGAAAACCTTAGGATCTTGTTTGGCATATTAAAAATCAAAGAACGTGAACCATAATTTAATAAAAACAAGGTTAAACTATTTTGACATGGGCTTATAACTAGACACCAATATTGAATGAATTTGCGCATGTAATCTTGAGTTTCAAGTAGTATGATATAGGGGAATATTTATTTAAATGTTCCAAGTACATCCCATGTGAGTTACAGTGGTGAGGTTATAAGCCTTGATCACTTGTAGCTTATACAGTTTTTATTTGTTTTAGATTCCTAGTTCGTGATTGTGCAACATATTGGTTTAACTCCGGATCAAGGTGAGTTTGTGGCCCCTACCTTTTACTTGTTTCTCAAAAGGGGAAAATGGTACTTAATTGTTTTTCAAATGCTTTCATGTTATGCTAAAATACTGTTTTCATTTAGACAACTAAGTGTATATGATCTGCTAGAGTATTATAGATACTTTCTGTGCGGTTTTAAGATATGGTTCATTCTGTTTGGTACAAACATTGTGTGGTATTTTCTTCGTGGTTCTTATGGTGTGGTAGAATCCCACAAATCCGTTAAAAGTACACACGTTTTAGCTCCAGCTCGTAGGCTACGTGATGATTAAATTTTGGTTGTAATGATTACAAATTTGGTTGCAATGATGCAATGATTACAAATTTGGTTGCAATGGTTACAAGTTTGGATTCATTGAATATGAGTTTTGATACAATGGTTACAAGTTTGAGTACAAGGTTTTCAATTTATTTCAGTTATATTACATTGTCCACTGTTTACAATTGATCTGATGTGACATGCACAATTTGGGTCAAATTCTTTTTGATTAAACCTACATTCTCACCAACTTTATAGTTGACATTTTCAAGTATTGTTTTCGGGTGACAAAAGAGATGCATAAGGATATCAAGTGATCAGGGCTAGCAAGACTTTAGGATTACTTGCATTTGGAGTCCTTTATGCTATTTTTACATACTTTGCATTTCATACTTGTTACTCATGATGTTTATGATTTTTGTACTTTGGGATTTAAATTTCTACGACTACATATTGTTATGTTACGATTAACTTAGATACAAGTCTTCACTTGTGCCAGGTGTCATCATAGCATTTTAAGTTATTATTATATTTAGATTTTCTCTATTTATTTATCAAGGTGTTGTGACGATACCTATATATCATGTTACACCTCGTGTTTCTGCCTTGGCGGGGTGTGGCACTTGGACCATCCGAAATACTATTACGTGAACCACCCCACCCTACAAAGTATGTCCTTTGTGGTTTATGCTTTTTGATCACCAGTACACACATACACACTTGTACCTAATGATTATTCTCTACTTGTCTTTTACAGAAGAACACTGTTGCAAAAGCAGCAATTTTTTCACTCACGCGCGCGGAACTCAGGTTATAATTTTCTCCTTTAAATTCACTGCTTCTATTTCAGTTAACTTTGAAATTGAACATCCAGCATCTCAATCCTTATAGAACTATTTACTTTTTAGCCAATGACATTGGAGGAAGTGTTGGGAAGAAGACAGTGATAATGAAGTTGATGATGCTGTTGCTGATCTTGAAGACAAAAGAGTATGTTCTGTTTTGCTCTCACCTTAATTCCTAACAATGAGTAACAACATTTTTTTGTAATATATATTTCAGATGCTTAATGATCTTGTGGATGTCACTCAATATAAGAAAGATTTTATGCATCTATGGAACTCGTTTACAAGGAAGCAACGGTACTTCATCCCTACTTATGTGTTTGTCACCCTCCTTTTGTTATGTACCCATACACATTTTCTATACTTGTATTAAAGGCTTATCAGCAAACACAAGCTCCAAAGTCAACAGTTTCACAAGTTCAAGTCAAAGCCAGTCAAAGACAAAGCAACAACTATGCAGACTTAACTCATTGAAACAATGTGGTGTTATGTAATTTGTACATAGTGTAGATTGTATTGTACATATTAGTTCAGATCATCTTGTATATAAACACTGTTCTATCTCATTTCAATGTAACTTTCTCATTAATAAAATTCACATTTCACAAAACTCTCTCTCTACAATTCTAATCTTCATCATGGTATCAAAGCAGTCACCACCACATATTGTGGTGGTTAACTGATTCTAGCAACCCCAACAACTTTTTCTGGTGAAAATAACAAACTTTTCCACCATAACTACTTTTCCCGCCATATTTTTTTCTGATCACAAACCACCATTTTTAATTACATTAACACCATTACTATCATCAATACATCATAATCCATCACAATAACACTCCATTATCAACCAATTACTCACAATTTGATCAAAACTACCATTCTCTCACCAGAAAACCACCATACTCTATTTATACTCTGTTTCATCATCAAGAACCACCACAAATCACCATTTTTCACTCTAAACTGCGATCAAATCATCTTTAATTATGTCAAGTGATCCAAACAATCCAGGAGGCAACAACACACTACCAGATGATCCAAACTCACCTAATCATCCTCTTTATCTCCACCCTAATGATTACCCTGGTTTGATTATTATCTCCGAGAAGTTAACTGGTTCAAATAACTATAGTACATGGAATAGATCAATGATGATAGCTTTGAATGCCAAGAATAAACTAAAAATTGTGATTGGAGAGTATCAAGAACCTATTGCTACATCACCACTGAGAACTTTATTGGAAAGAACAAATGACATGATTATCTCATGGATCTTGAACACCATCAGTGATCAGATAAGTAACAGTTTGAATTTCATCAATACTGCTAGTGATTTGTGGTCAGAGCTTCAAGAACATTATTCACAGTTAGATGGTCATCGAATTTACTAGTTAACCAATGATATTGTTCAGTTGAAGCAGCAAAATTGTAGCATTGAAGTGTATTATCACAAGTTGAAAGGCTTATGGGATGAGCATGATGCTCTTGAGGCTCCTTACATTTGCATGTGTCCCTGTGATTGTGAAAATGGGAGAATGAATTGTGATAGAGATCAGAGAAAGAGTTTATTTCATTTTCTTATAGGGTTGGATGAGAGTTATGCAAATATTAGAGGTCAAATTTTGCTTATACAGCCATTGCCAAGTGTTGCAAAAGCTTATAGTATGATAAGACAAGAGGAGAAACAAAGAGAAGGTATCTTGCCCAAATCAAACACTTCTGCTGCATTCTCCACTTACTCCAACAGAAACACCAATAATGGCTACTCTTCATACCCTCAAAACTCATCCAACAGAAACAACACCAATCTCAGGAACAATTCAAGGTCTCAAACTGAAAGGAGGAGTACTTTTAGGACTGGAGTGATTTATGCAAACTGTGGAAAATAGGGACATTACAGGGAAGAGTGTTATAAGTTGAAAGGGTATCCAATTGGCCATCCACTGCATGGGAAATACAAGCCACCAAATGTGAGGAATGTGGTTGAGAATAAGGGCAAAGCTGTAAACTCAGTTGTGGGTCAGGATCCAAGTTCTTCAACTCAAGGTGGTCAGGACAATGCAAGTTCAAGAAACGGTGTAGATGGAGCAAATGAAGCAGTCTTTGTGAGGATGGATCAACTACAAAATCAGCTCAATCAGGTCATGTTAATGATGCAGCAAGCACAACAGAACCCTCCATCTGGTATAATCACATCCATCTCTATTAGAAGACATAAGTTTATTGCATCTATCATGCTTAGATACAAGGTTGTTTGGGTTGTAGATAGTGGGGCAACTAACCATATTTTCATTACTTTAACTATCATGCATAACATTAGAACCTGTAACCCACCAATCTTAATCACATTACCAAATGGCCAACACATTAATGTCACCATCTGTGGATCAGTGAGAATTAACAAAGAAATCACTCTCACCAATGTTTTCTATGTACCCTCATTATCATACAACCTTTTATCTGTGAGCACTCTAACCAAACACATGTCAATCACAGCAATTTTCACCTCATTATCCTGCCATTTTCAGGTTCTCAACAGGAGGATTGCACATGGCAGCCTCTGTGAGGGCCTATACATCATCTATCTAGAACATTACACACCCACAGCAAGCAAATCCACCATTCTCAGTACAACCTCAGACAAGACACATCTATGGCACTTAAGATTATGACATACTGCTTTTCAAACTCTCAAACAAATAAAGTGTATCTCAACCTCCTGTAATCAAACTGATGTACCTTGTAATATTTGTCCTTTAGCTAAGCAACATGCTTTACCATTTTCTTTAAGTTCAACTAATGCTTCACAACCATTTGATGTCATTCACATTGACTTATAGGGACCATATAAGCATCCTACACTGAACAAATGCACCTACTTTCTAACAATTGTGGATGATTTTTCAAGAGGAACATGGACATATTTATTACCAAGCAAACATCACACAACCTCACAACTCAAAATCTTTCACTCTTATGTACAAAATCAGTTCAATAAAATAATCAAAGCAATTAGAAGTGATAATGGGACAGAATTTCTTAACATTCATTTCTCAAATTTCACTCAAAAACATGGAATAACACACCAAACCTCATGTCCTTACACACCTCAACAAAATGCAAGATTTGAAAGGAAACACAAAAAATTACTTGAAATTGCAAGAGCAATAAGATTTCAGGCAAATTTTCCAATTCATTTTTTGGGACAATGCATTCTCACTGCAACATACCTCATAAATAGACTCCCCACCAAACCACTTGCATATAAAAGTCCCTATGAATGCTTGTATGGTACCCCACCGTCACTTGATCACCTCAGAGTCATAAGATGTCAGACCTATGCACATCAACACCTCACTGATAAGTTTGCTGCAAGAGTAATTCCATCTATCCTTGTTGGCTATCCCTCTACTCAAAAAGGATACATCTTATACAACCTTGAGACACACAAATTTTTCACAAGCAGGGGTGTCACATTTCATGAATCAATATTTCCCTTTCATATTACACCACACACAACATCACCAATCCAAGTTCCTTCCCAAAGTCAACAACCCATTCACACAACTATACCAACAGATTCCAACCCACCACCACATTTCATCATACCTATTTCAACAACATAACCTTCTACATCAACAAGCTCCAATGACTCTACATCCACCACCACACCACCCCTTAACCCAAACTCTCTCTCTCTCTACAATTCTAATATTCATCATATATGTGATGCAGAGTTATAGAATCTAATGTAAAAGCATGAATTGATGTTTTTGTTCTCTTTTGCTTTTAGTTTCAAACTAGTTTGTTTATAATGGTGTCAGGGTGGTGGCGGATGCACATATTCCTTGGGCATGCGAAGCGTTTCTAACAGATCATGGAAAAGACCTTGTCGGGACTCCAATATTAACATATTTTCCCTTTTATGTATTTTAATGGAAATGAATCTTTAAATCAAAATTTTGACTTGATCGTTGTGAATTGCGTATACAATAATTCTATTTTGCATGCTTATGACAATGGAACCCTTTTTAATTCACAGTTATTGGAGATTCATGACTGAGCTATGAAAAGGCGATCTTATTGATGTGAAGACGTTCACCAACTGTAACCAGATATTAAAGAATACAAGCAAAAATTGATGTATTTTCTATTTGAATTTCTTTTTAGAAGTGATTAGCTTTGTTTTGTAAGCAACTAAAAATATTGCTATCAAATAATTGTATAAGCCTTGTTGGCGTTCGAGGAAGTCTTAGCAGAAGTAGACAGTGAAGATGAAGTTAATGGTGTGTTGTGTATGCCCTTTTTGTCTTTCGAAAAGCTTAATCATTGTTTGTTTTTGTTGGGTTGAGTTTTCCCTTAACGAATTTCCTAAGTCTTGGTGTACTCCGCACTTGCGCATCATGGAGCCTAAATTACAAAAATCAGTTGTGTCTATTGTTGTTGCTTGCTTGATTTAACCGGTCAGATTCGGAATTTGTTAGATCTTTTTGATTGATGAAACTCTTGAAAACTGTAATATCCATGCCTCCTTGGATACTATCACATCTATTGAGTGGTATAGATCGCCGATTGCTACAAAAATACTATTTTGGTTACTTGGTTGTCAATGAGACTATTGCAAGCTTAGACATCGTACCAAGAAGTGAAGTAATATCTAGAAATAAACAAACATGCATGACACTAGTAGGCCCAGTGGAAAATGCATAAAGAAAAATATTCAAAATTTTATAAGACGTCAAGAATTTGTAACTGAACCTCAAAACTAAAAAGTTCAGGGAGCATTAACATAACAAGTCCAATAGTTGAGGGACCTGTTTTTGCAAGTCCAACAACAATAGAGGCTAAGTTTAATAAAGGGTCATGTCGGACACGAGGAATGTCCGTGTTCTTAATGGCTCCGGGTTTAGTTAATCGGTTGAAAATGTTAGGTTAATGTGTTTTTCCCATCGGTTAAATCAAAAGAAGGATCAATATTATGGATTATCTTCTTTTTTTGATTTATGAGGCTTATTGAATATGGGAAAGTTCATAAGCCTTTCTTATGTTAGCCTTTGAGGTTTTCTTGTTGAACTTATGGCTTATTCAAGTGCGAAATCTTGACAGAAATTAGGGTCGAACAGAAAAACCGAAAAATCCGAATAAACCGAAAACCGAAAACCAAAACCAAACCAAACCGAACCGAATTTGCCAAAACCAAACCGAACTTTTAATTCGGTTCTCGGTTTGGATATAATTTTGGTAATCAAACCGAAATTCGAATTCATATAAACTTATATATTTTTTATTTATTTATATATATAAAAAGATCAATAAAATGTTATATATAAATTTATATTTATATTTATATATATATATATATATATATATATATATATATATATATATATATATATATATATATAAATGACAATAAAATTTTATCATAATATTAAATAACAATAACTTTTTTGGCTAAATATATTTGTGTGTGTGTATATATATATATATATATATATATATATATATATATATATATATATATATATATATATATATATATATATAAAGGATCAAGTAAGAAGAATAATTAAAATAAGAATGGTAAGAAATAATTCTAGCCACACATTTCAAATTAGAAGTAAAAATTTGAAGGAAGATGCATCCTCTTTTGTAAGTGCATTTAAAATGTGCGGTTGTGGTTACTTCTTATCCTCCTTATTTTAATTATTCTTTTTATTTGATCATATATATATATATATATATATATATATATATATATATATATATATATAGAGAGAGAGAGAGAGAGAGAAGGGTTATTGTGGTATAGGCTTAAAGTAGAAAGTGTTGGAAGTAATACTTGCCATTAGGTGTATTAATGATGATGATGTCGATCTAAATGAAACCAATGGCACTATCGTAAATATCTTGAACATGATGGCACAATTAGTAAACCGACGCGCCACAATCGTTTGTATCTTTGACTTTTTTTTATTTTCATTTTTATAATCAAATTCAATTTAAACAAACAAAAAATAAACTATAACTAGAAACCTCTTTTGTAGTACAATTCTTTCTAATATGGACTATGAAGTATAATTTCTAATACTACTTTTTTGATACACGTACTAATTAACAAATTGATACATAAATATATGAAACAAATAAATGTAATTTGTCTTAATTAAATATAGTATTCAAGGATACTTGATATACCAGTTTCTTTTACGGAGTATAACTTTTCACGACTCAAATCATACATGTTCCTTATTTTAACTTTTTTTTATAACAACCTTACGTTGTGAATACACTTTTATTATTTTCTATAACTTTTGTTCAATTTTATGATGCACAACATTCATCTTTGATACATAAACATACTATTGATACATGTGCATCTTCAAATCAATGATCGGTGATTAAATATTTTGTTTCTTTTGTTTCAATTTGTATCATTATTAAATATCATTTATTAACTTATGCTTCTTTCGTTTCATATTTGTATATCTAACGAGTAATTCAGACTCGTGCGTTGCATACGGGCTTTATCTAATTGGTCATAGTGTGATGTGCAGTAATTTTTTTTTTGTTATTAGACTTTTGTAAGTATGGCCTTAGTTGATAGGGAAATTTTATATTTAAACTTTTTATGACATATTAGTAGTTATTTATAAAGTTTATATTTTGTATTTATTCTCAAGATTGTAACATTATATTTAAACTTTTTATGACATATTAGTAGTTATTTATAAAGTTTAGATTTTGTAATTATTTTCAAAATTGTAACATCCTTTTATTTTTATATAAAACTAATATATAATCTTCGACAAATATTTTCTTCATTATATATATAAGTTGTGATTGTATCACACCTTTTCTAAGCATGACACACATTTAAAATAGTTTATTGACATGTAAGCTTCGGCACTTATTTTCATCATTATATATTTAAATTGTGATGGTATCACATATTTTCTAAGCATGGCAAATATTTAAAATAGTTTATTGACAATAAGTTCCTAAGTTGTGATGTTACCACAACTTTTGTTGGTCAATAAGTTCCTAAGTTGTGATGTTACCATAACTTTTGTTAGCATGGTATGAAAAATGTTGGTGCCTTTATTTCTGTCAGTTTTAATTGAGGTTGAGTCAAAAACAATGTTTACCACTAATTTTCGTCATAAATAACTTGGGTTGTCTCAGGACCCGTGCGAAAATTATTGACATTAAAAGAGTATATGTGAAGAGACTTTTTCAAGATGTTACATTGAAAAGAATCTCTTCACATGTAATTTTTTAATATGTATAAGTTACATAAATTATTTTAAATATGAAGCGATGACATTAATGTTGGAGACCTTTTATATTCATCCTCGTGCGATGCACACAGGTTGGGAATGTCTCAGGACCCATGCAATGCACACATGTTGGATCTAATTTTTTTTTTTCATAATGTTCGAGACTAATTTTCGGTTCATGTTTGAAACTCTCACTTTTTGTGAAAGACGGACTTCGTTGTACAAATAAATGACATTATTAAAAGCGAACTATAAAACAAATTTCCTTTTTAACAAAACTATAAAAAAATAAAACATTAAATTAATTAGTATATTCAAGAGTATAAATTATAACTCTTATAATAAAAAAATCAGATCCAATGACCCAAGTCTGAATCATAAACCCACTCCAATCAATCAATAGACCCGACATTTAACTAAACACAATTTTCTTCTCCTTTATATACTTCTTCGATTTAGAAGATTCTCATTGTTAAGATAATAGTGTGAATATATTTTTATTATATACTACCCCATTTTCAATATGTAACATCGACATAATTTACATAGTCATATCAAATATCGAAGTCACACAATATTCCAAGACGTTTAATTAAGAAAGTGACATTAACACACCGCAAGACATAAAACTACATTAAGAGCAAAACTATTAAAACGCACCAACAAAGTGTAGTAATAATTATTGACTAAAACTTGAATGCTCGTCACATTATTTTCAATAAACTTACTGAATCAATAGTATTAGTCCGTTTATCGGTATTACATGAAGTAAAATATTGCATGTTTGATTTGTAACGTACTATTAATATGAATGCTAAGTATTCATTCCACCGGTGGCCGTGGCGTTGTTCTTGTTGTTGTTGTTGTTGTTGTTGTTGTTGTTGTTGTCTTTGTCGTTGTTGTTCATTGGTCATTTGCATATTTTGTTCTTGATAAAATTTTTGTGACTTCTCGATCTATTTCTTTAATGCTTCTTGACGCGCTGCAAAAAATAATTAGATATAGTTAATCATTAGTAACTTAAATACAATTAATCATTATATTGTATTTTTGATCAAATTGAAAATATTCGTGCATGTTCCACTTAATAGATAAGACAACGATGTGTAGGATCTCTTAAACCATTAGAGAAGATGATATTACTACCAAACCTCCTAAGCATCATCTTTATGTCCTACAATGTTACACACACAAAACACACGTGAAATTTACATAAAACAATATAAATCAATATGCTAAATAAGTAAGACAATATGATACTTATTTTACCACCATAATAAGTTGTAGCCCAATGTGTACGCGGTGTGTAGGAAGTTGTGGTTTGTTGTGTGTGATTTTTGACACATTATATAGTTGATAAAATAATTGTAACTCATGGACGGGAAGGTAAAAAGACTAACCATTATTAATTGAGACATTTGATTTGCTTGAAATCAGTGTACACATACTAATTGAGATGTTTGAGTTGCTTGGAATCAATGTTGAATGCTTCATATGATAGAATCAATTCTTGGGACATTTATTATGACCCCTTTACATTTATAAGGTTAATTAAGCTTTATATAATACTAGGCAACCAGACCCGTGCGTTGCACACGGGCTGTATCTAAGTGTTCATAACGTAATGTTCACTAATTTTTGTCATGTATTCATTGCGGGATCATGTCATTTCATTATTTGAATACACTTGCAAACATGAATAGTCATGAAAGCCTGTGCGATACACGTACATAGGCTGTATAGAAGTTTTCAAAGTCTAATATCCATCATTTATTTTCGTCATTTTATATTCAGGACGTATTTTTGTCATTATATATATAAGTTTTCATGGTAGCATACATTTTGTAAGCATGATACGTATTTAAAATAATTTATTGACATGTAATCTTTTAAGATGTATTTTTTACGTAATATTTTTTATCTATTTATTTTGGTATTGACTCCATCGTTTTTTATTTGAACTAACTAATATTAATACATCTGGCTAAGTTATAACTATTTCTTATGATAGTCAACAATTCCCGTGCGATGCACATGCGTTGTATAGAAGTTTTCATAGATTTAAAATGCGTGCGATGCATATGGGTTGTATAGAAGTTTTTATAGCGTAATATTCGGCATTTATTTTTGTCATTTTATATTTAAGTTTTCATTGTATCACACATTTGCTAAGCTTTATACGTATTTAAAATACTTTATTGAGTTTCACATGGGCTGTATATAAGTTTTTATAGCGTAATCTTCGGCAATTATTTTCGTCAATATATATCTAAGTTGTGATGGTATCACATTTCTAGGCATGACACGCATTTAAAATAGTTTATTGACATTAAAAGAGTATATGTGAAGAGATTTTTTTCAAGAAGTTATATTGAAAAGAGTCTCTTCACATGTAATTTTTTAATATATATATAAGTTACATAAATTATTTTAAATATGAAGCGATGACATTAATGTTGGAGACCTTTTATATTCATCCTCGTGCGATGCACACAGGTTTGGACTGCCTCAGGACCCACACGATGCACACAGCTTGAATCTAATTGTTTTTTCCGTAATGGTCGGGACTAATTTTCGGTTCATATTTGAAACTCTCATTTTTTGTGAAAGACGGACTTAGTTGTTCAATAAGTTACATAATTAAAAGAGAACTATAAAACAAATTTCCTTTTTAACAAAACTATAAAAACATAAAACATTAAAGTAATTAGTATATTCAAGTGTATAAATTATAATTCGTATAATAAATTATAATTCGTATAGTAAAATTTGCATGTTTATGTAACGTACTATTAATATGAATGCTATTCGTGGCGTTGTTCTTGTTGTTGTTCTCTTTGTCGTTGTTGTTCATTGGCATTTTTCATGTTTTGTTCTTAATACAATTTTTGTGACTTCTCAATCTCTTTTTTTAATGTGAAGAGGTTTTTTGCAAAATGTTATATTTAAATGAGGCTTTTCATATGTAATATTTTAATATGAGTAAGTTACATAAATTATTATTTTTAATTAATGCATTATTACAATATTTTTCCATAAACTATAATATCGAATTTAGAGCATTTATTAGTAACTCACTCTAAGTATTTACAGTATGACGACATGAATCACATGACTCAAACTCGAATGAATAATGCTTACCTCGTGATAGGTGTAGGATAACATTTGAAATACAATTTTCTTCTCCTTTATAAACTTTTTTGATTTAGAAGATTCTCATTGTTAAGATGATAATATGAAGATATTTTTATTATATACTACCATTTTCAATATGTAACATCGACATAATTTTCACAATTATATCAAATATCAAGTCATGCAATATTCCACGACGCTTAATTAAAAAAAGTGACATTAACACACCGCAAAACAAAAAACTACATTAAGAGCAAAAATATTAAAATACACCAACAAAGTGTAGTAATAATTATTGACTAAAAATTGAATGCTCGTCACATTATTTTCAATAAACTTGCTAGCTAACGAATCAATAGTATTAGCCCGTTCATCGGTATTACATGAAGTAAAATATTGCATGTTTAATTTGTAACGTACTATTAATATGAATTATAAGTATTCATCCCACCGGTGGCCGTGACATTGTTCTTGTTGTTGTTGTTGTTTTTTTGGCGTTGTTGTTCATTGGCCTTTTGCATGTTTCTTTCTTGATACAATTTTTGTAACTTCTCGATCTTTTTCTTTAATGCTTCTTGACGTGGTACAAAAAACAATTAGATATAGTTGATCGTTAGTAACTTAAATACAGTTAATCAAAGTAAAAATGTTTGTGAATGTTCCACTTAATTGATAAGACAACGATTTGTAGGATCTCTTAAACCATTAGAGAAGATGATGTTACTACCAAACCTCCTAAGCACCATCTTTATGTCCTACATTGTTACACACACAAAACACACGTGAAATTTACATAAAATAATATAAATCAATATGATTAATAAGTAAGACGATATGATGCTTACTTTACCACCATTATAAGTTGTAGCCCAATGTGCACGCGGTGTGGAGGAAGTTGTGGTTTGTTTTGTGTGATTTTTGACATATTATATAGCTGATAAAATATTTGTAACTCATGGACAGGAAGGTAAAAAGACTAACCACAAATTGGTGTGTTTAATTTATGCATTCATGAAATTTTTGGTTTGTATTCTTTGAGGTTTAGAGATGCTTGAAACATGTTGTACCGTACAAAGTACACGATTTCTCATGCAAAACATATTGTACCATACAAACTACATTTGTTGAAATCACACTTGAAGGGCATATTTGGAATAATCAACTCTTAAAACATTTATTAGGGGTATTTTGCATTTATAAGACAACCTAAGTTTATATTATATATAAGATATACAAAGTGATCTACAACACTACATTGATACATGACTAAGGGTGTGTTTGTTTTTACAAAAAAATGTCTGACTGCCTCTGACGTCTTACCAGTCAGACGCGGTCAGAGGTTTTTGTTGTTTGTTTTTTCATGACGAGTCAGACGTGGTAATAGATTAAACATCTTACTGAGTTAGATGTGGTGGTAATCTCTTACTACCTCTTACCCTTGTATATCCAACTCCAGAATATTAAACGAAAACTGAAAAGAACAAAGGTATATAAACATCTCGGGTTTTTATCAATTCAAAATAACAAAGATGTTTAAAGATCTATATAAACCCATCATTGATCTTTAAATATAAACACCCACCTGGGCACGAAACCACAATAAACCCACAACGTTGTGATTTTTCTTTTCGGCCTTGACAAGAAACAAAAAACACACACAATTGTTATATTTCGTTTTGTGGCCAAGAGGAGAATAACAAAAGCATGTTTGTGTTAGAATAGTTGGTGACTGAGAAGAGTTAAAAGTGGCTGCATTTTAGTTCGAGAAATGAAAATGAAGGGATAAGTAAGAGGCGTGAGATTAGGGGTTATATCATTAGGTTTAGGTTAAACTTTAGTTATTTTTACTGGGCCATATTAACTATATGAATGTTGAAAGTCATATTAGGTTGTATTTGGGCTTAGCTTAAGGTATAAATATTTAGGTACTTGGGCTAGAGTGATGTGTTAAAAAATTATATTGTAACCTATTAGCGATTAGTAAGAAAAGTGTTTGTATGTAATCTTTTATTGGATTTTAAATGACTGAGTATCAGAATGAATTTTCGGGTTCACTAGATTAAAAATCGAGCCAGTTTTCGTGAAGCCGGGGAATTGAGGTGATAAACGTAACATGTTTGTTGATAGGGTTGAACATAAACCGCATGTTTGTGAATTTCAAAATTGAATATTTTTTCCAATTATTCATCTTCAAAGATACATTCAAGCTACTTATTTATCGTATTGCTATTTTTTAGTATATACTTAAAAACGAACAATTAATACCAATCAGACAATTATAAAAAAAACAAACACAATTATTTCATTCAGATTCAGACTTTATAGCCACCTCTTACCAGTAAGATGTGGTAGTCAGATTCAGACCCAAAACATCTAAATGAAACAAACACACCCTAACACTTGCTAGAAATTCTTAATTCATAATCTACTTATACTTGACAAACAGTGATACACATGTGGTATTAAAAGAAAAACTAATTTATACACAAGTTATCAAATTTATACACATATATATATACAACAAGATGCTTATAATATAAGAATAACTCAATGATACCCAGAACTAGCATAAAAACTTGCAGAAATCTATTGATGTATGACTAAAACTAAATGATACTCGAGTAATTCAAATGATACCCAAAGGAAAAATAAACTAATACACATAGTAAAAAATATTCAAAAACTTAAATTTTTGTAGCTTGTAAAGTCCCTCGAAGTCCCAAACTAAATAAATAAATAAATAAAAAAGTTTGCCGCCATTGTTGACTTTAAAGATAAATAAATAAAACCTACAAAACTAGAGATACCAAAATAAATAAATATATAAATAATCCGGACTGGATGCGAGCCGACGGCAACGATTTGCAGTTTTGCATGATAATGTATTTATTAATGATGAGAATGGAGATAATTAAATCAGTTAAAATGGGTTTTTGGAAATTTTTGTTTAAAGCATAATAATAAGAGATACTTCAAATACCTAAATTGATCTTTTAATTTAATTAATAATTTCACTTCAAAATTAAATCATTAGTTTCACTTGTCATCTATTTATTGACTTCCTACACTAACCTATTTTAATAACTATCTCCAATGAACCTTATTCTATATATATATATATATATGTGTGTGTGTGTGTGTGTGTGTGTGTGTGTGTGTGTGTGTGTGTGTGTGGAAGAGATCCAATAAGAAAAATAATTAAAATGAGAATGGTAAGAAGTAATTTTATCAACATATTTTAATTTGGGAGAGAAAATTTGGTGTGGTTGTGATTACTTCTTATCCTTCTTATTTGATTATATATATATATATATATATATATATATATATATATATATATATATATATATATATATATATATATATATATATATATATAGTTAGGATTAAACCGAAAACCAAACCAAACTGAATTAGAATTCAACCAAACCGAGCCGAATTTGAATTTGGTTTGGTTTGGTTCACGGTTTGACCCTAAAAAAACTTTTTACCGAACTAATCGATCCAAATTAACCGAATAACTCAGAAACCGAACCGAAGAACACCCCTAACAGAAACAGCTTGGAGGACCAATAAAGGGGATTGGATGGATGGTTGAGATGTGTTTGATTTGAATTCAATGGCTAGGATGAGAGGAGCCATATTAGGGTTTCAAACAATTCCCCATGTATCAAAAATGAAGGGATGAGATGTGTTGTAAGGGAATTGATGGTTTAGATATAGCGTGTAAGGGAATATGTAAGAGTGTAAGAGATTGTGTAAGAGAATATTTGATTTGGATATGATTGGTTTTGTCTTTTGTATAAATGGGATTAAGAGGGGATTAGGACATAATCTAATTGTCATTAAGAGGAAAAGGTTTAGACAATTAAGATTATAATTTGAGAAAATCATAGGTTACTTATAAGTTCAAGTAACACAACGTCGAGAATCCATAGTTTCATATCTCGTGACTTTCCACGACTCGACGTTCTCAACTAATACCTTGGTTCAAACAAGTTAAGTGCTTTGCCATGATGTAAACCATAACCCAAGTGGGAAAGGATGCGTTTACGCAAAGTGACCTTTGACTTAGTTTGACCAATAAAGGAGTAAACCCGTTACGTAATTAAAGAAGACGTAAGTACGGGATATGAGCATATGAATGCTTCAACACAATGTTACGTGAAATATATAAGTTTCCTAAGTTTAGAAAAGCCTTGGCTAGAAGCGATAGTTAGAAAACATGAGTCGGCATTTTCCCGTAAATGGGTGTTTTAAAAGTAGGATCTCTCAAGTCTTAAAACTCGTTTCGAGTATTCTCAATTAAACATAACATATTCATACCTGTATTGAAAGATCCACACTTGTCGAGTAAGTGGAAAGCCGACTTTCAAAATTCGCTCGGAACCATATAGACTCCTGGTGCGTTACCCGCGTGTTGACGCACGGGCAGCGCGCCAGGAGCAGACATTGGCTCCGGCGATTTTGAGCTAACGTTTGTTATTTTATGTGTTTCGATGATTTATTTGTCATCATTAAAATATAAAGAGATCTTGATCATGTTGCCTCAACAATCTCCCCCTTTTTTATGATGACAAATAAAAACCGAAAGCAAATAAAATTACAAAACTTAGCGAAGACAAAGCGCACCTTTGGTGTAGCTTGCGACTTGACCTTTGCCTTGTAATTTGGTGAAGCCTTTAACTTATCTTGAATGGTCTTCACGCCTCTTGCTTTCTTTCTCCCCCTTTTGTCGAATCAAAAAGGCGGGACTTCCAATCAAGCCAGGTTTCGAACTTGGGCCTGTGGGTAAAATGGGCAAGCTTGTATGTGCACCCGAATGTGCTCCCCCTTGAACATAGCTCCCCCTAGATCATTGCTCCCCCTTGTTTCAAGGCGGGGATCCATGGGTCAAGAGCCTCACCTTTGCGGTGGCCTAGCTACACATAGAAATCACAACATGCAACCACCAAGAAATCCTCACATGTGAAAGTTCCAAGATGGGTTAGGTTACCATTTGGAGACTTGCAATATGGGGTAGTCCAAAAATATTAGTACATATATATGTGTATGTGTTTTTCCACTTTAATTAGGTTTTATAAGATTATCCCTTTATGACTTTTATAGACCGAATGATGAGCAAGAGCAATACTATATATGTATATATTCATATGAGTATTATTATAACATAGCACAAGCATTTTATTCCATAGAAGCAACATGGGTCATACAACCAACAAAGCAACAACACTTAAAACATCCTAGAACACCTAGGACAAACTACAACAACTAGGACAAACTACAACAACTTATGAGTAGAACTTTAAAACTCAAGAGAGTCCATTGAAAAGGATTCCTCCATTGGGGTCACATCATCAACTTCAATCATTCTTGAATGATCATTTGGGTACTTGCACTTACTGTGGTCAAAGATGTGTGACAAGAGTCTAGCATATGGAAGAGGCTCCTTATTGTAGTCCAAAGCTTCCATTCGTTTTGCTATAAAGTAAGCAAAGTTGAAAGGAGTCTCGGTCATAATACAATAGAGCATGTACCCAACAATGATGGGTATCTTCTCTTGAGGCTCCACCTCCATAAATACATTCTTCAACAAAACCTCCGCCCAAGGCATCAATTTGACATGAAGTTGATATTTGTTCCAATGTTCAAATGGAGTCTTCACACAATGGTAGTCGGGCTGTAGAATAGTATTTTGAACGATGACGGCATGAATTGGGGCAACAAGAGCATAAGTGCTCAGATGATAGTGCCTTATATCCATGAAGTCCTCCGTCTTAGTGGACCTTGTATAGAACAAGTTCCCTTTAGAACCCACATTCAAAACCTTTCCCAACTTCTTTAAGCTCCGTGCATACCCATGCCCATACATACGAAAATTGAGGGTAAGGGAAGTTTGATCAAGATATAACCTAGCATATAATTCTTGAAGGTGCCTAGGATAAATTTCTATGGGTAGGTCATGGACTAAAAGGAAGGCATTAGCTTTGATGAAAGGTTTTCTCATATTGGTGGCACACATGAAATTTTTATCGCATTCACGACCTTCATGAAATTCACGGTACTCAAATGGTTCATACACATTAGTTTCATTTGATTCGTCAACACGTTTCATGAAAAACTTGGTTGCCATTTTTGAAAAGTGAATAATTGTATTTAAGAGGGAGGAAGGTTGTGATGAGAATATGTGATACAAAGATACTCTTTTTATAGCCAATTAGTATGAATTAGGTATGTTTAAGGAAGATCTATAGTCCAAAGGATAATCATACTTAGTACTAAGATTCTTAATACAAAATGAGTTGAAAGAAAGTGGTGTATTGGGAAGATAATTATTCTTGTATGACATGAGTGATTAGGATTGAGTTAGTTATGAGTTTGGTTGGATTTGAATGCCCATGTTAGATCCTATGGTAATTGCATGCATTCTTTACAAAAGATATGCATGAATTCATAGTTGATGAGTGAAGATCAAGTGGCATCAAATCTTTTGAAAGAAACTTTATCAAACACCATTTTGAACCTACAACTACCCAATACATGAACTAAGTGCAAGTATTTCATGTAGGATATTCAATAAGTGTAGTTATATGTGTTATGATTATAAAGTACATCTTCATTTTAAGTACACAAGCTAGTTCCTATGAACTATCACACATTATATAGAGAGACATTACACAATACATGATATCTTTGGTTCATAGTTCGTTGTGTAGTGTGTCGACATAAATAATCCTTATGTGTTACTTGCATTAACAACATAAGTTCCTAAGATCTCGAATGAGGAACTTAGCTTATCTAGTCTATTCATTGGATATTTTAGTTTGTTATGCAATAACATACCGAATACGACTCATAGGAATTCTCTTCAACTATGTAAATAGTTTGTATGTTTGCACAAAATCATTTCATTTCTCTTCTTTCCTAAACACAAAGCATGCATATGACACATAAGTTGAGCAAGTAGATTTAGATATAAAATTTTCAACACAAGTGTGAGTTGTGATCCAATGATTTTATCTAACCTTGGTATTCTAACACAATAAGCTCTCAACCTTGACGAGACCTTTTGTGTCAGGTTTTCTTGCCCCATCACATATTGTAGACATGTAGAATCAAGGATATTATCATTCATTGTTTGAATAATGAATTGACACATATCTTTCCTCTTGGAAGACATTTGTTTGATCTTCCTTCCATGCCTCCACATAAGCCTTAATCACATAATCTCTAAGAGCACCTAAAGATTGTTCTCCTAAGATGCATGTTTAAGCATCAAAACCTATCCCAAAGCAATTTGGACTTTTGAAAAATGTCATGCCAAAACTTAGACTTGTTTGTTTTGTGACCTAAGTGTCCTTTTATTCAAGTTACCAATGACTTGTTGTATAGGATGACCTCTCGCTTCTCTCACTCCCTTAGGATTGCCTTCATCCGAAACATTAACTTGTAATGTTGGCGACCTTTCTTGATCTTGAACTAAAGGTTCATTGATCACATCATCTTCTACCGAAGGAGATGATTTAGGCTCGGGCATGCTCTCATCAAAGGTCACATTGAGAGATTCCTCAATCCTCATTGTTTCCTTGTTAAGCACTATGTATGCTTTACTAGTTTGAGAGTATCCTAGGAACACACTTTCATACGACTTTGGGTCGAATTTGGTGAGATATTCTTTGGTGTTAAGTATAAATACTTTGCAACCAAATACTCTAAAATACTCTAGGGATGGTTTTATATTCCTAAGTATTTTATAAGGTGTTTTATTAATTACCTTTCTTATGTAGACTCTATTAAAAATGTAACAAGCGGTATCTAGGGCATGACACCAAAACTTTTGTGGAATGGATTGCTCGTCAAGCATTGCACGACTCATCTTTCATAACTTACGATGTGTTCTTTCAACAATCTCAAGCGATTGAGAAGTGAACGGGCCCGATAAGTTATAAGATATTCCATGTTGTTCACAAAAGGTTCCAAATTGCATTTTATCAAATTCGCTACTATGATTTGTTTTAATTGATACAATTGAACAATCAAGTAGGTTTTCAAGTTTCTTTCTTAATGTATCAAATTTATTTAAGACTTCATCCTTATATTCTAAAAACCATTATTCAAGACAATTTGGAAAACTATCTATAATCATTAAAGTGTAGAAGTTTCCTTTCTAACATTAAATTGGAGATGAATCATGCAAACCTAAGTGTATTAATTCCAAAACCTTATTTGTTGACTCTTCATGCCTATTTCTATTGCATGCTTGACCTTGGCTCCCTAGAAATATAACACAATAATTCCTTTCAAAACTTAACAATGGTAAATTGCTTACTAGCTAAACGGCGAGACCTAACTTCCTAAGCCGAGGCGTTGGGTTATTTACCATATGGTAAATTACTTACTGGCTTGTCGACAAGACCTATTTTCCTAAGCCGAGGCGTTGGGTTATATACCATGTTTGAAATGCATATTATGTTACAAATAATCTAAGATTAACAAGTATACAAGTTGTTTTGCCTATGACCTTTAGCTAGTATGTTACCGTTTTTACTAATAGTGCAATCTTCATTGGTAAACATAATACTAAAATCATCATTAAGATTACTTGTACTACAAAACTTATAGTTTAAATTGCTACCATGCTCATCATTGGTAAATTCTACAAAGTCATGAAGAGTATTGTTATGGATGTTTATGCAAGAAGTTTGAGGAAAGTATGGTTTAGCGAAAGCGTTTAATGATGAACCATTTTTACCTAGACATCTGGCGCGTTGATCGTGCGTTGACGCATCAGTCAGCGCGTCAGAGTCAGTAATTTTTGGTTTGCAACCTTCTTTTAAAAATACAATAGGTTCGTCTTGACTTGTAGATGTATTTTAATCATTTTTAGAAAAACCAAGACCTCCTTTATCATGAAAGGGTTTTTGTTCACTTAAAATTTTGTTTGAATCAAAACTACTTTTCTTAAATTTAAGTAGTATCAATTTATTTTCAAGTTCACTAATTTCTTTCTTGAGTTTAAGTTTATTCATTTCGTGTTCTTCTATATTTCTCAAATTGTTTTCATCAAGTTTAATTAATTCTTCATATTCCTTTTGCAATTTATGAATATCTAGATTATTATTAGACGAGGAGGAATTAGACGATACCTCAAGAGCTTCAAGTGTCGTGAGGGAAGTGACTTCTCCATGAGAATGATTCTCATCTTCAATATTGCTCCAAACCACTTTGACAAATGCAATCTCTTGATCATTGCATCTTCTTTGTTCATCGTGGTTATTGAGTTCCCTTGTTGTGACAATGACTTCATCATCTACACCTTTGTAATTATCAAGAGAAGCATCTTGATCACAAGTTTGGCTTGTAGTAACTTCATCTTCAAAATCAAGTGAATCGGCCTCTTCCTCGTTGATGACTCTAATATTATCCAGAAACACTTCATGTGCGTTAAGATCATCAATTATCTTTTCTAACGATAATTGTCCCAAACTTCTTATTTCTTCAACCTTTGCTTCTTCAAGTTGCCAATTTTTTGAAATATCATGAACAAATTTTTCAATATGGTTTTTGCTATAATAGTTGGATCTAATGAGTTCAAGCTTGTAGTGATAGCATTGAATCTCATTAAACTGCTATCGATAGTTTCATCACTTGTGATAGAGAACTCTTCATATTGTTGAATGAGAGAGTCTATCTTGTTGGTCTTGTCATGTGTAGTATCATGATGAACAAAAAGGAGTAAATCCCAAATCTCATTTGCGGTCTTACACATGCACACCCTCTCAAGCTCCTCTTGAGGTAGAGCATCATATATCATCATTTTGGCTCGAACATTCTTGTCGGCCATCTTCTTTTTTTTATCATTAAAATCACCATTTTGGAAGATATACCATAAGTCATAATCCTTAGACCTAACATAGGTCTCAAGTAGGATTTTCCAAAACGGAATCCTTCACATTCAAACAAAGGTTGTCTTTCCATAGAACGCCCCTCTCTATAGTTCTCTTGAGCCATGGATCTATACTCTACTTTACCAAAAATCTTAGTTAGGATTTTAGATTTTTGAGAAAGAAGTTTTTGACTTGAAATGACTTCTCGGGAAGGCTTTAACGCTCAAAAACTTGAGTATACCACTCTGATACCAATTGTAGAACCGTAGAGGGGGGTGAATACGGTTTCTTAGGCTTTTAGACGTTTAAAAACTTTAAGCCTCAAAGAAAACCAAGTGGTTGTATAATCAATCCAAACAACCACACACACAACCAAAGTATATAATGCAAATAAAGAAAGACACCGCGATATATACTCGATTGTAATAGAAATGGTATAAGAAAGAAGACCCTCGACACAATCACAAGAGTGGATTAGGTTCTTGTGATTCTTCCCTTGCAAGTAGATGTGTTCTTCCAAAGATGTTAATGTGAAAATCAAGAACACAAGATTGGAGATTGAGATAGAGATAGAGATTTGAGAGTGTTTAGAGAGAAAGAATAATGTCAAGGGGTGAAGAATACAAGAGGCAAGGGTGGTATTTATAGGCCAAGAACCCAAACTTGGGAAATTTTACCGAGGCCGGCGCATCACCCGAGCGTCAACGAGCGGGCAGCGCGCCAGGCGTCTGTAAGATTTTCCCAAGTGTTGGGTGTTTGGATCTTACAAATACCTATCTTTGCTAAACCCCCAATTGTACTTCACACTAAACCTTAACATTAATCAATCTAAGGTTTACCAACTCAAATAGCCAATTTGGAAAATATTTTGTGAAGTGTTTAAAGAGAAACCAAATTACCAAGGGTATAAAGTGTAGATAGGGTAATTTGGAAGGGGTAGAAGTGTATCTCCTCACATGGCATAGAAAAGAGAGAAAGAATATGCCAAGGAATATTCCAATGCTTGGGGGGAAGAATGAGATGGAGGGTTGATATGAAATGGTTTAAATTGGATGGCTAGGATCAAAGGGAGACTCCCTTGGTTTTCAAACAATTTGGCATGTGGTGAATGTGTATGGATGAGATGATCTCATTTGAAATGGATGGCTAGGATCAAACATGCCTAGGTTAGGGTTGAGAAGGATATTCCAAGGAATATGCTTTGCTTGGGGGGAAAAGAGAGATCAATGGTTGAGATGGTTTTGGTTTGAATTCAATGGTTGAGATCAAGCACATGTGGTGGCATAGATAGGAGAGATTGGATGGATGGTTGAGATGAGTTCATTTGAAATGAATGGCTAAGATCAAGCCTAGGTTAGGGTTGAGAAAGGATATGCCAAAGGAATATGCTTTGCTTGGGGGAAAGGAGAAATCCATGGTTGAGATAGTTTTGGTTTGAAATGGATGGTGAGGATCAAAACTATGTGGTGGTATAGGGAAGAGGGATTGGATGGATGGTTGAGATGTGTTTGATTTGAATTCAATAGCTAGGATGAGAGGAGCCATATTAGGGTTTCAAACAATTCCCCATGTGTCAAAAATGAAGGGATGAAATGTGTTGTAAGGGAATGGATGGTTTAGATGTAGTGTGTAAGGGAATATGTAAGAGTGTAAGAGATTGTGTAAGAGAATATTTGATTTGGATATGATTGGTTTTGTCTTTTGTATAAATGGGATTAAGAGGGGACTAGGACATAATCTAATTGTCATTAAGAGGAAAAGATTTAGACAATTAAGATTATAAGTTGAGAAAATCATAGGTTACTTATAAGTTCAAGTAACACAACGTCGAGAATCCATAGTTTCATATCTCGTGACTTTTCACGACTCGACGTTCTCAACTAATACCTTGGTTCAAACAAGTTAAGTGCTTTGCCATGATGTAAACCATAACCCAAGTGGGAAAGGATGCGTTTACGCAAAGTGACCTTTGACTTAGTTTGACCAATAAGGGAGTAAACCCATTACGTAATTAGAGAAGACGTAAGTAAGGGATATGAGCATATGAATGCTTCAACACGATGTTACGTGAAATATACAAGTTCCCTAAGTTTAGAAAAGCCTTGGCTAAAGGCGATAGTTAGAAAACATGAGTTAGCGTTTTCCCGTAAATGGGTGTTTTAAAAGTAGGATATCTCAAGTCTCAAAACTCGTTTCGAGTGTTCTCAATTAAGCACATAACATATTCATACCTGTATTGAAAGATCCACATTTGTCGTGTAAGGTGAAAGCCGACTTTCAAAATTCGCCCGGAACCATACAGACTCCTGGCGCGTCACCCGCGCGTTGACGTGCGGGCAGCGCGCCAGGAGCAGACATTGGCTCCGGCGATTTTGAGCTAAGGCTTGTTATTTTATGTGTTTCGATGGTTTATTTGTCATCATTAAAACATAAAGAGATCTTGATCATGTTGCCTCAACAATCTGAACCGTTCAGACGCGGTCATACATTTTGGTCGTTCAGATCATTTTTTTCCGGTTCAGACGCGTTTAGAAGCAGTAAGATCTTAATGGTCTAGACTTGAGAGGGGTGTCTGAATGCCTTTTGTTGCCTCTTGCTGACACAAAAATAATAATAATAATAATAATAATAATAATAATAATAATAATAATAATAATAATAATAATAATAATAATAATAATAATAATAATAAATAAAAAATAAAAAATAAATAAATAAATAAATAAATAAAACCAAAAAAATTAGTACAAGCAAGCAAATGTGCGGTTCAAACATGAGTTTTTTTTTTCCGTTCAGATGCGGTCAGATTCACACATTTACACCTCATATTCAAATTCAGATGTGCGGTTCAAATTCAGATTCAGATTCAGAGCCTCTTAAAAAACAAACACCACCATCCACTTTACGGTCAAAGAAACAGAAAAGGTGGTCAAGGGACCAAACCCGTAATGGTTCAAAACCACAGGGACAATATCTGCAAAAAATAAAGTTTAGGGACCAAATCCGTAATACCCGACAAACCACAGGGATCATTTATCTAATTAACTCTTCTTTAGTTGTCTACGTTGCAGATGTTATATATGACACTAGTTATAATGCCCGCGTACGCACGAGTTTTTTTTTTTTTTTTTTTTTTTTTTTTTTTTTTTTTGAAATAATTATTTAAAATTTTTAATCCTAATGTTAATTGCATCTTATCTATAATTTTTGTATTTATCTTTTACTTGTGTTGTGGATAAATATAAAATGTTACCTAAGAAAATAATTTTTTTTAATATCTTATCTATATTTTTTGTATTTATCTTCTACTTGTGTTATGGATAAATATAAAATGTTACTTAACAAGAAAATAATCTTTTTTTTTAAAATAAAATTATTACTTAATAAGGAATGAATGATTTTTTTAAAATATAAAATTCTTAATAAGGATTTTGTTTTATTATATAAAAGATTTATATATGGAAGGTTAATGGTCTATGTAGTTTATGATCTACTTGATCAAACTGGTAGAAGATGTTGAAAAGTTTATTGGGCAAACAGAATTAGGTACTGAGTTAAAAAAGTATAAGATATGAGTTACAATCTTCATGTCTAATAAATTCCAATTGGAAGTTCACCACTATCTGCTGCCTTATGACAATTAATGGGATTTGTGTTAAAAGTGATTAGTGTGGTTTGGAGTGACAATAATCAGTGTTAGTGGAATTATTGTGATAACTTAATTATATGTGGACTATCTAGGGTCATTATCAATGTTCTAAAAGGCGTGAGGCGTGGCGTGGCGGCACAGCCACGCCTCAAGCTTTACGCGCTTTTGCGAAGCCTTGGCGTTTCTTAAGGCGGTAACAAAATATTTATAAATTTATGTATTTATAAGAAAGTCGTATAAAAGCTAGCTATTAAAACAGAAAATCAAGTCAAGTAGTAACCCTTAAAACACACTTCGAAATACCTACAACAAAGTAGTGAACATAGTTCATCCTCTTTTAGCACGTGAGTATGAATTTTAAAAAGAGAATAGAAATATGCTCAAATTTTTGGAATTTGCAGTTACCTTTGGGTCACACATGATTCTATGTAACAAGTATGTCTTTGTGTTTCGCATAAGTTTTGCTTATCTAAATGGTGATACCATGCCATAGTATATACCTAAACCTATGTTCTGATACATTTGTCTTTTTTTGATAGTTTCACCCAACTCCACACTCCGGAGAACACAATCTATTGAAACGATAAGCAAGTACAGTTCGACGTACAACAAATATCCAAGATATTAACTTTCTAAAATGTATATGCTAAATCTTCTGTACAGAAGATCAAAAAGGATAAAATTGAACTACATTGCTACCATAATCATGTTCAGAATAAGATTGCATTTAAAATATACTCCCTTTTAAACCAAGATATGTATCAGTGTTGAATCCAAACAAATTTGTGGACGAAAGAACCCTTCGAGGCTATATAAAAGCCGGCTAAGAAAGTATAAGATGGGTTCCGTGTGTGCCTGCTATACCAATAAAGCTCTAACGGAAAGATGAATCATTTTCTAGAGGCTAAACCTTTCTACATGTCTGAGCTGCTGCATGCTTGATTTGGGAGGACACTGCTCCTGCCAAAATCTCCAGCCAAGCTCATCTGTTGTACTTCTTGAGGTGACAAAATCTTGATGCAGCGTACACAGCTTACAAACTCCCTGAATTTATGATCATAATAGCACAAATGTGAGTTAACGAAGTTGTCTGATAAATTTCAACTGTTTTTACCAGTGAAATTCTGACCAATTGACTTATGAGAATGGGTCAAAATTGCTAAAAGGGGTCTGTCAGGTTGAAAGTTGCCTATGTCTACTATATTCAATGCAGACAACCATTTATAGTAATATTACTAAAAATAGATGGTTACAAACTACAAAGTGTTAGCGGGTCCACCAAACCCATCTCGGCCCGCTTTGACCGTACTAACCTGTATTGACCCGTTACCCAACTCACTCGACCTGCCCATCTTGCCACACTCTAGATAATGTCAATATAAGAGAACTGTGGACTTACTCCCAAGGGTCATCTCCAACCAGGAGAACATCGTTCTCATGATCAACATAGACAAGCTTCCAGCCAATCCTTTGCCGATCCTCCAGTTGTCCCTCTAAACCAAATCGTCGAGCCAGGTCATCTTTGAGTTCCCTATAGCCTGAATATGCAGAAATATCAATAGATCTTCCAACTGCTCCACGTTTGTATACCTGTATGCAAATAACCATAAGTAAACTCACAGGTTTACAAGAATGGAAGATTATTAAACAGATGCTGCAGACATTTAACAATGTACCTTCGTATATGTCCGCATACGTTGAAAAGGTTGTGTCATCGGAGCCCAGACACCAGTATTCAACAAATCGTGACCATTCATTGTGGAATCAATGAAATTGAAAGTCATATCTGGAACTCCAAATGACGTGGATGATGAGAGTTCTGGTTGATTGTCCTTCATGGGATTTTCATACCCAGTATTATTTTGGAAATCCTGACCAGAATCCAACATTCTTTCTGTGATTGAAGGATTGGGTATCATCGGTGACAGACCCAAATGGTTTTCGTTGTTTGAGCCAAACAGAATATGTGTTTCAGAATCACCTTGAATTGTATTGAAAGATTGGTGAATGGAGTTCGGGTGTACTAAATGATCATTTTGCGAAACACAAACTGAAGTTCCTGAAGACGAACTGTCTAAGTAATCTACCTGGGTTCCAACATGATTTAAGTATGCTTGTGGGGATATAAATCCTTTGTTTTGATTCTCTAAGGTGTTGGTCAAAGGCTTCAGATCAGATTTTGGCTGCAAATCTTTAACAAAGTCAACGTTTGGTGACACGGTTTCTAAACCACTGGTATTCAATAACTGAGCGGAAGCTTGAGCCATCTCTTCGACACCTATACTAGTGCTCTTATAGGATCTACCATCAACTACTGATGGAAGCATGAGCGGGCCATCATTTGCTGATGGTGAGGTGGAACACGATGGACCATCATCGGTTACCCTAGACTGATGTCCTGTGCCTGCAATCAATAAACCGTCACCATATGTCAAGAAATTATCCATTGGTGCCTGATGGTGAAGCTTTGGTTTCTGAGAAACATGAGGAAACCACATATTCGTTTGTCTATCATTTCTTGGCATTTCCATTTGTTTTTGCTGATCTTGGGGAGCTAAAAGTGATTGTTGTTGGTGATGATGTTTGTGTAACGGTTGAACTTGATTCTCTTGCACCTGTAATTGTTGTTGATCAGGAAACTGCGGTTGCAACAAGCTTTTCTGTTGACATTGACTTTGTCTTTGACTTTGGCCGAATTGTTTCTGATGATTTTGTACTGATGACTGTTGCTGAAGAATGTTCTGAGATTGGATTTGGGACTGACCTTGATTCTGAGGTTGTGACTGATTGATCACATTGTGTCTGATCGTTTGAGGACTCAGACTAGGCATCTGTTGTTGCGGGTGCATCATGGAGACTAATGGGTTTATGGTGGAAGGCATAGTTTGCTTTTGTACCTGATCAAGCTGTGTTGTTGGCCTTTGACCATTGAACTGTAAGCTGTCATGTATCATCTGTCGTGAAACATCTGGTCCACCATAGTTCTGCAGAACAGGTCCAGGCGATGAGTTCATGCAGTTGGGTTGTAATGAGCTTTGTTGCATATTTGTCCATTGAACTAAGCTTAGACCAGAATCCTTCATTGACGTATCCTCGCCAAGCGAAGACCTTGGTCTTTTGTACAAATTGTCTAAGCCAGCAAATTGATCTTCTGTACATTTAGACATTAACTTGTAAATCATTATGAGATTCTTGTTGTTTAACATGTGCTGGTAGTTAATTGTCATTAGGAAGTTAAGATCTCAAAAAAGAATATCTGGGTTCTATCTATGAAGCCATATACATTTATCTCTACTCAAGGATCGCAATAGAAATACCTTTGCAGGTCAAAGGTCCAAAAAAACAGACAAGATTAGTTTTAGGAAACTTCTTTTACCTTGGTGCTATCAAAATTGCAATATGTCTTATTGCATTTTTTTGTTAAGTTTTACGTGCTTTTCTTTTTTAACAAGACATGTGCTTTGTCATCATCACAAACTATACTATTTTGGTTGATAGTTAGATATTTCCCTCAACCAGTTAAATCAAAATTGAACCTGGAGAACTTAGTTAATCTATATACCTGTAATTCCGGGTTGTCTTGGATGGTTCAACCCGTAAAAAGGAGAGGGGCATATGTAAAACGGAGCCGTAACAGGTTCAATCTCCCAAACTGAAACTCGGTTGGGCTTTTCACCGGTAGTTGACTCGTCCCAGCCTACCTACTCAGTAAGATAAATGGTTACATTCTTAAGTATCGAGGTTTCAATATTGGTGGGTCGGTAACAGGTCATGTGCGGTCTGCTTTAAACAAGTCCTTTCAAAACACTATGTTATTACAATAATAATCCAGAACATTAAATTAGCACATTCAGGAGGCTGAAAACATTAAAGCTTTGAGCAAATTTGAAGCCCGTTTGACACCTTACCCATTTGACGTGTTTCTCTTTTAGCCAAAAAATTTTTGACCCATTAGGATAAATCATAATCCATACGAATAGACCCGTTCATAAGTAAATGGGCCAAGAATCCCACTTCTATATGTATTTTTATGTGTGTGAGAGTATTTTGATTTAAATACCTGTATGTTACGCCACTGTGAGTTCTTCCATCTCAAACCATCCAGATCACCAATACCTGTAATTGTGCCCATAAACCTGCATATTGTACTACCTGAAGTAAGAACCACAGATACTTTGGATTAAAAGTTGAAACTTATATGGTTACACCTTCTTAATTACCTTCTTGTTCCTGACTCTTCAGTCTCAAACGTCATACGGAAACGCATGCCAAGGGATAGTTGGTTATTACACACTGCTTTGTAGTACTTTGCTAACGGAATAACAAATTCTGATGGACTAGTCCTGCATTCAAAGTTAAATTGTCTTTAAGGTATAGAATGTAAATATATTTTTTATCCCTTTTTGTAGTTAAACAGCTGTAACAATTTGATATTTATAGGAAATAGTGATATGCCTTGGATTATAAAACACTGTGAAAGGACTGTTGTTTGCAGCTGCATGGGCAGCAGCAGCCAAGACTCCAATGTGCATGCTATCACTGGTCAAAACTGATGAGGACATATTAGCTTGTAGCATGGTTGCTCGTCTAATCCCCAATAAAAGCTGCTGCTTGTGATCCCTGTTTAACGACATAAAATGTCACACATATGGCACCCATAAAATGAACATGTAAAGAGATGAACCGAAAAGAGAACTTATATTAACACACGAGCATTGATATGATAGGTAAGGATTACCTAATAAATAAGACTGAATCTCCTGCAGCAAGCCTCTTACCACCAACAAATAGGCTCCAACCAGTTGTGAGCAAGTGTCGCTTTGGCTGCCCTGAATATTTAAACATGTGGATTTAAAAGGTCTGTGATGGAACGATTGGCTCAGGAAAAGTAAGACAAACATACCACGAAAGATATGGCGAAATGTCCATTGATAATCATGTAAATCTCGTGCCACGAGTTCTTGTGCAGGTGGTTGCATTGAAAAATCCTAGATTCATCCATTCATTAAAGATTTCATGTATCATCAAGTAGGCAACAACTACCCAATACTGAACCAAAAACGAATAAAACATTACCAGAGGCGGAAAGATTTTCTCGGCTGCTCGACGAGGTACAGAAAATCCACCATGTGTGCTTGTATCACTTGCTGTCAGATTCTTGCAAAAGAACTCTGTTTGTGGCTTATATGCTTTCATCGACAGATCAGACCGCAATAATGCTTCCTTGTCAAACTACATAATATATGTATTCCAATTATGGGTTGGTTCATATTTCGAAAATCACTAAATGAGATTTACAGCACTTGACTTGACACGTTAGGTAAAAACTGTGTTCTGGCTATTCGGCTATTCTTAATATCCGATACCTTTCAATAGAAATAAAAACATTATGTGACCTTAGTCAATACGGCAATACCATTAAGTCATTTTGCAGTAATAATAGGGAAATACTTTATTTTAACTTGAATAGTTTCTACGAAAGAAAAATATTGCAACTTTCATCGTGTATTCAAATTGTTCTGTTAACTTCCATACCGCAGGAATAGGTTGAAGTGTCATCTTAGCATATACTTCATCTGTCTCAGGATCTGCCTAAATTGTAAGAACAGCAAGCACCATAATAAAGGTCAGAGATTTTTCTCATTATATACATCTGAATCGTGAAATTTTTTAAGGAAACATACTATTAAATAACAAACCGGCATACATGCAATGTGACATTGCGAAGGATGCATAACAACTTTGACTGAAGATTTGGATAACTTGGAATCTGAACATCCATACCCTTCTTCATAGATGCAGCAACCTGAAAACATTTATTATACCTATGAAACTATTAAAAAAAATTACTGCTTTTTCTATTAGTTGATATATGAACTTTCTTATAATAGCTTATATTAAATTCCCTAATCTGTCTAACTGGCTATCTACGATTAGTTAAGAGTTTGAATTAACATAAGTACAAAACTATCCCCATCAAAAATGAACCTGCACCAGGTTAAACTTCTTACACGAATAAGCCTACATGTGTCAAAACACTTGGTACATACATTTAATTCACCAAACAACAGTTTAGTAGGTAGTAAATAACGATGCATAACAACCTTATTCATTTGTGGGGTTTACCATACCATAAGTATGGTGATGACGATAACAGAAACTACAAATCATATGGAAAATTTTCACATATTTACAAGATATACAACAGTATCGGATAAGTATGGTAGTCATTTATTAAAAGCTGTACTATGTAAGTTATAAAAGCTGTACTATGTAAGTTATAACCATTACATGTACAAATAACTTCCATACATAACATAGTTCAATATAAGATTATCGAACAATGCAGAAATCAATTTAAACTGGGAAATTCTGGGTTGAGCCTACAAGAAAACATGGATATGATCATATGAATTTCGATAACATCATGTAACTCCCTTCACCTCTACAAACAAAATTCAAAATTAATTCTTAAAAAAAAAAAAAAAAAAAAAAACGCATAATGCTTTAAAGTTTCAATTGTTTTTTAATCTCAGTAAACTTTCTTCTAATGTTTTTTTAAATCATTGTAGTCATTTCATTTAAAGCATAACAATTCTTTATCATTTAGAAGTCATAAAACAAAGTTAGAAAAACGGATTTTGTGGTTAATAATTATGTACCAGCTTGGTTTCGTCCGACGACATTTACTAGGTGTCCCAAACATCTTTATTTATGCAAGTTATGAATCATAGTCTAACCAGGAAAAGAAAAAACATAGCAACAAGAACATGATTCTAACTTATCTGCATTTTCATTAAAATACAAAGTCTATAATGTAAAGAATATTCTACCTTAGCAGCTATCAATTTAATTTATTACCAATTACTTAGGGGGTGTTTGTCTAAGCTTATATGTAGCCTATGCCTTATTAAAAATAAGCTCATAGGCCCATATTTAGTATTTGCGCTAATGAGGTAAGATGATGAAAGGTAAAGTACACATATAAAAGTCTTATACTATAGCATGTTTTGAGGTGGTGCTTGTCATATTTGATAAGCTTATGAGCTTATTGAGAACTGAATAGGCTCATAAGCTTAATTTTTTTTTTTACTTAAGAGCTTATTCATTTGAGCTTATAAACATTATAAGCTCGTGAGCTCAAGTGGATAAGCTTATAAGCCAACAAAAATAAGCTGTAGTAATGACCACCAAATCAAAGCCGTAGTAATGACCACCAAATCAAAACCAAACTAACACCACCAAACACACTCACAAACACACACATTTTGGTTCACCATTCGGCATCACGGATTTAGAAGAAAAAACACACTACTACGCGTGGTCATAATGATGGTGTAATAGTGCACTACGCGTGGTGGTGGTGCACAACGCGTCAAAACGCACCCATTCTTAAGCCAGTAAATAAGCCTAGACAAACAACCAAAACAAGTCCATCTAAAGCATTGTTTGTTTTTTAAAAGAAACACATATTTTCATTTTTGTCCGTAAGCGGGAAGAGAAATCAAAGAAGGATTTTGTTTTTTCCTTTTATGTGTGTGGGCGGGAAGAGAAAATGAAAGAAGTATGTTTGTTTTTTTTTCTCTTATATCTGCAAGCGGAAAGAAAAAATGAAAAAAATGTAGTAGTATTTATTTATCTTTAGACATAAGAGACAAAAATATTGTAACTTTTTCCTCAATTTTGTAAATTATTTTTTTGTATGATGATCAGTTATATCTTAAAGAGAATATAAATTGAAAGGTATTTGAATTGAATTTACATAGTGGTAGAAGGTAAGCGAGCAACAAGCTGTGCTGCTAGCCTTTTTGAATTGCATATCAAACATAAAACACCTTATTAACTTTTGCCTTTTTTGCATTTAAAAAAAAAATTGCTCAGTACAAGATACCCAAAGCACAAAAGCACAGTTATGATCCTCCATAATACATGCTTTATCCTATTGACACCTATTACCTAGGCAAAGTCACAAACACTTGTACTGTACAAATATCACTACAACAGCGTACTTTAGCATGTAGTTCGAGGTAGCGCATGTTAGCAACTCAAAAAAAAAAAAAAAAAAAAAAAAAAAAAAAAAAAAAAAAAAAAAACACACACAAACCTGTTCACTATGTCCTTGAGGAAAATAAACAACATGTGTACCAGCCGCTGGTAAATTCACTAACGGTCCAGCACACGCTTGCCATAGCTCCATATTCATTATCTTCTTCTCACCACCTAAATTTTTATTAAAAAAAAAAAAAAAAAAAAAAAAAAAAAAAAAAAAAAAAAAAATTGTTAAGGTTTTCTAAAAGCAGCCTCCTTACTATTGCGACATAGAGGTATAACTTTCTACGTAGAGAACATGACCAAAGGGTTTGTGTCTCAATAGTATTGATGTCATGTTAGAAGCTTCTCAAACAAATGGTTGTGAGTTCAAATCGTGCTCAAAACATGTGAGAAATAGTTAGTTGTCGTTAAGAAAAATATATATATACATGAGAAGATGAAATAAAAGTGTTCACCTTCATTGGCATGACAGTTTGCTGGTTCCTTCATTCTACTTTGAATGTGTTTGTGTGTTTGGTTTGTGTCAGAAATCCGGGTTAAAAGGTTCTTGCTACTGAAAATGTGGGAAGTGGGGCCTACATTGCAAACAAGAAAAAAGACAAATATATGGTTCTGTTGTACTCCGTAATTACTAAAGTTAAGGTAGGAGTTATGTGTTGTTTAAGGAATTAAATGATTTTGGGGATTTATTGAAATTATTGGAGTATAATGAGTATCTTATTAAACTAAGGTTAGCTAGTGGTGGTTAGTCTTAATTGATATTGATTCTGTTTAAATATGGATTTGATTTTTATTCTTTTTGTATATTAGTTGCATTAAATTTTAGAGTGTAGCTTTTGGGGTTTATTATTTGACGCTTACATTCTTAACCCAAACCTCTTTATTAAACCGGAAACAAAGAAAATCGTGTGAAGTAATTCATGAGTTTGATCCAATTTCATATGGTTTGTAAAAAAGAATTACATCAACTAAAATTAGGGATGGCAATGGGCGAGAAAAAACCCACAACCCGCGGGTACCCGCCATAAATGAGTGGGTAAACGCGTCAATTTTCACCCACGGGTGGGTGGTGGGTGAAAATTTGTACCCATTAGTTGGTGGCGGGTGGGTGACGGGTGAGGCATACCCATCGTGGGTAAACCCGTGACACTCATTTAAAATACCCATGAGTATACCCGTGAAAATACCCGTGGGTGTACCCATAAACCCATGTTAAAATTAATTATACTAATTAAAATATTTATGGTGTTGAAGTTATATATTTAATAGCTACCATCAAGTCTCATGAAAACACATTAATTTAAAAGTTTGTTTGAGTTTCAAGACTAAAAAGAGAACATGAAAGATCAAATAATCAAAATTGTATTTGGCAAATTGGTTGTGCCTTATTACGTAGTTTCATAGTTAGTTTTCATATCATCGTTTTGTAATTTTGTTGAATAACACTAACCCATGGGTTTACCCAAGGGCAACAAATACCCGCAGGCAAGGGCATGGGTGGAAAATTGTACCCATTGGTAGGTGACGGGTGGGTGATGGGTGAGAAAAAAACTACGTGGGTGGATGACGGGTAAGAGGTACCCGTGCCCATTACCCACGAGTGTCATCCCTAACTAAAATACTGTATTTAGAGAAGGTTCATATAATATAAATCAAATGATCGTGAGTACAGGTGGTGAAGACATGCGTAATAGGCTAATTTAATTGTTGTTCAAAAAAAAATTTTCTTATTTTAATGTCACTTGTTAAACCAATAATTTTGTCATGCTCAAAAAAACCAACAATTTTGTAAAGATAAACAGTATTTTACTTTCACTAAAGAATTTTTATGAAAGACTATATTACTTCCTTCCAAAAATAATTAGAATGGAGGAGCTTTTTATACATTAAATAACGTAACGTTTTCTATAATAAGTTAAAGGTTGCTATTATAATATTATCGATGTAGTTAGTATTGATTTTACTTTACACTTTCCCCCATTTCTTCCAATAATTCCCTCGTTTTGAGGCTCCACTACCCAATTTAGACACATTGTTAATTTGTATTGTTGTTCGATTTACTAAAAGACCAAAATAATGGAAATTAGTTTGTTTTAAACTTAAAATTTTTTTTTTGTGCAAATGGTAAACTTATATTAATTTTTCAAACTGTACAAAACTTAACAAAGACATTCAAAGAATTGGACAGCCCCCAATTATTGTAATACAGCAAACTAAACACAACATTCAACTAACTAACAAAATTTCTAAACATCATGGTTGACTCATATCAATCAAGACTATCATATGATCTTTGATATTGCTTTGAATCATCAAACTAGAATGTTGCTATCATACTTTTATCATATCAGATAACCATCAATTCACCATCTTATGCACCAAGAACCATCTAGCTACATTTTCATCTTACCCTCCTCCTATGCCCACTCAACCAGCTCCCATAGTAAGCACAAGAGAAAGGGTTAATGGCTTCACTAGGCACCCATAACCTCTCCACAGTAGGGCCTATATCAATTGTGCTACATTTTCATTTACAACAATGGCTTCACACAATTAAGAACACACACCCTACGGTGAGTACCAACCATTCCTCCTTGGCAGTGTATAGATAGAACCAAGTAAGTTCATCTTTCACTCCTCACTATTCCTATCTTCATACACTGCCCACCAAGTTCACTTACCCTACCCATATTGGAAACCTACTTTATGGATCTTAACAACTGTTTTCTAAATAGCATGTCAAAACATTTCACAGTTACCTAACAAAGGCCTACTGAGAAAATGTTATTCAGGCTAACTAGAGAAACAACTTATCAAGCTCCAAATTACAAGGCCATCAATATGTAGTGAACTTTCAGATATAGACTCAAATGAGTATAAACTTGAGTCTGCACTGGTATAAAACCAAACCATGCAATCTTTTTCAGAATTCATCACTGTTGATTCATTCTTGGGATCCTCAAGAATCATTTCCAATTATGAAATGGTACCTTCTGCAGGAAACTGCCTTATGGTGGCATTCAATATACACTTATTGACCCACTTGTCCAAGTGATATGATTGCCCCAAGATACTTGCCATCTGCAAGTAACTCTTTATCCCAAACACCCCTTAATGTCAATCAATAATACTTCTCATCATGTCCTCCACAGAACTGCTTCAAGCTGCTACATTTAAGAGTTCTGGAATGATTCTTTCATCTCCTTTCTTTAAATTCATAGTAACATTCCACTTATTACAAACCTCAACAACATTTTTGGATTCTTTAACATGTAGACTTGACATTTTAAGTCTTAGGTGATTCACAATGGTATTTATCACAACTTCAACCTCTTGTTTTTCATTGGTAAATATTCTTTTATTCCTCTCATTCCATATATAATAGACACATGCAGCAAGACCAATTTTTCTCACTATACTTTTAATTGACTTGTTGATTCTTTGTCTGATCATAAAGCTCACAATATCTTCTCATTTATCAGGCATAGAATGATTCTCAATCCTTTTCTTAAATTCTGACCAGATTTTGTAGGAAAACATTCAAAGAAGAGGTGATTGATTGAATCAGGACAGGACTCACATAGAGAACATACCATTTGTCTATCAGGGTACCATTTGATCAATCTATCATGAGGAGCCAGTCTCCCCCTGAATTGCAATCCACATAACAAAAGAATGTTTGGGGGTGCAGTTAGAAAACCAAATCAAAACATACCATTCAACTTTATTTCCATTAGGTCTCCAATCTCTCTAGGCTCTATTAGTTGAGTATTTGTTGCATCTTTCATTAGAACACCATAGGTAATTATCATTGACATCTTCTTGTAAGTTTGGCATGGGAATAGTTTGAATAATAGGAAATCTAGCACTCCAATCATCTGGCCACTCCCATTGACCATTGAGAATCATGTCTTTTACCTTCATAGAAGTATCAAATCCAGCTTGGTACACTGCATCCATAGGAATAAATTGCTTAAAGGTTCTGGACCCCACCATCTGTCATGCCACAGAAAGATATTCTTCCCATTACCAACTTTGCACACAATATGCATTCTCATTTTGTCTCTTAGATGTAAAATCTGTTTCCACCCAATACTTGCATTCTTATCAAATTTAGCATTCCAAATACTTTTACCTTTTAATCTAACCAGATTGATCCATTTAACCCAAAGTGACTCTTTATTGCTAGCCACATTCCACAAATGTTTAGACATAAGGGTTTCATTCCACATTCCAAGATCTTTGATGCCTAATCCTCCTTCATCTTTAGGATTGCAAACATTCTTCCAAGCAATTTTAGCTTTTCCTCTTGACAATTCACCTTGACACCATAGGAAGCCTTTAAGAATCTTGTTAATGTCCTTAATCACTGATTTGGGAAGGAGAAATACTTGAGCCTAGTAAACTTGCATTGAAGATAAAATTGAGGCAATTAACTAGAGCCTACCAGCGTATGACAACATTTTGTTCTTCCAATTACATACCTTACCTTTCACTTTATCTATCAAGCTCTTACAATCAGTGAAGTTCAAATGTCTAGTGATGAGGGGAACTCCAAGGTAAGTAATAGGTAAGCTTCCAACATTGAAAGGGAGGATAGCTAAGATACTTTGTCAAACCTGCTCTTGAACATTTCCAAAGAATACTGTGCTTTTACCTATATTAGGATGTAGACCAGAGATTGAGCTGAACTTGTTTAAAGCAGTTTTCACCACATTAACTGAATGTAAATCTCCATGACATAGGACAAGTAGATCATCAACAAAGTACATATGTGAAATTTGCAAGTCTTTACAGCCCCAATGGTACTTAAATCTTCCATCCTCAATGATTTGCTTCTTCAAAACAAGACTGAAAATCTCCATAACAAGAGTGAATATGTAAGGAGATAACCCACTCTTTCATTGTTGACATTAACAGTAAATGCAGCAGATCTTATGCACACCATTATCCACTTAACCATCAGATCAGGAAACTTGAAAGCATAGATACTTTTTCCAAAAAATCCCAATTAACTGTGTCATATGCTTTTTGGATATCAATCTTCAAAGCTACTCTTCTAGGCCCACTGTTCCATGTATAACCTTTAAGAAGTTCTTGAGTGAGCATTATGTTGTCAGTTATCTGTCTGCCTAGTATGAATGCACTTTGGCAGGGGTTGACCAATTTACATAAAGCATTCTTGATTCTAGTAGTAAGTATCTTGCTAATGATCTTGTAGAGAACATTACAATGGGCAATAGGCCTGTAGTCAGACACCTTCATTGGGGTTTTGCTTTTAGGTACAAGTGTAATGAGTGTGGCATTTACTTCCCCAAGAAGCTTACCATTACAGAAAAACTCCTTAATAGCCTCACATACATCTTTACCAACCACAGACCAAGCTTTCTTAAAAAACTTTGCAGTGTAACCATCTCGACCAGGTGCCTTGTTGTCATTGATATCAAATAATGCCTCTTTGATTTCACCATCAGTAACTGTTCTAGTCATGACCTCAACATCATTGTTGGAAACAATATTTGGGCATAAGCTTTCAATATCACAGTCTTGTACAGGAACTGCAACACCTAAGAATTTTTGAAAGTGCTTAACAAATTGCTCAGAAACATGCTCACCTTCAAATCTCTCCCCATTTTCATTATTAACAGCTTATATTCTACTCTTGTGTGCTCTGCCCTTCAAAAAAACATGAAAGAACTTAGTATTCTTGTCTCCATCACATAGCCAATCAATCTTAGCTTTCTGAACCAATAACTTTTCTTCATCCTTGACAGCAGTGTTGTATGCTTTAAGAATCTCTGCTTCCTCTGTTTTAAGAATAGCATTATGTGGTTCTTTATCAATCTTTGCCTGTATAATTCCTAACTTTTCTCTCCATTCAGTAACCTTAACATGAAGATTACCAAATTTCCAGCTTAATGCTTTCATATGGTACTTTAATGCTCTGAGCTTCTTAACAAGCTTATACATACAGCATCCGTCAATAGGAATATCCCATTCTTTCTGCACAATACAAAGAAATTCAGGCTTATCAGTTATGAAATTAGAAAATCTAAATGCTTTATGCTTTTTCCTCATCACTTGTGGAATTATTAGAACAGAAGGACTATGATCTGAGGTGAGGTGAGGAAGAAAAATGGCATGATATGTGTTACTTCATATTAGCACACCAACTCCATCCTCCAAAAACAAAATCACAAATTTTACTCAACTTATTCTCCTTGATATGTGTTTCCAAAACTGTACAAATGCTTAGTTTTTCATCACTAATGAACTTTTTAACATCTTTCTGCATTTCTCTATTACACATTCCCTTGACATTCCAACTTGCCATCTTTAATTCATTATTCATTGCTGTCATTATATACTTATTAATTCTCTTGTCTCAGCAGAGCACTGGTACTACCATTCAATTCATTATCTGCCATGCTTTTAGCAATTCCATTATCTGCATCATATACATCTTCCTCATCAAGACTCTCCTTATTCCACAATGCTTCCATTTGATCATTATAGTACTTATGCATCTCTGTGTTCCAATGTTTAGATTCCTCTGTAGTAGGTTTCCTTTGATACTTAACAAATTTATCCACACTTGTCTTCCAATCATTCTCATAAGCTTCATTCTCCTCAATTTCTTCAAGAACAGCATACTTATTAGCACTTCTTTTCAATTCCTCAACAGTATGTTTACTAACTTTCCATGGACTTTTAGGACTATTTGAGCTTTCTGGTTTATCAACATTGCTTTTTTCCTCATTAGTTCCTTTGCTAGATTTTGCTTGGTTACATTCATTTGTAATGGTTTTCTTCACAATAGGTCTAAATTCCAATCTAGTCTCAGAAACTTTATTACCATTATTACCTTTGTTACCACCATTAAAACTTCTTCTGTTGCCCTGCTTCATCTCTTTGAAATCTTCATTATCATGAACTACTTCATTCTTCTCACTCATTACCTCAGAATGTTGGTTATTATCTACATCAATCATCATTCCACACTTACTATCATTATGCCCAAAAACTTTACAATGCTTACATCTAGGTGGCTTCCAACTGTATTCAACCTCAACAAACTTTGATCTTATGGTCACCTTATCCTCCCCTTTGTAACAAATCTCAATTTTATCCTTAAATTCTCTGTCAGCTTTGATCTCAACCAACATTCTAGCAAATCCAACATTACCAGTCCCTTCACTACACATTTTTGCAGTAACTTTATCCATAATGAGTGGGTTCCCAAGACCGTTAGCAAGTGCACTAATTCCTTTCACAGTCCAAGCTTCCATTGGCACATTGTGAAGCTTAATCCAACAAGGTAGAACTTCAGGATCTCTTCTGTCAACAATGATGCTTGGATCCCATTTTTGTACCATTAGTGGTTTATTGTTAACTAACCAAGGCCCACTCTCAAGAACATGATACATACCCTCACTTTCTCTGAATTTAAACATATATAATCCATTCTGAGCTACTATGTCTTTTAGGCCAAATTTACCCCACATTCTGCCTATATTATATCTAAGCTCATAGTATGACATTTTACATCCAACAAAATGTCCACATAAAGTGAACATCCATTTCCTGCTACCCTCCTTAACAAGTTCCTCATCAAATATTACAACTTCCCTTCCATCCTCAATCTCAATAGGAATTAAAGTAAGCTTATTATCAGGCATTTTAGTATCATGTTTAGCAGCAGTAGCAAAAGTTTTACCAAGATTGTTTTTATTCACATTATTGCTATTAACAAGTCCACTACTGGTCTTATCAGTATTATCATGAATGCTTGTGTTAGGTTCAGCAACTTCATTAGAAACCTCCACTATATCAGTAGGACTTACAGTGTTTTCAGCATGTGAAACAGTCTTAGCAATTGATTCAGTTAACTTACTTTGAACCTTCCTGTTGCAACTGCCTTTCAGAACATCATCAGCTTTCTTATCTCCTATATCCTTCCTCCCAATAGATTCCTGAATTGTAGGAAATTCAGAAGCATCCAAACACCCCTTTTCTTTGTCAATTTCACTTCTAATTCTATCCAAACACCCCTCATCCTCCAAAACATCACTAATACTGACCTCTTTTGATCTTAAACCCTCCTTATCCTTATTATTACCCCTGTTATTCCTCTTTGCCTCATTAGCATCAACATCATTCCTCAATTCAGTTTTATTTTCCTTCATAAGCTCACAATCCGTATCCAGAAACCTATTTGGGACTTTCTTCTTACGTTTAGATGTTCTTCCCCTAGGTGACATGATGGATTCTGGTTTTGAGAAAATGTTCGCTAGCTTGCATTTAGATGGTATGAATATTCATTCCCAACTAAAACTATGGTTATTGGTCAGAAACATAACATACATTTTCATGTATTTTAAAATCTTTTTTAACTCTCATTGTGCACGGCCTTATCAAAATATTATGCGTAAGAGAAACATTTCCGGTCTATAATTGTATTTTATGCTTCAGTAAGTAAAGTAATCCTTAGATTGTTTCAGTAACTCAAGTTATCATTAAATTGTAGGATCGAAACATAACATTTATTTTCTTCTTACAAATAATTATATCCTGAGAATTTGATCATGAGTATACTAATTATTCAAAAAAACTTATTTATATGGTCGATCGAGACTCAGAGACATCCAAAAATATGAAATTCTGCTAATCAATTTTATAACACTGTATACTTATGTCCTATGCCAGATGTGATATAAATTGTATAGGATTATATTTATACTTAAAAATCTAAATGAAAGACCAATTAAGGCACTATGTGAATATGAAATGAGAGAATTAGAGGTGGCAAGGCGGGCACGGGATACGGGCTAAATGAACGGGTCAAACAGTCGCATGTTATACGAATCGTTTTAGAAAAGAACCAAAACGACGAAATAAATGTCTTAAACGTAACACCTCATTTATATTTAAAAAATTAAATATAATATATCTATAAGTTTTTCTTTAGAAACAATTGTAATGTTTTATAATTGAGATTAAATATGTGCCCGTTTGTGCCAATTTAACTTTTAGATAGGCTATATATTCCCATTTAAAAAAAAGTTTAAATATAGCCGAATCTTTTTCAAAATTGTCGAAATTAACCTTATTATTTATTTATTTTTATTTTTTTTGACACAGAATACCACCTCTAGAATAAATCAATCAAATTTGAGTAAGGGTGGGGGGAGTGCATCACTCACTCCTCTCCCCTTCACTCACTCACAACCAATCCCCTTGCGCCACATCATCTCCCACTTTTTCCTTCACTCACCCTTCACTCACTTCATTTTTGGAGGCGGCACCTTCACTCACCATTCACTCACTTTTTTTTTTTTTTTTTTTTTTTTTTTTTAAATTCTATTAAAATTTATTTAAAAACTAAAATTTCATTAAAATAAATAAACATTACATAATAATATTAAAAAACATAAAATAACTCGAGACTACTATCGTTAGACCACTCAAACGGCTCGTCTAACAATAGCGTCGACCCAATTCTTCTAGGCTCCATATATATATATATATATTTTTTGTATCGATGAGTTTTTTTTTTTTTTTTTTTTTTTTTTTTTTTTTTTTTTTTGTTCTTCCTTCTAGCCAACGTCTATGTATTTAAAGAAATAAAAAAAAGAGCCGTTATAGCCCCGCTCCTCCTCCCCAACATCTCTTTTCCACCCTCCCCGCATGCGTGAAAATCTCCCGAATTTTACCTCCCCGTGCGGGGTTCCCCGCGAGGCGGCGGTGTTCCCGTGCGGGGTTCCACCCTCCCCGCAGGCTTCACTCACCCACTCCCTCTCCTCTAAAGGGTTTTAATACCCGGTGAATTGTAAATCAATCAAATATTATCTATCCATATATCAGATCTTACACTACTCACATGCCATTTAATAACAGAGGTGTGCTACACCCACTCACAATTTACAAAAAAAAACCCAATCGCTGACGTGTCAGCGAGCTAATTGGTTGATTTTTTGTGGCTCACAAAAAACCAACCAATCAGCTCGCTGACACGTCAGCGAGTGGGTTTTTTTTTGTAAATTGTGAGTGGATGTAGAAATATTCTTAATAAAATCATATTTATCGTCAATTCCAAAATACACCTTGACAGAAACAAATAGTAGTAGAAAACAATATGAAGTTGATGCATCGAACTCTAGCAGAAGATACCATAAGCATGTTTGGTCTAATTATTTTTCTTTTAATTTTTGCCATTATACTGATCACAACTTTTCATACGAATGTTCTAATCGGTTAAATTAAGTAATTAATAAAATGACGCATGTCATGCATATCTCCCCGGAAAAAAGGCAGGCCGCCAAGTGTACAGTCAGCCCACTAAAACAGATTATATTCTTTCTAGATGTGGTAATTTGTGCTTAAAAAAAAAAAATTGCGTAATTTGAATAATATAAAAGATTTGAACACATTTAGCCCATCTTTCTTTTTGAAATGGTCATATGTTGCCTATCTAAAGTTAAATGGGCACAAACGGACACATATTTGATTTCAATTGAAAACATTACAATTACTTTTAAAAAAAAAACTTACAGATATATTATATTTAATTTTTCAAATATAAATGTGGTGTTACGTTTGAGGCATTTATTTCGCCGTTTTGGTTTTTTTCTAAAACGATTCGTATAACATGCGCTCATTTGGTCTGTACCCTTTATACCGTGCCCATTTAGCCTGTAACCCGTGCCCGCCCGACCCGCTCATTTTGACACCTCTAATTTATTGTGTTTATATGGGACCAATATTTATACTAATGACTTGATGACTACATATGTAAGACGTGATATATCAATTGATTCATTGTGTTTACTTGACACTTAATATTTATACTAATAAAAAAGGCCAACACTTGGGACTGACTACCCTTGAATGTACATCGATCATACCAAATTGATGGAACCACGTTAACACTTGGTGTTCTTGTGTTCATTTCTTGTTCGTAATTTATCGTGTTTATCCTAGAACATTCCCAAGATTTTTATTTGCAGCTCAGTGGAACGTCAGAACTTTTTTATGGTGATTGTTAACAACACCACATTCTCCAAGGATAAATTTTCGCCACAAACATTCTCGCATGATCCCCAACAAGATTGATCATAACCAAAGAAGACAACACAGTTTCAATTATTGAATGTCCACAAAATAGCCAACCCATTATGATACATTACACATCCAGATATGCATAATGTTGGCGATCAAGACAACTCACATTCCAAGTAGGGTTCCCATGTTTAGGAAGTAGACTTATGGGGCATTGCAAGTCATAAATTCTATGATTTTGACGTATAAAACTATACATGTCATATCATTTTTTAAGAAGTTAGCAAAAACAATGGTATTCATGTATGCCTCTTGGCCCATGTCATAATTCAAAATATCTCACACAATATTGTTATGTTCTATTTTGCATTGGGACATTGAGGGTGATGTGTAAATTTTATTGGTAACAAATGTACATGACTTTAACCTAAGGATTCTGCGTAGTTTAGGTGGCGTTTAGTTAGAAAACATTTTCTTTCATTTCATATTTCTTGTTTTGTAGGAAAACGGAGGAGAGTTTGATTTCCACAAAACAATGGAAATTTAGAAAACGCGTTTAGTATGAGAAACATGTGTTTGTGTTTTCCATTTTCCAAAACTAAAAAACATGTTTAAGTGTTGTTGTTTTATATCTCAATTCACTATTCACCTTATTAATATTATAAAAATATCTTCAAAACACAAAAACAAATATTATAAACTAACCAACTAAACTATAAAATAACTAAAAAAATCTAATACGAGAAAAAAAGGAAATTAAAACAGTAAAATATAATATCAAATAACGTTTTCGTCTGTTTTTTTACGTTTTCGTCCGATATTTTACGTTTTTGTCCTTTTTGTTTGTTTTTTTTACGTTTTCGTCTGTTTTTTTACGTTTTCGTCTGATTTTTGATGTTTTCATCCGTTTTTTTTACATTTTCGTTAGTTTTTTTACATTTTAGTCCGTTCTTTTTTCCGTTTTCATCCGATTTTTTGGGTTTTCGGTTGTTTTTTACGTTTTCGTCTATTTTTTTACGTTTTCGTTAGATTTTTTTACAGTTTCGTCAGTATATTTTACATTTTCTTCAGTCTTTTTACGTTTTCTGTCTTTTTTTTACGTTTTCGTTATATTTTTTACAGTTTCGTCAGTTTATTTTACATTCTCTTCAGTCTCTTTACGTTTTCGTCTATTTTTTTACGTTTTCATCTGATTTTTAATATTTTCGTCCGTTTCTTTACGTTTTTGTGAGATTTTTTACCTTTTCTTCAGATTTTTTACATTTTTGACAGATATTTACATTTTCGTCAGATTTTTTACGTTCTCATTCGTTTTTTAACGTTTTCGCCAGATTTTTTATTTTTTCGTCTGATTTTTTATGCTTACATCCGTTTTTATACGTTTTCGTTAGATTTTTTACGTTTTTGTCCTTTTCTTACGTTTTCGACCGTTATTTTTTTACTTTTTTGTTTGAATTTGTATGTTTTCATCTGTTTTTTTACGTTTTTGTCAGATTTTTTTATGCATTTGTTCATTTTTTAATATTTTCATTCTTTATGATTTCTTCCGATTTTTACATTTTCTTTCGATTTTTTACGTTTTCTTCCGATTTTTTACCTTTATATCCGTCTTCGTCTGATTTTTATGCTTTCATCTTTCATTTACGTTTTCATCTTTGATTAATGTTTTTTTAGGTTTCGACTAACGAAAACGTAAAAAAATAGACGTAAATGTAAATAAACGTAAGCAAACGCAAAAAATAAACGAAAACGTAAAAAAACATAAAAGAACGGACGAAAACGTAAGAAAACATAAAAAAAAGAGCAATAACGGATGAATACATAAAACACCCCACGAAAACGTAAAAAACCTGACTAAAACGTAAAAAAATAGACGAAAACGTAAAAAATCTGACGAAAACGTAAAAAAATCTGACGAGAACGTAAAAAATCTGACGAAAACGTAAAAGACCGAACGATAACGTAAAAAGTCTGGCAAAAAGGTAAAAAATCTGACGAAAACGTAAAAAAACGGACGAAAACGTAACGAATCGGACGAAAATGTAAAAAATCTGACGAAAACGTAAAAAATCTGACCAAAACAGAAAAAAACAGACGAAAACGTAAAAAATCAGGCGAAAACGTAAAAGATCGGACGTAAACGTAAAAAATCTGACGAAAACGTAAAAAAACGGGTGAAAATTTTAAAAATCGGACTAAAACTTATTAAATCTGACGAAAACGTAAAAAAACGGACGCAAACGAAAAAAATCCGATGAAAACGTAAAAAACCTGACGAAAATGTAAAAAAACGGAGGAAGACGTAAAAAACGGACGAAAACGTAAAAGATCGGACGAAAACGTAAAAAATCTGACGAAAACGTAAAAAAATGAACGAAAACGTAAAAAGGAGTCGAAAACGTAAAACAATTGACGAAAACGGATTTGGGGTATTTTAATGGAAAACAGGGGAAAACAAAAAAAAAAAATGTTTTGTAGTTTTGTGTATTAAAGTTGGAAATAGGAATTTTGTGTTTTGTAGAGAATTTTATTGGCAAACACTAATTTGAACGCGATCTCTGTTTTCCTTGTTTTTCACAAAACATTTTGTGGAAAACAAAGGTGTTTTCTCTCAACTAAACGCACCCTTAATATTTACTTTTATTCTTTGCCCGAGAATATGTACAATCACTGACGGAACGTAAAAAGGACTAAAAGGAGGTTATGGCCCCTCAAAAATTTGACCCTATCAACAATTTATAACCTTTAATAAGCTCCAAGTCACCTTTTCTGGCCAGAGGCGGAGCCAGCAGGGGGGCTGGCGGGTGATCGGCCACCCCCAACCGGCCACCTAGCTCATCTTCTACCATGGTTTCCGGCGATAGTAATGACTCGTTACGCTCTTGAAATCATAATTGTTTGCTGCTTTAAACCACTGTTATCTTGCTTTATATAATTTAGGAAAAGATTCGAGTGTTGAAAGATTTGAGGGTTGAAACTTGAAAGAGTTTTGGTAAAGAAGAAGATGTTCGTTCAAAAAAAAAAAAAAAAAAAAAAAGATAGATGCAACTTTAGTAGGGCTAGTAAAAAAATGGGGATAGCTTAACCGAACGGGCTCTACATGGGGTCCTACCTATTTTTAGTCAAATGTACAAGTATTAAAGCAGACAGTACAGACGGCGGCAGCACAAAACTTCCCCAAACCCTCCCTATGGGGGGTCCGGTTAACTCACCCTAAAAAATGTTAGAGTATTTAATAGGCTATTTATGTGTAACAGTACTTTCACAGTTTGTCAGATTTCTTTGATACAGGAGAAACATTGTTTGCTTTTAATTATTTATTTTTTATTATTTTAGTTTGGAATTGTGTTTAGTTGTTTCTCTTTATCCTTTTGATATTGTCTAGGATAATCGATCTAAAGACCGTATATTATTATCCAAATTATGTACAATTCTCGGCTCCCTTAACACAAATTCCTAGCTCCGTCTTTGTTTCTGGCTTATTACTTATTATAAAGTTGAGCTCATGAATAATCTTATTTAGCAACAAAACTTTAAGGGGTGCTCGTGAGTTTACAAAATTTTTTGAAAAACACAAGCCTTCTTTTTAAATTTGTTCTTAACCGAAAGTAGGTTTATGGCCAGATTTCGAAGGACAAACCCCAATTGTTGGACAAAAAGACTAGGCCCATTTGGTTTTGAGCTTCAGAAAACTTTGTGCGTCTCAATCCTTTATCTGGTTCTTAAAGGTAAGTGATGTGCTAATTAATTATTTTTGATAAAAACTCCACCGATATTTCTCTTGACATGAAATTAGTTAAACTAGTGATGATAGCATTGAGATTATTATAGACTTTATATTCTCTATATATTTTAATGAACCAGTTTTAGTCATTTATTTTGTCATCAAAAACTTAAAATAATAATAATAATAATAATAATAATAATAATAATAATAATAATAATAATAATAATAATAATAATAATAATACATTTTTTTACTTATTTTTGAAAATGAAATATCTTACAAATAGTAAATCGTAAAAGCGGCAGAAAATAAACTATCGCAACAAGAATTTTTTTTATTTTTCAGTAGACGGGCACCTCGATATATCTTCGACAAACTCTTTTTTTGAGGATTTATTTTAGTGTTAAAATTTGCTTCTAGAAAAGTCACATGTGGGACGGAGGAAGTAATTTAATTCTCGCCGTGGTTGTATGATTTATTTCTTGTAACGATTAACGGTTTGTGAGATATTTAATTTTAAAAAAAAGATTGACAGTGAGTTTTACTTTTATTTTTGTTTATTACGTATTTTTTTAAAAATAAATGGAAGGCTGTGATTGGTTTATTGAGTCTATAATTTTTTTAGTGATGATATATGTTTAGTTATTGAATAAAAAAAATAAAATAAAATAAAAAATGTAACAAGATTGATACATACGTGAATGTTGATGAAAATTATAGTATTGAAAAAAAAAAAAAAAAAAAAAAAAAAAAAAAAAAAAAAAAAACCTTCGTCCTTTAGGCGTTAATCGGCCATCAATCTTTTTTATTTGCGTAAATCGGTCAAACATGGTTAACGGCGGCCAACGGTGGTCAAACCTTCCGAAAATACATAAAACTTGTCGTAAACTTGTTTTAGTCACTTGTAGTCACTGCCTATATCTATTACAAGTTCTTTTTTTAAGTAAAATCTTGTCGAGAATATCCAAAACTCATCGGACATACCCAAAACTGGTCAGAAATGCCAATCTAATTAATCACCATTAATCCCACTTACACCGGTTACAAGCTATAAGATGATCAACCAATCGACTGCTGGTTCGCAAGTTTTGCAACCTTAAAAAATAAATATAAAACTATACATTCTGCATAAAATATAACAAGCACGTTATGTGTAATCGATAAAAATTGAAATAATATTATCCGTTTACATAATTTAAATTAAGTACAACCTAAAATACCAATACCAATTACTAAAACATGCAATTAACCATCACTCTATCAAACATGTTTTAAACTAGAAACACACGTAATTAACTTTCTATGATCATGCACTCTACATCTTCTCTAATTCAAACATTTTATAGGGCTAATTGCATAAATTTTAATGTACCTAGTTGTCATTTTTTATCATTTGGTGCAGCCAATTAAACTTTTTGTGACTTAATCCTTAAACTTTTAAATTTCGTCAACTAAGCGTAAGATTTACCTAATCAGCAGGTTAGTCCAATGTGTAACAAATTACCATCCTAGTCATTATACTTTTGACCAGGTCAATTTTATTTGATTAATAAAAATGTTTAAGTATTTAACCTTCCTTCTTCCTCCCCTTTTAGGTTAAACATACACACACACTTTAGATCCATATTGTTTTCTACTCCAATCATAACCTTCTTCATTCTTGTCATTGTTCTTTAGGAACACATGCGTTTTTCATCAGCTTCTTCCCATTCATGCCTTAAGAACATCCACAACATCATCAATACGACTCACTATGACTGTAGCCTCGAAATCGAAGAGAAAGTTTTACGGACTAACAAGAATTTGGGTCAAAGATTCAAGGCTTGTCCAATATAGTATGAGATCCTGTCCCCATTTTTTTATCCATTTTGAAAACAAATTTTTAGAATTTTAATTTTCTTAAATCAAATTGTTTACAGGATAAAGATGAGAAGTGTGATGTTTATGATTTTGTTAATCCTGAGCTACCTATCAATACTGCAAAGATCTTTTTCACAAACTGCATGTTGAGAACAAACATTTGAAGAAGATCAAAAAGATCATTGGTAAGCAAGAACTTGGTATGAAGGTTAAAATAACATGGGTAATTAATATGTTTGTAATATACTCTAATGAAAGAACATGTATGGAATGATGTTTAGGATGATTAAATGGGTAGTTTTCTAGTGAGAAGTTAGAGAGAGAAAGAGATGAAGTTGGGAGCCTTTGAGAGAAAACTTGTGATGTATTAAATTGCAAATGAAAGGTCCAACCTCTTCCAAGCTAAGGAAGGGGTATTTATACTTACAAATAAACGCCCCCTGAAACGGGCTGTGGAGCGAGCTGACAGTGGGGAAAAGACCCGACCCGACTCCACAAATACTAACTAATACTAAACTATATTCTAACTAATATGATAAATACTACGAGCTACAACATGCTAAACTATACTCGGGGTGACCGAGTCTTCATATGAATAAACGTATTCCTAACAATCTCCCCCTAAGGGAGGTCACCCCTGAAAATAAATATTGAATCATAGCATTCAAGTCTTTGAAGACATCTTTGTAGCTCGTAGCCTTTTGATTCTTCATTGTTGAGATCTTTGTGCTTTAAGCGGTAGACTCTAGATGACTTGTTCAATGTGATGGATGATCTTTGGAAATTACTTCAAGTTCATCATCCAAATGAGTGTCTAAAAGTCATATTTGAGTAGTAACGTCTCCATGTGATAAGAACATCTTTGTGTTGGCATGCTCACACTTTTCAGGATCATGATCTTCTGCATCAGAGTTGTGGAAGCATATATGAGGCCCAATCAATGATCATGATTTCTTAGATTGTGATGTTGAAGTGTGAGCATGTGTTGATGGATCAGCATCTTTTCAGCAATCAACTGCAACCGTCAGAAATTCCTGCAAGTAGACAGTTAGCAACAAATCATCTGGTACTTATAGGCTTGGAAATATAGATCGTCAACAGCATAGTGTGAAGACTCCTTCTAATCCTTACCAAGACCGTTCCCAATCAGCAAACCCTGAGAGGATTTACATGAACTACCTAAGTAGATCAACAAATGGGTAAGTCGCTGGAGATCACTCCACGACTGTTGACCATTTGTAACCATCGCGACCACTAAGCGTAATCCACAAGGAATTACCTAAGTGACCTGCTTTCAGGGTTGCTTGATGTTGACCCTGGCAGGAATTTCCATTCAATCACTAGGAGTTACAATGGCAACATCCCTCATAAATGTTCTGGCAGATTGCTAAGATCTGCGTAGGACTCATAAGTTTACCACTGGTGTCCTTAAAGTTGAACAACCAGGGTAGAAATAGCACGTGTTCCTATGAGATCTTTTTATGCATCTTGAGGCTCTAGACTCAATAAGTGCATTTGGTTTTCCTATGCGGAGATTAGGGAGAGGTCTCCTGCTTCAATATCAACCATCTCTAAGAGATATGTTGATAGATTACACATGTTCCCCGTAAGAATGAAACAAGTTCTTTTAAGAGAACTTGAGTGGCTAGAAGGTTTAGTGCATTGCGTCACTGGGTCCATGACGTCTTGTCTTCAATACCAATGTCGTCTTAGCAACCATCAGTAGATTATGAATTGAACCCGGTTTCTGCCCTAAGGTTGAATAATTGGAAGGCTATTTCTTTTCACCCTTTCTCATTTCATTTCTTTTTAATTCTTCAACCCCTTCTTTCTCCATTCTCACATTTCTCCTTTTTCATGATCATACCTACGGACTTTCTAATACTATCTATTCGTTATTTTCCATGGGTAGATCCCTCCGGTTCTGGCGGATCATAGGACGGTTTTCCTAACCTTAGCCACCTTATAACTTCATGACTATCCTATGTTGCCATACACCAAATCATTGAAAATTCTCTCAACGTGTTTATGATTAAGAGACACATTTTGTTAACACATTGCGAGTTTTATCATTTTTAAATGCTCCCCCTTAACATGTGCTCATATGTATTGATTTGAAAATTTTGCACATGTCAGGAAGAGTTGCACTTTTTGAATTGATCTACCTTAAGTGAGCATGACCGGGCATTCGAGACACGCTTACATCACTAGTTAAACTAGCTTGAAGTTATTACCCGGCCCGATCAGATTCACCCAAGGTTTCTCGAAACGGTACATTCTACTCAAACAAGTCCTCTTCGAGACACGCTTACATCACTAGTTAAACCAGCTTGAAATTATTACCCGGCCAGGACTAGTCCTTTCGATTCAGGACAGTTGTGTTTCATCAATTCATGAGTCAAGACTGAGATGCACTCATATGAGATGCACGGATTCTTTTCACATACCATTTTGCTCCTCCTCAATATGTGCATTGATATACAAAAGAGTTTGGCACATAATATTTTTGTTTTTAGGTTCAAAACATCACGTTTTAATCAGTTTTTCATATTTAAATCACATCTTCTCCCCCGATCAAAAATTTCAAACCAATTGAGATTTGTGATCCCAAGTGATTTAAATAAGTTTAAAGGTTTTGGGAGAAAGATGTGTCATAGTTAAGAGTGACTGATTTTGAGACGACATTTTGCTCCCCCTAAAAACTTGAGGGAGTATGTTATGTGTTAGAGATGATGAGTTTATAAATAATTGTGAGTTTAGCGAGAAACTCATGAAAAATTCATATACTAACACATAACAATAGCACTTAATCCACTGTAGTTATGCACAAAGATCTTGTTTTGATGATATATAGTTTTTGAAATCATTCCCCCCTCAATCGATGACACATTTAAAATTAAACATTTTGCACAAAGTATTAATTCTTTTAGCATCGATTGAGAAGCAAATTCTAAACCACATTTCGAGTTTGTTTGATCTTCAAAAACCATGGTACCACCAAGTTTGGAGCAAATACTTTCCCGAAGAATCATTGAAGGAAAAGTACTTGAGATGCAAAGAAGACTTCTCTTCTTTTACCAGAAATGATGCACTTAAGCGTACATCAGATCGGAAAGGCACGAATATAAAGTAATTCATGCCTTTGTTAGGAACAATCGTCTTTTTGGCGACGAACTTTCCCCAATATAAAGACCGGGTTGCTATCTAAAGTAATAGCAAACCATGTTGAAAGAATGTTTTAGGAACGACATGTTTTAGAAAAGCATTTTTCAAAGGAAGAACTCCTGCTCAAGCATATGTATGTTTCCGTGTCATTATTGAATGACATTTCTAGAAACGTACATAATATTGATTACACAAGAGACATGTCGAGAGAAGATTATTTTTGGTTTTTTTGATTTTATGATTTTTATGGATTTTGTAGGTTTTATATTTTTCTATTTTCTTTTTGTTTTAATGCTATGTACAAAGGATATGTGAAGCAACCCCTTTACTCCTCCTGATCTTCCTGAAGACTTATGAGATCCTCAGGCGTGAGACTCTTCATACCAAGGCGAGGGAGAATGAATTGAAATCGTTCCCTAGGAAGTGCTTTGGTGAAGATATCTGGAACTCAGTCCTCACGAAGTAAAGTTCCACAATTCCTTTCTCAACTTGCACCCTGATGAAGTGATGTCGAATGTCAATGTGCTTAGTCCTTGAGTGCTGGACGTTGTTGCAGCAGAGTGCAATTGCACTTTTATTGTCACAGTACATGGGAATCTTGTTGCATACGAAGCCATAGCCCAAAAGTTGAGATCTCATCCATAAGATCTGAGCATAGCACGAGGACATGGCAATGTATTCAGCCTCTGTGGAGGAGATCAATGTACTCATTTGTTTTTTTGAAGACCCACTAACTAGCTTATTACCCAAAAACTGAGCACCCCCAGATGTACTTCGACGAGTATCTTGACAGCCCGCATGGTCAGCATCGGAATAGGCTGTGAGCGCCATAGAGGTGTCCTTGGGATACCATAGACCCATGTGGATTGTTCCTTTAAGATACTAATGCGTGGGAATTGCACCAGGCTTTACCTCTCGAGGGATCTCAAGAAGCTTACAACCCCCACCAAGCAGTGTACCTGATCGTTGTAGTATAGTATAGTGACAAGTACCAGGGGATTGATCGTTCAACTCAGGAATAGTGTCTTTAGGATTAGATAGCCTAAAAAGTAAGTCTAGAGGTGAGGGATGATTCTTTTTGTATTTTTATATTTTTTATAAAAGCAATTAAAATCTCGGGTTTTGAAAGAGTGGGCGGAATTAGTTGCTAATCAACTAACCCAATGACTAAAGATGCAATCAAAATAAAATAACAAAAATGTAAATAAAGCTAATTAAACTAGTGGTGTGAACAATAAATGGGAAAATTGTGTTTACTTAGATTTCATTACTCCCTAGACATCTTTTACAGGTTGATAGTTTGTTACAATTGCGTGGATGACGGGTTATATTCCTTAATACCATTCGTGGGGTGGCGTACGTACTTCCCCAACTCTATAAACTCCTACTTCACTCCTATGTTGAGCCTGCAAGAAGCTCCTAACATGGGATCATTAGAATTCGCTCATGCATTAAATACAACCATAAAAACCTAGTACGCATTGGTTCATGTTTCTTAAGACGTTCAAGCATGTTACCCTATGGAAGTCTGCCAGTTTTCTTACGCCTAACATCGAAATCATTCATCCGTAACAACTATAAACAAGCAATCAACCCATAATCAATATCTAGGTTTCACTACATCTAAGCAAACACACAAGAGATCTAGCCTAGCATGTTAAAATCAAGACAAGCGTAAGATATATTCAAACAACACATAGACATATTGAATGAATTGAAAGGATACTTATCTTAATTGAACATGAAAGGTTTCAAAGGGTAAAAACCCTTGAAAGTACAGTAAAAATCGTGCTAGGGTTTCTCCAAGTTATCCCTATAATTGTCCTCCCTTAATGAATGAAAATTACAAAACTATATATAGATTTTCCATCGTGACGGCGTCAAGAAGAAAAATCTGACGCCGTCAACACGCCGCCCACAGTAATATCGGATTGCCTTGATCCAGATCTGACGCCGTCAAGTGCAAATTTTCTCTGGGCCGTCACGTGTAATGGGACCATGACGGCCTATGGTGACGCCGTCATGCCCCTAGTGTAAAAACTCTCTGGATCGTCATGGACTCTATTCCACTTCACCTCTTGTTTTACTCTTGACGCCGTCATGTAGAATTTTGTGACGCCGTCAGGTACTGTTCCCAGCAAGAAAAATTAAGACTTTGTCGTTTTCTTCACTTTTATGCTCTAAAAACGTCCAAAATGCTTCCTTTTCCAGAAGTCACTCCAAAAGTACCTAAAATCACAAAAGGAACGATTTAGGGCAATATTTGATCAAATAAATTCAACTCCGGGCTTAAATGACCCCCTAAAAACGAATCATTTTTCGCCTCATCATATACCCTTACACTTGAGATTTGCTTGTCCTCAAGCAAATGTGCTTTTATTATAATCAAAATACAAGTTAGGGGTCATTTAACACTAATATAAAAGTAATTACAACAAATAATCGTTCACTAAAGACCAAAGACAAGCACGAAGGTCATATACTAGCACCTCACAAATAGTGTTTAGATACTCACATCTCTCGGGTGAAATAAAGTATTTATCACAATATGAAAATGGAAAACATCTCTTGCTACCTGTCATAACAAAATAGATTACCATAGGCTTGGGAAAGAAACCTCCACCGCATGGCGTAAGCACCTAGGATAAACTATCAAAGAGGTCTTTTAAAGGGTTATAACGTTAGGTGTAGGGATATGGAATACACGGTTTTGTTAGATAAAGACAATCTTTACTGGTGGCGAGTTAATCATCTTGGTTAATTACATGTACAATATGGCGTTGCTAAGCCAAGACTAGACTCGACTTAAGCTAATAAATCAAAAATAATAAAAAAAAACATAAAATAAACATAGAATGAAACGGGATGGTAGTCCGTATGTTTTTTTTTTTTTTTTTTTTTTTTCTTTTTTTTTTTTTTTTTTTTTTTTTTTTTTTTTTTTTTTGCATACACTCTTGCCCTACCATCCAAAATAATACATCATCATAGGGAATGAACATTCCCCTTACACTTGAATTTTTACATACTTTACAATAAATTAATCTAATGACTCGAAATAAGATAATCAAAACACTTGGAGTGCTTTTAAGATTAACGTACATATGAGGGTAATAAATGATGTTCTTCCCCATTACTCCATAACATAAGTACTTTACCCATGAGTCCCAATCGTCCCAAAACAATATGTACAAGGATATGACTCGACTTAGCAACCATGTAATCAATTAGATAATTAACTAAGGGTTTAAACAAATAACAATAATGCACTAAAGATGAGTGCATACACGGAAGGCTAAGGCGATTTGGGTGTACATTTAAGTGGGTTGTAACAAATTCTTCCTTTAAGTAAGATGCTTAAAGTTAGAAACGAAAAGATAGGCTCGGAGGTGTGTACTAGGGGTTTCGTGTACTAAAAATGAGTACAACGCTAAGGTGTGGGAAAAATTAGTTGACTTTACTAGCAAAGTAATATGGCTTAAATGGTCAAGTAATTATGATACGGGTTTAACACAAGGGTGATTCTAATGCCTCTTATCATGTAGTAAATCCTACTACACGAATGTAGTCTCACCAGCGTCTCGGGATGCATCACTAACACAAGTTCTTGAATCTAAATGCTACCGGTACACTCATAAGCACTAATAGTAAATGCTTTTCCTATCAAATCTAAAGGCGAAACTCACATATTTGGGTGGAAATTTTTTTTGAATAGTACGGTTTTGTGCTAGTCATACGACTCCTATCCATGAGACGCTTGCTATGGCTAAAGTTTCACTCCTAAATGTTGTAAAAATTTTAAATTTGGCACTAAAATTACACTAACAAGTATTTCTCATAGTTTTATTACACACATACCATCAAACATCCAAACTCAAGTGCAAGTGTATCCTATAAGGTATCATCATTTACCATCCCCTTACACTTAGGATGAACATTGTCCCCAATGTTTAATTAAAGAATGTAAAAGTGAAACAGGCAAAAGAATGAAATAAAATACTCCCCTGATTCGTTCGGTGTGGATAGTGTGGTAACAAGGTTAGATCTTCCTCCAAGAAAATGAACAATCAAAGCTTCCCTTCTGGAAATATAAATCATCTTCTTGTTATACATAACCTGTTAAACCTGAGAAAACAAACAAGGCAATCTCGCGTAAAATGGGCGGCAATCTATATATACTAACAAATCCTAGAAAACAATGTAAGATATAATGCTTGTGGAATGAATGTTTGCAGATTTCCTGGAGTTTATAAAACTAAATATTTAACAAAAACCTTAAGATTCAGTTAAAAAAACAAAACTAGCAAAATTTTCAGAATTTTACACATGACGCCGTCAGGAATTAATTCCTGACGCCGTCAGACGTGATCTGCAGAAATCTTTACGTTAAGTTTCTGGAAAATTTCTGGAAAACTTATGTCCTACTTCCTGGAAAATCCTGCAAAACATCATTATGACTCGATACAAGCATTTGACTCTAACAAATACGAATATACATGTCCATTTAATATTGTGGGAAATCATGATCGATTTTGTTTCTTAAAAACATATTTAGGGTTTCCCCTTACGCTTATCTTTTGCGAAATACCTTTGGATGAAGTTAAGACTAAGTCAAACGACAAAATAAAGTATTTTCACCATTTTATTTTTGAAACATGATCTACCAACAATAAAAATAAAGCATGCATACGGAAACAAATAACAATCAAACAAATAAAAATCACACAAAACATGGGTTTCCTCCCAAGAAGCGCTTTTCTTTATATACGAGTCTTGTAGCTAGACTCAAGGTCATGGGCAATTACGTGATATGGGTGAGTTCCTCATTAAGGACATCGTTGGGATCAAACATAGGTTTCAACTTCATATCGGTTTTCTTAGTACGGTATGACCTTTCAAACTTTTCTCCATCCAGATCATACAAAATCATCTTCATATGCCATGATCCGTCACCTTCCTTAGATGGCTTGTCCCACCTCCATTTACACTTATCCCCCTCTCTTTTCCACTTGTTCATCTCTATGTTAATAGGCATTACGCATAAGAACTCAATCATTTTCCTAAAGACTAGGGGGTCCTCAAAAGGGTCTAGCTCCTCATCTCTAGCTATGAGTTGTTCCACCGAATGTGTTTTATCGATGAAATCTTTTTCTAGATAGAATGGGCGTTGAGTTCCTATAAAGTTTCTTTCTATCCAAGGTCCATATCTAGATGGTCTCCTATTCATCTCTACCCAATGTGGTGTCGGTTCATCTTCACAATCCTAGCTATGTTTCTTAACATCATATACCGACCACGTATCGCCCTCACCTACCGCTATCTTAGACTCCATACAATCTATCATGGCGCTAGCGGTTGCTAAAAATCCTCTTCCTACTAACAATGGGCATGTAGTATCACTAACCATATCTAGGACGTGAAAATCTGCTAAAATAGTTAACTTCCCTACGTGAACAACTACATCCTTGATCATCCCAACCGGGTGGGCAATACTCCCATCCGCTAGACCAATTAATACCTCCGTCTCCTCTAACTTCCCCAGCTTGAGAGTGGTGAAAAGGGATAAGGGAATCAAGTTGAGGCTTGATCCTAAATCGGCTAGTGTGTCGAAAGCTTCGGATTTTCCTATCGTACAAGGCAAAACAAATATACCCGGATCATCAAGCTTCTTAGGCAACTTGTTTTGAACGAAGGCAGTCCTATTTTTACCTAGTTTAAGTTTTTCATATTTTTCTTGGAGGGCACTATAGTAGGGAGCACGGGCTAAGACATCAATGACGGGGCGTTCAAGGTGGAGCTCCTTGAATTCTTCGTCAAGGTCTTGTGTGGGAGGTGTTTCAACTATGCTTTTGACCAGTTTGATATTGGGTGTTTCATTTAATTGGTCCTTTTGAAGAATTTGGTTTTGCTTTAAACACGTGCTCATTGATTTAACCGAGTAGTATTGCGGACAAGAAGTGGGTGACGAAACTGATGATATGGAATTAACGTTTAGTTTCGGGTTCTTGACCGTGTCGCTTGGGAGTGCTCCCATTTCTCGATCATTGAGAACTTTCAACAATATGCCAATTTTGGTTGTAGGAATCACCGTAAGGGTTTGGCTCGGGTTTGAAAGTATACCACTTATCTCCCGCTTCGTCGGTACACGAGGATACGTAGTCCGCAAAAGCTGTTCCGGGGAGTTCCACGCAATCACGAGTGTCATGGGGACTACTACATAATTCACATGAAGAAGTGATTTTGTTCACTTGGCTTGAAGGCTTAGGAGCTTCGTAAGATTTCATGAGAAACTTGACTTGGTCCTAAAGTTCCATGATCCTACGGTCGGGAGTGCTAGAATTGTTCGAAGGCAAAGATATTGCCTTGACCGTTTTGTTCAAATCATGGGGATCATTCCAACTTTCGTTGTCATAGAGAGCAAGATCTTCTATGGGTTCCCATGATTCTTCCGCACTTAGATCACGTAGCTTACCACCGGCCAATTGGTCAATGGTTCGCCTTATGGAGAAATCGATATGGTCATAGAAGATTTGGACTTGGAACCAAAGATCTATGCCATGATGAGGGAGTTTTTGGAGTAATTCCTTGAAACGAGTCCATGCTTCATATAGAGTTTCACCTTGACGTTGTTGGAACATCAATATATCATTTCTAAGCTTGGTAGTTCTCCCCGGTGGGAAAAATTGAGCAAGGAAACGAGTGGTGAGATCATCCCATGAGGTGATGGATCCAGCGGGTAAACGTTCAAGCCATTGACTAGCTTGATCACGTAGAGAGAATTAGAATATGCGTAGTCGGGGCGACTCTCTAGTTGTAACATTAAGTCTATAGAATCTACGATTTTAAGGAAGTCCTTGAGATGTTGGTTAGGATCTTCGGAACGAAGTCCATGGAATGCACATCCGCTTTGCACCAACCGGATGGTGTCGGATCGCAAGGGGGATACATTGGCTCCTTGAGTGAGCTCAATAGTGTTTCGATAGCCTTGGTGGCTAGGACGGGAATACTCTCCTAGGGTTCGGGGCCTAAGAGGTTGGTTTGCTAGTGGTGGGTTTTGTTGTGGTGGGATGATGGGTTCAAAGATGTTTCCACCTTCCATGATGTCGGATGGTAAAGATTACGAACAAAGACACGAAGAAATAGATAGACTAAAGAAAACCTAAAAATAAAATAAAATCTTACTAGAAAGGAATCTAGCAAGTAGACCTAATAAAAAGAAATCATAACCTAGACAATAACTAATCCCCGGGCTGCGGCGCCAAAAACTTGATGCGTGGGAATTACACCAGGCTTTACCTCTCGAGGGATCTCAAGAAGCTTACAACCCCCACCGGGCAGTGTACCTGATCGTTGTAGTATAGTATAGTGACAAGTACCGGGGGATTGATTGTTCAACTCAGGAATAGTGTCGCTAGGATTAGAAAGCCTAAAAATTAAGTCTAGAGGTGAGAGATGATTCTTTTTGTATTTTTATATTTTTTATAAAAGCAATTAAAATCTCGGGTTTTGAAAGAGTGGGCAGAATTAGTTGCTAATCAACTAACCCAATGACTAAAGATGTAATCAAAATAAAATAACAAAAATGTAAATAAAGCTAATTAAACTAGTGGTGTGAACAATAAATGGGAAAATTGTGTTTACTTAGATTTCATTACTCCCTAGATATCTTTTACAGATTGATAGTTTGTTACAATTGCGTGGATGACAGGTTATATTCCTTAATACCATTCGTGGGGTGGCGTACGTACTTCCCCAACTCTATAAACTCCTACTTCACTCCTATGTCGAGCCTGCAAGAAGCTCCTAACATGGGATCATTAGAATTCACTCATGCATTAAATACAACCATAAAAACCTAGTACGCATTGGTTCATGTTTCTTAAGACGTTCAAGCATGTTACCCTATGGAAGTCTGCCAGTTTTCTTAAGCCTAACATCGAAATCATTCATCCGTAACAACTATAAACAAGCAATTAACCCATAATCAACATCTAGGTTTCACTACATCTAAGTAAACACACAAGAGATCTAGCCTAGCATGTTAAAATCAAGACAAGCGTAAGATATATTCAAATAACACATAGACATATTGAATGAATTGAAAGAATACTTATCTTAATTGAACATGAAAGGTTTCAAAGGGTAAAAACCCTTGAAAGTACAGTAAAAATCGTGCTAGGGTTTCTCCAAGTTATCCCTCTAATTGTCCTCCCTTAATGAATGAAAATTACAAAACTATATATAGATTTTCCATCGTGACGGCGTCAAGAAGAAAAATCTGACGCCGTCAACTCGCCGCCCATAGTAATATCGGATTGCCTAGATCCAGATCTGACGCCGTCAAATGCAAATTTTCTCTGGGCCATCACGTGTAATGGGACCATGACGGCTTATGGTGACGCCGTCATGCCCCTAGTGTAAAAACTCTCTGGATCGTCACAGACTCTATTCCACTTCACCTCTTGTTTTACTCTTGACGCCGTCATGTAGAATTTTGTGACGCCGTCAGGTACTGTTCCCAGCAAGGAAAATTAAGACTTTGCCCTTTTTTTCACTTTTATGCTCCAAAAACGTCCAAAATGCTTCCTTTTCCAGAATTCACTCCAAAAGTACCTAAAATCACAACAGGAACGATTTAGGGCAATATTTGATCAAATAGATTCAATTCCGGGCTTAAATGACCCCCTAAAAACGGATCATTTTTCGCCTCATCAGATACCGAAAGACCCTCTTGACAGCTTCTAGGTGTTCCTTGGTAGGTTTGGACTGATACCGAGCACACATGCAAACTGCAAACAGATGATTCGGTCTGCTAGCAGTGAGATACATTACGGAACCAATCATGCTTCGATACTTGGTTTGGTCGACCGGGATCCCAACATCATCTTTAACTAGTTTTGATCTTTCAATCATGGGAGTATTAACTGAGTTATAGGATTCGAATCCAAATTTCTTCAAAATTTCATTAGCATACTTGGATTGATTGATGAAGATGCCATTGGGATTTTGAGATATTTGCAAGCCTAGAAAGGAAGACATTTGACCCATCATGGACATCTGGAACTCAGAACTCATCTCTTGGGAAAAACTATCACACTCTTTGGGATCAGAGGAGGCAAATATGATATCATCAACATAGATTTGTACATGAAGAAAGTTTTTGCCCGTTTTTCTGGTAAAGAGTGTAGGATCAACAGCACCTTTGGAAAACTTGTGTGCAAGAAGGAATTTTGACAAGGTATCATACCACGCCCTAGGAGCTTGCTTAAGCCCATAAAGAGCCTTCTTCAAACGATAAACATGGTTAGGACGTTCTGGATCCACGAATCCTTCAGGTTGGCTCACATACACCACCTCTTTTAGATCGCCATTAAAGAATGCAGTCTTAACGTCCATTTGATAAACTACCATATTCTGACTTGCAGCATTTGCGAGAAATATTCTTATGGCTTCAATTCTAGCAACAGGCGCAAAGGATTCTTCAAAGTCTATTCCTTCTTCTAGACGATATCCTTTTGCTACAAGCCTTGCCTTGTTCTTCAATACATCTCCATGCTCATCAAGTTTTACTTTAAATATCCATTTGAGAGCAATGATCATAGCACAATCGAGAGGTGGTGCTAATTCCCACACTTCAAGTCGATCAAACTCATGAATCTCGTCCACCATAGCAGTGAACCATGAGTGTTTAGACATTGCATCCTTGAAATCTTTTGGCTCAGCTTTGGAGAGGACAGAATTGAAGAAGCACCACAAGGCGTCGGTTGCAAGTTGCTTACGGGTGGATACCGGACAAGAAGGGTTTCCAATAATGTTGTCAATTGGGTGATCATTTGTCCATTTCCTAAGATGTTCATGGGGTTGAGGATAGGGAATTGAGGTAGCTGTGTTAGATTCATCTGAGGATGTTGCATTATTAGAGGATTCAGGTGCAAAGATGTTAACAAACGGCTCATCATCAGGTGGAGCGAAAGGATTTACTTAAAATGAATTATCCACGGCTGCTACTCGTTGTACAGATGAAGATTGTCCATTAGATGTGGTAACTGAATTACTGATGGTGGGGGCTTCTGGATCCTATGACAACGAAGTGGATGGCCCAACATTAACATGTGGGACATTTGCTACACCAGCTGGTTGTAGAATGACCGGAGCTCCTGGAGAAGCCACGTTTTGAGGTTCAAAGTATTCATCAAACATTGGGTCAAATAGTTTCTTCCAATCTTCACTTGTAGGAGGCACAAAAGGACTAGCATGAGTGGGATTCTGTACAAGCCCGGAGCTTATAGGTCCAGGAGACAAAAGGTTAGGTACGGGTCCAGAACTTGATTGTCCAGGAGCCGGTTGCTCAGTCAGCTCATCGAATGTAACGTGGATTGTTTCCATTATGTCTCTGGTACGTTTGTTGTAGATTCGGTACCCCTTTCGTTCTGGAGCATAACCAACGAAGAAACCAATGTCGGCCTTGGCCTTGAGTTTCCCAAGATCTTCACTGTCATTTGTTAGATAGTACAATGCGCCAAATACTCGAAGAAACGAAAGGTCTGGTTTTCTGCCATGAACCAGTTCATATGGAGTTTTGCAATGGAGAGGATGTATCAAGGATCGGTTCTGTGTGTAACATGCTATTGCAATTGCCTCAGCCCAAAGAAACATAGGAGCTTTGGAGAAGATGAGCATAGTCCTAGCAGCTTCAACCAAGGTGCGGTTACGCCTTTCTACAACTCCATTTTGTTGAGGAGTACGTGGAATGCTCTTTTGATGACTAATGCCGACACCTTCATAAAATTGAGTAAGTTGTTTGTTCACGAACTCCGTTCCATTATCAGTGTGAATGAACCTAATTGTTTTGTTGAGTCGAACTTGCAATTGCCTGATGAGTTTGAGGACGATCTCCGGAGTTTCATCTTTTGATCGTAAAAACTTTACCCACGTGAAGCGAGAATAATCATCAACAATAACTAGCACATATTTCTTTCCGTTGATACTTTGAACCCTCATTGGTCCACAGAGATCCATGTGAAGAGTATGTAGGACTTCCATGATGGAATTGACAGTTTTGGGTTTATGGGTGTGCTTTTTGCTCTTGCCCATTTGACATGCGGAGCATAGATGATCCTTTTCATACTTACGTCTGGGCAAGCCTCGAACAAGATCCTTACGTGTAAGCTCATTGATGTTACCGAAGTTCAAATGGTTTAAACGACCATGCCACAACCATGATTTGTTCTTAGAGGCTTTTGAAAGCAAGCAAATTGAAGAGGACCACAACATGTCTTCAATAGAGATGGTATAAAGATTTGTGCCCCGACTCCCTTTGAGAAGATCTACACCATCTAATTCTCTAACAAAACATGTGTGCTTTCTGAAGGCAACTTCAAGATCAGAGTTACAAAATTGACCAACAAAAAATAGATTATGTCCAAGTCCCTCCACGTAGTATACTCTAGATATCACACTGTCTCCAAAGACGTAATCACCATAACCCATTATAGCTCCAAAATGGTCGTTCCCGAATCTGACCGTACCAATGAACTTTTCCACGAAATTCTTGAGCTGCGAGCGATCTCCAGTCATATGTTTTGAGCAGCCTGAGTCCAAATACCAAAGGACGATTTGTACGACCTGCACTTGAAACCAGACAATGGTGGATAACTGAAAAAGCTGGAGCCCCACAAACAGTTGGGGTCCGTTTGGTTAGCACACACAAATATTGGATTATCATATGTCACGGATATACTACTGGAATTTTTACAGTTTGATGCACTAGACTTAGGGGTGGTACTAAGTGCTTCTACTGGGAACCTTCTACCAGTAGGTCTCCATTTCTTAATTGGCACAACTTTGGAGTTAGTGATCCTAGTCAATGGGCACTTTTCTCCTAGGGTGAATTTCCTTCCAGTAGGCCTCCATTGATAACCAACATTAGTGAACACCTTTCCTGTTTTATTCCAGACTTGTCTAACCCTTTTAGCACTTGAAACATTCATGACCGGAGATTGCATAGTGGATTTTAAAAAGGATACAACACAAGCATCATGATTACCAAAAAATAAACATTCGTTACAAGTCTTACAAATAGCACCAGAATTCGAATTAATTACATAATTGTTAACACAAATGTGTGATTCAACTCGATTCCTTTCATTAATCATAACTTTATTGTTCCTAGAGGATTCTTCTACTTCCTTCATAAGTGCACTCTTAGCCGGAAAAGTCCTATCATTCTTGGTATTGCACCTAGGCTGTGACTTGCTAGCTTTAGATACACCGTTTACTCCTGTAGAAGCAATGACGGGAACATTAGTATGCTTAATTGCTACTTGTTTACCGGTGATCATGGTGGTGGATTGTGAAATGGTTTGGGGATAACCAAATGTAACATGTTTGTTGCCAACGTTAAAGTGCGACGCAAACGACCTATTCGACTTGTTATCATTCTTGGAGCATGATCCTATAGCGTATTCTAATAATTCTTGGGCTCTATTAGTGAGGAAGCATGCACCAACGATAACATCATCCAGTGGTTTAGGTATCCTATCATCTTCAATGGTTTCTCTAAGTATGACCAGGCAATCCTTAAGATGTCTAAGATAATTGCTATGAACTAACTTATTGTTCCTAAGGGGAAGAGAAACATTCAAAGCATCGCACGTATATTTCTTACAAGCATGAACATTGGAAATAGCATGGTCACATGAAACGACGGGCATTTTACCTTTCACCATGGTCTTTAGATTCTCAATTTCGTTTAACAAAGAAGTGACTCTTTCATTGTTTTGGTCACGTGCTATTTTAATAGACTCAAATAACTCTTTGTAACGTTGTTTAGCTCTTGACATTTCAGCATGAAGCCACTCATTTTCATGTTGTAATACGTTAATGATGTCTTGTTTCTAAAAGTTTTGAGAATCTAGTGACATTTGGTGATTGGTATTGGTTACATTGCCCATGTTAGACTTTAATTGTGCAATTTGGGCCCTCAATTTCCGAATCGTGTTTGAGTGAGCTTGTATTACTTCATCCTTTTTGGATAATTCAAAACATGTGTCAAATTCAGGGGGATCCGAAGATGTCTTGGCATTTGAGATTTTTATGCTTTCTTCTAGATGTTGATATTGTAGTTGTAAATTAAGATTATCAACTTCTAGTTTTGAGAAATGCCAGTCGTTTTGAATATTATTATGTAATTTCAAATTCTCCCCCTCAAGCTCAATCACACGATTCTGAAATACATTCAACGTAACCGACATTTCATGAAATTTTCGAGCAGATAATGCAGAGTCGGTGATAGTGTAGAAAACATCTTGAGCAATGCAATTAGCAATCAAGTTTTCATTCATAATAAGAATGTTTTTCCTGTCAATTTCACTATATTTGAGATCAAATGCCAATTGTTTACCCTCATTTTCCACATCTTTGAAGATTTTTTTCATATCAGTTACATCATCATTTATTGTATTTTTAAGGCCCTCAAAGTGTTCTTTAAGAAGATTGAAAAATGGCATGACTTCAGTTAGGTAACACCGTTTTGTTTGTTTGAATCCCCTTTCCCCTTCAGTAATCCCAGTTGGTGTAATTCTCTTTTTACATGTTTTCTCAAAATCATTAAACATTTGACCTAGTACATATAATCCAATAAGATTATTACATTGTGTGGGAAGAGTAAATGGTACAAGGTGCATGGGCGTGTTCAGAGGATAAATGGTTGGGTCAGCAATCCTAAAAATAGTTCGTGTGTTACCCACAAGTCTTTCAGCTTTCATTTTCTCAATGTCAATATTCCAAAAAACTTTCTCAGGAAGGATTTTCTTTTTAGGGACAAAAATAGCTGAATGATTATCATCAGTATAATCATAGTGAAAGACAATATTATTAGCAATACACACGGGATCCTTTAATTGCTCAGCTAGTTTTTCTCTAGTTCTATCTTCCATTTCGTCAATCTCGTCATAGGATCTCACATCAGGAGGGGCATGGTCAGGCTCAAACATAATGTTTGCATCATATAATGCGGGTTGAGCACCTATACCATTTCTAAGGAAGTTAACCTTAGGTTTAGAGGCATCCTGTTCACTAAACTCATCTCTTAATTTCCTATGGTTCTGCATCATTTGAGCAGATTGGATGGTTTGGCCTTGCGTGTACAACTTTTCTTCCAGTTTATTTTTCAACATTTTAAGATTAGAAAAATCATTTAAAAGTTTTGTTTCTTTGTCTTTGTAATCGTGTTTGAGCGAGGTTAACCCCCTTTGAATTTCCTATTTTTGTTTAACAGTTTGATCCAATTGTTTTTTCAAAGACATTAACTCCCTTTTCAATGTTTCTTGTTTGGAATTATTTTCAGCTATAGCACGCATTTGCCATTCCATTTTCTGCTCACGTTCATTAAGCTCAAATTTAGCCCGCTGTTCGTATATAGACACCTAATCCTTAAGGATGTTAAATCTAGTGGTCAACGAATCATCAGGGTTGTATATAGTGTGCTCATGCAGCTCATGTTCACGAAGATCAACAGAAGGTGCATCACTTGGTACAACTGGCAGTCCACTGACATTCAAATACCTTTCATATGTGATAATATTGGTATTTCCCATATCAATGGTATTTGTGTTGTCAATATCCTTGAGTTGTACAAATTCACACACCCTCTGTGGATTGGTAGAGTCATTTTGGTTAAGTGAAGTTGGTACCTCAGAGATGGCAGATGTGATGGAAGATCCAGACTGTTGTGGAGAGGAAACAGCTGCAGACAGATTAGCCATGAAGATGGTTTGAGTAGTGGGTTCGTCATCAACATCAGAGTCAAATGCATCACAGTCTTCAACTTGGAAGATATTCGGGTCATTGAGTGCTAAGTCTTGAACCGGTTGATCATCTACATCAGCATCAAATGTATTCCCATAATCACCAGCCAGAAAGAGTAAGGCCTCCTCATCCAAAACAGTCCCATTTTCTTGTGCCTGCATTAGCAGCATCTTGTCTTTGAAGTATTCTGAGTTTTGTGGACGCTTTGGTTGAGTGCAATTCGTAGCTATGTGACCCATTCCTCCACAGTTGTAGCATTTAGGTTGCCTGGCTTGACCTTGAAGAGCATTACCGACTCTATAGTTCCCATTCCCAATACCAGCATTTCTTTGATTCAAATTCTGTCTTCCTTGCACATTTTGCACCACAACTCTTCCATCCTCTATGAAAGCCTGATTACGAGGATTGGATGAGGTTCGAAGTTGGTTATTAGTAGATGGAAGAGCTGCCCTGAACTGCTGAACCAGCAAAGAAACTTGGTTGGAAAGATTATCAATCATCATGTCAGTGTGGGAATACCCAGAGTCCAGATGGGTGTTTAAGGCAGATGGTGAAGGAGTTGATGCTTGATTAGTGGACCTGGACGAAGGATGTTGTGGTTGAGGTGGATCAATTGATGATTGATTAAGCTGCTGAACATTTGAGACGAAAGCAAGAGAGTCATTTGTAGTTGAAGGATTGAGTTTTTCTCGCATTAACCGATCATAAGCAGCATGCTTCTCATGTTGTTGCAGATATGCATAGAGTTGTTCACGATTGGTGTCCCTAAGACCTTTGTTGAGTTTAACAGCTGTAACAAACGTATCCCATTCAGGTGCCATGTTGTTTACGAATTTGGAGTTAAGCTGAATGTTGGGCATTGTCATCTTGATGATTCTCATATCATTGACCAGCTTGTGAAATCTGACATAATAGTCTGTGATGCTTTCACCTGGATTCATTTTGAAGTGCTCAAATTCATCATATAGCTGAGACTCACGATCTTCTTTGGTTAACTCAGACCCAGCAAGAAGCATTTTTACATTATCCCAAACTGCTTTAGCTTCTGTGTTGTAGTTGATAAGTTTGTAGACATCTTTAGGAAGCCCTTGAATGACAATGTTCGATGCTCTGATGTCGGCATCATAGCGTTTCTTTTTCTTCCTCAGATAACTCATCGTAGGTGCGAGGTCTGTTAGGGCCAACTACAGCAGGTTGGTCGTCAGTAGCAGCAATCGTGTCTCTAGTGACTCCCATTTGAAAGGGTCCTTCATCGATGGATTTCAAAATGTTAACCCCGTTTTCCTTTCCTAAACAGTAGAGACGAATCCTTTGTGCCCATGATTCATAATTGGTCCTGTCCAGCATTGGAGGACGAGTATCTGACCCTGCAGTCTGAATGTCATCAGAGGAAGTGCTTGCCATGCTGTGGAAAGTGAGTAAGTCCTAGTACCAAGTTGTAAACACAAGTGTATTTCGTGTTTTGTTGCAACAAGTCGAATTACAACCACTCCACAGAAAACAAGTCAAATCGTAAGATTAGTCTCACAACGTCAAGTCACTATTAAAATAACAAGTCAAGTCGTAAGATTAGCCTCACAACGTCAAGTTACTGTAGAAATAGTGGTAACAACTTAAGTCGCAACAGCGCACAAGTTTCACTAATGTAACAGAACCAATTCACTAAGAATAACACAACTCGCTAAGCCCTCAACTCGCCTGACACACCAAGTCTCTGAAATAGATCAACTCACCACAAAACAGTTCAACTCGCTACAAGTGCACTAACTCACTAAAAGAGATCAACACGCTAAATCGAATCAACCCTCTGACAACACCAACTCGCTGAACAAAACAACTCGCTAGTCTACTCAAACCGTTGACACTGTCAATCCTCTGAATCTGATTAACTCGCTACACACTGGAACAACTCGCTAGTATAGTCAACTCGCTGGAAATAGCTCAATACGCTGGATGGAGTCAACTCGCTATGTAGGATCAAATCGCTAGTTATGTCAACTCTCTGAACTTGGTCAACTCACTACACACCAAAGCAACTCGCTCAGATGAATCAACTCGCTGGAATACTAAGACAGAAATGTCACTTTCCAGCGTTTTTGGCTTTATGTCCCAAAATAGCAAAACGCCAACACGCTACCCCAACTCGCTAGACAAATCCTGCCAACCCTCTACCAAGAATGATCAACTCGCTAGGATGAAACACTACAAGAATTTCACTTTTCTCCTAACAAATGAATGAATCAACTTTCCAAAGTCAATCCAAAGAACATATAACTCAACTAATCAAGAAAGTACAAGAAAAATGTCAAGAATAACATCTAACGAGATCAAACTATGAGGAGAACCACAAAACCATTCGAACCAAACTAAAACCACGAAACCATACCACAAATCCGTGAGTATACAATCCCTAGAATGAAACCATGGCTCTGATACCAATTGTAATATACTCTAATGAAAGAACATGTATGGAATGATGTTTAGGATGTTAAATGGGTAGTTTTCTAGTGAGAAGTTAGAGAGAGAAAGAGATGAAGTTGGGAGCCTTTGAGAGGAAACTTGTGATGTATTAGATTGCAAATGAAATGTCCAACCCCTTCCAAGCAAAGGAAGGGGTATTTATACTTACAACTAAACGCCCCCTGAAACGGGCTGTGGAGCGAGCTGACAGTGGGTAAAAGACCCGACCCGACTCCACAAATACTAAGTAATACTAAACTATATTCTAACTAATATGATAAATACTACGAGCTACAACATGCTAAACTATACTCGGGGTGACCGAGTCTTCATATGAATAAACGTATTCCTAACAATGTTTCAGTGGAAAGACGTGCAAGCAGTTGAATGTATTCAAGTTGAAGGCTCAGTTTTGATAGATAGTTGGGTTTTTTTTTTTTTTTTTTTTTTTTTTTTTTTTTTTTTTTTTTTTTTTTTTTTTTTTTTTGCTAATAAACTTAGGATTTGTGTTTTGGTTTAGCAATGACATTAAGTATGTTTTAATACATTTTTATTTGTACGAGGCTATGTTCAACCCGTGTGATGCACGGATTGTATCTAAGTTTTCATAGCTAAATGGTTGGTACTAATTAGGTTTTCACTATTTAAAATAGTTACTTCACTTTAAAAGAGTACATGTGATTATTCATATTATTTCTTTGTACGCGTTTGCAATATGAATTATATGTATTCAATTATTTAGAGTGAACACTTTTTTCCATTTTTAAATAGTTGAATCAAGTGCAATCTATAGCTAGTAATACATGAGGCCTTGATTACTACGAACAAACGAACACGCAATTTCTACATTTGTCAGTTAACAAACATGTTGCTCTTCATAACATTAAAAAGGAATCGGCACCAAGTATAATTCATCTACAAATAAAGAAATTATTTTATCATGAATGGATTGAGAATTAAAAAAACATCTAAACCCAACCGGCTCGCGTCTCAAAGATAAATAAGTATACTCGTGAAATGTCACTTCAAATTCAAATCAATAATACCGTACAAAAATCTCGTAGTCATTTTGTTAAAATAATAATTCTAGCAAATAGACATTATGCATCAATTAAGAATTGTAACTAGTTGGGCATTGATTACTCGTTGTTATCAGATATGTCAATTGATTGAAGAACATCTTATTCTTTGTACGGAAACTATGTCAAAAGTATTTATGGGTGTTTAATAAATGTTACAAAAATTGTTAACTCCAATTATTGTACCTTTTTTCATCAAATACCCTATGCTTCTCTTCATATTTCACATCACATTAGACGTAAAAAATGGCATATTAGCATAAACACTCAGACGTAATATACACATTAAATAGTGGGCTCCATATTAGCATAAACAAATGGCATATTATATTTGTTCACAAATCTTTTTTTATTGAGAGATAGAAATAATATGACTTATATGAATAAATTAGCAATTGCATCAAATAATTGTTTGACTTACAAAATTAACCCATTAAAGAATTGACTCATTAATGATACTTTGTTTATTGCGTTTAGACTTTTTTTTTTCTTTTCTTTTCTTTTTCTGGAAGGCATTTTCTATGCCTTGTAACCTCTGAAATTTTACACATTCATATCCCATAATTCGGCACTTTGATTTCACCCATAACCGATCCCATTAAAACCCAATTATGATCCAATTAAAACTTACCTAATATGTCACACGTTCCTCCCCTAGTTCTTAGCTAATAGCACGTTTGCTTTCTGTATCTCTCTCCCATTCGTATCATACGACACAAACACCATAACAAACTAAACACACAAAATTTCTGCTACGTTTCTCTCTTCAGATCAAGACCAAGGTTGTTGCTGTTGGTGTACATTCGTAGGGTACACCAATAACATGTCTCTATTCGACTAAATAATCGATCTCATCTCTATCATCTTCAATCCGAACAAATAACAAACCTTTATATTTGTGCTAAACAGCTTCAGGATCCTAGGATGGGTCCGGGTAGGTATTGTTTTGATTTTCGTTCGTGTTTGTTTGTACGAAACAAAGAACGATTGAAACAAACTTGTTTTGAATCTTTCTTTATAATTTCAAAAATTTATAGAAGCTATGCTTCACATAGATCTATGATGATCTGTAAAGATTGATTAAGAAATGAACAAACTGAGATCTTTCTTTGTTTCCTTTTTGGATTTGATTTGTTGTGGTTGGTGCTGGATTAGGTTAGATTATTGGTTTTGATTCGAGTCAAGAGTTGGATTAGTTATTGGTTGAGATTATGGAAGTAGGTTAGTTATGGATTTTATGTTGGTAATTGTTGTTCGTGGGGGGTTAAGGATTATGATAGATATGAGTTGCGTTGGTTAATTGTAATTCTGTGTACTATTTCTTTTTTTTTCTTTTTTTTCGTTGGATGTTTTGGGCCAAGGGGTGATATAAAGTCGAGGTTATAAAAACTGATATCCTTTTTATATGTTTCATGGGATTTTCACAACGGTATTCACCATAAACATTACCATCGGAACCACTAAAGCAACAACGAAACCACCCAAGCTTGAAACACCACCTGTTAAATTAAGATATAGTGGCGTCGGCGATGTTGGCAGCGGTTTTGGTGGCTGTGGTGGTGGAAGGAGCCACTGTGAGCGCGAAGAATAAAATGATAGAGTGAAAATGGTGATAGTTTCTTATTTATAGTGTACAAAAATCCAACTGAAAAGTCACACTTGTTGACGTAAGTTGTAACTTGATATTGGTTGGTATTCATCTTCCTTCATATTCAATTGCTGTAAATAAATGTGAGCAAGTAATTGTGGTTGTAACTTGAAAATGGTTCGTATTCATCTTCCTCCCCATTCGATTGAAACAAATAAATATGGCCATAATGTATATGGGCATAATGTGGAGGTAGCTTAAACTATGTTGTACCGTACTTCCTTTTGTGCACAAATCCTTTTGCACATTAAATTAAGTCATTAGACATTTTTAGCTTTGTATCGGAAAAAGTGTAAGTGATGTTTGTAAGGTTTTCTCCACTGAGAAGGGAGCTTGTTGATCTAGTGAAGTAACTCTCGAGTTGGGTACTCTGGGAGCTGAGTAGGGCGAAAAGGAGCTCCGTGACTGAACCTACTATAAATCATCGTGTCCGGTTTGCACTTTCTTTTACTTATTGCTTTACTTTTATACTTGTACTATATTATTATTTGTGTTGTGGCTTGATGTTTATGCTTGTGTGATAACTTATTTTATTATATGTTTCATATTAGTTATAAGACTATAATTAATATTTTTCATATTACGGCAAGCTTGATTGGATATTTGGTACAAACGATTTTAAAATTTTAAACGGTAACGTATTCACCACCCCCCCCCCCCCCCCACGTTTTCACAATTGGTATCAGAGCTTCGTGGCTCTTATTTTCAAAACAAATGGTTTTTAAAATGGAGTACGATCTATGTATCAAATTACCATTGAAGCGGAATATAATATGAAAAAAAATTGCTAATTATACTTAGAAATTTTGTTTTTAAATATTACTTTGTATACAAGCTTGAAGGTTTCCTTAAAAATATAAAAGAAAATATTTTTTAAAATAATTTGTAAGTGTTAAAAGGAGCGTTTGGGATAACTATAAATTTAGTTGAAAAATCACCTACGTAAATGTTTAGATAAGTCACATTAGTAGAAATAAAGTTAAATAACTGTAAGTTTACTATCTAATCTAGTAACTTCTTCCTCATGGTCCATTGTTCCCATACCCTTATCAAAATCCATATTATCCACGTTCATTTCAACCACATTAGTATTAGCAACCTTGTTTTCATCAACATAAGTATCACCTACAATCATTTCAACAACACAACTATCGCCTAAATTCTTTTCAAAACACAAGTATCAAAAACATTCTTTTCCACAACATTAGTATTAGCTTGATTATTTACACCAGGACTAATATGCCATACATTATCACCACAATATTTTTGAGAACACCTATCTCACCAATATTCATTTGAGGAAAATCTTGTTTAGTAAGAATATTGTCTAACCATTAATCACTTACATACTTTTTTTTAACAATAAAAAGAACCTTTTAGATACTCACTCTTTACACACTCACTAACAATTCATCATTTACATACTCACTAACAATAATAGGGTTATTGTACAAAGATGTTACTAAAGTTTTCGTTTGTGTTGTCCTAAGGTAATAAAGTTTCAAAGTTGTCATCTAGGTTACTCAACTTAATTTGACCGGTTAAATTTGTTACTGTGTTTTGGGTAACCTAGAGTTACCGGTGAAAATCCTACGTGGCATGCATTTTTTGTCATCCAGGTTACTCAACTTCTTGCGACTTGTCATATTTGTCATCCAAGTTATATTTATGTTAATTTGACAATTTTTATATATTTTCATACGTTTTAATCCGCTTTTATACATTTTCATACGTTTTTATCCGTTGTAGTCCATTTTCACATGTTTTCATCTGTTTTTATCTAATTTTATACATTTTCGTCTTCTTTTACACATTTTTGTCTGTTTCTGTATCGATTTTCAATCACGATTTTGACTCTTTTTTTGTCTGAATCGTTAAAAGTGTAAAACACGAAAGTTGTCCAAAATGATGTTTTACATCAAGACTCACGATATTTTAATAGATGAAAACAATAAAATATAAGAAAATGGATGAATCGATTTTAAATCACAATTTTAAATCCAAATTGATGTATCGATATTAAATCATGATTTTTATCCGTTTTCATACATATTATATGTATAAAAATGGATGAAAACGGATAAAATATAAGAAAAACAGATGAAACGTGTAATAATAGATGAAAACGAATAAAAGTGTATGAACACGGATAAAAACATATGAAAACGTGAGAAAAACAGATAAAAACATGAGAAAATAGATGAAAACGTATAAACGGACGAAAACTGATAAAAACCTATGAAAACATGAGAAAAACGGACGAAACGGACGAAAAAGGATAAAACCGTAAGAATAGTCAATGAGGACTAACGATGCAAATATTTTAACTCAATGAGGACTAACTTAGATGACAGTTTTGAAATTTTAGTAACTTAGATGAACTTTTTCTCAAACTTTAGTAACTTCTTTGAGGTAGAATATGTTTCAGGTTGAGATACCGGTTGCCCACCTTGGGAGTAACCTTAGTGTAACATCTTTGAAACTTTAGTAACCCAGTTAACAAAACCCGTGAACTTGAGTAACCTGGATGACAACTTTGAAACTTTATTACCTTAGGACAACACAAACGCAAACTTTAGTAACATCTTTGTCTAATAACCCACAATAATAATAATAATAATAATAATAATAATAATGATAATAATAATAATAATAATAATAATAATAATAATAATAATAATAATAATAATAATATTAAATTTTTTTCCTTTTAGATCATTTGTAAGTGTTCTAGTCTTAATATGTAGTTATCTTAAGTAGGGTGACTGAGCTTCTTCCTCAGCCCATGCCATAAGCTCTTCAAAAGACATACTACCGACATCTTTCTTTTTTATTTCATGATATTTCATTTTAGACGTAACCTCCTCATCAGACTCCTTAGTACATAAGTTCTTAAGGTGATATTCTGCTAAATTTTGAGCAATAAGAGCAACAAATATTTTTCACTGTACCATGCCTTTCAACCATGTCATAGAATGTATGAATATTTGTATCACTTTCAATTATTTTCAAACCTTTATCTAATGGAAGTTCAAGAATACAGAAAAACAAGACCCAAATATTTTTCTTAAGCTTGGCAACTAAAAAGTCACACATTGGATTATACAATATCCTATTAGTGCTACATGCCTTAATTTCCAAAACTGTCCCATCTTCATACCTTAGTGGTTTGAAATAAAATACATTATCAGTGTGCACCTAAAATAAAACATCATCTGGTCTGTCTATTAGACCTGTAATAAGGCACAAAAACAATTCAACCCCTAATAAAAAAACAGAAAAAGCAGAAGACAGTCATAAAGAATTATTATGTGTTAACCAATGGGGTAAAATAGTTTAAATTAAACATGAACATATCTTTTTGCATAGATTGTTTTGAAAAACGACACCCAATTTGTTGTTTTCAATAAGAACAAAGATTAGGGTTTCGAGAGTGAAATTTGTGTGGGAAAGTGAAGTATCGGGATATGAGGAAGTGTTGGGATAAGGACTGTCTTGCTCAGATCTCAAACTAGTATATTAACTAGAGTTATGAAAAAGAGACGAGTAAACCATTTGCATAGGTGGATGCCATGTATGTAACAAAAGAAAAAGGAAATTGACGAGAAAATCGGGTACTTGTTGAGGAAGCAAAATTGTACACCATGTTGTTGAAATTCAAATGTTATGAGATTAAGTTGCAAAAGATTTAATTCACTACACAAAAAAAAAGACAAATAAGATACATTAAGATGTAATTAGCCCAAAATTATACTATAAAGCTATACATTTTGAATAAAATAAGTGATTTGTTTAATCAGTGCTCTCAAGACACCAGTTTAAATAATTAAATAAAAAAACCTTAAGTTTATTAGAGCATAAGGTAACATGACTACAAGTTATCTTATAACTCACTGCCATGTCAGCGCTACATAAACTTTAACCTTTTAACCTTAACTCATCACTTTGCCCCATGGTATCATAACTCACCTATAACTCACATTCACCTTATTATTTTCAATTTATACCCCAAATTTTAACAAATACTTTATTTATTTAAAACCATAACATTAACTCTTAAACATATTACAATACGGAATTAAAACCAAATATATATATATATATATATATATATATATATATATATATATATATATATATATATATATATATATATATATATATATATATAGAGAGAGAGAGAGAGAGAGAGAGAGAGAGAGAGGTTGGTTCATGAAAAAAGCCCACTTTGATAGAAAAGTGGGAAAAGTGTACAAATCACACCCTCCAATCTCCCCTCATTTTTTCCCCCAACTACAAGGGCCTCATTGTAACTTTTTTCATTTTATAGGGTGTGTTTTCCCATTCCCTTCTTTTTGTCCAGGGGCCTCTTTGTAACTTTTTATCTTTTTTCCCATTGTTCATAATATTGTCCACATTCATTAATACTGTCAGTTGTCTATTATTTTTCTACTTATTATTTACACGCAATATATTATTACGTCACAAATATGATATAAATATTTTTAGTATACGTATCTCTAAAACTTGATTTCTTTACGTCACAAAATACATCATTAAGATATTGATGACTTAAAATACCATATATGAGTATCTTTTTATACAGTTGATATTTACATCACAAAAAACGTCAAAAAATACACCTCGTAACCGTGTTCTCCTATGCTTTTTAATCGGGTTGGAAGTAGTCCTGATCACCATCCTCTCAAGAGCAAGTTTGTTAACAACTTTAGCATCAAATCCCGAGCATGCCACTGAACCAGGAATGCGATCTTTAGAGCACAAGAGTTCAAGTTCCTGTAGGTAGTACTTGATGCGATCACAAAAAACGTAACCCCTAATCAAACTGTCCCAGCCCTCAATGCTCGAGTCAGTGTTTTAGCTATATCAATGTTCTTTGTGAACACACCGGCCACAAGTCCATACTTTTAGGCGAGGAATTCATACCTTTGAGGCCACGACCTCTGCCCAGGTCTAGCTACCTGTGACACTTTATGCCGTCTAACAAAATCAGGAAAGGAAGAATAACATGCTCAGATATAGATTCTGATCTTGGGATCAGGCACACTATGGCAATAAATAGGATTTGGGGTATGGCTTATTCTTGATTTGCCTGTAACACCTAGCAGGTCCTGCATCATAGAAAACTATCACAAGTTAGTAAACACCAGCACCAAAATTGTCCGCACGGAATAAATAAATCATGTTAAAATAGTAACTTGTTTTAACAGACGCATTATATCCGGATAACAAGCCATAAACAGTAAGAAAAGATGAAACTCATAAACTTTAAGACTAGAATCCTGATAACAAGCCTCAATTGTTGTGTTTCTTTCAATGAGATTAATATATTTTAACCTAAGGATGTTACATGCTAGTTCTTAGTCACGATATTGCATTCATGTCTCAATATGTTGGTTTAACATATAATATAAAATTTTAGAAGTATGCAAACAGCTCCATCATGACAATTAAAGGCCAGATATCAAACACCTTTTTAAGATTCTGTTAGGAATACAATTATTCATATGAAGACTCGGTCACCCCGAGTATAGTTAAGCATATTGTAGCTCGTAGTAATTACCATATTAGTTAGTATGTAGAGTAGTATTAGTTAGTATTTGTGGAGTCGGGTCGGGTCTCTTACCCACTGTCAGCCCGCTCTACAGCCCGTTTCAAGGGGCGTTTCCGTTGTAACTATATATACCCTTTCCCACCCATGGGAAAGGGTTGGACCTTCATTTACAATCTAACATTCTACAAGTTTTTCTCTCACAAGGCTCCCAACTTTCTCATCTCTTTATCTCTCTAACATCTCACTAGAAAACCTAACCTTGAATCAATCTAATCACTAAACCATCCATGTTCTCATAATAGAGTATATTACAATTGGTATCAGAGCCATGGTTCTATCCTAGGATTCATGGTATGCTCGAATTTATAGTGTGGATTGTGGTTTTAGGATGGTTCGAGTTTTTCTAGTGTTGTAGACATCTCGTGGTACTGTTGGTTTTATCATTTCATCACTTTTGTGGGCTTGGGTGGAATTTCGGTGGATTTTTCTTTCCAGCGAGTTGGCATTATCTTGGAAGAGGGTTGGCGTGAGTTACTAGCGAGTTGTGATTTACTAGCGAGTTGATGTTAGCGTTTTGGAGCTTTACTATTTTGGTACATACGGACAAATCGCTACGAAAGGGACACTTTTGTCTCATTACTAGCGAGTTGTCAGATTTTGGAGTTTTGTGGATCTGGCGAGTTGATCATTAGCAACTTGATTAATAGCGAGTTGACTGTTAGCGTGTTGTTTACCAGCGGGTTGACTATTGGCGAGTTGCTACTAGCAGCGAGTTGGGTTGATATTGAAGTGTCAGACTAGCGAGTTGATCATCCAGCGAGTTAGTGAAATAGCAGGTTGATATTAGCGAGTTGTGACTATCTTAGCATGTTGACATTTGTGAAATTTGTGAGCTGTAGCGGCTTAAGTTGTTACATCTACTCCTACAGTAACTTGACGTTGCGAGACTATTCTCACAACTTGACTTGTTATTTTAATAGTAACTTGACGTTGTGAGTTTAATCTTACGATTTGACATGTTTTCTGAGAAGTGATTGTAATTCGACTTGTTGCAACAAAACACGAAATTCACGTGTGTTTAACAGTTTGATACGTGCAACTACTCATTCTTCACAGCATGGCAAGCACCGCATCGGATGACATTCAGGCAGCAGGGTCGGATACTCGTCCTCCTATGCTGGACAGGACCGACTATGAATCATGGGCACAAAGGATTCATCTATACTGCTTGGGTAAGGAAAATGGTGTGAACATCTTGAAATCCATTGATGAAGGACCTTTCCTCATGGGCACAACCAGAGACACAATCGCAGCTACGGATGACCATCCTGCGGCAGTTGGTCCAGAAAGACCTCGCACCTACAATGATCTTTCTGATGAAGATAAGAAACGCTATGATGCTGACATCAGAGCTTCGAATATTGTCATTCAAGGGCTTCCTAAAGATGTCTACAAACTCATCAACTTTAACACCGAAGCCAAAGCAGTTTGGGATAATGTGAAGATGCTTCTTGCAGGGTCTGAGTTAACCAAAGAAGATAGGGAGTCTCAGCTGTATGATGAATTTGAGCACTTCAAAATGAATCCAGGTGAAAGCATCACTGACTACTACGTCAGATTTCACAAGCTAGTCAATGACATGAGAGCCATCAAGATGACAATGCCAAACATTCAGCTCAATTCAAAATTCGTGAATAACATGGCACCTAAATGGGATAGGTTTGTTACAGCTGTCAAACTCAACAAAGGTCTCAGGCATACTAATCGTAAACAACTTTATGCATATCTCCAACAACATGAGAAACATGCAGCTTATGATCGGGTAATGCGAGAAAAGCTCAGTCCTACAACAACAAATGAGTCTCTTGCCTTTGTCTCTAATGTTCAACAATTCACTCAATCTTCAAATGATCAATATTAACCACCTTCATCTAGGTCTACCTCAACTAATGGACAATCATCTTCCTCACCACCTGCCTTAAACACCCATCTTGACTCTGGATATTCTCATACCGACATGATGATTGATAACCTCTCCAACCAAGTCTCCTTATTAGTCCAACAGTTCAGAGCTGTACTTCCACCAACTAACAAACAACTCAGGACTTCGTCTAACCCTCGTAATCAGGCAGTCATTGAAGATGGAAGAGTGGTGGTGCAGAATGTGCAAGGAAGACAAAATGTCAATCTAAGAAATGCTGGTAGAGATAATGGGCAGTATAGAGTCGAGAATGCGCTTCAAGTGCAAGCTAGGCAGCCTAAGTGCAATAACTGTGGAGGGTTGGGCCATATAGCTAGGAATTGCACTCTCCCAAAGCGTCCTCAAAACTCTGAGTACTTCAAGGACAAGATGTTGCTAATGCAGGCGCAAGAGAATGGTACTGCTCTGGATGAAGAAGCTTTGCTCTTTCTAGCTGGTGATGACAAGAATACGTTTGATGCTGATGTGGATGATCAACCTATTCTGGACATGGCACTAAATGATCCAAACATCTTTCAAGTTGAAGACTGTGATGCTTTTGATTCGGATGTTGATGAAGAACTCATAGCTCAAACCATCTTTATGGTTAATCTGTCTGCAGCTGCATCATCTCCACAGCAGTCTGGCTCCTCCATCACTTCTGCTATCTCTGAGGTACCAAAGCCACTAAATTCTAATCTGAATTACACTACCAATCCACATGGGGCATGTGACTTGGTACAACCCAAGAATATTGACAACACAGATATCACTAATATGGGAAATACCAATAATATCACATATGAACGGTATGTGAATGACAATAAAATGAAAGTTGTACCAAGTGACATGCCGTCGGTCGATGCTAGAGAACTTAAGTTACATGAGCACACTATATACAACCCTGATGACTCCGTGATCACTAGAGTTAACATCCTTAAGGATCAGGTGGCCATATACGAGCAGCGTGCTAAATTTGAACTTAATGAACATGAGCAGAAAATGGAATGGCAAATGCGTACTTACATATCTGAAAACAATGCCAAACAAGAAACATTGAAAAAGGAAGTAGTTTCTTTAAAAAAATAATTGGATCAAACTGTCAAGCAAAGACAGGAAATTCAAAAGGGGTTGACTTCAATTAAACTCGACTACCAAGAAAAAGAAACTAAACTTCTAAATGATTTTTCAAAACTTAAAACGTTGAAAAACAAATTGGAAGATAAGTTGTACACGCAAGGCCAAACCATTCAATCTGCTCAAATGATGCAAAACCATAGGAAACTAAGAGATGAATTTAGTGAACTAGATGCCTCTAAGACTAAAGCCAAATTTCTTAGAAATGGTATAGGTGCTCAACCTGCGCTATATGATGCACACACTATGCTTGACCCTAACCATGCCCCTCCTGATGTGAAATCATATGACTAGATTGATGAGGCTGAGGATAGAACTAGGGAAAAACTTGCTGAGCGACTTAAGGATCCCCTATGCATTGCTAAAAATATTGTGTTTCACCATGATTATACTAATGACAATCACTCAGCCATTTTTGTCCCTCAAAAGAAAATCCTCCCTGAAAAAGTATTTTGGAATATTGACATGGAAAAAATGAAAGCTGAAAGAATCGTTGGTAACACACGTACCATCTTTAGGATTGCTGACCCAACCATCTATCCCCTGCACACACCCCAACATCTAGTACCATATACTTTACCCACACAGTGTAATACCCTAATTGCGTTATATGTTCTAGGCCAATTGTTCAAGGACTTTGAAAAAATATGTAAAGCAAGAATTACACCAACGGGGATTACAGAAGGGGAAAGGGGTTTTGAGCAAACAAAACAGTGTTACCTAACTGAAGTCATGCCATTTTTCGATCTTCTTAAAGAACATTTTGAAGGCCTTAAAATTACCATTAATAATGATGTGACTCAAATGAAAAAGGCCTTTAAAGAGGTGGAAAATGAGGGTAACCAATTGGCAATCGATCTCAAATACAGTGTGTAGAATACTAACTATGTTGGAAACATGATCCCTTTTGTGATTTGTGTGGCGTTGGTGAAATAAGGAGGAGAGGGAGAGAGGAACCTTGAGAGAAAAATGAAATATTAGATTGAGATTAAGTGAAGGTCCAACCCTCTCCACATGTGGAGAGGGGTATTTATACTTACAACATAAACGCCCACACCCGGGCTGTGGATCAGGCATACAGTGGGTGAAGACCCGTCCTTCTTCCACGGTGTTACTTAAACTAATACTAATTAACTAATAACTAAACTAACTATGAGCTAACTTAATGCTATTACAATCATTAGGTGACCGAGACTTTTACAGGAATATTTGTATTCCTAACAATCTCCCCCTAAGTGAGGTCACCTTTGAAAATAAGCTCTTTGGTCTTTAAGCATTCTTTTGTCTCTGTAGCTCGTAGGATCTGATTCTTCACTTTTCTACACACTTTGTACTTCAAGCAAACGAACATGTGATTTGAATTCCTTTGTGATGTGTGATCTTTTAGATTCTTTGAGATCATCAGCCAAAGTAAATCTCCAAGCTCATCCATAGTTGTATTGCCTTCATGTGATGTAGTGACTAAGGACCATCATGCTCACACCCTTCTGTATCTGGAGACGTTGCATTGGAGTTTTGTGGATCAGGAGACTTTTTCATCAGAGTTGCGGAAACGTTGTTAGTAGTCTCTCAACATTTCTTGTAGCAAGTCTCTCATCTTCCTTGATAGTGTGGAGGATGTGTGAGCATGTGGTATGGATTAACCCGATTCAGCTGGAGACTGGAGTCATCAACGCCATCTTTATATGTGTCCCTGAAATAAAACAGTTAGCAATAAAGATAGAGAACGAATATGGCTTTGTCATTCGTTCTGCGAGGACAGACTACCCTCCGATTTTGTGAAAACCGACCTGTGATCAGGTAGAGTCTCTTTTAAAGAAGACTCTCCTTGACAGGCATTTCCAGCTTGTAGTAATGAATTTTCCAAAGAATCCACTTTCGAATCTTCATACTTAGCATGTTCTCATACTGGAACGTCTCAAAGCAGACAGCACAATAGAGTGAATCGGTGAATGAATATTCACGGATTGATGATAAATAGATTTATAGAAATCACTCGTGTGTCCTATGATAAATATTTTTTTGAGACACGACGAGAGTTTTGTACTTTGAATCACATTTCCATCAAAACTACTTTTGTTTGAAAGATATTGTACACAATCAATGTGCTCGAAAGATTAGTTGGTGAGCACATTGAGAGGTTTTAGCAAAAGTATCCGTCAATCCATATCCTGGAACAAGTTTGATTCAATATTGAATCGCACCATCGTTGCTTTCCAGTTGTCACTCGATCATTGATCCAAGATGGATCTCACATGTCACCTACCAAGAGCTTGAGTGATGTTCGCTCTAGAAGGATTTCCATCTTCATTGTGAATATTATCATATCACTCGGATGTTCTAGCAATACCACAAGGATAATGCGTAGGACTCTACATATATTATCTTATTTTCCACATTGTGTGAAACAATAAGCATATTTGGAATGTGTCCTATTGAGATTTATGGATGATCTCATGGCTCTAGACTCAATAGTGCATTTTGATCCGCTCCTGGAGACTGGGGAGGCGTCTCCTGTTTTAGGTATCAACATAGCTCTTAATGAGCGGTCGATACATTGCACAGGGTTCCCCGTGAGAATGAAACAAGCTCTTTTAAGAGAACTTGAGTGGTTGGGAAGTTTGGTGCAGTACGTCAATGGGTCCATGACGTCTTGTCTTCAATACCGGTGTTACTTTAGTAACCGCCATTAGTTAATGAATTGAACCCGGTTTCTGCCCTAAGGTTGAATATATGGAGGGCTATTTCTTTTCACCCTTTCTCATTTCATTTCTTTTTCATTCTTCAACCCCTTCAATGCTAACCGAGACTTCATCACTAGAACCTTGTTGGGTTTGTTCCAGTCCTAGCTCTATCTCAGTCCGCACTCTTCCCTTTCTCACTTTTCTCCTTTTTTTCCAATCATTCCTAAGGACTTCTAATCTATCTAGAGGATTGTCCCTGGGAAGATCCTTCCGGTTCTGGTGGATCATGGGAACTTGTACCTAACCTTAACCATCCTTATAACTCCGTGCATAAAGATAAATGGTCGGTCATTAGGTATTACTTCCACAAATGCCTTTCGCTCCCCCTCAATATGTGCATCGATATTCGAAAGTGCTTAGCACATATGTGGGAGCCTTTTATTGAGTACAAAAGATCACTTTTGATTATCAGATTTCATATTTAAATCACATTCTCTCCCCCGATCAAAAATTTCAAATCTTTCGAGATTTTTTATCTCAATTGATTTAAATAATTTAGAAAGCTTTTTGGAAGAGAAATGCAGTCAATTTTAATATTTTCTGATAAAAAGGAACTTTTTCTTGCTCCCCCTCAATCTGTGAGGGAGGTTGTTATGTGTCAGATTTGAAGAGTTTGCAAAAGATTCGAAGTTTTAACAAAAAACTCTTTGAAAATGTACTCATTCTGACACATAACCATCACAAATCGTTTTGTTGCTTTTGTTTTGTACAAAGTGTGGGGAGTTTTGATGATACATAAGATTTTGAGAAATCACTCTCCCCCTCAATCAATGACGGATGTTAAAACATAAATATTTTCATAAGCTATTAACGTCATTGATTGAGTGAAAATTTTATCAAACTTTTGAGTTCAATTTGATTTTCATTCAAAATTTCATGGTACCACCAAGTTTTGCACAAACACTTTCCGGAAAAATCATAGAAGGGAAAGTATTTGGCGATAAAAGAAGACTTCTCTTCTTTATCAAGAAATAATGCACTGAAACGTACACTAGATCGAGGAAACATGGATATAAAGTAATCCATGCCCAGGTGAAATTCACCCAGTAAAAGGAACAACCGTCTTTTTGGTGACGTGTTTTCCCCATTTTGAAAAGCAGGTTGCTATCTGAAGTAATAGCAAGCCATAATGTTTAAGTCCGGGTTACAGCCTGAAATGACTGTAAGCCATATTTTTAAGTTCGGGTTACAGCCTGAAATGACTGTAAGCCATTTAGGCATGTTTTGAAAAACCTTTTGAACTTCTGTTCGAACTTCATTTAAAGACCCGTGTCATTATTGAATGACATTTCTAGGACCGTAAATGTTATCGATGCCAGAAGACATGCCTTAAAAAAATATTTTTGGTATTTTCTAATTTTCTGATTTTTATGGGTTTTTGATGGTTTTATATCTTTATATACAAGTTATTAATGTGAATATAGAAGAGTACACACACACACACACACACACACACACACACACACACACACACACACACACATATATATATATATATATATATATATATATATATATATATATATATATATATATATATATATATATATATATATACACAATATGTAGGATAGGATATACGATAGGGAACAGAAAGAGTTTTAAGGATACAAAAAGAGAGCCACAAACAAAATACAATACATGTTACAAAACAGTCACCACATCCAAAATACATGTATGACAATGAACCCCACCACTGAGCACATCATTCAGTGCGTTGTAGAAGGAGGTAGTCTCCAGCTCGAACTCTGCCACCCACGTAGCACTCCAGGCTACAGAAGATTCTTCGCAACTTCAATCTCTTGCGGATACCAGCCAAAAACCTCTTGTTCCGTGTTATGTCATTGTCAGTCCAGTGGTTGGTATAACGTCTAGATCCATGGTCATAGACATGGTATTCTTTCAATCTGAAGTCCAACGCCTCTTCAACCATTCGTAACGTACCGTCGCTGAACTTGTGTATTTCGTTGAAGCGCAAAACCATAGGAACGTTGTATTTGTCACGAAATATAACGGCCAGAGGAGATTCTATGACTGTAAAGTCAGCAACACGTTCCAGACTATTGACATTCCATAGAGGCCGTGTGAGGTTGAGTTGAGATTGGTAGCTTTCGATGCCAAGTTGGAAGTCTTCTGCCCGTTTTCTAATGACGATACCCCTGATCCAGTGAAGTACGGCAAACACAAGAGACTTCTTTTCTCGAGATGGTAGATGATGCAGCTTTCCTTGAAGATGGAGCAGATACAGATCTTTGAAATCATTAGGGCGTAGGTGTTTGAAGTCCCCTTCGGATATGATGTAGTCCTTGAAGTCAGCTCGACGGAGTGTTATACTCTTGAGGTAGTCATATCCATGGATGGGATGAATCTGTACCTTAACCACACTGATGATTTGAAGTGGTGATCGAACAGACTTTCGGTCACCTTGAGCTTGAAACCGATCAATGTAAAATTGCTGCTTCTTCAGCCACCAGTGAGAAATACCCAAAGATGCCGAGATGTCGTAGTCACATTCTTGAGTACTCCACATGCTGTCGGGGACAAGCTGTTCCAACCCGATATCTGAATAGAGGGCAGCTTTCATCTTGGTGATGGACAAGGCTGACTTGCATTGCCTACTCCCAAGCTTAATATATTTGAGGTCTTTGTTGAAGAAGAATTTGGCTTGGATAGTAACATTTCCAGGAGTTCCACCCAAAGGAAGTGGATTGTTGTAGTTATACTTCATGATCCCTTCATCTACAATGTCGTTGAACATTTAGTGGCACTCTTCCATCTGGTATTGTAGATGAGTAACATCCTGATGAAATGCTTTGACAATGTTGAAAGCCGGACCTTCCAGGTCTTTTTGAGTTTGCCTTGATAGATCACGCTTCTTGCAGAACCATGTGATGAATGTTCCCATATCACCAGTTTGTGAAAGTAGAGAATCTTCGGATGGAGGGACGAAACTGGTGGTGATGGCATTGAAGAAAGTGGTGTTTTTCAGTATGTGCAGGGCTATTCTGAATATGGGATGATTCTGAGGTCTATCAGTCTTAACATAGCAGTTGCTCTTTCCAATAGCTACCCACTTGTTGAATGGCAGAATGTCGTTGTCAGAACGAACGGGTGGAGCCAATTGTCCTTCGATAATAGGTTCTGCCATAATAGCTTCATTTGACACAAATCAACAAAGAAAGCAAACCATGTGACATTGAGTATTAGTAACTAGTGAAACCCTAGCACCAAATGGTAAAGAGATATGACCAGGGCCAAGAGCCATGTTAGAACAGTAATAAGCACTCATAAGCGAAATCATTCATCACATAGAATAGCAATTAGGACAAACAAGAATGAGTGCCATACATACCAAGCAATGCATGGATAATTAGACACCCATTTACTAACATACAAGCTGTGCACTCCTAATTAATGCTAGACAAGGTGGGTCAAAATACTTCCCAGCTAGAGTTAACCGCAGAACCATTAACAGCAAACTCAATTAACCGCAAACTAACCGCAAACTCAATTTAATCGCAAACTCAATTTTAATCGCAAAGACATAACCGCAAAACAATCGAACCGTAACAAGTCAAGATAAACGCAAACAATTGAATCGCACATCACTTTAAACGCAAGTGCAGGTAACCGCAAAGCTACTTAAACGCAGTCAAGGTCATAAATAAACTCAACCAATTGAATCGCAAGACATAGTAGACACATAGCAAGTTAAACGCAAGATTTAGCTAATCGCAGTTACATTTAAGGAGAAACTCGCAAACTGGGTAAATGATAACCGCAATCAAGATTTTAAGCTAACCGCAATCAAGAGTCTACGCTAAACGCAATGAGGAACACATGCTAACCGCAGTCAAGAGAATATGCTAACCGCAGTCAAGAACATATGCTAACCGCAGTCAAGAACGTAAGCTAACCGCAATCAAGAATACCCCACACACTCCGATATAAACCGTCAGATCTTAAGATTAACACTAAGGATGACAACAAAATCCCTCAATCAAAGTAAGTAACAATACAATACCCTACTCAACGCCTAAGGTTCTACGCTAGGTATTTCCACCCTAAACGCAACTCTAACAAGACCAAAATCTCACACTCACATCCATGAATATCACACATATGCAGTTAACGAACAATAAAATGCATAGGAGAGCAAGTGTGATCTAACCTGTTGACAAATAAATGCAATTACACGAGATAACAAGCAACGCGAGATCCCACCTATAACAATGCAACTCGTGAGAATACGAAATCATGGAAAGTAATAGTAAATGAGAAGATTAAGCACATGACGTACCAACAAATAAGCAATCAAGGGAAACAATCAAGACTAAACGCAATCAAAGTGAGTAGAGAACGAGAGATGTGAGATTAAGTAGCAAGAGGTGTTTTTGTGGTTAACTTTTTAATCGTAAAGAGTATAACTTCTTAAATATATGATGGGTACACTTTGCTCTAATGACACAAACAGTCCTTGTACTTCACTACCATACATTAGACAATGATGCATATGCACAAGATTGGTCCCTGAGGTTATGAGTGATACCCAAGTGATAAGAGAGTTATCAGGATGTGCATATAGTACCATGAGTCCAGATATGAGAAACAACAGACTACCTAAAGCAACACATAGCACGAAGAGCAAACATATAGACACAATGTGTAGCAAGAAAATATATACAGAAAGATAGCAAGAAAGTAGAATAAATAATAAATAATAGATAATAAAAAAAAAAACAAATACACTATATGAACACAAGCTACTGACATGAAGCATGTACAGGGAATATAACAGTAGGTAAAAAGGTGAAATACGAGTCCTGAAAAGAATTAGTCAGGAGTCCACATGATGTCATCTCACATGTGAGTAGACATGTCTCCAGTCGTGGGAGATGTCAGTGTTTTTGGAACCCACACACAGGTTTTCGTGGACCTGTTGTGTAATCCCTTTGTAAAGCCAGTGTCAATGGTACACACATGTGACCATTTGTGACCATTCATCACGAATGTCCTTCCAGTTGGTACCCATATCCAAGAGGATCTAAGCCTGTATGTTATTTCATGCATAGTGACATTCTTGTGGTGAACGGTTCTATGGTCATATTTCCTTGGTCTATGTCTCAAAGGTATTACAGGTTTATGACCATTTGTTTTATGAATTTTAGGTTTTGAGAACACAAACTTAATCAAAGCACGTTTTTTATCTACTTGAGAAACACATCGAGTTTTCGAGAATTTAGGTCTTTCAGAAATAAAAGCATTTGGTTGTCTAATGGTGGTTTGATAACCAACAGTTTTCAAGACAGGTTTTCCCAAGATAGATGGTTTTGAAAGATTAAGGCTCATTTGACTCTTTGAAACATAACTTGGCACGATGTGCTCACCAGGAATTTTAGGACATGAAGTCAGACTTTGAATAGAGAAATCATAGTGTTTAGTAAATTGTGGAGTAGTCAGATTGATGTTCTCAGCATTTATTTGTTTGAGTGACTCACACAGTTCATTACATTTAACTTTAAGATTCACATTTTCCACACGTAATTTAGCCATTTTGCAATTAGTTTCATAAGTATCGTGTTTCCATTTGGCATCATTACGTTGCTCATACATCTTGATCTCATTTTTAAGACAATTGATAGTGGAGTCCTTTTCATGCAGCTGAGTTTTCAGATTGTTAATAAAAAAATATTCATTAAGATCAGGCAATTCCGGATTTAGACACGCTTTGCAGTTTTGAAGACATTCTTCTTTACGTTGTATCTCAATTTCAAGTTCAATGCAATGTTTTTGTAATTGTGAGAACCTTTTTTGGAGTTGATTAAATGTCTCTTTTTCAACCATGTTCTGGTCCATTGTCTTAGAAAACTCAACTTTGAGACAAGGGCTTTCATCAAACAGATCATTTTTGAAGACATCATACAGGTCATTTTCTCCCCCTTTATAACACATATTCGTTGAATTAGAGAAGAGTATTACACTGTCAGTCTGTTTCAACAGATTTGTGTTATAACAGAAATTACTTTGATCTGTATGGTGACATACACTAGATGGTGTATTGTATTGATCAATTGACGATACCTCATTGCTTGAGTCCAGTGTGAGTATGTTCTCCATAGCCTGGGTCACCAACTTATCAGAAGTGACATTCTTATCATCTTCTGAATCCATGAGTTCAGTGTTGACAGACTTTGCATCCACTGTTAAACCCAAACCCAAACTATCACTTGATTGTCCACCATGTGTCTCAGCCTTGCTATCATATACTGGTTCATGTTTTGGCTGTCTCTCGATGTACTCTTTAACCTTATACCAAGTTTTAACGTAGCATATCTCTATAGTTGTCAACATCTATATTTGTGTGGTCAGCGAAGCACTTCATAGTCATCTGACTGTCGTAATCATAGATCATGGAGGATTTAGAGTTAAAGAAGCTATGCAGTTGTTTGTTGAGCACACATAGGGCGGCAGAGGATCCCTCATTAGATGTTTCTTTTCTGGCCAATTGTTGTCGTAATTGATCCAAATTCAAGATCATAATGTCTGTGAATGTTTGAACATCTTGACCAAAAAGTGTTATGAATGCACGTTCAAAACCCATTGTGAATCCATTGCCCTCTAGCAGCATAGAAAGATGTGACTGAAGTGTTTGAAAGCATTCAATGTGACATTCTCTTGCCAGTTCAAGCAATTTGCTTGACTGAGGAGTCGCATTCTCTTTAGGGTCCGAGCATGATTGTGCACTAGAGTCAACATACGACACTGGTCCTTTCATTTGTAGATGAAGCATACCACTCATATGAGAACCTACTAACCACAGGTGATTAAGTTGCAATTAAGGAGCAACTCACAAGTAAGGAGATAACCGCAAGATATGCTAACCACAGGACCTAACCGCAGAATACTTAATCGCAGAGGCAGAATACCCAAACCGCAAGATATGCTAACCACAAAGACCTAATCGCAGAGTACATAATCGCAGAAAGCAAATCACAGTGAGCTAACCACAATACTCTAACCGCAGACTACTTAATCGCAAGAGCTAATCGCAGTGTACAAAAATCCAAATATGTCACTTTCCTTGCGATTTGTTTGTATTCCCAAAATAGTAATCGCAGTCAACCTAACCGCAGATATCAGAACTTAACCGCAACCAAGCAATGGAACAGTATACTTAACCGCAACTTAGAAATCCGCCCACAATCTAATCCAAACTTCACGTAGATTAAAGATACGGTATAACCAACTGAAACACAATGCACTACTAACACCAATGAACATAAAAGTACATCACTAACATGTTAAACAACACTTGAAAGATCAAACAAAGAGTTTTTACAAGAAAGTTACACCAAACTCACAAAACCACACAAAACACCATCAAATTCGATTCTACAAGGCCCTAAGATGAAACCTTGGCTCTGATACCAATTGTAGAATACTAACTATGTTGGAAACATGATCCCTTTTGTGATTTGTGTGGCGTTGGTGAAATAAGGAGGAGAGGGAGAGAGGAACCTTGAGAGAAAAATGAAATATTAGATTGAGATTAAGTGAAGGTCCAACCCTCTCCACATGTGGAGAGGGGTATTTATACTTACAACATAAACGCCCACACCCGGGCTGTGGATCAGGCATACAGTGGGTGAAGACCCGTCCTTCTTCCACGGTGTTACTTAAACTAATACTAATTAACTAATAACTAAACTAACTACGAGCTAACTTAATGCTATTACAATCATTAGGTGACCGAGACTTTTACAGAAATATTTGTATTCCTAACACAGTGAAATTGACAGAAAAAACATTCTCATCATGAATGAGAACTTGATTGCTAATTGCATTGCACAAGATGTCTTTTACACTGTTACTGGCTCTGCCCTATCTGCTCGGCAATTTCATGAAATGTTAATTACGTTAAATGTATTTCAGAATCGTGTGATTGAGCTTGAGGGGGAGAATTACAAACTAAATTACAAAATTCAAAATGACGACCATGATAACATGGTTAGGAGCTTTTCAAAACTAGAAGTTGATAATTTTAACTTGCAACTAAAATACCAACATCTGAAAGAAAACATAAAAGTATCAAATGCCAAGACATCTTCGGATGCTCCTGAGTTTGACACATGTTTTGAATTAGCCAAAAAGGATGGCGTAATTCAAGCTCACTCAAATACGATTCGGAAGTTGAGGGCCCAAATTGCACAATTAAAATCGAACAAAAGCGATGTGACCAATACCAATTACCAGAAGTCGATAGATTCTCAAAACTTTCAGAAACAGGGCATTATCAATGAATTACAACATGAAAATGAGTGGCTTCGTGCTGAAATGTCAAACGCTAAAGAACGTTACAAAGAATTGTTTGAGTCTATTAAAATAAAACGTGACCAAAACAATGAAAGAGTCACTTCTTTGTTAAATGAAATTGAGAATCTAAAGACTATGGTGAAGGGTAAAATGCCTGTCGTTTCATGTGATCATGCAATTTCCAATGTACATGCTTGTAAGAAATATGCGTGCGATGCTGTGAATGTCTCTCTTCCCCTTAGGAACAATAAGTTAGTTCATAACAACTATCTTAGAAATTTTAAGGATTGTCTGGCCATACTTAGAGAAACCATTGAAGATGAGAGGATACCTAAACCACATGATGATGTTATTATTGGTGCTTGCTTCCTCACTAATAGAGCCCAGGAATTATTAGAATATGCTATAGGATCATGCCCCAAGAATGATAACAAGTCGGATAGGTCATTTGCATCGCACCCTAACAGTGGCAACAAACATGTTACATTTGATTATCCCCAAACCATGTCACAATCCACCATCATGATCACCGGTAAACAAGTAGCAACTAATCATACTAATGTTCCCGTCATTGCTTCTACAGGAGTAAAAGGTGTATCTAATGCTAGCAAGTCACAGCCTAGGTGCAATACAAAGACTGATAGGACTTTGCCGGCTAAGAGTACACTTATGAAGGAAGTAGAAGAATCATCTAGGAACAATAAAGTTATGCTTAATGAAAGGAATCGAGTTGATTCAAACATTTGTGTTAACAATGATGTAATTAATTCGAATTCTGGTGCTATTTGTAAGACTTGTAACAAATGCTTATTTTATGGTAATCATGATGCTTGTGTTCTGTCCATTCTAAAATCCACTATGAAATCTCCAGTTATGAATGTCTCGAGTGTTAAACGGGTAAAACAAGTATGGAATAAAACAGGAAAAGTGTTCACTAATGTTGGTTATCAATGGAGACCTACTGGAAGGAAATTCACTCTAAGGGAAAAGTGCCCAATGACTAAGATCACTAACTCCAAAGTTGTGCCTATTAAGAAGTGGAGACCTACTGGTAGACTATTCCCAATAGAAGCACTTAGTACCACTCCTAGTTCTAGTGCATCAAAATGTGAAAATTCCAGTGAGATATCTGTAACATATGATAATCCAATATTTGTGTGTGCTAACCAAACGGACCCCAACTGTTTGTGGGGCTCTAGCTTTTTTAGTTATCCACGATTGTCTGGTTTCAAATGCAGGTCGTACAAATCGTCCTTTGGTATTTGGACTCAGGCTGCTCAAAACATATGACTGGAGATCACTCGCGGCTCAAGAATTTCGTGGAAAACTTTATTGGTACGGTTAGATTTAGGAATGACCATTTTGGATCTATAATGGGTTATGGTGATTACTGTTGGGATCAAAGTTTATAATCCCAACACGTAAATGGAACGACATTATCGGGATTACATTAGTTATCTCATTTAGCCAAAACACAAGGACTAGAATCGTAATATTGTAATAGTTAGTTTGTGTTAGGCTATATAAGCCCTCCTAGACTTCACTAGGAGGGTGAGACTTTGTTTGTATTTTCCTTTTATCTTTCTTATCAATAAACACAAGTTTCCCTTTACTCTTTACTCTCTCTCTCTAACCATGGTTATCTTATTCTTTCATTGTAACCGACCTCCCGAATCACAATAATCAATCAAAACCACGATCCTACAAGTGGTATCAAGAGCTATGGTGTGTTGTTTTGATGATTTTTTTTATGGTTCGTTTGTTTGTTTAAGCTGTTTTACCTATCATTTTTGAATCTGGAATTTTTTTTTCCAATATCATTTGGTAATAGTTTTATACAATATTTCTTGTGTCAAAATGGTCAAAACATTAAAAGTCATTTGCTTTCTTTTAAAAGTTTCATATATCTATTTTGTGTGGTCTATCTGTCCATGGTTAACAGATTTATGTCACAGGTTATATTACTTTTGTATGTAATATCAGTTTTATGACTTATTTTGTACCATTCCGTGGAAAAGTGGTCAAACGTGGTCTTCACATGCTCTGAACTCTAAAAACGTGGTCCGTATTATTTGTCATTATATTGGACGGAAAACAGGTCAAAAAAGGACGCCGGAAAGTGGTCAAAGGGTCAAAACCCTCTTCCTACGCTAAACTTCAATTTTTCTACGCATAACTTGGACAAGTTATGCGTAAGGTTCATCTTAAGCGTAAAACCCTAGTCTTACGCGTAATACTTACGCAAAAGATGGGTTCTACGCAAAAGATTATGCTTACGCATAAAGTCTACGCAAAATATTTCTACGCAAAAGATTTCTACGCGTAAGATTTCTACAAGTCTACGCAAAAAGTTATGCGTAAACTGGTCAATCGAAAAATAAAACTGAAATGATGAAGAAGAGAACAAGACCACAAAACCAATATACCAACTCATCGACTCTGTTTAATTTACATCATCAGTCCACATGTTTAAGGATAAAGATAAGTAATCGACTAAGAATATCTTAGCCGATCCATAATCGGATTACAACATCAACAATCCTACCTCTATGAAACAACCACGACCCTCTCATCACTCCCCAACTCTCACAATCAGTCCAAGACTCTTAACAATAATTAGTTTGATCTCAGTTCATCATTTCGTGATACTCAACATTATATCAAGACCTGAGGTCAACTAAACACGAGATGAAACACATCATCGATCTACTCTATTTGAAGCCTAGCTTCTCTTAATATCCGAACTTAAATGAAAAGATGTATAACAAACGCGTTATAATCTGTTCTTGGTTCGTTATGACCACAAACATAAACATAAACCTACCTGTGAGAATCCTTCAAAGGATCTTGACTTGCTCTTGATTCGGATTGTGAAGAAATTGTTGACATCTTGTTCGGTTGAGTTCATGTTAATTGGGTTTGTGTTTGAGAGAATCAGTTACGATGATGTGCAAAGCTGAGATTAGGCTAAGTTTTGATCGGTATTGATGATGTATAGAGATGAGATGTCTTTATCAGATCTACTTTGGGAGAGACAGTGATAAGATGATATGCGTATTTTTTTAGATCTTTTTGGTGTGTGGAGAGTATAAATGGAGGCGGAGCGTTTGATATATGTGGAGTTAGGGTTAAGATGAGTTATCCGATTACTAAATTCCTTAAATACCCGTAGTATTAGGGAACAAATTTACAACTAAAATTATTAGTTGTTTGGATCGGGTCTAATTGTTTGTGGATCGGGTATAATTTCTGTTGGGCCCGGGTTTACTTCAAGTTGGATCGGGTTTATGGACTGGAATGGCTCATGGACTTACACGCTGTTATATTCGAATGGATCTCAAATTTGGGTTGCACGTTTCAATGGTTTAAACAAAGTTTTGTGTCCAAAAATGAATAACACTAGAGCTGGACATTTTATTATCATATGTATTTTTTTAAGTACAAAGTGTTAATTTATTTTTGGTATAATTTTTGGCAAAATGAGTGGTATGTTGGTATTACAAATTTTCACGGGGAAACATTTTTGACAAGATCGGGAACCATTATCAAGATTCACTCAAACCGTCAAAAGGCTAGTTTTGGGCATTTAACCGCAAGATGTGACTACGGCGTTTATTCATTATTATTTATTTGAGGTTGAAGTGGGATTTCACGAGCACGTGTACTTAGTATCTAAAGATATCGGGGTTGGTTGGATGATGATTCTTCGAGATCCTTGTTCGAGCTTTTAACCTTTAAAATGACAAAGACTTGGATATCTAGTTATTTTTGTGATTCTTTCTTTCTATTACCACAAAATAGCTATCACTTTAAGGAGTTACGTTGTAGTGCTCAGTGTCACATGAAGTTGTGGATAGTCAAGAGGTGATGTACGTCTTATACTTGATGGTTGGTTGGTTGATGAGTATAGAGTACTTAGGGATTCGATGGGGTGCGAACTCTCTACACCGCTCTTTGTCAGACAATAGTGCAAGTTTAAGTCACAAGTTCGGGTTATTTTACTTCAGTCTCAAGTTCGTCATATTGAGTTTTCTCCATCAGTAGTCACTACAAAAAGCCGTCAGAATAATAATGGGGTCGGTAATGAGTTAGTTGAGAGGAGTATAAAAGAGTAGAGATGTTTATCAGCAGTTGATTCTCACGGGCTATTTATGATACTCCACACATATTCGGTTAATTAGACACATGGGGTTACGCTGCCTCCGTTTCCATCGTAAACATAGTGTGTATGCTTCCGATTCCGCGAAGACATCGTGGGGGAAGAGAGAGTGGGTGTTCTTTGCTTTCTTTGACTTTTCTTGACTTCTTTGCGAAAACACTCATTTTCCACGAGGTTCTGCAATTAGGGGGAAGAAATGTGCACATCAGGGTCGCATAATAGACTCACGTAATCGAGCTTACAATTTTATTACTACCGGAGAGACGTCCGCAGAGATGATCAGTGGTTCAGTTTTGTGATTTTGGTGTAATCATTTCAACTCTCGCGGGTTGTGAAGTGTGAAGTAGCCTACATATGTCAGAAGATCTTGCTGATTTCTTGCATGTTACCCCCGAACGGAACTTCCGCATTGAGTATAATTGTGATTAAGTGTTTGTTAGATTTGCTTAGTGTGGTTTACAGTGTCATCTACAAATTCCGCTGCGTACTGAAAGTTAGAAGACATGTGGACTACATCTAAGTTTCGAATCTGCTAAAGACGGTTGTCAGTTTGGGGGGAAGCTGATTCAGAAACTTCGCCAAAAAGAAGTGTACGAAGAAGCCGCTAAAGACATGCAGCATGAATTGGGGGGAAGTTAATCCATTTCATGCATATTACATCATTTGCCTACAAGTGAAGATAAAGTTTTTCAAGCCGAGGTACAAGATGAAGACAAAGAGCGTCAACTGTAGTCATCCTCAACTTTTGAAGAGCTTATGAAGACCTTTCTTTATTCTTATTTGTCCTTGTAGGAAATGTTGTAAGTAATCCCTTATGTCGCCCCATTGGGGGAAGATTGTTGGGATCAAAGTTGATAATCCCAACACGTAAATGGAACGATATTATCGGGATTACATTAGTTATCTCATTTATCCAAAACACAAGGACTAGAATCGTAATATTGTAATAGTTAGTTTGTGTTAGGCTATATAAGCCCTCCTAGAATTCACTAGGAGGGTGAGACTTTGTTTGTATTTTCCTTTTATCTTTCTTATCAATAAACACAAGTTTCCCTTTACTCTTTACTCTCTCTCTCTAACCATGGTTATCTTATTCTTTCATTGTAACCGACCTCCCGAATCACAATAATCAATCAAAACCACGATCCTACAATTACGTCTTTGGAGACAGTGTGATATCTAGAGTTTACTACGTGGAAGGACTTGGGCACAATCTATTTTCTGTTGGTCAATTCTGTGATTCTGATCTTGAAGTTGCTTTCAGAAAACACACCTGTTTTGTTAGAGAGTTAGATGGTGTTGATCTCCTCAAGGGGAGTCAGGGCACTAATCTTTATACCATCTCTATCGAAGACATGCTACGTTCCTCTCCAATTTGCTTGCTCTCTAAAGCCTCTAAGAACAAATCATGGTTGTGGCATCGTCGTTTAAACCATTTGAACTTCGGTACCATCAATGAACTCACACGTAAGGATCTTGTTCGAGGGTTGCCCAGACTTAAGTATGAGAAAGACCATTTGTGTTCCGCATGTCAAATGGGCAAGAGCAAAAAGCACACCCATAAACCCAAGACTGTCAATTCCATCATGGAAGTTCTACATACTCTTCACATGGATCTCTGTAGACCAATGAGGATTCAAAGTATCAATGGAAAGAAATATGTGCTTGTTATTGTTGATGATTTCTCTCGATTCACGTAGGTAAAGTTTCTGCGATCAAAGGACGAAACTCCGGAAACCATCATCAAACTCATAAAGATGTTGCAAGTTCGTCTCAACAAAACAGTTAGATTCATTCGAACTAATAATGGAACGGAGTTTGAGAACAAACAACTTACTCAATTTTACGAAGGTGTCGGAATTAGTCATCAAAAGAGCATTCCACGTACTCCTCAACAAAATGGAGTTGTTGAAAGACGCAACCACACCTTAGTTGAAGCCGCAAGGACTATGCTCATCTTCTCCAAAGCTCCTATGTTTCTTTGGGCTGAGGTAATTGCAACTGCATGTTATACACAGAATAGATCTTTGATACATCCTCTCCACTGCAAGACTCCATATGAACTGGTTCATGGCAGAAAACCAGATCTTTCATTTCTTCGTGTATTTGGTGCATTGTGCTATCCAACAAATGACAGTGAAGACCTAGGGAAACTCAAAGCCAAGGCTGACATTGGTTTCTTTGTTGGCTATGCTCTAGAACGAAAGGGATACCGAATCTACAACAAACGTACCAGAGACATAATGGAAACAATCCACGTCACTTTCGATGAGCTGACAGAGCAACTGGTTCCTGGACAATCAAGTTCTGGACCCGTACCTAACCTCTTGTCTCCTGGACCTATAAGCTCCAGGCTTGTACAGAATCCCACTCCTGCTACTCCTTTCGTACCTCCTACAAGTGATGATTGGAAAAAGCTATTTGACCCCATGTTTGATGAATACTTTGAACCTCAAAATGTGGATGCTCCAGAAGCCACAGTCGTTCCACAACCAGCTGGGGTAGCTAATGTCCCAGTTGTTAATTCTGGACCATCCACTTCGTTGTCATGGGATCCTGAAGCTCCCACCATCAGTCATTCTATTACCACATCTAATGGTCAATCCTCATCAGTACAATGAGTTGCAGCTGTAGATAACTCTTTGGACGAGAATCCCTTCGCTCCACCCGATAATGAGCCGTTTGTTAACATCTTTGCTCCTTAATCGTCAAATGATGCTACATCCTCAGATGAATCTAACACGGCTACCTCAGTTCCCTACCCTCAACCTCATGAACACCTTAGGAAATGGACAAATGACCACCCAATTGACAACATTATTGGAAAACCCTCACATCCGGTATCAACCCGTAAGCAACTTGCTACCGACGCTTTGTGGTGCTTCTTCAATTCTATCCTCTCTAAAGTTGAGCCAAAAGATTTCAAGGATGCAATGTCTAAACACTCATGGTTCACTGCTATGGTGGATGAAATTCATGAGTTTGATCGACTTGACGTGTGGGAATTAGTACCGCCTCCTGAGTGTGCTATGATCATTGCTCTCAAATGGATATTTAAAGTGAAACTTGATGAGCATGGAGATGTATTAAAGAACAAGGCTAGGCTTGTGGCAAAAGGATATCGTCAAGAAGAGGGTATTGACTTTGAAGAATCCTTCGCACCAGTTACTAGAATTGAAGCCATAAGAATATTTCTGGCAAATGCTGCTAGTCAAAATATGGTGGTGTATCAGATGGATGTTAAGACTGCATTTTTAAATGGCAATCTCAAAGAAGTGGTGTATGCAAGTCAACCCGAAGGATTCGTGGATCCTGAACGCCCTAACCATGTGTATCGCTTGAAGAAGGCCCTTTATGGACTTAAACAAGCTCCTAGGGCGTGGTACGACACCTTGTCAAAATTCCTTCTTGCCAACCAGTTCTCCAAAGGTGCTGTTGATCCTACACTCTTTACCAGAAAGACGGGCAAAACATTTCTTCATGTGCAAATATACGTAGATGATATAATATTTGCCTCTTCTGATCCCAAAGAGTGTGATCGTTTCTCCCAAGAGATGAGTTCTGAATTCCAGATGTCCATGATGGGTCAAATGTCCTTCTTTCTAGGCTTGCAAATATCTCAGAATCCCAATGGGATCTTCATCAATCAATCCAAGTATGCTAATGAAATATTAAAGAAATTTGGATTCGATTCATGTGATGCAGTTGATACCCCTATGATGGAAAGATCAAAACTTGATGAAGATGATGTTGGGATCCCAGTTGAACAAACCAAGTATCGAAGCATGATTGGTTCCTTAATGTATCTTACTGCTAGCAGACCGGATCTACTATTTGCATTTTGCATGTGTGCTCGGTATCAATCCAAACCTACCAAGAAACACCTGGAAGCTGTCAAGAGAGTCTTTCGGTATCTTAAAGGAACAATCCACTTGGGCCTATGGTACCCAAAGGACACTTCTATAGCACTCACAGCCTATTCGGATGCTGACCATGCGGGATGTCAGGATACTCGTCGAAGTACATCTGGGGGTGCTCAGTTCTTGGGTAACAAGCTAGTTAGTTGGTCTTCAAAGAAACAAATAAGTACTTCAATATCCTCCACATAGGCTGAATACATTGCCATGTCCTCATGCTGTGCTCAGATCTTATGGATGAGATCTCAACTTTCGGACTATGGCTTCGTATGCAACAAAATTCCCATGTATTGTGACAACAAAAGTGCGATTGCGCTTTGCTGCAACAATGTCCAGCACTCAAGAACTAAGCACATTGACATTCGACGTCACTTCATCAGGGAGCAAGTTGAGAAAGGAATTGTGGAACTTTACTTTGTGAGGACTGAGTTCCAGCTAGCTGATATCTTTACCAAAGCACTTTCTAGGGATCGATTTCAATTCATCCTCCCTCGCCTTGGTATGAAGAGTCTCACTCCTGAGGATCTCATAAGCCTTCAGGAAGATCAGGAGGAGTAAAGGGGCTGCTTTATATATCCTTTGTACATAATATCAAAATCAAAAAAAAAAAAAAAAAAAAAAATAGAAAAATATAAAACCTTTAAAAAAAATCAGAAAAACATAAAAACCAAAAATATTCTTCTCTCGACATGTCTCTTGTCTAATCAATATTATGTGCGCTTCTAGAAATGTCAATCAATAATGACAGGGAAACATACATATGCTTGAGCAAGAGTTCCTTTATTAATAATGTCCTCTAAAACATGTCGTATCTAACACTATTCTCTCAATATGGTTTGCTATTACTTCAGATAGCAACCCGGTCTTTATATTGGGGAAGGTTTGTCGCCAAAAAGACGACTGTTCCTAACAAAGGCATGAATTACTTTACATTCGTGCCATTCCAATTTGATGTACGCCTAAGTGCATCATCTCTGGTAAAAGAAGAGAAGTCTTCTTTGCATCTCAAATATTTTTCTTTCAATGATTCTTCGGGAAAATATCTGTTCCAAACTTGGTGGTGCCATGGTTTTTGAAGATCAAACAAACTCAAAATATGGTTTAAAATTTACCACTCAATCGATGCTATAAGAATTAATCCTTTTTGCAAAATGTTTAATTTTGAATGTGTCATCGATTGAGGGGGAGAATGATTTCAAAAAATATATATCATCCAATATAAGATCTTTGTGCATAACTCAAGTTGATTTAATGCAATTGTTATGTGTTAGGATATAAATTTTTCATGAGTCTCTCGCTAAACTCAAAATCATTTATAAACTCATCACCTCTAACACATAACATACTCCCTCAAGTTTTGAGGGGGAGCAAAATGTTGTCTCAAAATCAGTCATTCTTAAAAATGTCACATCCTTCTCCAAAACTTTATACTTATTTAAATCACTTGGGATACAAATCTCAAATTGATTTGAAATTTTTGATCGGGGGAGAAGATGTGATTTAAATATGAAAAACTGATTCAAAAGTGAGGTTTTTGTATTCAAAAGTGATGTTTTTGAACATGAAAACAAAAATCTGCTCTTTCCTATGTGCCAAACTTTTTCGCATATCAATGCACATATTGAGGGGGAGCAAAATGATTTGTGTAAAAGGATCCTTGCATCTCATATGAGTGCATCTCAGTCTTGACTCATGAATTGATGAAACACAAATGTCCTGAATCGAAAGGACTAGTCCTGGACGGGTAATAACTTCAAGCTGGTTTAACCAGTGATGTAAACGTGTCTCGAAGAGGACTAGTTTAAGTAGAATGTACCGTTTCGAGAAACCTTGGTTGAATCTGATCAGGCCGGGTAATAACTTCAAGCTAGTTTATCTAGTGATGTAAGCGTGTCTCGAATGCCTGGTCATGTTCACTTAAGGTAGATCAATTCAAAAAGTGCAACTCTTCCCGACACGTGCAAATTTTCAAATCAATACATATGAGCACATGTTAAGGGGGAGCATTTGAAAATGACAAAACTCTCAATGTGTTAATTTTCAATGATTTAGTAAATGGCAACTTAGGATAGTCATGGAGTCATAAGGTGGCTAAGGCTAGGAAAACCGTCCTATGATCCGCCAGAGCCGGAGGGATCTACCCATGGACAACACCAAATAGATAGTATTAAGAAGTCCGTAGGTATGATTATGAAAAAAAGGAGAAATGTGAGAATGGGGAAAGAAGGGGTTGAAGAATTAAAAAGAAATGAAATGAGAAAGGGTGAAAAGAAATAGCCCTCCAATTATTCAACCTTAGGGCAGAACCCGGGTTCAATTCATAATCTACTGATTGTTGCTAAGGCAACATTGGTATTGAAGACAAGACGTCATGGACCCAGTGACGCACTACACTAAACCTTCTAGCCACTCAAGTTCTCTTAAAAGAACTTGTTTCATTCTCACGGGGAACCGGTGTAATCTATCGACTTATCTCTTAGAGATGGTTGATATTGAAGCAGGAGACCTCTCCCTAATCTCCGCATAGGAAAACCAAATGCACTTATTGAGTCTAGAGTATCGAGATACATAAAAAGATCTCATAGGAACACGTGCTACTTCTACCCTGGTTGTTCAACATGAAGGACACCAGTGGTAAACTTATGAGTCCTACGCAGATCTTAGCAATCTGCCAGAACATTTATGAGGGATGTTACTATTGTAACTCCCAGTGATTGAATGGAAATTCCTGCCAGGGTCAACATCATGCAGCCCTGAAAGCAGGTCACTTAGGTAATTCTTTGTGAATTACGCTTAGTGGTCGCGATGGTTACTAATGGTCAACAGTCGTGGAGTGATCTCCAGCGACTCACCCATTCGTTGATCTACTTAGGTAGTTCGCGTAAATCCTCTCAGGGTTTACCGATTGGGAACGGTCTTGGAGAGGATTAGAAGGAGTCTTCACACTATGCTGTTGACAATCTCTAATTCCAAACCTATATGTACCGGATGATTTGTTGCTAACTGTCTATTTGCAGGAATTTCTGCTGGGTGCAGTTGATTGTTGGAAAGATGCTGATCCATCAACACATGCTCACACTTCGACATCACAATCTTAGAAATCATGATCATTGATTGGGCCTCACATATGCTTCCACAACTCTGATGTAAAAGATCATGATCCTGAAAAGTGTGAGCATGTCAACACAAAGATGTTCGAATCACATGGAGACGTTACTGCTCATAGATGACGTTCAGACACTCATTTGGATGATGTACTTGAAGTAATTTCCAAAGATCATCCATCACATTGAACAAGTCATCTAGAGTCTACCGCTTAAAGCACAAAGATCACAACAATGAAGAATCAAAAGGCTACGAGCTACAAAGATGTCGTCAAAGACTTGAATGCTATGATTCAATATTTATTTTCTGGGGTGACCTCCCTTAGGGGGAGATTGTTAGGAATACGATTATTCATATGAAGACTCGGTCACCCCGAGTATAGTTTAGCATATTGTAGCTCGTAGTAATTACCATATTAGTTAGTATGTAGAGTAGTATTAGTTAGCATATTGTCTCTAACATCTCACTAGAAAACCTAACCTTGAATCAATCTAATCACTAAACCATCCATGTTCTCATAATAGAGTATATTACAGATTCAAATAGTGACCTTCGTAAACAAGAGAAGAAATATAAAACAAAAAGAGCATGTATTATCTATAACAGATCAGCAATTGGAAGCTCCATCATAATGCACAAAGTGCAAATGGATACCAAATATAACACCAGAATGGCGCGGTAAATATACCCATCCTAAACAGAAACAAACATACCGAAAGTAGGTTTGGGCATATACTCAATATCAAGTACCTTTTGTAGAACATGAATCCTTTCCCAATTTTTGTCCACTTCTTTATAAATGTGAACCTCGTTATTATTTGGACACAGAGCAATCACTGCAAGAACACACATATCAACTTCATTAGCTAATAAGCAATATTTCCTTCAACAATTAATAAAAATCCCTAAGAATAAGAGTAGCAAGGTGGCTGTCATCAGGTTTTTTGCCCAACAAACACTCTTGGCAACTTGATAAGAATGTGAGGACAATATTTCCTTCTGGATTTTGACTTATAACTTTCCAAGACCGACTGAATTTTTTAAAAGAAATGCAATATGTAAATGTAGTAAAGATCCACATCTTGATTTCTTTTTACCTTTAATTCAAAACAAACCTAAAAAAACTATGTTAATCGCCCATTTCGTGAAATGGCATCACACAAAGCAATTTTTATCACATTTTCATACATAGATGCGCTAAACATGCAAACGGATACACTAAATATACATGATTGGCCCCAAACGGTCAACCTAAACTGACCAAAGGAATGGTCAACAAGGTCAAACTGCCTAGAGTCAATCCTCCGCGGAAGTATAGTGTTTCCCCGGGTCGTTATGTCCCGACGAGGTGTGATGGTTATCAAACGGGTTTGTGATCGGGTGAATTTGGACGGAAAGGGTTTGAGATTGATTACACTACTGATTTATACAATGGAATAGCTTAAATAAGCTATATAAACAAGACTGGAAAGTTAGAAAAACCAGAAACGTTTAAAACCTAAAAACGCGTACGTTTACATTTAAATAAAACGTAAACGTACAAAATAAAAAGTGAAAACTGAAATCTGAAAACCCCCAGGGGGTGAAAATGACTTTTTTACAAACTAAAAGATAAAAGAAAATTTTTAGAAAAAGAAAATAAATTTTTACACTAATTAATTATTTAATATTAATTAAATACTATTTAATACTAATTATTAATATTTAAATAACTTAAATACAATATAATATTAATTAAATACTAAAAAAGTGAAAATAAAAATTCTAAAATTATAAAATAACTAAAAACTAATTTTAAAATTAAAAATAAGTATTTTTGTCTTTTTGTGAATTTTATATTAATTAATTACTAATTTAATATTAATTAACTAATTAAACTATTTAATATTATAAAAATTAGAAAATGAACAATAAAAATTATAAGAAAATTCCTAAAATTATTTTACATTATATAAAAGCTAGGAAAAATATAAAAACTAGGTGTTGCTTTATAAAAACTAGTTATGCTATTTAATACTTAATTATTAATTAATTACTAATAAAACTAATATTAAATCTAATAAATACCAAATGATAATATAAAAATCTAATAAAATTACTAAAATTACTTTACTATAAAAGGTAATTAATAAAAATATAAAAAAGCTAAGTACTTAACAAAAATTTAAAAATGAAAATTAAAATTTAAATTACATTAAACAGAAACTATCACTTAAAATTAAATCTGATCTAAATAAGTTGTGTGGCCATGTTTGAGCTAGAAAAAGCAAAAGGGGACCATTGGATAAGCCAATAAGCTAAATAAGCTAATCCAAAAACCAAATGCAACTCAGAATTTGGGACAAAGTTAAGGGGCTAAATCAGGTGGGTCCCAAAGGTCCTAAGGTCAAACAAATGGTCAAAGGAGGAAGAGGGACAGGAGGGGGGTTAAAAGGAACCAACTTGGTGGCTTGTGGACCACTGTAGAGGTCAGAAACCACCACCAAAGTGGTGGTGGTGGGCTGATATGCTGCTGCAGCAGGGGAGTGATGCCCCCTGCAGCTGACTTTGGTGATGTGTGGAACCCAGAGAAAAAATCTTAAAAATAAAACACAAGTGAGACACTAAAGACTAGCTGGGGGGTTTTAACTAAAAACAAGTTTCACCCTTTGAATCAAAGCACAAAATTCAATAAAATTCCTTGAACTTTGGGAAAAATCTGAAATCATGCAAATTGACTTTTTGCAAAAACTACTTATGTTGACTTTATTGAGTTTTAACTGATTCTAATGGACTGAAATGATTTTCATATGCTAATGTAAGACTGATTTAGGCTAGATTAACAATTATGAAGCTAAATTTAGGGTTTGTGGGTCTTAAGTCCCTAACAGTTAACTGTTAGGGAACTTGGATGTGGATTTTGACTTTACACCCTAATGAACTGAGTTAAGAGTTTTAATGACTTAACTAGTACTAATACAACCTAAATGGACTAAAGGAATCAACAAGCAACAGGTAAACACACTTATACACCCTGAGTCACCCTGATCCAAACACACCTTTAAGAACCTGTTTTCATGGTTTTCAAAGCTAAAGACCAATTTAAACCTTGAAACTACTAACTAAGACCCTACTAAGCTGTAATTAATCATAAATAAGCAAACTCAAACAACAATTAACAGTTAAGAGTACCTAACACAGGTTATGCAAAAAGAAAGGGTGGAAAAATATTCTTACAAAATTCCAAAGAGCAACACCAATGAGAACCAAACCAAAGACAACTTCCTATGCTCCCATGAGCTCTAAACCAGTCCATTTCCATGCTTGCTCTGCTACAGTGCCCTTTTTCCTTTTTCTTTTTATTTTTATAATTTTTTCCTGATTTTCTTTGTATTTTTCTAATGTTTCAATGAAACTGATTTAAAAACTCCAAGAGCTTATACAAGCTTAATGCTAAGCTAAAAGGATTCAATTAAGCAGAAAACATCAACTTTCATTTATATAAGAGACAAAATATAATTTAGAAAAAATGGCAAATTCTTGAATTACTAAAGCAAACTTGATTGTTTCATTAACAAAGCTTACAATTACACTGAGGATGATAAAGGAACAAGTTTTTAACTGAAATTAACAAAAGAAAAGCTTAAATTAATTAATTCGACATTAAGAATTACAAAGCTAAACTACCCTAGCTACCTACTGCTTTTCTCTTCCTTTTGTTTAAGTTTTATAGCTCCTGGGGAGTTCCACTCTCTTTCCCACTTTGATTCATGGCCGTTGGATGGCTTCATCACATCTTGGCCGTTTGATTTTCTTTTGGCGGGAAAAGTCCAATTGGCAGACTTGGGTAACTTGGAAGGATTAAAGGAGGTTTAATGGGTTTTGGAGGTTAGTGGTAAGGTGGAGGGGACAAGAGATGGGAGAGATGAGGTGGAGGAGGGGGGAATTGAGTGTGGCAGTGGTTTAGCAGTGAACAAGTGGGGAAGGAGGTTAGGGGTGGTGGAGTTTGACCTGGTCAAACGACCAGGGTATTAGTAGTTTAGGAGTTGGGCCGGTTTGTTTGGTGGGCTGGGGTAAAGGGTTGGATTGGGTGGTGTTTTTGGATTTGGTATTTTGGGGTATATAATAAACAAGGTCCGTTTGGTATTTGTAATTAACAAGGACCAATTTTGTAAATTAGCCAAAGATTGGGACTGAAAATATAACTCCTGCAAATATATAAATAGGACCAAAATTGCCAATTTCAATAACCCATGTACCATAAATTATAATTTTATCATTTTAAACTCCAGGGACCATTTATGCAAAATTCCAAATTACGGGGACCAAACATGTAAACTTTTCAATACTTTCACCCAGGGACCAATTGTGATAACTTATGATTTCCCAAGGTCCAAAAATGATTTTTCTTTAAAAAATATCCCACCAGGGACCAAATCTGCCAAAATCTGAAACTCCAGGGACCAATATGCAAATTTCCAAAACTTTTCCAATTTTTCACCAAAGGACTAAATATGACAATTTATGATTTCAAAAGGACCTTTGGTGATTTTTCTTTTAAAATATGTGCTCAGGGACTATTTTTGCCAATTTTTGAAAGTTGGGGGACTGAAACTGCTAATTTTGTAAACTTTATACGTTTTTCATATGTTTTTGCTCATTTTGCATCTAAAACATATAAAACACAATTTTGAAATATTTTTAGTATTTTGATGCATATTTGAGTGTTTTTGTATGTTTTGCAGTTCAGATTTGACAAAAAATGATGAGTGTTTGAGCACTCATCAATCCCCCACACTAAACTATTGCTAGTCCCTAGCAATAACTGTTTTGAAAACTTAATGGATTTTAAACTCTTTACCAAAAGCCATCACTTCTGGAGTAGCCAGATGTATCGATTCAAGTAAGAACTATGGTCCACCTGATAACCATGTGATTTTGAGCAAACCACCAGCTGTCAACAGATTTGATTAGTCTTTACCAAAAGCCGTTTGCTTCTGGACTAGCCAACTCTTGATGGACAAAGTCAACATCTTGGTGAGTTGATTACCAATTATGGATTTTCCACTGCCTTTACCACAAGCCATAATCTTGCTGGCTAGCCAACTCATTCGCTTTTTAGGATATGGCGAGTTGAGGTACCATACAATTTTGGGCAAATTGCAAGCCGTAAACGGATTTGATATATCTTTACCAAGAGCCGTTTGCTCCTGGATTAGCCAATCCCTTTTGTCGTTTAGACATGGCGGACTGATTACCATAAAAATTTTGAACTTTAGTGAAAAAATTTTAAAAATTTTTGAAATTTTGGCCAAAAACGGGGGTATTAGATAGTAAAATGTGATAAAATTCGCTAGAATAGCGAAATACCCCCCCCCCCCCCCCCCCACACACTTAGAATGAATATTGTCCTCAATATTCAAAGTCCCGGCTATTATACCGACATTTTGAACGTAAAAGGGCAACATTACAAGCTAAATGTGGAAAACACCATTTTTTTTCACTTTTGTAACCATAGTAGGGGTAACTCCCCCACACTTAGGGTGAAAACCCTATAAGCATGCTACTGTTTTTGTTTACCGAGTCGCTAGCTTAACTCGACCCCGAATTCATTTGTCCTTGGGGAAGCATGATATGGAAGAAGCAATCTCCATCGGACTTTCATTCAAGATGTTTGGACAAACATTTGAAGCACGTGAAAGTTCCACACCGATGAGATATAATGACCCTGGCTTAAAATAGTATAAACTATAAGCGGTGATGTCGGGGTCAAAGATAATGTCTTCATTCCCGAAGGAATGAAGAACAGGAGAAGTCACCCTGTAGGTGAAGAATGAGAGGAAGATCTTGATGACAATCAAGATTGACTCATCATTATCGGAAAGAGAATTCATGGTTGGTATATCATGAATCTCATCATTAAAGCTCATGTGATCTAGACATATTATGGGAGGGAGGGTTAGGATTTTGAAATCAATCAAATTCTCAAGGTTGAGAATATTTCCCTCCGGAGCACAAAGATCAACTTTGTCTAGATCAAAGTAAAAGTTATCATACTCCGGTGGAGATATGATATGAGTGAGTTCACCGGAGAACTCCTCGAAGGTGAATGAATCATATTCGGGGAGAGAAATTTGAGAATGAGAAGTGCTACTGCCACTAATCTTCTCTCCCATATGATCAAAAGTAAAGGCTTCAAACTCCGGAATAGGATCATCAGAGAAAATGTCACTATCCTTAATGAGGATAGGAGATGAAATAGGTTTCTCTTTGAAAGCCTCGATTTTAGAAATGAGGAGATCGACATTCAATAATGTTGCACGAAGTGCTTCATCCTTGATTCCAGTGTCAATCTCAACATTCTCTTCTTCTAAGCTAACTAGCTTAGAAGGTAATTCTTCCATATAATTGATGTCTCCACAAGATAACGAATTGTCATCAGTAGAATCGGAGAACATCTCATCATGATTAGATGGGAAGAAAAGAGGAGGAGGGATATCACACAACTGATCAAGAGTTCCCTGTGACTCTCTTGGGATTGGAACAATGTCCTCAACACTAGACTTTATGAATTCGTCCGATTCCCTTTCAGGAACAGTGTCAAGATGCTCGTCCCCCATGCACGGAGAGTGAGTGGGAACCTCGGATGTGATAAGAGTGGGTTGAGATGGAATCTCAACTGATGGAATCTCATCTGATGAATCTTTATAAAATCCAAGGATATCAAGTGTATCCTCATCATCACTATCATCAGGAATAAAACGGAATCGAGAGCTAGATCTGGCTGCTTTTTCTTTTGCTATTGATTCCCTAATAGATCTTTCATAAGCATCTTGGGAATTTATTTTAGCAGCCTGTTCGTCAGCTAACAATTCTTCCATCGATTTTTGGTTTGGATTATTTGGGGTATGTGTTATTCCTCTCAAGTCTTTTACTAAATCCAAAAGATCAAGGAGAAGACTTTGAGGAATTGGTGGAGATGGAGGTTCGTCATAATACGATGTGCCAAAAGTGTTACAAGGAAATGGATTCCTTGTTTGACAATCGGAGCTGAAGTGTGGACCTCCACAGTAATCACAACAGTAAAACTGATGTGGCTGTGAGTCGTATGTGCTAGAGTCATAATCGTTATCAGGAAACTGCTCATAGACAAGCGTGTTTCCTGATTGACAATCAGAACTGTAGTGTGAACCACCACAATACTCACAACAGTAAAACTGCTGAGACTGATGGTGTGGTAGCTGATGGAATAAATCAGTCGTGTCATGGTAGGAATAGGGATCTTGGTTATAGACAGACCCGTTTCCTGATTCCACCATGCCACAACTGGGGCAATTGCCACCATTATGAGGATTACCACACCATTGGCAAACCAGAAAGTGTCGATGAGACATAGAAAGAATCAAATGTGTATAGAGGGGTAGGGATAAAGAATCAAAAAGGTAGGAGGGTAAAGATGGATATTTTTGTGGTTTTTGGCAAACATTTTGTACAAATAGAAAAGAAAATATTTTTGGGTTTTTGTGTTCGTTGAAAACTGATTTTAAAAAGTTTTCGGGAACGGTTTTGTTTTTATAGAAAAATAAGAAGATAATATGAACAAGAGTGGTAAATATACAATGGATGTATATCCCGATTCACCAATACGCAAAACCGTTTAGAAAAGCGCGCACAACCTCCCCGGCAGCGGCGCCAAAATTTGATTGGCCCCAAACGGTCAACCTAAACTGACCAAAGGATTGGTCAACAAGGTCAAACTGCCTAGAGTCAATGCTCCGCGGAAGTATAGTGTTTCCCAGGGTCGTTATGTCCCGACGAGGTGTGATGGTTATCAAACGGGTTTGTGATCGGGTGAATTTGGACGGAAAGGGTTTGAGATTGATTACATTACTGATTTATACAATGGAATAGCTTAAATAAGCTATATAAACAAGACTGGAAAGTTGGAAAAACCAGAAACGTTTAAAACCTAAAAACGCGTACGTTTACATTTAAATAAAACGTAAACGTACAAAATAAAAAGTGAAAACTGAAATCTGAAAACCCCCAGGGAGTGAAAATGACTTTTTTACAAACTAAAAGATAAAAGAAAATTTTTAGAAAAAGAAAATAAATTTTTACACTAATTAATTATTTAATATTAATTAAATACTATTTAATACTAATTATTAATATTTAAATAACTTAAATACAATATAATATTAGTTAAATACTAAAAAAGTGAAAATAAAATTTCTAAAATTATAAAATAACTAAAAACTAATTTTAAAATTAAAAATAAGTATTTTTGTCTTTTTGTGAATTTTATATTAATTAATTACTAATTTAATATTAATTACCTAATTAAACTATTTAATATTATAAAAATTAGAAAATGAACAGTAAAAATTATAAGAAAATTCTTAAAATTATTTTACATTATATAAAAGCTAGGAAAAATATAAAAACTAGGTGTTGCTTTATAAAAACTAATTATGCTATTTAATACTTAATTATTAATTAATTACTAAGAAAACTAATATTAAATCTAATAAATACCAAATGATAATATAAAAATCTAATAAAATTACTAAAATTACTTTACTATAAAAGGTAATGAATAAAAATATAAAAAAGCTAAGTACTTAACAAAAATTTAAAAATGAAAATTAAAATTTAAATTACATTAAATAGAAACTATCACTTAAAATTCAATTGTTTTTTCTGGATTTTTCTTTTACAAATCTATTTTAGACCTAAAAACAAACACTTTTTGTGAAAACAATTTTTTTTACAAGTTTAAAATAAGCACTGTGGATGCTTATTAGCACCACAGTTGACTTTTGTTGACCAAAGAAGGAAATAGGCTCAAATGAGCTCAAGTGGGACCCACTATGGTGAAACTGATCTAAATAAGTTGTGTGGCCATGTTTGAGCTAGAAAAAGCAAAAGGGGACCACTGGATAAGCCAATAAGCTGAATAAGCTAATCCAAAAACCAAATGCAACTCAGAATTTGGGACAAAGTTAAGGGGCTAAATCAGGTGGGTCCCAAAGGTCCTAAGGTCAAACAAATGGTCAAAGGAGGAAGAGGGACAGGAGGGGGGTTAAAAGGAACCAACTTGGTGGCTTGTGGACCACTATGGAAGTCAGAAACCACCACCAAAGTGGTGGTGGTGGGCTGATATGCTGCTGCAGCAGGGGAGTAATGCCCCCTGCAGCTGACTTTGGTGATGTGTGGAACCCAGAGAAAAAATCTTAAAAATAAAACACAAGTGAGACACTAAAGACTAGCTGGGGGGTTTTAACTAGAAACAAGTTTCACCCTTTGAATCAAAGCACAAAATTCAATAAAATTCCTTGAACTTTGGGAAAAATCTGAAATCATGCAAATTGACTTTTTGCAAAAACTACTTATGTTGACTTTATTGAGTTTTAACTGATTCTAATGGACTGAAATGATTGTCATATGCTAATGTAAGACTGATTTAGGCAAGATTAACAATTATGAAGCTAAATTTAGGGTTTGTGGGTCTTAAGTCCCTAACAGTTAACTGTTAGGGAACTTGGATGTGGATTTTGACTTTACACCCTAATGAACTGAGTTTTAATGACTTAACTAGTACTAATACAACCTAAATGGACTAAAGGAATCAACAAGCAACAGGTAAACACACTTATACACCCTGAGTCACCCTGATCCAAACACACCCTTAAGAACCTGTTTTCATGGTTATCAAAGCTAAAGACCAATTTAAACCTTGAAACTACTAACTAAGACCCTACTGAGCTGTAATTAATCATAAATAAGCAAACTCAAACAACAATTAACAGTTAAGAGTACCTAACACAGGTTATGCAAAAAGAAAGGGTGGAAAAATATTCTTACAAAATTCCAAAGAGCAACACCAATGAGAACTAAACCAAAGACAACTTCCTATGCTCCCATGAGCTCTAAACCAGTCCATTTCCATGCTTGCTCTGCTACAGTGCCCTTTTTCCTTTTTCTTTTTATTTTTATAATTTTTTCCTGATTTTCTTTGTATTTTTCTAATGTTTCAATGAAACTGATTTAAAAACTTCAAGAGCTTATACAAGCGTAATGCTAAGCTAAAAGGATTCAAGTAAGCAGAAAACATCAACTTTCATTTATATAAGAGACAAAATATAATTTAGAAAAAATGGCAAATTCTTGAATTACTAAAGCAAACTTGATTGTTTTATTAACAAAGCTTACAATTACACTGAGGATGATAAAGGAACAAGTTTTTAACTGAAATTAACAAAAGAAAAGCTTAAATTAATTAATTCGACATTAAGAATTACAAAGCTAAACTACCCTAGCTACCTACTGCTTTTCTCTTCCTTTTTCTTGAGTTTTATTGCTCCTGGGGAGTTCCACTCTCTTTTCCACTTTGATTCATGGCCGTTGGATGGCTTCATCACATCTTGGCCGTTTAATTTTCTTTTGGCGGGAAAAGTCCAATTGGCAGACTTGGGTAACTTGTAGGGATTAAAGGAGGTTTAATGGGTTTTGGAGGTTAGTGGTGAGGTGGAGGGGACAAGAGATGGGAGAGATGAGGTGGGGGAGGGGGAATTGAGTGTGGCAGTGGTTTAGCAGTGAACAAGTGGGGAAGGAGGTTAGGGGTGGTGGAGTTTGACCTGGTCAAACGACCAGGGTATAGTAGTTTATGAGTTGGGCCGGTTTGTTTGGTGGGCTGGGGTAAAGGGTTGGATTGGGTGGTGTTTTTAGATTTGGTATTTTGGGGTATATAATAAACAAGGTCCGTTTGGTATTTGTAATTAACAAGGACCCATTTTGTAAATTAGCCAAAGATTGGGACTGAAAATATAACTCCTCCAAATATATAAATAGGACCAAAATTGCCAATTTCAATAACCCATGGACCATAAATTATAATTTTATCATTTTAAACTCCAGGGACCATTTATGCAAAATTCCAAATTACGGGGACCAAACATGTAAACTTTTCAAAACTTTCACCCAGGGACCAATTATGATAACTTATGATTTCCCAAGGTCCAAAAATGATTTTTCTTTCAAAAATATCCCACCAGGGACCAAATCTGCCAAAATCTGAAACTCTAGGGACCAAAATGCAAATTTCCAAAACTTTTCCAATTTTTGAACAAAGGACTAAATATGACAATTTATGATTTCAAAAGGACCTTTGGTGATTTTTCTTTTAAAATATGTGCTTAGGGACTATTTTTGCCAATTTTTGAAGTTGGGAGACTGAAACTGCCAATTTTGCAAACTTTGTACGTTTTTCATCTGTTTTTGCTCATTTGGCATCTAAAACATATAAAACACAATTTTAAAATATTTTTAGTATTTTGATGCATATTTGAGTGTTTTTGTATGTTTTGCAGTTCAGATTTGACCAAAAATGATGAGTGTTTGAGCACTCATCAATACATCTTGATAATAGGAACCTAACGAAGACCAAAATTTCATACATGTAAGTGGGTTAAACAAAGGGTTATTTCATACTTAGTTTCATGCAGCGATATCTGAATAATCTTTTTCCAAACACTTAATTGAGCTGGTAGTTGCTTACACAAGTGTTTTAAATACTTAATGTTTTGGTGCTCAGTTATATAATTGAAGTGTTTACCTGGCATGCTTGTAAACCATTCCCTGATATTAACTTACGAACGTTATTCTCCAAGGTTTTACATAGGTCAACCATCAACATTCCAGGTTTTATAACGCTCATCATATATTTTCGTACCTGAAAGGTGTGTACAAAGCACCAACGTTTATGAGCAGTAAGGAGAATCCAACATATCTTATTATCTTAATACATATCCAAACACTATCTTCTGCAGCTCATACTAATACAGCTGACTACTGCACAACATATAATCACTAGCAAAATAGGCATCTAAACACCCCCAATCAGTTAAGTGTAGCTAGGGTTTAAGTATGCAAGTTTCCAATAAAATTCACTAATTAGTTTTTATAGCATTTTAGCCTTAAACAACTAACGAAAACATAATTAATTTTACCCCAATTAGAAGAATTGCGTCATAGTACTTTAGTTTAAATGCATATCTAAACATCCCCTTAATCTAAAACAGAAAATAAATACTTTATTGCTTCAACACTATCGAAACCTATACATATAGTGACATCAAACTAGATAGTACAAATATCTTTTATTTTCATGGCCACTACCAATTTTGGAAGAGCAACTTCATTGTAATATTTTTCTGACTGGTCAATTAGTTCCACCAAAGACTACATAAAACAAACAATAGGTTATTATAGAATACCATACAGGAATTTAACACTTGAATTATTCTATTACCACCTTGCGATAGATTCCAGTTTTTTGACTCTTTAAGCCGAGTAAAAGTAGCATCATACCACAATTTTTTAAAGCACTCTCATTTTCAGTTGCAGTTGCCTAAACATGCAAGGATGCACTAAAATGTCCAAATAGATGCTCTAAACATGCAAGGATGCACTAAAAATGTCCAAACAGATGCTCTAAACATGCAAGGATGTACTAAACCAGTTTAAACCCAAATCGAATAAGTGATCTTGAAAGGCAAATTATACATACAAACACAATGGGATATTAACTGTAGGCTAAAGGAGATAGAACATACTCTCTAAAAAACTTTAGTAACCTTGCTTGCATCCATTTATGTTCCTAATTATGTCAGTTTGGTGAGGCCAGAAGTGATATGTTCATCTAGCACTAGTTTCGTTTGAACTAGTAATACTAGTTTTTTCATTATGTGTCAAAACAATTAGTATCCTTCTGTAAATGTGATAAGCCATTTTATTAGCTTACCCAACTTCTAGTTCTAGTTTGAACTAATATTTATGTATGTTCCCAATACTATACTAGGCTTTTAACTATAAACATTGACATGGATGGCTTATGTTTCATGAAATAGTTGATTGTTAAAATGAAGTAATTAAAAAACTACATATACGGAACAATTCAAACTCAGAATTTTCAAACATTTTTAACACAAAAGAATTTCAAATTTGGCTTTTGAATTATGTAACCCAAAGCAAACAATAAAATCGTGATAAATTATAGAGTAACATGTTTGTATATAAAATAAATTTAATTGCAATTAGATCATAACAACACACTTTTTTATTTTTTTTTTTTATTTTTTATTTTTTAATATTCTAACCCATCTTGGCCAGTAAACATAACTATTCCACCCATCAACAAACAATTTAAAATTTGTTTGGAGTAACTGAATAAAATCTTTTAAGTTAGCAACGCCTATACATACTTTTAGCTTTCAATTGACATTAATGCAGTTAACAACTAGAAGAAGCTTTACCTGATAAATGAGCCGAACATAAAACAGATGCTTCTTCATCTTCAGAAGCACATCCAATGCAAGCTAACACATTCAAGATCGCTTCAGATCGACGCAACAAATGAGGCAAACAGAGTTCTGCAATAACTTATTTATTGATGCCCTAATATGTCCATCGATGCACTAATCTTACTCATATATGCACTAATCTTACGATGCACTAATCTTACTCATTGATGCCCTAATATTTCCATCGATGCACTAAACATACAAATAGATATCCAAGTATTTCCAACGATTCACTAAACAAACAAATATATACGATGCACTAAATTACAAATGGATGCACTAAACATTCACGCTGATTCCTTAATATGTTTGACGATGCACTAATCATACTCACGGATGCCCTAATCATACTCACGAATGCTCTAATCATTACTCACTGATGCACTAATCATACTCACTGATGCCCTAATCATACTCACGGATGCTCTAATCATTACTCACTGATGCACTAATTATACTCACTGATGCTCTAATAATACACAATGGATGCATTAATCTATATCGCGATGCTCTAACAATACGCAATGGATGCATTAATCTATCTCGCGATGCTCTAATCTAACAAAAATATGCACTAATTTAAATTCTTTATAATCTAATCATCTACACTTGGTTACATAACATTTATACTGATGCACTTATTCATACAAACATATTATTTACTCAGATGCACTAAAATGTAATTTTATACATATAAATTCATTAAATGTCATTCCATTCCCCAAAAACACTAATTATTTTATAATTTTCACAATGATGCACTTAAATAACATAAAAATTTATAAGTCTGTAATTAAAAACTTACATTTTTCGGATATCCCTTGTTTGATTTCAATTTTCTTCTGGTGTTCGACGGCAAAGATGGAGTGGTGGAGATGATGACAGAAATGATGACAGTGGAGATGATGACGGTGGAGTGGTGGAGATGATGACAGTGGAGTGGTGGCGATAGAGATGGTGATAAGTGATTGGTGATGTATTAGTCAGGTGAGTGTTTTGTATATGATGTATCGGATTATGTGGTGATGTGACGGTGACGGCGGCGACGGTAGTGGTGACGGCGGCGACGGTGGTGGTGGTGGTGGTGACGGTGACAGTCAGTGCTTGCGTTTGATTCGATGTGTGTTTGAATAAAGCAGTATGATTGTATCTGGATTAAAAGAAGACCCGTCCTTCTATTTTGTGTGTTTTTTCTTTTTTTACCCTGAACTTTCAAGTATTTTCGTAATCTACCCTGTAACTTTTTTTCTCACTTTTCTATCAAAATACACTTTTCTCTAGAACCCTACCCTACATATGTATATACATATATATATATATATATATATATATATATATATATATATATATATATATATATATATATATATATATATATATATATATATATATATATATATATATATACATATGTGTATATATATATATACATATGTATATATATATACATATGTGTATATATATATATATATATATATATATATATATATATATATATATATATATATATATATATATATATATATATATATATATATATACATATATATATATATATACATATATATATATATGTATATATATATATATATATGTATATATATATATATATGTATATATATATATACATATATGTATATATATATATATATATGTATATATATATATATATATATATATATATATATATATATATATATATATATATATGTGTGTGTGTGTGTGCATATATATATATATATATATATATATATATATATATATATATATATATATACACACACACACATATATATATATACATATATATATATATATATATATATATATATATATATATATATATATATATATATATATATATTTTTTTTTTGAACGGCAAGTTAGTAGTTAGTGATTCGAGCCCACAGTGACATCCAATTAGGCAGTATGCAAGCATCGAACCTTTCTCCTTAGAGGATAAACTCCACTCCTGCTTCTATTTTTTGGGCCCCTGAAGGTCCATGGTGAGACTCGAACCTGAGACCTCTCCAAGGTTACCTCCCCAAGGTTACCCTTGGTGGCCAACTGAGCTAGCCCAGTTGGTTATATATACATTTGAAATTTAAAAACATAAAAATTACAAATACTTATTCATCGTTCTCGGAATCTTCTTTTTCATGTTGACGTTGAAGACGTTTTTGTCAAACATGGTCCATAAGGTCTTCTTGGAGTTGAGTATGCATATCTACGTCGCATATTTCTCTATTTAAGCGATGTTGGGCCTCACATCTGTCGACCCACCTGTCGTGGTTAAAACGTGGTGTCGGATCCACCCACATTTCCCTATACTTAAGTAATGCGAATTTTTTATCTTTTAAAATCATGTTATGCAAAATAATGCAAGTACACATGATTCTTTGTAACTTGACAACTTCCAGTGCACGTGCTGGTTATTGTAGTATACCCTAACGTCCTTGATGCACACCAAAAGCACGCTCGACATCCTTTCGTGCACTTTCTTGCTTCTTTTTAAAATAAGCATGTTTTTCGTCAGTGGTTGCCGAGAAGGATTTGACGAAAGTTGACCACCGTGGGTAAATTCCGTCAGCTAAGTAATAACCACGTTCATACCTGTGTCCATTTATCATATAAGGTGCTCTTGGGGATTCATTACGAAGAATGTCGTCGAATAACGGAGAGTTATCTAAAACATTAATATCGTTGTTCGCCCCCGCCATCCCAAAAAATGCATGCCAAATCTATAAATTTTGCGAAGCAACAGCTTCAAGCATTATGGCTGGGTATTTTTTATAACCGCTACCATATTGCCCTTGCCATGCAACTGGATAATTTTTCCACTCCCAATGCATGCAATCAATGCTACCAAGCATTCCCGGAAAACCATGTTCACGCTCATGTTTTTCGTAAATTTTTTGAACGTCGGACCATGTTGGTTTTCTTAAAAATTACGGCATAAACAAATCCAGAACGCACTTGTTAAAATAATCAAGACAATCACGTGAAGTACGCTCATCCATTTGCAAATACTCATCAAACGCATCGCGTGTGTTGCCGTGCGCCAATTGGCGTATTGCAGATGTACACCTCATAAGTGTACTAATGGGCTTGCGACCCATAGCATCAATTCCTTTGTTAAAGAATTTAAAATGATTAGGAAGAGGATCGGAATAATAAGATTTAATACCTTCGACTATTTCTAGAAATAGTTTCCGGCTCATACGAAACCTTCTTCGAAAATTCCGGTGTGTATACTTACACCCTTGAATAAAGTAGTCGCTACGCAAACGTTCTTCTGCGTTCTCAAATCCACGGCGGATGCGTGTACGCGGGATGCATGGTGGAGCTGTTGATGCTGCTTCTTGTTATTCCAAATGTTGATGATATTCGAACGCAGCTATCATAAACTCCATGTCAATTGCATCATCTACATCGGAGAAACTCTTTTCTTCTTGGTTATCTTGATTCGGAGTTGAGGAAGAACCCACGTATGGGTTATTTCACCCACCGAAGAAATTCATGAACGAGTCAGTGTTGCTGTTGTTGCCGCCCGACATTTTTTTTTCTAATACAAGTGTATTGTAGAGTATATAAAGTAGTGGAAGTGTGAAATAAAAATTGTGTGGGCGAATGGGTATTTATAGTTGTGATAAAATGGGTTTGAATAATTTTATTTTTTTTTATATATATTTTTTTTTTGAAAACTAGCCGTTTATAAACGTTATGAGGCAAAATGCACTTTTTTTTTTGAATCCAACGGTAACATAAAGCATCAAGGGGGCAAAGTGCAATTTTTTTTTAATAAACACGCAGCTTTAACGTGCGTTAACGTCGACTTGCCCTCCACCCCCGGTAACGTTTAACGTGGCTTAACTTGAGTGCGTTATAGCTTAACGTGGGGCACGTTCTGTTACCTCTTGCTCTTAGTTATAAAATCTATTAATATCTGTATTAAATGTAGTTATTAATTTAAAGTGAAAATTCAAAATGAATTAATATCATAACTAATGTATTAAACGCACTTGTTAAAAATCCCCTAAAACAAAATAAGCATGTTGTGTCTAATCGATAAAAGTAGTAAAATAATATTATATCAGTTCACATAATTTAATTGAGTATAGCCTAAAATACCAGTTACTAACACAAGCAGTTACACTATTACTTTATCAAACATGTTTTCAACAAGCAACACACGTAATTAACTTCGATCATGCATTCTACATCCTCTCTAATTCAAATGTTTTATAGGCACAAGTTTAGGGTCACACCACTGGAATGTCTTCATTTGGCCCATAAATACTCCTGAAAGCCCAAATCTTTTTAATGAAGTGAACTATCACTTGTCCATATCTCTTCAAAATGAGGGTTTATAACATGACTTCTTGCATGGTTAAACCATCTGACGAAACATGGTCCGGTAAGTTAGCCTTATCAGAGCTAGACCAAATTGGTACCATTACTCATGTCCCAACCATTTACTTCTACACAAAATCTCCTCAAGATTGGCTCATTGTCTTGCAAAAGTTAAAAAGTTCCCTGAGTTCTACCCTAGTTAATTTTTACCCTTTGGCCGGACGGCTAAACTCTATTGCAGGAGGCCGTCTAGAGCTCGATTGTAATGCAGATGGAGTGCAGTTCATGGAAGCATACATTGACATGAAGCTTAATGATTTGGATAGTCTTTTACCTTCACCAATATATCACCAGCTTATACCTTCAATAGATTATCAAAATTTACCCCTTGAAGAAATTCCATTATTAGTTTTGCAAGTCACAAGATTCAGTTGTGGAGGGTTTAGTCTTGGTTTGAACATTTCACATGTTGCTGGGGACGGGCAAAGCGCGCTACACTTTGTGTCCGAATGGGCTAGGGTTTGTCGAGGCGAGTTGATAGAGTCACCACCTTTTATTGATAGGAAGTTATTGCGAGCCGGGGATCCTCCAAGATCATGCTCCGCGATTGAACTCGACCAATTTGGTCCTCCACCAGTGCTTATGGATCAATCTGATAAAAAAGAGTGTGAGCAAGAAACAACTGTCACGATGTTGAAATTAACACCAACCCAAGTGGAGATACTACGGAACAAAGCTAATGAAAGTCAGAAGAGTGAGATGAGCCATGGTTTTACGCGGTATGAGGTCATAACAGCACATATATGGAGAACTGCATGCAAAGCTCGTAATCACAAACCCGAGCAACCATCTGCACTAGCCATGTGTGTTGATGTTCGAAATAAAATGAGACCACCATTGCCACCAAAATATTTTGGAAACGCTATTGTCAATGTGATTGCCACTGGATATTCAGGTGAAATACTATCAAACCCTTTGGGATACGTTTCAAGAAAAATACGGGACGTAATTAAAAAGGTTGATGATGAGTATGTGAACTCAATTCTCGACTTTATGAAGAGTCAAGAAGACTTAGGGCAGTTTCGAGAGTTAGAACCAACAGCTAACAATGAAGGACCTTTTTATGGCAATCCAAATGTTGGAGTCATAAGTTGGTTAACACTACCAATCTATGGTGCGGATTTCGGATGGGGGAAAGAGGTTCATATGGGTCCAGGAACACATGATTCGGATGGCGATTCTTTGATTCTTCATGGAAAAGATGGAGATGGATCACTGGTTGTTGCATTATGTTTACAAGCAAGGCATATGGAGGATTTCAAGAAAATTTTCTACCAAGATATTGAAATAGATAGTTCTTGAGCCTCTGTATGTTGCCTACTTGAGGTGATGTTATAGGATATAACCTGAGAGTAATTAGACCTTGTTCTTTCTAATTGATCCATAGGTCTTCCTCATTTTATATTCATATAAGCATAATAGAAGTTATACAATAAAATTATCTAAATTTCAGAATGAGAAGTGAGCTTTATAATGAAAGTGAACGTTGTAATGTTATTGCAATAATCGTAAGTTGGTTATAATATCTTTAGTTTATATGCATGAAACTAAGGGAAATTGGTATTTTGGTTACTAAAAAAACAAACAATTGTAGTGTTATAGTGACTACATTTTCAGTCAATAAAAGATTGTGATGTGGAAATGTGTTGAATCTGTTGAAATTTATGTGGACAACTTTTTAAATTTGCGTAGCTCGTGCCTCTACTACACAAAAGGTTATTGAGATCACTTCAAAAAGATCGGTTTTATAAAAAGCCGTTCTTATTAAGATAAATAGATCATCCTTTAGTAAAAAGCCTGTTGTATTTGTATTTTCACTTAAAAAGATAGGTTACGTACAAAACCACCAATCTATTTAATAAAGAGAGGCCTAACGTTAAGTAAAATATGAGACATATTGTTCCAAATACAACTTTTTGAATTAAATATTTCAAGACTGCTTTGCAAAATATGTATACATATGAGGCCTTATGTGATAACACATCTAGTACACTTTCCAAAGGCTAAAAATGCTAGCAGCGTGTTACTACTAAAAGAATATGATATTCTTAAAAGAGTGAATGTCCATTGATCCTTATACGTAGTAATATTTTGTGTAGTATTAATGAAAGTTATACACATATATTCGTGTTGTGTTTAAGGGCCTGGATAAATACGTATGGCACAGGGCCATCAAAATCTACGAGACGGCCCTGCATAGAACGAACTATATATTTTGTATATGATTATTACATACAAACCATAGAACGAACTAAAACTTTCGGTTCTTAATAAAGCAAAAACCGAATCATCGGTTTATATGTGGCTTTATTTAGTTTGTTATGGTTCTCGTCATGTCTTTTTCTTTGCTTCCTCACACTGAATGTGTATTTTTATTTTAGGTTCTTGTAGTTTTCATCAATGTGCATGATTCACACACAAAAAGCGTAAGTCTTCTACAAACCTTTGAATAAAATGAAAAGCCCATCCAAATAAAAGTATATTTTATTAGATGTGAATAATTCATTACCACCCAAAAAGTGTAAGTCTTCTACAATTAATAAAGGGTGTTGTTAGGGGATTGAATTCCCACAGTATATAATAATTTATAAAACCTACAAACTGTCAATAGTTGTGTATATGTCTTTCAAAAGGTTGAAGCATCCTTTTAAGGGCGTTTTACTCTTTCTCCGCTTATGAAATGTCAAGCTGACAGATAGTCCTTGTGTTGCGAAGAGCTTCACTTGGTGAAATCGAATGAACGAAATCACGAATAAACAAAATGTAGTATTTCCGTGAAAATAGAGATCGTAACAAATGGTTAGTGAATATTGAAACCGAGAGTGTTTATGACTCAAATTTGAAGTGGTTTTCTAGCTTTTGGAACGCCCTTTTCTCTTATATTCATACTACTTTCTTGCTAGTTCTTTAACGCATATACCAATTCCGGTAAAATATCTAGTACGATAAATCATATTTTTGACATATGAAATTTATGAGGTAGTATCACATAAAGAAAAACAACAAAAGCATGAGCAATCGTTGTAGTGTTTTTAAGGAATATACTTGAAATATGTGAAAAATAACGAAAACATCAAATTTTAAACACACTAATAATATAATCTAAAATTTAATTTGGGTAGAACCCGTACCCATGGCATTATTTTATGTGTAATCGGTTTTAAGGTAGAATCGAGTATTAGTATTTTCTTAAGATTTGTTCTAATGATATTCTTTTTTCAATAAATATAATATTAATTAGTGATCAAACATTATTTATTTGTTAACTCTAGCAATCTATCGACTCTGATTACCTTAGCCAATTATTTGACTTATAAGTCAACATAGTAATATGCATGCTTTTGACTTATATTATTATACTGCAATAATTCATTTATAACTCAACCTAGGAATATGATTTTGCCTTCTATTATAGTGCAATCATTCATATTTTTTATTATTGTGTGAATTTTAGAGCAACTGACTTGACTATATGTCAATCATAGAGGCCTTGCGCGTCCACTGCGTGTTGATGTTTATTTAGTAAAATTTATTTTGTACTAGCTAAAAGAACAATTTGTTCTTTTTTTTTCTATATTTTATTATCACATAATTCAGCAATAATTTATTTTCGGATCATGGATATAGATGGAGTTTATTTTATTAAATGTGAATAATTGATTACGATGTCCAATGTTCAGGTACTCAAGGCAAGTGCTTTGTACCTCCCTTCAAATATAAGTGCAACAACTCTTATCAAAACTTATCGGGTAATACCAAATTAAAGCATCATACTTGTTAAAAAAGCTTTTTTGAGTAGCGAACTTTTTTTTTCCATTGGTGTACTAAACTTGCATTTTATTGCCAAAAATACGTACATTGGACGTTTTTGCCTCTCAAATTATTAAAAAGTCAGGGGCAAAAATGTCATAAAAATGTCAGAAAAAAGTACAAAGTACGTATTTTTGGCAATAAAATGCAAGTTTAGTACACCAATGAGGAAAAAAAAGTTCGCTACTCAAAATAGTTTTTTTTACAAATATGATGCTTTAATTTGTTATTAGCCCAAACTTATGTGCAAAATAAGTCGAACATTCAAAATGAAGTATAGTAGTCGTGTGAGGAAAGTGCTAGAGCTTAATAACAAAAGTTAACTCACCAAGTATTTCAGGAAAAAAAAATGACGTGATCAAAAAGGGATTAAAAAGTTAGATGATGTTTTTGAACTCGACAATCAGCTCTAAGAAGAGTCATAAACCCTATTTGTAGTTTCTAGAGTTAGAACCAACAAGTAATGATGAAGAACCTTTTTATGGCAATCCTGATGTTCCTTTTTATAGCAATCAAGATGTTGGAGTCATAAGTTGTTTAGCGTTACCAATCTATGGTGTCAAATTTGGATGGGCGAAAGAGATTCCGATGGATACAGGAACACATGATTTGGATGATGATTCGTTGTTTCTTCATGACATAGATGGAGATTGCATTATACCAAGAATAATGACATGACTGAACTTCTATGATCATATATAATTTGCTATCTTCTAAACAAGATACAAATATCCGTTTACACGCTGAAACCTCTAAAATAATGTAATATTTTTGTTGTATAAAAGCTAATAACTTAACCACACTTCATTAGCCGCACTTTTAATATGCCACTAGATTCTTTATGCTCAAAATCCTAATTTTTATACTTCGATGTATTTATAAAAATAAAACAGTCAGCTATCAACAGAACAATTGATGCCTTGGTTTTGTGGCTGGTCGTTGGTTCGATTCCTAAAAATATAAAATTTAGTGTTATCTCTATTAGAAAATTAGTTTTTGTTATCCTACAATTGATATGTGTTATTGTGAAAAACTAGAAGGGGTTGAACAGTTTTACGTCAATTTTATTTTTATAAAAACTTTGTTTGCAAAATAATCGATTCTAGTTTTATGTGAGATCAATAAACAACACCTATATAAACTAATTTCTACGAAATGAAATGACAACAATATAAGTAAATAAGTAAAGAGATAGAGATGGAAAGATCGCACCACAAGACAAAGGATTTATAGTGGTTCGGCTACGAAGCACCTCTTCGCCCTACTCCACTCCCCGAGCACCTAACTCGAGAGTTTTCTTCACTACGTCAACAAGCTCCCTTATGGCGGAGAAAATCTTACACAACTTTTGCTTACACCAATTTACGACACTAAGCTAAATGTCGAGTCCTAATAGTAGCTAGAACCAATCTCACACCACTACACACCTTCTTCACAACTTATGCACACCACTACTACTACACAACTTCACTACTTCTCTTTCACAACACTACTTCTACTTCTACCCAACACAACTACTTCTATTCACAACTACTAACTCACCTAGATCTATCTATTACACAACTTCTACACCTTTACAATATACACAAGCCTACAATACTTATTAACAAGATGTTGGAGGAGTATTTTTCTCTTGCACTTTGAATGATGAAGGTTTTGATCACTTGAAACAAGAACTAATATGTTTATGATCAAAAGATTTAGAAAGATGATTTGAGAGAATTAGAACAGAAAGTTTTAGTGCAAAAGGTGAGGAAAAAATTTGGATTTGAACCAGTATTTATAGGCAAATAAATCTGACACGGGAGCGTATACCGGCCCCCTTAATTGTGTGCCGGCCCCCTTAAAATTAAGGGGGCCGCCCATGTGAAACGGCTAAATTCTTTGTCTTTTTCTGGGGAAAGTTTATTTGGTGAAAATTTAACTGAATTTGGTTAAAAATTTGAATTCATATATTTATTATGAAATAAACATTTTCCTTTAATTACCAAAAGTGTTTTTCTTAAATATATAAAATGTTTATACCATTTTATATAATTTGTAATTAGTAAATAAACCTTCCTTTGATCATAAAATATATTAGGTACTTGTTTATTCATACCTTAAGTGAATTAGTTGGATATAATGATATTTTGTCACTAAATACTTATTTACGTAATGATTTTACGTTTAATGAGTTTATATTTTGTGATCGTCAAAACATAGGGATATCGAAAAATATTAATAACGTTTTTACGCATTATTTATATCAACAATCTCTCTCCCTTTTTGATGATTACAAAATCTGAACTCATTAAATCAAAAATTATTATATATGCAAGTATTTAGTGAGTTTATATCACTTCCCCTTTTTGTAAACATCAAAAAGGTTGTCCCGAAGACGGATGAGCTCCCCCTTGATGTGTACTCCCCCTCGTTTAAAGGTTACAAGACAAGTCGAGATATGAAATACTTGCAAAAATATTTAGAACATACAATATATATGCATGCAACAATTATATATATGAAAATAAGGCAAGCAATATAAGCATGGAAGAAAACACTTCAAAAAAAAAATACAAGCAACATGCATCCAAGATGCATGAATAATACAACTAATAAACTAAAGCCTTAAGGGCTTACAACCAACCAAAACTCTAATAGAAATGTTTTTCCTAGAGCTTGTTCATCAAAATGGTTTAAACAATTTTATTTTCCAACCATGAGCTATGCTTAGTTTGGGAGGAGCAAAGTTGTAGGTGGAGATGATGGGGTTGATGGAGGTGTGTTTGATGTAGGTGGAGGTGTGGTTGATGTTGGTGGTGGAGGTGTGGATGTTGTTGGTTGAGGTTGAGGAAGCAAGCTTTCAATATATGAAAACATGTAACGGATTTCATCTCTTAATCCAAAGATGATGGTTCGGTTATGGATGCAACAAAGGCAAGTATCACCATGGGCTTCAAGTAAGCTCCATGGGATGGGATTGTAATTTGGTGGATTGAGTGGTGATGGTGAAAATTGTGCATCAAAAGGTGTGATGGGTGATAATGAAAGGGTGATGTCGAAGGTTGCATTTTCAAGAGGTGGTGGTGGTGGAATTCTTGGTGGAGGTGATAGATGAGTGTTGATGTAGTCATTGATGGATGATGATGATGATGGTATGGAAGAGGTGGAGGTTCCATGTGTTGTTGGTGTTTTGGATGGTGCATTTGGAGCACTAGGAGATGAGCATTGAGGTGGTGGTGATGGAGTGATATTGTCTTCATTAGTGAGATCAATAAAGAGTTGTTTTGGTATAATGATAAGGGTTAATAGACAAAAAAGTAACCATACTTTACAAAAAAGTTCGCCTAAGTTACTCAACTTTCAAATTGTTCATCTAAGTTACTAATGTTTGACTAACCGGTTATGTACGTTACTGAGCTTATATTAACTCATGATAACAGGTTAAAAAACGTGATATGGCTAAAATACCCTAGAATTTACACACAGAATTTGCACCATTCGTCCCTGAGCTAACGGGCGCCACTTCTGTTAGTTATCATATGGCAACGTTAATCCATTTAGCCAACGATTATTTGCAACGTTAGTCCTTTATACATTTTTGTCCGTTTTTCTTATGTTTTCATACGGTTTTGTCCATTTTTATACGTTTTCATCACTTTTTAGTCGTTTTCATTAGTTTTTAGTCGTTTTCATCCGTTTTCATACGTTTTTCTCCGTTTTTATTCTTTTTGTCCGTTTTTCTTACGTTTGAGTTCGTTTTATACGTTTTTGTCCGTCTTTATACATTTTTCTCGATTTTTTGTCCATTTTAAAACGTAAGTAAAAAGAACAAAAATGTATAAAATTTTGATTTTTTTCTCGATTGTTTGTCCGTTTTATACGTTTTTGTCCGTCTTTATACGTTTTGTTTATATTTTCATATGTTCTTTTTGCGTTTTTATATGTTTTCATCAGTTTTTATACGTTTTGATACTCTTTTTGTCCATTTTTATACGTTTTTGTCTGTCTTTATACGCTTTTCCCATTTTTATACGTTTTCGTCCCTTGTTTTTACGTTTTCGTCTATTTTTATACGTTTTGCCCGTTTTCTTATGTTTATATACGTTTTTTGTCCATCTTTATACGTTTTCATACATTTTTATACGTAAGAAAAATAGATGAAAGTGTATAAAAACGGACGAAGCTACTTTAACATCATCCCGACAACAACTAGAGTGAACGGTTAACCTTCCGTAACTTGGATGAAGAAAATGCAAACTTTAGTAACTTAGGTGAACATTTTAGCAATGTTTGGTAACTTAGATGAAGAAGACGCAAATTTTAGTAACTTACGTGAACATTTCCATTTTTATCTTATGACGTGGCATTGGTCAACCGGTTGACACCCGGTAGCCGGTTGTTGGAGTAACTGAAATGAACGATTTTTAAATGTTCAATAACTTGGATGAACAATTCGCAAAGTTTAGTAACTTGGATGAACAATTTGAAAGTTGAGTAACTTAGGCGAACTTTTTTGTAAAGTATAGTAACTTATTTGTATAATAACCCTAATGATAACAAGTTTTTGTTTCTTGGCTTTGTTGGAGGTGGTGGTTTTTGGTGATGAAATGATGAATTTGTTGAGGTTGATGATGATAATGAAGTGTGGATGAAGGTGGAAAGGGTTATATAGCATGGAATCATGATTAGAAATGCTATTAATTTGAAATTGCATTGTTAGATTCCAAAATCAGTTTAGTTTTAAAGAGAAATGGTAGCTGGGACTAGCAAAAGAAGTCACAAGTTGCAAAAGAAAACAGTGTAAAAACTGTTCCAGATGGCCGGTCCCCTTAATTCATGGCCGGCCCCCTTAAAATTAAAGGGGCCGCCTGTGTAAATTATGGGGGCCGCCCATCTGGTAAATTCCCAGACGACCAAATTTCAAAAATTTTCTAAAAATGGTTTATTTTGGTTTTGTTTTTGCAGCAAGCTCTATTGGAACATTTTATTTTAGTTTTGGTCTATTAGAGAAACATATATATAATCATAAACTAATCATGCAAACATGTATCTATAGTAAAGAGAAAATCATGCATAATAGTCAAGCAAATAATATTAAAAGAACACAAGACACATTCATTGATTGTTTAAATAGATTATGTTGAGAGCATAATCATTAGTACATAAGCATATAAATATATGCTTTTCAAGCTAACTACACTAGATAATACAAAGTTGCCAACTTGAGGTCTCTTGGACTTCCTTGGGATACAAAAGGTTTGTGACGATTTTATTTGGTGATGTGAAACGTAAACATAAAGTTTAGTTGTTTGATCGAGAAGGATATGGTGTAGGATATGGAGCGGAAGCGGTGGATCTCACGATGTTGTATCGTGTCAAAGGTGGTATTGGATGAGGACGAGTGAGAAGATACTCAATCCAAGAGATATCTTCACTCAAGTAGAGGATTTGTTTTTGAAGGAAGATGCAACAAGGGCAAAAGTGAATGTGATTTGTAACTTGGTCCAAATTTAGAGAGTGGGGTAAGCAGTTTGCATAGGGTGGTGATGGAGGTTGCCCTTTGTTGCGTTGTGCACGATGCATAGCAAGGAGATCACTAAGATCATGGATTTGGTTAATTTCTTCACGGAATTTTTGTTTTTCCGTGGTAATGTGGAGTGAATCATTTGGTGGAGGTGGATGAATTGGTGTTGTGTAGTTGGTGTTGTAGTTTGATGATTGACCAAAGTGATATGGATCGTTGTAGTTGGATGGAAATTTAGATGTATGGTTTGGGATGAAATTGGATGTTTGGCCAATGTGGTAAGGTTTGTAGAGTGGTTCAAAGGAGTGTCCTTGTGGGTTTGGAGTGTAGTTTTGAAAGTAAGTGTTTGGGTATGTTGATTGATAACCAAATCCACTTGTTGAGATGGATTTGTTTCTAGGGCTTTGTTTCTTTCTCCATGTGGGCTTTGACGGTGATTCTTGCACCTCTTGTGGGTTTGGTTCTTGGATGATTGGAGGAAGACATGATGGGTTGAGTGATTACTAATGATGAATGAGGGTATTTATAGTGTGATGATTTGGTGTTTATGGAAGGATAATATGTGGTGGATTTGATAGACAAAGTATGTTTGTGAATTTAGGGAAGTGGGGAATCAAAATAGGGTGAAATGGGCTAAAAAAACAGAAAGCAAACATGGAGCCTCGACCATCAGGTGGCCGGCCCCTTTAATTTTAAGGGGGCCGCCCGTTATAATTATGGGGGCCACCTAATGCTTGGTTCCCAGATTGCCAGAAATGGTTTTTAGCACAAGTTTTTCAGAAAGATGTTTGTTTTGAGGTTTGGTTTTGGGCAAGTCCATCTCTTTAGGCAATTAAACAAATATTATCTTGATGAAGTATGCATGAAAAGTATATATATGTAGGCAACAAAGCAAATATAATAGTTTTCATGAAAAGGCAATAATGATAAACAACAAATAAGCAAGTTATGTATCCTAAGGCAACAAATAAGGTATAAGGCAACTTAGTGAGGGAGATACTAATGATGGAACAAATTAGGACCAAGTGATACTTGACATTTTTATAGTGTGTGCCTATATGCAACAAATGTGGAGATGCGATTGCTTCGACTCCTAATGCAAAGACATACATGTATCCTAAGAAGCATTCCAAAAACTCCTTGATTTAATTTGCTTAGTCCATGATTGCCAAAGATATATATTGGATTATATATTTTGACACCTCATGTCAACTCTTATGCATGATTTTAGAAAAACGTTTTTACCATTATTTAACAATGAAATATTTGAAAGTGATGAGTTTTCCTAATCGTGAGAATGATTTCAAAATGAATTGAGGTTTTCTTTTGAGAGTATATATGCAAAAACAAAATATCTCAATTCCTAATTTTTGTGCAAAACAGAATCCTAGACTCAGATTTGAGAAGAAAGGAAAGAAAATTTAAATGTTTTTAATGCTCAGATGGTCGTCACTAGAAATTCTTCTTCGGGTGGTTTTCCTTTTATCTTGTGCTTTTAGTCGCTTCTTAATAATATTCTTGAATTCTTTAACGACCTTTGCATATTCTTCATCTTCACTTTCGGAACTATAATAGTCATCATTATTATGTTCGATCGTTGACTTTGTACACCCTTCTTGTTTGCTCTTGGTATGACTCATGAGGTTTTCATCATTATTACCTACACATGCAAAATTTGAACTAGTAGCACTTGTACTTATTTCAACTAAATACTTATCTACTATACTTTCATTTTCAACAATTTTATATATAAAATTTTATTTGGTTTGACATTTCTCTTGATGAAAGTTTAAGAGACTTTTCCGCATATCGTTTTCCGTTTGACAAAAAAATATTCTTTCATATTCAATATTTGGTAAAGCTTTGTATATAATCATTTTAGCAATATCATTTTTATCAAGCACTATTTTGAAATAATTATCTTGTTTTTCAAAAGTGGTTTTTGTTGATTGAAAATTACCAATTGAAATGACACGCCAAAGATCATGATCTATTAATTTCACATAACTTTCGAATCGATTTTTCCATTCAAGAAAACTTGTATTTTCAAAATATGGTGGTTTAAATGTCATGTTCCCTTCTAAATATTTTTCCGATTCCATAGATCGATTTCAAGTTTTAAAGTACAGTTTATTATAAAAGTCTTGTTTAACGTAGCTCTGATGCCAATTGTGAAAAACTAGAAGGGGGGGTTGAATAGTTTTACGTCAATTTTATTTTTATAAAAACTTTGTTTGCAAAATAATCGATTCTAGTTTTATGTGAGATCAATAAACAACACTTATATAAATTAATTTCTACGAAATGAAATGACAACAATATAAGTAAATAAGTAAAGAGATGGAGATGGAAAGATCGCACCACAAGATAAAGGATTTATAGTGGTTCGGCTACGAAGCACCTCTTCGCCCTACTCCACTCCCCGAGCACCTAACTCGAGAGTTTTCTTCACTACGTCAACAAGCTCCCTTATGGCGGAGAAAATCTTACACAACTTTTGCTTACACCAATTTACGACACTAAGCTAAATGTCGAGTCCTAATAGTAGCTAGAACCAATCTCACACCACTACACACCTTCTTCACAACTTATGCACACCACTACTACTACACAACTTCACTACTTCTCTTTCACAACACTACTTCTACTTCTACCCAACACAACTACTTCTATTCACAACTACTAACTCACCTAGATCTATCTATTACACAACTTCAACACCTTTACAATATACACAAGCCTACAATACTTCTTAACAAGATGTTGGAGGAGTATTCTTCTCTTGCACTTTGAATGGTGAAGGTTTGGATCACTTGAAACAAGAACTAATATGTTTATGATCAAAGGATTTAGGAAGATGATTTGAGAGAATTAGAACAGAAAGTTTTAGTGCAAAAGATGAGGAAAAAATTCAGATTTGAACCAGTATTTATAGGCAAAGAAATCTGACACAGGAGCGTATGCCGGCCCCCTTAATTGTGTGCCGGCCCCTTAAAATTAAGGGGGGCGCCCCTTATAATTAAGGGGGCCGCCCATGTGAAACGGACAAATTCTTTGTCTTTTTCTGGGGAAAGTTTATATGGTGAAAATTTAACTGAATTTTGTTAAAAATTTGAATTCATATATTTATTATGAAATAAACATTTTCCTTTAATTACCAAAAGTGTTTTTCTTAAATATATAAAAAGTTTATACCATTTTATATAATTTGTAATTAGTAAATAAACCTTCCTTTGATCATAAAATGTATTAGGCACTTGTTTATTCATACCTTAAGTAAATTAGTTGGATATAATGATATTTTGTCACTAAATACTTATTTACGTAATGATTTTACATTTAATGAGTTTATATTTTGTGATCGTCAAAATATAGGGATATCGAAAAATATTAATAACGTTTTTACGCATTATTTATATCAACAGTTATATATCTCTATTGGAAAATTAGTTCGATTCCTAGCAATAACTTATAATTATAAGTTTACGAAGCCTAGTCGTTTAGAATGAGACTCTTATGTGGGCGTTTAACCACAAATGAGGAATCATTTCTAGGGTGCCAAAGAACCCAAATGGTGGATTGGTTCACAACACCAGCACGGTGTTGAGAGAGGGAGATAGGCTTGTTTGGCTTTAACGGGATTAGACATCCTTGAGGTTTCCGGGTTGAAGATTGTAAAGCTTGCATGATATCAGAATTCATTTATTATGCAAAAGCTAATTTACAACTTCCCAATATTCTATATTGCTAATAGATACCTTCAATAGAAAATTATTTATATTCAAGAACAATGAAAAGTTACAAATTCCGTAAGTAGTCCTTAAAGTACGGTTACTTAGTAGATGCTAATTAAACACTAAGAAACTGTGTTATGCATCTTCGAAGGGTATATAATTTTGTATTTACAAGAGTTTCCATGCTTTGCCCCCATTCATGTTAAATTTTTTAAGCCTACCAAAAAACATAACTAAAATCAGAATTAGTTTTCCTCCATCGCTCCATTTTCCCGAGAAACCATACCACTTGTTTTCGCAAATGCCATCTTGTTTCAGCCGATAGTCGCAATTGTAGCCGGTAGTGAACCCCACGTTTCCATATGCACTGCAATTGGTTTAAGTACATAAGTTCTAAACTTCAGAGTTTTAAATTTTGCAAGGGGTCTTGAATTTAAGTATCATTTTATAGTTTGCATGGTTCAGAAGTATATATAAGTACCATAAACTTAAAGTTATGTGCATATCTAATAAGCATACATCTACTTGACACTTACCAAAATAAAGAAAGGGCGTATAGATTTATATTGATAGATTTAAATCTTAGAGTTTATGTATCCAATAAGCATAGGGTGTTGATACTCATCAATTTGTACAAGCTGTACAACACACCGTACAACATTGTAATGCATGAATTATGATAAAAGTATAAAAAGTTGTTGTGTGAGTATCAACACTCATAAGCATATATGCACTTGAGACTTTACTTAATGATCATGAGAAGATTAAATATCTGATTCTAGGGCAATTACCATAAAAAAACACTATACTTGTTAAGAAAGTCACTTTTGGGTATCGAACAAATTTTTTTCCTCTTTTGGATACTGAACTTTTATTTTTGAGCTTCTTTGAGGCACTTTGTGACATTTTTGCTCCTGGATTTTTAATAATTTTAGAGGCAAAATCATCACAAAGTGCCTCAAATAGGCCAAAAAATGAAAGTTCAATACCCAAAAGAGAAAAAAAATTTGTTCGATACCAAAAAATGTTTTTTAGAACAAGTATGATGCTTTTTTAAAGTATTACCCTGATTCTATATAATATTTTGGTAGTGCTATAACTCTGTACAAGCCTCACTAAAAGGAACAACCATGTGTCCATGTGATCACGAAATTAATGTCATGAAACGTTGATAGGACTTCGAAAGAACTATTTTTTAGTTTTTCTAGTAACCATGAATTAGAATCTTGGTCGATGAGGCTAATGAGAACCTAATTATTCTCATTAAGTATTTTAAGCAGTTACTCCGTATTATTTTATAGTAATACAAATATAATAACTTGAACTTTTTAATATACAAAGACAAAGCAATCTTTTTCATCATATAAACCGCTTCAAAAATATATTATACTGATGACATAACTTATCTGCTAAAACAATTACATCCTTAAACATTACATTAGTTTTTTAATGAACCAATTTCTAAGTGGCAACTAGCTAAAGGCGCCATTTGGGTTGCACATTAGCCACTAATTTACCATTAATTTAATATGTAGTTACGAATTCAAACTAGGCGTGCATGCACATACACATGGTAAATTGGATATTTACCATAGACAAATATCTACTTGTTTACAACCTACACGTACAATTAGCAAAATTTTTTGTAGTTATTCTTAATTATATTGCCACTGATGGTCATTGTTAACTTATTTTCTAGATCGGTCATTAGATGTACATTTTTACACGTAACATACATATTATGCATATATGCATGCATGCATATATATGATAAACGGAAAGACAGAAAGAGATACGTACGTACCTTATGACTTCAACCACAATATTTAGGACGTTAAAATTCAGAGGATCTTCTTTAATCTTCTTCCTCTCCGTTATGCAAACGAGGATGACGAATATGACGAGATAAGAGAGTTGGGAGAATATGATATTGTCCAACAAAGCTCGAGTGCTTTTCTTTTTTCTTTGATCGCTATTTCTTTTGCCACTCTTATTTGCTGATAACGGTAAGAACGACGTATATGGAGGAAGATACCTGTCCCAAAAGCATTTCAAGTATTATAGTTAAGTGTTAAATAACATGTTATACATAAACGCATGACACTTTTGTTACATCATCTTCTTTTTAACATCAACAAAAATATCTATTATCACAAAGAACACGCTAACATCACAAATTCATAGGGATGCATGCATGTCCTAAACTAACCCAATTTTATATCTTATTCCGGACTCAATGAACAAACATGAAATCAATTCTTAGCCAATTGTCCATCAGGGAAAGCAGACAATAAATATCTATACGTTGGGAGATTGATAGCATTTGATGTTGGAAGCAATAAGAAGCTGGCATTAAAAAACGTAATTTTATAATAAAAAGTTAGACTATAAACCAATATAATGATCGAACGAAAAATAGAGTAATAGAGAATATTCGATCAAATCGAAATAATTTTTCAGGTTTCTAATAAAAAAGTTGCAAAACAGGTGAGATTAAACTAGTGATGAAAGTAATATCAACCTTAAAAAATAAAATAATAGACCTAAGTACACATAAAGAGAATGCCTTCTTAGACGTTTTTATAGTTTCAAACTTTCAACAATGAATAATTACATGTTGTGGGATATGAAAGGTAGAAGTCAATGAGATACGCCTAGGTTATTTAGATATATAAAAACCCGTTTAATGTTTCAAAGGTAAGACTCGACGATAGCACTCATTCTAGGTCGACATATATGATGATGCATTGTACAAGGAATTATCACATCAAAACCAATGACTGAGTTTATTAATTAATCATTTTATTTTGAATTATTGATCTAACCTTGACTTAAACCTATAATTTTTAATTTGTCTTTGTACCTCAGAATTGTTATATTGCAAGAACGAACTCATGACAAGAGATGCATGGTTCGTGCAACCATGTGAAACATAATAAATGCACTTCAGAGTATAGCATTTCTTTAGTTATTTCAATGGCTATGATTTTCTTCAACTTAATTGATTGTTGAATATCATAACCAATAGATTATACGAGTATAAATTTATCTACTATATTTTAAGATAAGGAAAAGGAAGGGAAACTAACATCATGACCACGATCAACACCAATGAGGCGGCCGCAATGGTGGAGAGGTCAACTATGGTCTCACCCGTGTGTCTGGTATTGATGGTTTGAAACATAGCCCCGATAAACTTTTCATAATTATTCATGCCACTCAAAGGATCAGAGCTCCATTCCGTTAATGAAAACAATATAAATTGTATGATAATAAACACAAACACCGTAACTACTAAAAATGACGAGTGTTTGTGAGAAAGAAAATGATGGAACCTAATTTCCTTGGTATTATTCAATAAGTAACTAGTTTCGGCTTTCTTTTTGAGTTTTCCTATGGCCCAAATGGAGAACCTTAAAGCGGAAGGGTACAAAGTATTACCTAAAAGAATTTGAGGAATGAGAAGTAGTAATAGGCCGGAATTTTTGCGAAAGACCATCATGTTTTCATTTGTTGGAACAAAACCACAGCTAGCAAAGGTGGAAACTACGGTAAAGTGGGAGAAAGTGAAAGTTTTAATGCCCTTTTGTTTAAGAACATTTTTGGCACTTGATATGACATTCATGTACACAAAGACTGAAGCTACACCCAAAACTTGGACAAAAAATAAGTAGCCTAATACCAAAAGACCAAGAAATTTAATGGATTTAAACTTTAGTTCATCCATATGGTCAGGCACGTGTTCTGGATTATCATGTCCAAAATCAAAAATATCTGATTTAGAGCTTTCGAACTCAGGGTTTGGTATGGTGCCAAGCTCGAGTTGGTCATGAAAGCTTGGTGGGATACCAAGATCACTCATGGAGTCATTCACCCTACCACCTTGTTTTATAGAACTATGACGTGAAAAACCACGTATAAGGAGTCCAACCATTGAAGTGAAAACCTCACCACCAATGAACATCAATATTGTTATAATGATGAGTTGGGTGTTCGAGAAAACCTCCATTTCAACAACAGACATGCTAGAAACAGTAGCTGCGGAAACGGAGGTAAAGAATATATCTAACTTTCTAGGGGTAAGTATGGTGGTCCTAGGATCAGTTGCATTGAGGATAAGAAAACCGCAACAAGAAATAAAGAGAAAATAAAACACTTCAATAGAAAAATGGTTCATGCGACGTACGACATAATGGTAGAAATAAAGGACTATAAACCAAACGAATCGACAAGAACTCGAAATTATGAAAAATAAAGAGCTACAAAGCTGTTCTAGTTTCTTTCCTACAAAGGAAAAGGCCACCATCTTGAAGGTTGCAAGAGAAGTGAGAATAGTTATGTGGTAATGAAGTAGATTGGGTGCTATGTTGAGAATTTTGGAGGTACATATAGGGAGGGACCTTGGGGGTGTGGTTGTCTTTTCAAATGTTCATCCTTATAACAAGTTGTAAAAAATTGATGTATACTATAAAAAGGCGATTAATCACATTTCGAAAATGATGTCTTCGATAAAAATGTTTTGATCTCGTTTATCGTTATTGAATCATTTTTGTTAGCATATGATCTTAAAACATTATAATATATAATGGTAATTTTGTATGTATGTAGTAATGTATTTGTCATAATGTGGGTTATTTCTTTAGAAAAGAAAATACCAGTGTTTTAAAATCCGGGTATGCCGGTTCAACCGAAAACCAGATAAGAGACCGGGTTAGATGTGGTTAGGTTTCTGCTCATTTGAGGACCAGATTGAACCAACAATTTTTCATTAACTTGAGTCGACCCGTTTTGATAAACACGGCTGCGTCATGACGTTTATTTATTTATTTATTTTTTTCTATTTTTTAAACAACAAAACCTTTTCTTTCCTTTAAAACTAACAAAACCCTTTTGTCATTTCATTTTCGCTTAACTTAAATTTTATGTTAGGTTAAGTTCTATATTTGTATTTTACCGGGGTAAGAAGCCCTTTTAGCTAAAAAAAAGTTTTATATTTGTATGGACAAACATATTATAATTTGGAAAGTTATAGTTAAATTAAAAAGTTAAAGTAGTCCTAAATACATTATAATGTACTACAAAAAATAGTGCTATTCTTCACAGTTATTTTACTACGGTATGGACAACTGTAGACTTTTTTTTATATGGATAATAACTTTGCTACATTTATATGTGTCACAAATATTTAAAAAATAATCCACATATATAAGTGTGAACAATTACAATAAAGCTACACTTATAGGTGTAGCAAATATCTCCACACTTTTATTTTTGAACATTTTTTGCAAGTTTGTCACACTTTTAGGTATAGATATTCAAAGAATATTTCCGCACTTTTAACCATAAACATTTGGATAATATCTCCACACTTATATGTGTAGCAAAATTTGTCACACCCATTATATCACACATGAGAAAGTGTGAAATCAATAATTTTACACATTTTTAAATGTGGCCATTTGACCTTTAAAATGTAGAGAATTCAACTAGTTTTTTGTAGTGAATATTATGCTAGATAGTAATTGTTGTTACTTCGAAATGAATTAAAAACCAAAGACGTTATATATTTCTATTTTTTGAGTTTCTTTTTTGTTGCCAAAAACCAAAGAATTTCCATGGGCGAGCTTGACTTTTGTAAAATTATGATCAGGACATGATTGAGGAGTTGCACGAAGAATACATGAAGCACAGAGAACATGGCAAGAAAGCTCAACGGAAGAAAACGTAGATCGTTTTATCTACGGCGTACTGTTAATGCCCTCTCTACGCTAGGGATAGCAAACAAAACCCGAACCAGACGGGGAAATCCGAAACCCGAACTAATTGGGGTGGGGCGGTCATGCTAATCGGGTTGCGGGGCGGCTTTGGGGCTTAAACGGGGATTTTAATCAGGTTTGGGGCGGGGAGCGGGGAATCCTCCCCCCACCCCGCCTCGCCCGAATAATATATACATATATACAATATATTTATACATGTATAGTATTTTCTTAGTATTTACGTAATAAAAATATATTACTCTAATATTGTTAGTTTTTTTTAATCTTTGTAAGATTGCAAAATTGTGATTTTAGAAACTCGTATAGTGTCATATTTTTATAAGTTTTAATTTTCGGCGGCATAATTTATCATTATTAATGTATAATACAATCGTTGAAAACTTAATAAGGCTTGTTTGTAATTGATTATAAATAGGTTCTTAATTCTTCAAGTTATTGCTAAGGGTGGTGGCAGTGGTTGCGGGGTGGCCAGCGGTTTGCCCAAACAGCCGGGGAACACCGCCGCCACCCTAGCGGTTTGGGTGAGCGGTGTGGTCCAACGGGTATTTTCACTGATGCGGTTTGAATTGAAATATGGACGTTGGAACAATTATGAGTGAAACGTTGGGGGTAAAATCCAAAAAAAAAGACGTTGGTTATTGCTTTGGAACAAAAAAAATATATATATATATATATATATATATATATATATATATATATATATATATATATATATATATATATATATATATATATCCTATAAATACTACACTTTAAATCAAACTATATCAAACTCTATTTCATACTTTTACAATCAAACTCTATAATCTCTATTTCATACTTAAAAAAAAGTGTAGCATGGATCAAAGAAAATCAAGCTCAACAAGAGGTCGTGGTCGTGGCGTTCGTGGACAACATTTTCGTCCGCAAGTTGCAAGTCAACAACACCCTCAATCGGGCTACTATCCCCAACCTCCACCACCGGTTCATCCACAATTCTTTCAAGAATAATATTATGCACGAGCTCCACCACTGTTGAATCCAAGTCAATATAACGTAATTATGACAAATGAGTTCAACCCGTTTTGTGACTACCGTGAAGGTCCTTCACGTCGTGAGCCTAGTGTTGAGCGCGAACTACCTCTATATGATGTCGATGATGATGATGATGATGATGATGATGATGATGATGATGATGATGAGGTTGAGTTTGTTCCCGAAACGCAACTACAAACTCAAATCGGTATTAATTTCTATATTTTACAATTTTATATGTTACAATTTTATACGTTACAATTTTATACGTTACAATTTTAGATGTTACAATTTTATACGTTTTAATTTTATACGTTATTATTTGTTATACTAGATTAAGATGTTCAAGTTGTGAAAGGAAAAACTAAGGCGGATAAAGTGGCTTGGACGACGGCCCAAGAGGTTGCTTTGGCAAAAGCAAGTATTTATGTCTCGACATGTCGAAAAGTCGGGAATTCACAACGTAGAGAAAAGTTTTGGGAGAGAATTACCGAACATTTCACTCAAAACGTGAAAGGTATTACCCGAACTCATCATTCATTGAACACGAAGTGGACAACTATGAATGCCGCCATGGGTGTCTTTAACGGGCTATACATCCAACAAGTAATTTTTTAACTATGTACTTGTATTAATTTATATATTTTGTTAATTTATATTTTGTTAATTTATATACTTTTGCTAATTTATATTTTGTTAATTTATATTTTGTTAATTTTATACTTGTAGAAGCATATTCGGGAGAGTGGATGTGGCGATGTGGACGAATTGAAAAATGCCTTGGCCGATTTTAATAAGAAAAATAAAGGCAAATCTTTTACTCATATTGATGCATGGGAGGTTGTTAGGGGAGAACCGAAATGGTTGGAACAACCATGCTTTGTTCAAGCATCTTCGGCATCTAATTCCGACAAACGAAGAAAGTCGTCGGAATCTACCTACTACGAGTCGGGAAGCAACTCCCACAAGGAAAAGAAAAGGGAAAAAGACCGTTAGCGAGGCATCGCAAAGAATAGTGTTGTTGAACAATTCGAGTACTACACGTCAAAGAAAACACAACTGTTATAGGAGGCGATGGAAAAAAAACGTGCAAAGGATACATTGGCCGAACAGTTGATGGCGGCACAACTCGCTAGTGTTAAAGAAAAGCAAATGTTTCGGGCCTTGAAGTTCTTTAACGAACCGCATGATCACATAACTAATCAGGCTATGCGAGATTTCACTCTTGGCAAAAAAACGTGAGATCGCGGAGAAATATGGATGGCCTATTGATTTTTAGAATAATTATGTTTTCTTTTCCAAGTATTGTGTAATTTTCTTTTTAAGTATTATATATTTTTATTTTAATTATTAATGAAAATTATGTTTTTATTAAATTATTTATTTATGAAAATAAAAAATAAAAAAATAAAAAATTGGTGGTTTGGGAGGTATGAAAAAAGTGACTATTGCCACTAAAAAAGGGTTGGGAGGTATGGAAAAAGTGTGAGTGAGGTGGAATGATATTATTGGTGGGTTGGGAGGTATGGGTTTTTTTTGTAGTGACCATTGCCACCACCCTAACAGTCTAAAAATAATAATTGATGACGTATAATACGGATAATAAAGCAGCCAACTTGTATCTGTAATTGATTATGAATAGGTTCTTAATTCTTCAACTTTTACATGATTAATTCTTCAAGCTTTTTGCACTAACAATAATAAATGTGAAATGGTCGACATTGATCAAGAATTGCACCAAAAGAGAAAACCCCGATAAGATTCCCGATTAATACGGGGCGGGTTTCCCCGATTAGTCCTCGATGAGGATTGGGGCGAGTTTGGGGAGAACTTTGGTAATCGGATTTGTGGTTGGGGATGATCACCCCGCCCCAAACCCGCCCTGTTGCCATCCCTACTATACGCCATAGAAGCTACTGTTTATTTTGATATTTGTCTTGATTGTATACGCCGTATACAAAATACATCATTTACGCCGTATATTACCTATGACTTGTCAAACTTTATGTGTTATGTTTTGCAATTTTTTTGGCTGTTTTACCCACTTTATTCATAGGATAAGACAATTTTTTTATGGTATTATGCTTAGGGGTGCAATCGAGTCGAGCCGAGCTCGAGCTTAACAGGGCTTGAGCTTGGCTTGAAATTTATAAGTTAGGCTTGAGCTTGGCTTGATAGCTTGACGAGCTTTAATCATCCAGGCTTGAGCTTGGCTTGAAAAATTCGATAAAAGCTTGAGCACGTCTTGAAAAGCTTGAATGTATATAAAAATATTGTATCTAATAACCAAACCCAGATATATGTATAAAGTAAAACAAACTTAAACCATAATAGCCAAACTCACTAGTGTGTTACACAAATGATAACACTATAACAGTCGACAGCCCAAGAAATGTGACGATACATAAAGTAGGATACAAAACGTTTGTATTAATTAGATTTAAATGACCTTCTAGAATACACATTTAATTATTTACAACGTAAGTCGTTATAATTATGTTAGTACTCAAATTATCCCTAGTTAGTTATATAAATTTATAATAGAAATATATTTATATTAAAGCTCAAAAAAGCTTGATTCGAGCTCGAACCGAGCTATCAAAAGCTTGAGCTTGGCTCGTTATATGTTTCGAGCTATTTTTTAGGCTTGAGCTTGGGCTTGAGCTTGATAAAAGCTTGACTTGATCGAGTCAAGCTCGAGCTCGAGTTGGTTGATAAAAGCTTGACTTGATTGCAGCTCTAAATTTATGCTCCATAATTTTTGTGTTTTACTATTTTTGATTTGTCGAACTTTATATTTTCTGTTTCGTAATTTCAGTTACACAAGTTTATAATAAAAACAAAATTATAAAAATAAAAGTAAAATAAAATAGTAAAAAAATATAGTAAAGAAGTATTGGTATCACTTTTGAGAGTGTACCAATTAAAGGTGGGAATTCGGGTCGGGTTCGTGTTGGCAGGTTGGCGGCTCGAAAGACACAAACCCGAACCCGACCCGTTTAAATAATCAGGTTAACCATGTCAAACCAAAAATGTTTACACATAACCCGAACACGACCTATTTAACCCATGTACTTATATGGGTTAGCGGGTTAAATGGGTTGAATAGTGTAGAACTGTATAGGGGGTGAATAGGGTCTTTTCGGCTTCTTTGAAGTTTATTTACTTCAAGCCTCAAAGATCAACAAGTGGTTGTACAACAAATAAAACAACCACAATCACAACCAAAGTATATAAAGCAAGTAAAAAAGACACCACGATATGTATTGGTTCGGGATGGGGGGTTTATACCATCCGTACGTCCATTTGCGAATCCATGACACGATACTAAGTATAATCCTTTCTGTCGACTATAAACCATTACAACTTCACTCCACCGATATGCACAAAGATCGGTGCTCACAAAGAAAACCTACTCCTAACGGTATTTCACTCTCGAAAACCACCTAAAAAAATCTCGCGGTTTGATTTAGCACAAAGAACTTCCCCCAGAAGTATCAACCCCAACTAGATCATCTCCGATCTGGGCTTGATCATAAAGATACAAGATTTCCCTTACAACTAAATCGAATGAATGAATATTTGATTATTTGAATCAAGCCCTAACCTAACCTAGTGACTCGATTCTAATAGAAAGTGTATAGTAAAGAAGACCCTCGACACAATTCACAATAGTAGATTAGGTTCTTGTGAATCTTCCCTTGCGGAGAATGTGTTCTTTCAAAGATGATAAGAGAGAAGATTAAGAACACAAGAAATACTTAGAGGTAGAGAGAAAAGAAATTAGAGATAAAGAATGAATGGCAAGAGGTGAGGAATACAAGAGGCAAGGTAGGGTATTTATAGGCAACAAAAAAGTGGAAAATCCACTACGAGCCTAGCGCACTGCCCACGCACTAGAGCATGGCCAGCGCGCCAAAGTCCTATCTTGGGTTTTTGGGATTTTGGCCTTTTTAATATTCGACCTTTCTAAACCCCCATTTGTACTTCACACTTTGACCTTTCCATTATTCTCATACTCACGGTCAACCAACTCAAATAGCCATTTGATAAAATAATTTGAAAAGTGTTTAAAAAAGTGTTCGGGGTGTTTATCCAATTTGAGAGAAAGAAAGGATAATTGGATAAGGGTAGTTTAGGTATTCCTCATATGGCATAGATAGAAGAGAAAAATATGCCAAGAGAATATTCCTTTGCTTGGAAAGGAAGTGTGGATGTTGAGAGTTAAAGAGAGGGGGAAGATATGAATTTTGTATGAGATAGGATAGAAGTTAACCATGTTTGATTAGATGAGTTGGCATGGTTAGAGGGAATAGATATACCAAAAATATTCTTTTTTTGGAGAAAAAGGGTGAGATAAGTGTGAGTTGGAATGGTGTAATGGTGATGTGATGGGGAGCCTCATATTTCAATTCAAATTTGAATAACCACATGTGATGAATTAGAGGAGATGAGTTGGAAGGATGGAGAGTGTGTGTGAGAGTAATTTGAATTTCAAATAAGAGAGAGGGAGAGAGAGAGAGAGAGAGAGAGAGAGAGAGAGAGAGAGAGAGAGAGAGAGAGAGTGTGTGTGTGTGTGTGTGTGTGTGTGTGTGTGTGTGTGTGTGTGTGTGTGTGAGGTAAGTTTTGAGTATGTGTATGAGAGAGAGAGAGAGAGAGAGAGAGAGAGAGAGAGAGAGTAAGTGAAATTCAAATTCCAAATTAGTGTATGTATGTGTGTGTGTGCGCACGTGCGTGTGTGTGTGGTGGAGTGAGGATGAGAATGAGCAGTGAATATGTGGAGGAGAATATTTTGATGTGAGAGAAGAAGGGAATGTTGGAATGTTGGGAGACATAAGGTACAAGAAGGTACAATGTTTGTAACGAAATATTAAGGATAAGATTTAGGAAGATTTGAAATGGTTTAAGGTTTATTTGATGAAGATGTTAATCAAATGATTGATTAAGATATAATCATATTGTTATTGAGAAAGAAAAGAGTTTAGACAATAATGATTATGGAATGTAGGATAATCAATTTCCAAATAACTCAAAGTCAAGTATTCACAATATCATAATTCGTGATTAACTAACACTTGACGTAATCAATAATCATCTTGATAACAACGCTAAGTCCTTTGCATCACAAGTAAGCATATCCCATAACGGGAAAGGATGCGTTTACGCAAATAGACCTTTAACTTTGTTTGACCAATAAGGGAGTAAACTCGGTACATGATTAGAGAAGACGTGAATATGGATTATGGTCATATGAGCACTTCACTTGATGTTATATGAATAGTATGAGTCTCCTAGGTTTGGAAAATCCTTGGCTAGAGACATTTGATAAAATACTTGAGTTGCCGTTTTGTCAAAAACGTGAGGTCGTGATTTTGAATCCCACTAAGTCTAAAAGTCGTTTCGAGTGTTCCTAATAACTCTATTGTCATATTCATACCTGTAATTAAGGATCCATATTTTTCGGGTAAGGAGAAATCGGAATTTCAAAAACCGAGACGCCCAAAACCCCGAGGTTGGCGCGCTGGCCACTCGCTGGAGCGCCTGCAGCGCGCCAGACCCAGTCGTTTGTGGGTTGACCCATATAACCGGTTGTGGGTTGACCCATTTAACCCGTATAATAAAGTATATAATATTTTAGTTTTTGAAAAAAAAATCTTAAACAGGTTGACGGGTCGACCCGTTTAACCTATGCCTAATCCAAACCTGACCTGTCTAAAAATCGGGTTAGATGGGTCAACCTGAACACGACCCAAAACTTATTTAGACTTAACCTGAACCTATTAATTTTTGTACATCGAGTATTCCAATTAAATTTATAAATCTACCGATCACTTCCCATAACCAAATACATTGAACAATCCACTATATATTTCATATAACAAATAATATTCTAATCTAGATGCAATTGGTGTACAAATCCGTATTCCTTCCTGATGATTTGGCTAAAAATATACTCCGTATTTCTTTAGTGGTTTGTTACTTTGCTTAATGAGTTCCTTTAGAGCATGGTTAGAACTTAGAATGTATAAATCAAACACAAATTGTTTTTGACCAACTAATGGTCTTTTAAAAATTTAATTGCCACTGTACGTTGTTTAGAAAAGTATTGCCTATTTTATAGTGTTTTCTATCTACTTTTAAACATTAGGTATGATTTTTCATTGTTTACGTTTAAATTTTCCGAGACTTTTCAATTTACTAAGAAAAGGAACTTTTTACTAAAAGAATCAATTGAATATACTCTTTTTATAGAATTTAATTGTAAAACCTATTTCTTTTTCCACATAGGCCAACTTTCATCGTCATTTCTCATATCAACTAATAACAGTCAACAACATTAAGGGCCGTTTGGTTTGTAGATGGGTTTAGATCGGTTAGAATTTGGATTTGAATGTAAAGTTGTACATTGAGATTAGGATTTGGATTTGATGTAAAAGAGAGAAAATAATATTTAATAGTATTAATTATTTTATATAATATTTTTGTAATAAAAAATATTATTATTAAAAATAAATATATAGATAAATGATAGTAGAGTTGTAAGTGTGGCTCGCAAAAAATATAAATATTTATCAAACCTCACTCATCCCTCTACTTTTGAAAAGTGTGAGACCATTGGGGTTGAGTCCCAATTTTAAACCCTATGAACACAACCAAACATTTGATTTTCATTTATTAAATCTAAAATCCAAGCAAATCCCACTTACCAAACGGGCCCTAAAGTCATAAACATATAAAAATAAACTGATAATTGTTTCCTCTGTCTTTAAATAAGTGTCCACTTTTAAGTTTTTAAGTATTTCTTTTTTAACTTTAACCTTAAATACTTTTATTTGTGTTATATAATACTTGATGAAAATTATACCAATTAAAACACATGTAAGACTCAATTCATTCATATATTTTGCATCAAATATTATATAACGTAAACAAAAATATTTAAAATCAAAGTTGCAAAAGAAATATTTCAAAAGTTACAAATGGACACTTGTTTAAAGACGGAGGGAATGCATATCAAATTCAATTAGCATAGTCGTCATTACTCATATTAACTAATGAAATAAGGATAAAAGGCAAAAATAGTGTTATAAATAATGAGTTTCTCAAGTAACCGAAACACAATAAGAATGTAAAGTGATAAGAACTAAAAAAAAAAAAAAAAAAAAAAAAAAAAAAAAAAAAAAAAAGTCACATTTTAAATAAGAGAGATTAATCATCATATTGATTCAATTCACCGAAGCAAACAAAGGGGGTGGCAACCTTCCCTAACCTTGCCTCAAGATTAAACAAAATCAACCAATAACATGTTCAAAACACATTTCATACCTAACCATGCCTAAAAATGGATTTTAAGTGGCAACCTTGCCTAACATGTTTACATCACAAACGTTCATATTTATTAAATGTCAAACGGTCCTTTTTCTTGGAAACTTGCAAACCGATTCGGGGAGATCTCCCGTTTGAAGCACCTATTTGGTCATGCCGAGACACTGGCAATGCACCTTGCCGATCAGCAAGGTTTGCCGATGATGTTTTGCCGAAAGGATGCCACCCCCCTAAGGGCATCTACTATTATGAAATTTTATAAAGGTTTATAATAGTGCCAAGTCATCCTATATCATTAATTTATAAATCTTTTTCTTGTTATAAACCTTTCTCTACTATATATAAACTTTTTAAAGCTTTATAAAAATCTTACTAAACAATAATGCATTAAATTTAGAAAAGGTTAAAGATAGTAGGCATTTTCATTCCACATAAGCATTAAATACATTTCCACTATGGCTAACAAAATAATAAACCTCTTCAAATTTTCTTGAACCTTTTTATAAACCACCATAATGGATGCTCTAATACATATACAGTAATATTTAATTGAATCTCTAACGAGAACTTTTTGAAAATGAAATGTTTAAATTCACAACAAATGGTACATGGAGAAGTCGACTAGGGTTCTAGTTTTGTATTTTTGGCACAGTAACGTAACAGGTGATGTGTTTAAGATGAAACACACATACCATAGAGTAGTCAATATTTGAACATACTATATAATGGTAAATAAGTTTTTTAAATACCATTACTTGGTTAACAATTCCACAAGTTTTCTTTTTCGATTACTCCCTCCGTCTTAAAATTATTGTCTCCTATTGACTTTTTCGATCTTTCTTTCTTAACTTTGACTATAAATATTTTTGTTTGTGCTATACAATTTTTGACATGGCTTTGGTTTTGGTGGTCTAAGGATTTGTTCATATATTTTGTATCAAGTATTATATAATATAAACAAAAATACTTAAGGTCAAAGTTGAAAAGTAAAGAACGAAAAAGTCAATAGAGGACAATAATTTTGAGACGGAGGTAGTATAAAATACATTTAATACACATAAATCAAACTTCAAAATTACCTTAATTAATAAACATATAAAACAATACCCAAGAGCATTTGTTAGAAAATTCATTTTTTAGGAGATGTTTCTTTTTTAATTTATAAGAAAGGATAGTGTGTCTAATAGTATTAATTTTTTAAATGAGACCCACAATTTTTGTTAATTAGTCTTGATTCATAAGCCAAAATTTAGTATAAAATTCTCTTCATTAAATGGCTTATATAAAGGTGGGTCTCACATAAACCTCATACTTATCTTAGCTAATAAATAAAAAGAAACACCCCCTTAGTCATGATTAATGTACAATATGATTTTCCTTTTTCTATATCCCATTTAATGAAGCTTTTTTCTAATATTAGGAGTGCATTGTTTAATTTTCTCAAATTAATATTTATTATATTTTGTTAAGTAATCAAACTTTATTGTTAGTTCAAGTTATCAGTTGATAACTTGGTATATACTCCCTCCGTCTTATATAAAATGATCACAATTGAATCTTTGGATGTCCCAAATTAAGTGTCCATATTTTATTTTAACCAATGAGATGAGACTTTAGTAAGTAAAAATAATATTTGATTGGTGAAAAGTGTAGTTAGTGGAATTTTTTAAAACTTTGTGCATGATGTAAGTGAACACTTAATATGGGACGGAGGGAGTAATATATTATGACTATGAGAGGGTGGCAATCATGCCACACCATGATTCACCTTGATGCAATTTTAACCAATCAAATGTGGCCAACACATTTTATAATTCACCATATTTCTCCTTCATTTTTTAGTGGCAACCATACATCACTATACCTCACCTAAAACAATAAATGCCAACGTTCCAATTTTTGAAACAAGTTTGTCATGCCGAATCGGTATCAATTGCCGAAATGCTTGCCGAATCTTCCATGCCAAGAAGGTGGTTTTCCACCATGCCGAACGGCATCAATTGCCGAGACCCAATACCAAATGGGTTGCCAGTGCCCTGATTACCTTAACCTTAATCTGTATAAAATTATGCTTTTGATTTATAAAATATTGCAATAATTCACAATGTTAGTTATTGTATGTTTTCTGGATTAAGTGAATTGAGCATGTGTCAGTCATATATGCCCTGAGTACCTTAACCTTAATCTGTAAAAAAATAGTGTGCTACACCCACTCATAGTTTACAAAAAAAAAAACCCACTCGCTGACGTGTCAGCGAGATGATTGGTTGGTTTTTTGTGGCCCACAAAAAATCAACCAATCAGCTCGCTGACACGTCAGCGAGTGGGTTTTTTTTTGTAAACTATGAGTGGATCTAGAAATATTCAAAAAAATATGCTTTTGATTTATAAAATATTGCAATAATTCACTATGTTAGTTATTGTATGTTTTCTGGATTAAGTGAATTGAGCATGTGTCAGTCATATATGCCTTGCGCGTACACTCCGTGTAGTTTGATTATTTTGTACTAGTAAGAATAAAAATAAGATAACAATTTGCTCGTTTCTTTCTTTATTTAATTGTCAAATAATGCAACAAATAATTATTTTCAGATCATGGGACGATGAAACTTCATTTAAACTATTGATTACCTCTAAAAATGTGATGTAGATACGAAAAGTATCTAATTAGTATTTTTATTTTTATTTTTATTTTTTTGAACGTCAACAGGGCTGAAGCTCACAAAAACTATACCATATCACTCATCGCAATAAGGTTAATTAGATCTGGAAAATGAATATCCCAAAAGAAGTTTACATGAGATCTAAAACCTAGTTTAGTGACATGATGCGCCGCTAAATTACATTCACGCCACCTATGAGAAAGAAATAGAAAGTTGGGATGCCCATATTCTAATATCTGCCACAATAGCATATAAAGACTAAGGAGGATCGCCTTCTGAACAAGCAAGAGAAATAGCAACCTGACAATCCGACTCAACTATTGCATTATGCCAGCCATAAGTAAGAGCTAGACGACAAGCACTTCAAATGGCTAAGAGTTCAGCCATGAGTGGATTAGAGGCATAAACTATTTCATTAGAGCATAAAATAATAGATCCTGCAGAGTCTCGCACAATGATACCTAAAGATACTTGGTCTGAAATGTAAGATGCATCACAATTGAGCTTCACACGATTACAGGTGGGGGGGGGGGGGGGGGGGGGGGTTCCACCGAAGTGAACTTTCTTGAGATTCATCACGATCAACCAAAATACAAGATATTGGTATCGATGACGGAAACACCGAACTAAAATCACCGGATATACAAGTCAACCTTGACATTGCGCGCAAAGGACAAGGCCTGATATCATTAAAAACATATTCATTCCATGACTTCCAAATCTACCATGCAATATTAGCCAAAGAGGTGTGGAAATTTATACGCTCCTGGTTAGAAGGTATCATATCTAATAGCTTTTGGACGCGTGAAATAATAGGGCCACTTATGTTATCTAAACGGAGACTAAGACATGATCCAAACCACACCCCGTTTGTCAAAGAACACTCACACAACATTTGCTCAACTGTTTCAATTTCATTTTAACAAATAGGATATATGGGCAAGCAATTACCTCCTCTTCGTGAAAGATTCTCGTAAGTAGCAAGGGCATTTAACAAGCTTTCCATCAGAACATTTTGATTTTTGGAAAAGTCTTCAGCTTCCAAACTTGTTTCCAGTAGCTTTTGTTTGATGCTGATGACGAAGAGGCCTCATGATTTGAGTTAACTTCACGTTGAAGTAACACTTGGTGATAACCTGATTTAACTGTGTAGTTCCCATTAGATTCATAATGCCAAACAATTTTATCTAATGATGAAATACTAGATATAGGAATCTGAGAAATTAACTTAACTTCTTCTGGATGCACACAAAGCTGAAGTTTTGACAAATTCCATTCACCATTTCTAATAAAATCAGAGACCAAGGCATTGGATGTAAAAGGACCACGAGGTTTTCGAATGTAAAAGTCTTCCGGGTATGGGACCCATTATTGCGTCCAAAACTGAATATTTGAACCATTGCCAACTTGCCACTATATACCACGAAGAAAAAGATCCCTTCCTTTATGTAAGCTTTGCCAAGGCCATGATAGGTGTGAACCCTAAGTAGCTGTTAGAAAGTTGGAGCGCGGAAAATAGATTCCTTTAAAGCATGACCCCAAAAAGAAGATGGATTTATAATAAGCCGCCACCCCTGTTTAGCAAGAAGAGCTAAATTAAAACATGAAAGATCTTGAAAACCAAGGCCACCACAATCCTTAGAGCGAGAAATATGGCTCCAGTTCAGCCAATGGATATGTCATTCGTGAGCATCCCCACTCCCAAAAAAACCGTTTAATGTGGACCAAAAGCTTTTGAATAAAACCCTTAGGCAACATATAACATTGGATAGCATATAATGGGATTGCTTGAATTACAGCTTTAATCAAAACCTCACGCCCAGCTTGTGAAAGAAGTTTGTGTTTCCATCCTTTCATTTTATGTATGACCTTTTCTAATATAAAAGAGAATAATTCTCCTTTATTTCGACCATGTATAGATGGCAAACCAAGATAACGCTAGCGACACCCCATCAACTTAACACCAAGACGATTACAAAACTCGTTTTGCACATCAGATGGAGCGTTTGGAGAAAACATCAATTCTGATTTGCTAAAATTAATACATAGCCCAGATGCTCCACAGTAACGATTAAAAAGCTCCAGCAAATAATCACACTCAGATTTCTTTACTTTTAGGAAGAATAAAGAGTCATCGGTGAAAAAGATATGAGATATGACTGGACAATTTCTAGACATTTTTATACCTTTAAGCAAAGATTGATGCATGACCTTGTTTAACATTTGCGATAAGACATAAAAAACAATGATAACAAGAATGGTGACAATGGATCTCCTTGACGTATTCCCCTGGAAGGCTTAACCAAACCAATGGACTCCCCATTAATCAAAAAATCCATTTCATAAGAAGATATACAGGCTAAAACCCATCTACACCATTTCTCCCCAAAACCTAATTTTCTACACGTTGCTATTAAAAAGTCCCATTCATCTCTATCAAAAGCTTTATTAAGAAGCTTCAAAGCCATAATCCGTTGATCCCCTTTTTTCTTGTCGCGTATATAATGAAATGGCTCATTAGCGACAATTATGCAATCTTGAATGAGCCTACCCGGGATGAAAGCAGATTGTTGAGGAGAAATGATACGGTGCATAAATGGTTTCAAGCGATTAGCCATAATTTTTTATATAACTCGATAAACAAAGTTACAAAGGCTGATTAGGCGGAATTGGAGAATAGTCTCTGGACAAGGGACCTTTGGGAGTAAAACAACTAAGGTTTTATTCAAAGTCCGAGGGATGATACCATTATTAAAGAACTTATTTATAGCCTTACTTACAGCAACACCAACAATGTGCCAATACTTTTGAAAGAATAAGCCAAGAAATCCATCTTCACCTTGAGCTTTATGAGGACCCAAATTCCTAAGTGCTTTATCAATCTCAACTCGTAGTAACGGGGCCTCAAGTTGCATGGACATGGTAGTAGTAACCACATGGGTGAGCATATCCAAAACATCACTAAAATTTCTTTCTCCAGATGTCGAATAAATTGCAACAAAATGATCACAAATCAACTTATGAAGTTGATCAGGTTTATCAACCCATAGACCCTGATCATTTTTTTACATCAAGATTTTATTTCGTTGATTACGATGGATTGTAGACAAATGAAAAAACCAAGAGTTCTGGTCCCCATATTTGATACAATTAACTCGTGATCATTGATGCCAAAACATCACTTCCCGCAGCCATGTTTCCTTAAGCTTTGAAAGTAGGAACCACTGTCTAGACCCATTCTCAACTGTTGGTGGCAAATATTGTAGGTAGGCCAACTCCGTTGTAAGTTCTCCAATTATCCTTTTATTGTTACCAAAATGGCGGAGACTCCATGTAGTGAGACTACTTGCACATGAAGAAAGCTTATATTTAAGATTTTCCTTTGATAACGCTCAAATTGTGCATGTTTTTAGTGGCGTTATTCGTATGTTTTTCGGTTATTTTTATATGCTTTTGTCACATAATCGTATCAAAATATGTTTGCAAGCATTTGTAGCCAAAAATAGGAAAAAGGAAGAAAAAGTGAAGGAAATGAAGGATTTGTCATTCCCAACTCGAGATTCAATTTGTTCAAGCATTTCACAAAGAGGAATCCAAGTTTTCATCATTCCAAAGTTCGTTGACAAGGAATAATCAAGTTTGGACAAAGAACGAAGAGCCAAATTAAAGATAAAGTTTTAGCAGTCAGAACCCTTCCAACCGGTCGGTCATCATTCCAACTGACCGGTTAGATGAAATTGTCCAGAGTAACCGATCGGTTGTAATCCAACCGACTGGTTAAACATAGATGTTCCATCCAACTGATCGGTGGTACCCCGTAACCGATCGGTTGGTCAGCTCGTTAAACTTTTGCAAAACTCATTCTACCCGATTCTAGGCTCTTCCTTATGGTATTCTAGGTTCTTCTATTCACCTTGGAGGCCAAGTTGTTGCATTGATGAGCCTAGGCTTGTGGAATAGTATAAATAATGGCTTTGCAATCTCATTTGATATACAACTCAATACACCATCAACATACAACAACAAAGCAATCATCAAGTAGTTATCTACTAGTCTCAAAGTTCCAAATTCCTTCATAAAAGTTTAGGAAGCATTGGAAGTCCAAAAAGTCAACATCCGGAGGTCAAACTTTCAAGAAGTCAACACCAATACTTAGGAAATCATTTCCTACTCATGGAAGGTGGAAAATATTTTGCTAGAAACTTGGTTACCATCTCATCAAAGGTACGAATAGAATTCTTTGGGAGTCGGTCAAACCATGCAGTGGCATGATGAGTGAGAGAATAGGGGAAGAGATACAGCCGGAGGGCATCATCGGTGACACCATGCTGTTTCATGCTTTGGGTGACGGTAAGGTATTTATCAAGATGCTTGTTAGCATCGTCACCCAGTAATCCGTGAAATTGACACGAATTTTGGACTTGTTGGATCATGTGATGCTTGAGGCCAAAGTCCGTAGCCCCAATAGTGAGTGGTGCAATAGGTCCGCCCCTCCCTTGCATGGTAGGCTGGCACAACTCCTCCATCGTTCGGAGAGCGGGAGCTGGCTCATCCCTGGGAGGGTCAAGGGGTGGTGGTGGTGGTGGTGGCCCATCGGCCATTTCGGTTTTTGGTTCTTCAATAACAGTACGTAGCTCGGGTACGTTTTTCTGATTTTTACGCTTTGTTTGTGACCGAGTGCGCATGCACTAAAAACAATTTTTTCAAAACAAGATCGAGGCAAAACCACAGTGAACTTAAACCAATAATCACAAGTGAATGGCATTGGCTGGTTAAATGTTTTACAAAAGAGTATAGCCAAATGCTATCTGCTATGAAAAGCAATTTTGTGAATATCAGACAAATGCATAGATAGATTGATTGGTCCCGAAACGGTCAGATATTATTGACCAAGGTCAACAAGTCAAAGACAGCCCAGTTCCAATTCTCCGTGGATAGTATAGTGTGTCCCCGGGTCGTTATGTCCCAGCGAGATTGCAATGGTGTTTTTGGAAAACGTTTATGAGAATGAGTGGCACTGAGGACAGTAGCCAAGATGATTGGGAATTGATTATGCTACTGATATTTGGTATTTGCACAATGATATAAACAAAAATAGATATACAGATATATTCACAAATGCACAACTTGGGTTCAGATGACAGACAGAAAAGGTGGGTTTGAACAATTACAAACTACAAGGGGTGCAAGTGAAACTTTTTAAAACTTAAATTTAAAAGAAAATTTAAAATGAAAATGAGATTATGAAAATGATTATTTTAATATTTAAATATTATTTAATTAATTAAAACTATTTAAAAAGTAAATTAAACTTAATTTAAATTAACTAAAAATGATAAGGATTACAAATTAACCTAAAAATTTGCAAAACTAATTTTTAAACCTTAAAATGAACTTGAAGAAAGTATAAAAAATAAAAATAAATATTTTTGTCTTTTTATGAGTTTTCTATTAATTAAAAACTAATTATATTAATTATACTAATTAAACTATTTTAAATTACTAATAATACCTAAATGACTTATAAAATTATGGAAAAAATTATAAAACTAATTAACCATCACAGGAATCCTACAAAATTATAAAAAGTTTCCAAAAATTATTTTTAGACTAATTCACTAATTATTTACCTAATTATTAATTTAAACCTAGATTAACTAATTTAAATAAGAAAATTAGAAAATGCACAGTAGAAATTATGAAACTATTTTCTAAAAGTCTTAACTAATTTATAAAACCTAGAAAAATTATAAAAACCTACTGTTGTTAATTAAAATTTAAGAAAAGTAATTAATTACTAATATTACCTAATTAATTATTAAAACTATTTTTAATTCTAATAAATAGTAAACTGTTTAGGAAAAATCTAAGAAAATTATTGTAAATACTTAAAGGTAATAGGAAATTAAGAAAATTATAAAAATGGTGAAGTGCTTATTAATAAGCTGAAATAAAAAATGAAAAAGATAGAATCTATTAAATAGAAGCTATCACTAATTTTAAATTTGGCTTTTCTTTGGTGTTTTTCTTTTTGACAGCTAAAAATAAGATGAAAATAAGAAACTTTTGTGAAACCACTTTTGTTTTAGCTTAAAAATAAGCTGTGTGCACCCCCTTGTTTCCAAACAGTGTACAAATAGCTTATTAGGACTTATGCTATGTTGAAAAAGCTATTCAAATGACAAATAAGCATACACAAATGTATATCATCTTAAAATAAGCCAATAAGAACAAAGAAGCTTCTCAAAATAAGCTATAATCCTCAAATAAGCACTTATGATACTCACAGTCCAAACAGGCCTGAGAATGATGGTTTTGGACCTCTGTGGGGTCCACAGAGGTGATCTAGGGTCCAAACTTAAACTTGAAACTTAAAAAGGGATTGATAAGCTACAAAATAAGCCAATAAGCTAGTCCTATGGCTTACTAATGAAGCTTGGGTGATGCTTTGAAGTTGGGGTCTTACACTGAATACTCAGTATGCACTCAGGGAATGGCTAAACTTGATGAGGGTTGCAGCCCTATCAAATAAGCTCACAATGGAAAAATAAGCACTGATACTTAAAGCTGAGCTTGTGGGGTTTCTAAAAAACTAAAAAGCTAGGGGTGGGTCCCACTGGGTAAGTCACAAAGCTATTGGGAAAAATGGTCAAAACCTGTGCACAGAGCAAGTGTTTGCCCTGCAGGTAACTTTAAGCTAGTTCACAAGCTTGCACAAAATTCTTAAAAATAAGCTGAGTATGGGCTTTTGTAGACTAGGTAGTAGACTTTAACTCCTGAAAAGGGCAAGGTCTCAATGCTAACACAAAAATCACAAAAATTCCTCCAAAATATGGTTTTCTGAAACAAAGGCACTTTTTGAATTTTTGAGATTTTGTAAAAGGTTGACTTATTTGAACTTTGATTCTGATTTTCTGATTGAAATTGATTATTTAAGCTAATATAAGACTAATTTAAGCTAAACCACTCACAAGTGAATGGATTTGGGGCATATGCTACACTTAATCTAACACAGAGGGTAATCTAGGCCTTGTAATGCTTGATTTTGACTTTTTATCAAATAGGACCTGATTTTTATTGTTATTCTGAGCTAATGTGACCCTATGAGACTTGTGTAAACCAGAAACAACAACAATTGAGCACTCCAATACCTTGGATTACACTGATCCAAACACTCCTTATAAGTGACTGTTTTATGATTTGTGAAGTAAAAAAGTGTTAGGGCTTATGAACCTGATCAATAATGACTTTTTAAAGTATATTAAGCCTGAATAAGCACTTAGGAATAGTAAACAACCATAAATGCACAAAAGTACTAATTATGCTACTTTAACTGTGAAACTAGGATTTAAAAGCAACTATGAAAATTAACAAGTAAGCTACTGATTTTATGTTGTATTATCACTACTTAATACTAAATAAGCATGAATAAGCCAAGAAGCAACAATATAAGCAATGCAACAGTTATATGTAAGAATTGAGTTTCAAAATCTTACAATGTGCACTCCTGCTTAACCCAATGAACCAAGGACCACAAGAACCAATCCTACAGGCTTCCACAAGCCACTAAACCCATGGCCATCCAGAATTAACCATGCTCCAGCTTTGAATCACCATAAAACTTGCAAGTTTGACCAATGTTGACTTTTTTGGTATTTTTGATTTTTGATACTAATCAGACTTTTAAGGTTTCTAAAAGCTTTTATAGGCTTTCTAGGAGCTTATGTTAGCCTAAGAGTCCATAAATCCTTCTAATAATAACAATACAGAAGATTAAAATCTTGAAATAAAATTGAAATTTGCATAAACTGAAAGATGAAAGGAAACTTGAATTTGATTGATGAAAAAGGTTGGATTACACTTGATTACACTACTACAATGCTTGAAAACTTGATTTTGAACTAAAATTGAAAGTTACAAACTAAACGATACTATTTTTCTAAAATTAACTACTACTCCGCTCCATGGTGCTTCTCTTCTATTTATACTTGAAGATTAGGGCTCCCCTTGCCTCTCTGATCATTTCCCACATTTAATCTTGACCCTTGGATGTCTGATTTTCAATCTTGGCCGTTTATATGATTTTGGCGCCAAAATTGGAGGAGTCCAATTGCTTCTGTTATGTGTGTTGGAGGGGGGTGCATTAAATGCACTTTGTCTTGTTAGGTGCAATTGGGATGGTATGAGTGGTATGGGCGGTGGAGATGGGACAGTGATGGTGGGGGAGGGTGGTGATATGATGGTGCAAGTTGGGAGGGAAAGAGGGATGTTTGTTTGACTCGTTTGACCTAAGGGTCAAACATTGACCCTGGTATTATTATTAAGGGTGTGGGTGGGCTGGTGTGGTGTTGGGCCTAAAACAAAGGGAGTGGGCTTTGGTGTTTGTGGATTGGACTAGGCTTAGGAGTAGTAATATTTAAGGGTCCGGTTTGGTGTAAAGTATCATAAGGACCAATTTTGTAATTATTCCGAAAGTTTAGGGGTTGGATTTGGCATTCTTCCAAAGTCTTTCCAAGGGTATTTTCTGCCAAGTTTCCATAGTCCAAGGTTGTATGTTGACTTTTCACCTTTTAAAATTTCCAGGGACTGAAACTGCCAAACTTTGAAACTTTAGGGACCTGTTATGCAATTTCACCAAACTTTGCCACCAAGGACCAATCCTGCCATATATGAGAAGTTCAAGAATAAAATTTGTTTTTCTCAAAGTTTTAATATCCCAGGGACCATTTTTGACAATTTTCCAAACTTCAGGGACTAAACTTGACATTTTGTGAAACTTTGCACCAAAGGACTAATTATGTAACTTTTTGATTTAAAAGGGCCTTTGGTGACTTTTTTCAAGTTTTTAGAGTAACCAGGGACTGGATTTGACAACTTTTGAAATATGAGGGACTGAAACTGCCAATTATGCAAACTTTGTACGTTTTTCATCTGTTTTTGATTATTTTGCATTTGAAACATGTAAAACACATTTCTGGGATATTTTCACTATTTTGATGCAATATTGAGTGTTTTTAGATGTCTTGGCAGCTCAGAAAAGATAAAAATGATGAGTATTTACACACTCATCATAGGTGTTTACTTCTAGTGGTTACACAAAAGGCTACATAGGTGTTTTGAAACATATTTGTGTAGATGCAGCACACATATTGCACAAAACACAGTGTTTTTAACCAACGGTTGTAAACCGTTTAAATATTTACATTGAGAATATTAACTTCAGGTTGTCTTGGTCTTGTCGGTTGATCTGGTTCTTGGTTTTTCTGCTGCTGGGGTATCAGTTGTAACTGCATTATAAAAAAAGAAAAAAAATAAATGATAGATCAGTTAGTATTCAAGAGAAATAATAAAACATGGTAATGGTAGCTGTGCAAAGAGAGTTGTTACAAAGAGAAGATGATGTGAGGTTGTTGACCAGTCTAAGGCTGCTGAATAAGCAGTGTCTTATTATGTTAGTGGTGGATTGTAAATCTGAAGCGAATCTATTAAAGATTAGAGACAGATTTCTAACTGTTGGCATGTTACGACCTTGCTTTAATAGATGGGCCAATCTTTTGCAGTGGGCTATTTGCATGTGGATGATGAATAGCATAAAGTGGTATCCTACGGTTCAAATAAAAAGGATGTTGTGGAAATAATCTGTGCTTAATTGGTTTCTTTATGTATGTGTAAAATGACTTTTTTTTTAGCCTGCCTATTTAAAATATGTAGGTACATGTTATTTTTAAGATAGAAAGTTACAATGTCTAATTATCCTAGATGTGCGAAGCTGAAAGGTGATGTAAATTCAAGTAAGTGACGAGAAATGGCAGCCTTCAAATAGTAAGAGAGATAAGTAGGTAGTATGCAAAATTGGCTGGCCTCATGAGCGAAACAGGTTGTTTTAGTGCAAAAGATGACAGATCATTTAAAAGAGGCTGAAGTGAGAGATGATGAAAAGTTTATGTATTTGGCGACACTTGTAGATGAACTTGACCTAAATGCTTGTGGCAAAGATGTGTTTGCTTTAAAACTTAAGGGAATCGCTGATCTCTAAGTGTTGCGCTAGGCTGTGAAATAATGTGTCTTTGCTTCGCAGAGATGGTGATTATGTTTATGTAATATGTTTGTGTAAAATATTGTATTCGATATTAGTGGTAATAAAACTTATGGACAACTCGTGTGTGCACTGTATTCTGAAAGTGGATTTAAATTAAATCTATAAGATATCATTGGAGTGGCATGAGCTGTTTTTATACAAACAGTAAAAATGAAATCTAGACAACATTTCTTATTAAATATGTAATGATGGTTTATAGATATCAGTATTTTATTTTTTTCTTTTTGGAAGAGAGTGATGTGAGATCCTTTCTTTGCTGTGGTTTTGCTATTTAAGAGAGTTGAAATGTACATGCAATTTCACAATTTTTTTATGAGTATCTAATAAAAGCAAAAAAAAAACACAATGTCTAGGCGTCCCAAGTGTAAGCAGCTCAGAGCTGAAGCCAACTCTAAGAATTGGTCTGACATATTAGTTTTGTACTGTCGGCAATCTAGTATCGAGGATATTCAAATGGCACAACAGATGAATGTGCTTTGCGGCAGATTAGTTGGCGTCAATTGTGAGAGGGCGAGTTTTATTCAAGAACTTGAGACTGTTGGGAATACTTATGCTCAGAAAACGGTTGAGTATCTAAAAGAAGTTTTGGCAAAAGATGAACAAAAAGTGCTGCAGATGCGGTTGACGGTGGCTGAATTGGAACTGAATGCTCGTAACAATGATGTGTTTATTATGAAACTTAAGGGTCTAATGCATTTCTAAGTGTATTGCCACAGTCAGGGGAGATCATGTCTTATGTGTTTAGTACTAGCATAGTCAATTGTGGTTGAGTGTAAGATATTTGTTTCAATAAAAGCTAGGGCGTATGTTGTGTAAGCTTATGTCTATTGTAAGATATTTTATGCAAGAAAAAGTATGGATTTTAGTTTAGCAAATGTGAAGCTTACTTTTTTGTCTTTTTTGATGCTGTTCATCTTGTTGAGGAAGTGCCTGTGCCATCCCTTCGTTGCTGATCTCCTTGCCTTTTGGTTCCTCTGAATCTTTTTCTTGAAAAAGTGGACGTTTCACTGTTTTGCTTTTAATGTGCTCTCCTTTAACTTTTGTTGAGTCTTCATCAGCTGTTATTGAAAGGATTGGTGGTGGTGTTCCTATTTTATTGGCAAATAGTTAGAAAATGTATATGTATATATGTATTTACATAAAAGAAAGTCTTTGATAATATAGAAAGTTTGTACCTGGCTTTTGCTCTGCTGGGACAGCTGTGTCTTGTTGATCATTCAAAGATGGGCTGTTTAGTCCGGTAGCTGGTAGGTTTTCATATGACTCTTGGCATGAATCGTCTTCATTTGTTATAGTGATAAAGGATGCGGATGGTCCTGGTTTTTTTAAATGGCAGTTATGATTTGTATTTGTACACTTTATCTTGAATGCTAAAAAATTGTGAAGTAAAACAGGTTTACCTTCAATGGCTTCTATTGATGTGGCTAATGTTTCGTTCCTCTTTTTTTTGTTGAAAACCTGATCTAGAATAAAGCTAGTTGTGTCACTTCCCTGGTTGAAACGGATTTGGAAAATATTTTTGTGTCCTTCAGTATCAAAGATCTGCGATGGTATCTCTTGTTGGTCTTCTGCTCTATGCATTGCAATGAGCTCCGAACATGTATACCCCACGATATCATCTGCTCCGGGAGTAAAGAAAGTGATAGGAGCTGTTGCAGATTCATCTTTGATGAAACCTTTGAAACAAAACCTGCGTATCAACAATGGTGTTAAATATTTTTTTTAGTGCTCATATTATATATATATATATATATATATATATATATATATATATATATTCTTATTTTTTGGTTTGTAGTTATTTTAAAGCTGTAATACTGAACAAATTCACCTATAAAAGGGTTTATCTTGCATTCCATGATTCAAGCAGTGGTACGCTCCATTTTGCTCGACTACTTTTGCCATGCATTCGTTGCAAGATATGAAGAACCAATTCCTTTTGATGTTGATGCCGGCTATTACTGCGTCAGTAGTGAATTGCACGCCCTACAGAAGTTTGTGCAAACGGTAAGATATTGGGAGAATCTTGGGTGAAAGTTCATTCTACGTTATAAGAAAAGTACCTTGTAAGTTTCGGGTTCTACTTTTAGAAGGGTTTTAAGAGGAAATCTGTTGCGGAACTTTTCTTTCTCAACATCTTCATGAGGGATTTTGCAAATGCGTAGTTGAGGAGTTGTTTTGTGCCTCTGTGTGTATCTGTTTGATTTTTAAAAGTTGGAATAAAGATAGTATATTAAGCTTTAATGTAAAGACGAAGTTATTTTGATCTTTGGTTTTGAAAAATCTTGCTGTGCTCTTGCTTCATCAATCTCTGGTATTTTCGGGTTTAGGTAACACTCTGTTGCTGAGGTTGCTGTCAGCTGATTGCTATCTGCAACAACATAATTCGAAAACATGTTAATGCTTTGTTGTTTAGATGTAATGCTTTGTCAGAGTTTTGATCAAATACCTCTGAATCTTTCGACACGGCAAGAGCTGACAGCAATTATAACAGGTTGTTCCATTGTCTCAAGCCTACGATTTTCGAAACTTTCTGCCATTTGATCCCACATTGTGAATTCAACTATCCTACCACTGTTCACATAAGCAACATATCAGAGGAATTGAAAAGTGTATCAATTATTTTAAAAATGCATTTTTTGCAAAAGTTTAAGGTTGCATACTTTAAACTCTCAATGTCAACTTTTCTATAGATAGTTTCTTCTTGATTGTTTTTTGGTTTATGGGTCACTTGGCCGACCGATCTCAGATGACCCATGAAATCTGCAAATAAATAAGTATTAGTATTTGAACATTTTGTTTTTTTTGTAAAAAGTTGATATTAAAAACATGACCTGTTAGAACTGGTAATACATTTTTCCTATTCCGTCGTCTCTTGGTATTTTTTATTGAAGCTGGTTGTATGAAACAAATTTAAAGTAGTGGTGGGGGATGTCTGGTGCTATTATAGGATCAAACTTGGTGATTCTTCCAAATCTAAGGCTTGTTTTGTCTTCGATTGTTTGCTGGTAAGGGTCTGTGGGCTCACACATGAAGTTTGAAATCCTGTAGACTGGGCCAAGCTTAATTTTTTGGTCAAAGTAGTTGATTTCTTTAACATTCATGTTGCCTTGTATTGCATTGCCCTGTCAATGTACGCTTGTTGTAAGATAAATTAAAAATGTAACATTTAATTTTGATAGGGATTGAGTTTTATCATACCTCCTTGTCTATTAAGATACAGCAGTAGGCGTTTTCCTTTTTTTTTAGAGAAACCGCTTTCCTTTTTCTTGCTGTAGGTAACTGAAATCCATTTCCTGTAGACTCTTATTTCAATTAATTTGTTATAAGAGCTTGGTCGCAGCTCAGCAATTGTTGTAATGTCTGGCACATTGCTGCTTTCAACGATGGCTTTTTCAGATTGATGGGTCACTTCGCTGACTGCAGTATCTGAAGTTTCCACCATTTTGCCTTGAGATGCTTCTGTAACTGGAGTGACCACAACTTTGTCCATTTTTCTGGCAAGACATAGCATATAAGAGTATGTTAGAAACAGAAAGTGTTAAAGTAAAGTGTTGCATAAAAAAATCTTTACTAACGATATAACATTAGATGTCAAATACCGTTGGTGTTCAGAGAATGTAAATGAAGATTCACAAAAAGCTTAGCATATATTGAGCATGACAAAAGGAAATTAAAGTGGGCCAAAAAAAAAATAATAATAATAATAAAAGAAGGAAACATGGATTTGGAGTGTGATAGATACTAAACCATGGACTGATGGTGTTAGTAAAATTTTGTATCATTTATTTTTGCCAAGAAATCTTTGTAAACGATGTTTTTTGTCTCATTCGGTCTCCGATTCTGCTGCTGCTTTATGAGAACTTTTAATCCATGAGGAGATGTGGCCCTAGAAAGAGCTACATACAGCTGCCCATGACCAAAAACTGGCTCCAGAAGGTAAACACCAATTTTGTTGAGGGATTGTCCCTGACTTTTGTTGATTGTCATGGCGTAACAAAGTTTAATTGGAAATTGGTGGCGTTTAAAAAGGAATGGAAGATTTGGGTCTGCGTGGATCAAAGGAATCCTATGTATAAAAACTTTTTTGCCAACTCTTGTCCCTGTGATGATTTGAAATTCTATAAGTTTTTACATCAGTTGTGTGACAATCATGCGTGTCCCATTGCATAAGCCTCCTGCGAGAGCAACATTTCTTAGAAGCATTACTAGAGCTCCGATTTTAAGCTCGAGCAAATGTAGCGGGAAGCCTGGCAACTTAAAGGTGTTGAGATAGTCATCAGGGTACAACATCTCTGTGTCAGCACCGCTTTGAGCAAGAGGTATAGCAACATCATGGCTTGCATAAGTTATAGTTTCTCCTTCAATCATTGACAGAATATGCGAGTTAATAATGTCATCAGTTTGATTTTTGGGACAGACGATCGCTTTTTGTTGGAAAGTGATTGCTGAAGGTGTTTGCAGAGTACTTGATGAGGCGAAAAATGAACCACTTTTAGGGGGTCATTTAAGCCCGGAATTGATTTTATTTGATCAAATATTGCCCTAAATCGTTCCTTTTGTGATTTTAGGTACTTTGGGAGAGAAATCTGGAAAAGGAAGCAATTCGGACGTTTTTGGAGCATAAAAGTGAAGAAAACGCCAAAGTCTTAATTTTTCAAGCTGGGAACAGTAGGTGACGGCGTCAAGAAGGAAATTCTGACGGCGTCAAGAGTAATTTCCATGACGACCCAGTACAGAATTGAAGGCGTCACGAGGTAGAGCGTCAAGAGTAAAATATGTGACGGCCTGGAAAATGCTATAACGTGACGGCGTCAAAAGTAGATCAAGGCAGTCCGAGAAGTATTTTGGCGGCGAGATGACGGCGTCACCAATTTGGTCTTGACACCGTCAGACTCAATTTCCCATATATAGTTTTCTAATTTTCATTCATAAAAGAGAGAAGTTTTGGAGAAACCCTAAGGCCGAACTTAGTACGAATTATACAGGTTTTTCAAGGGTTCTCAGCCCTTGATCCCTTTCATGTGTAATTGAGATAAGTATTCTTTTAATTCAATCAATATGTCTATGTGTTGGTTGTCTATATCTTGTTCTTGTCTTAATTCCATCATGCTAGGCTAGATCTATCTTGTGTTTGCTTGGATCTAACGAAACCTAGATGTTAATTATGTGTTGATTACTTGTTTATGGTTGTATTGGAAGAATGATTTCGATGTTAGGCTTAAGAAAACTGGCAGATCTCCAATTGGTAACATGCTTGAACGTCTTAGGAAACATGAACTGACGTGCACTAGGTTTTATTGGTTGTATTTAATGCATGAGTAAATTCTAATGATCCCATGTTAGGAGCTTCTTAATCGGCTCGACATAGGAGTGAAGTAGGCACTCATAGGATTGGGGAATTAAGTGCGCCACCCCATGAATGGTATTAAGGAATACAATCCGTCATCCACGCAACTATAACAAGTAATTAACATGTAAAAGATATCTAGGGAGTAGTGAAATCTAAGTAAACACAACTTCTCCACTTATTGCTCACAACCTTAGTTTAATTTAGTTTGTTTTCATTTCTAGTATTTTATTTTGATTGAATCTTTAGTATTGGGTTAGTTGACTAGCAACTAATTCCGCCCAAATCCTCCGAACCCCGAGATTTTTACTTGCTTTCTAAAAAACATAAAAATACAAAAATAATCATCCCTCATCTTTAGAACTAGTATTTAGGTTGTCTAATCCTAGCGACACTATTCCTAGTTGAACGATCAATCCCCCGGTACTTGTCACTATACTATACTACAACGATCAGGTACACTGCCTGGTGGGGGTTGTAAGCTTCTCAAGATCCCTTGAGAGGTAAAGCCTGGTGCGATTCCCACGTATCAAGTTTTTGGCGCCGCAGCCTGGGGAATAGTTATTGTCTAGGTTAGAATTTCTTTTTATTAGGTCTACTTGCTAGATTCCTTTCTAGTAAGATTTTATTTTTATTTTTAGGTTTTCTTTAGTCTATCTTTTTCTTTGTGTGTTTGTTCGTAATTTCCATTGACTCTTCCGTTCACCATTATGGAGTACGCGAATCCACCATACCACCAACCACAAAGGCCATTCTACCCTATTGACATCTTGAATTTCAAACAATATCGAGATGAACCCATATATGATGCATGGACTCGTTTTAGAAATTTACTCCGAAAATTCCCTCATCATAGTTTCGCTTTAGCATCCCTAACCCGAACCTTTTACTATCGTGTTAGACAATATGACCAAATGCGCATTGAGGATTTTGCCAATGGGGACTTTAGGGAATTAAGTGCTGAAGAAGCATGGGATACCATAGAAGATTGTGCCCAATATTATTATAGGGTAGACAACCCAACAAACGTTAGTAAAAGTCAATTGAATATAAATTTCCAGGATCATGAAACAAGTTTGTTTGGGGATGAATATATTAGTGTTGAGATACCTAAGTGGTTGTCATGTAATGCCATAGTACAAGCTGAACACATAGGTGACCTTGATGTGATGGAGGATTTAGCCGAACATGATCACATTGATCAAAAAGACCTAGGTCCTATGATCGATGATGATGAATCTCAAGAAACATATGATGAATCTCTTGGGCAATTTGTATATAGCAGTCAGAATATTGAGGATGATCCATATGATTCGGACATAGAAGTTGAGATGCCTAAAGAAGTACGTGAGATACTTGGGAAAATGTTAGGGTTAGATAATAATGAAACACATGTTGAGGATATAGGTGATCTTGACACAAGGAAGGATGAGGTAAATAACACAAACCTACAAAGTACCCCACAACTCCCATCATCACTTGAGGCACACACACCTCCCTTGACTTACCCGGAAAAAGTAGAAGAGACTATAGGAACCCCAGTAGAGGTAGAACATTTGAACCAAACACAACTAGAGGATATAGGTTTGAATATTTATAATGATAACCTTACTCTTAGTTCTAGGGAAGTTCCTAGTTTTGATGAACCGGAGCCTCAACCAAAACCGTTACCTAATCTTCCATCCTTGGATGAAAATTTAGGAATTGAAATAGGTTCCGATCCACCCATCAAACCATATAGTCCGGGTAGTCTTAGGACAAAGGTAGTGGACTCTAAGCCTTGTAGAGAGGAAGCCAATATAAGAGTGGAAAATGACCTTACATGCTTACATCACCCATTTATTATTGATCACAAGAAACATTATGGGTTTAAACCGGGTTTATTAGGTCAAGATGGATCCCCAACTAGGAGTCTTTCGAAGTTGATAGAAAATGATCCCTTTCTAGGAGAAACTCTTAATCCACCCATTAACCCGATTGAATTAGGTAAGGTTATGATGATAGGAGCACAGCCCTTTGAGCATATAATTCATCCACCACACTTTCCTCACATGGCATATTTCCAACCTAAGGGTGTGTATCGCTACTTCCACCCGCACTTAATACTAAGTGTAGGGAAAACCTCCCCTATTTCCGTTAAATAAGGGTAGAGTCAGGCTTGTGACTCAAACAAAAACAAGCGCTTCTTGGGAGGCAACCCATGCTTTGTGTGATTTTATTTTGTTTGTTTGTTTGTTATTTGTTTCCGTATGCATGCTTTATTTTTATTGTTGGTAGATCATGTTTCTCAACTAAATAGTGGAAATACTTTACTTTGTTGTTTTGGCCTAGTCTTAACTCCACCTAAAAGTATTTTTGCAAAAGATAAGTGTAAGGGGAAACCCCAAATATGTTTTTAAGAAACAAACCGATCATGATTCTCCACAATATTAAATGAACATGTATATTCGTATTTGTTAGAGTCAAATGCTTGTATCGAGTCATAATGAAGTTTTGCAGGATTTTCCAGGAAGTAGGACCAAGTTCTTCCAGAAATTTTCCGGAAACTTAACATAAGAATTTCTGCAGGTCACTTCTGACGGCGTCATGAGCTTGCTCTTGACGGCGTCACGTGTAAAAATCTGGAAATTTTACCGGTTTTGTTTTTGTTGAATTATTAAGTTTTATAATCTCCAGGAAATCAGCAAACTTCATTCCACAAGCATTATATCTTACTTTGTTTTCAAGGATTTTGTAACTTATGTAGATTGCCGCCGATTTTATGCGAGGTTGCCTTGTCTGTTTTCTCAGGATTTACAGGTTATGTATGACAAGAAGATGATTATTATTCTGGAAGGGAAGCTTTGATAGTTCATTTTCTTGGAGGAAGATTTAACCTGGCCACCTTATTATCCATACCGAGCGAATCAGGGGAGTATTTGATTTCATTCTTTTTACTTTTTCACTTTTACATTCTTTACTTGAACATTGGGGACAATGTTCATCCTAAGTGTAAGGGGAGGGTAAAATGATGATACCTTACAGATACACTTTCGCTTGAGTTTGTTTGTTTGATAGTAGATGTGTAATAAAACTATGAGAAATACTTGTTAGTGTAATTTTAGCGCCAAATTTAAAATTTTTTACAACATTTAGGACTGAAACTTTAGCCATAGTAAGCGTCTCATGGATAGGAGATTGTATGACTAGCACATAATCGTATATTCAGAAAAATTTTCCACCCAAATATGTGAGGTTCGCCTTTAGATTTGATAGGAAAAGCATTTATTATTAGTGCTTATGTGTGTACCGGTAGCATTTAGATTCTAGAACTTGCGTTAGTGATGCATCCCGAGACCGCTAGTGAGACTACATTCGTGTAGTAGGATTTACTACATGATAAGAGGCATTAGGATCACCCTTGTGTTAAACCCGTATCATAATTACTTGACCATTTAGGTCATATTACTTGGCTAGTTAAGTCAACTAATTTTTCCCACACCCTTAGCGTTGTACTCATTTTTAGTACACGAAACCCCTAGTACACCCCTCCGAGCCTATCTTTTCGTTTCTAACTTTAAGCATCTTACTTAAAGGAAGAATTTGTTACACCCCATTTAAATGTACAACCAAATCGCCTTAGCCTTCCGTGTATGCGCTCATTTTTAGTGCATTATTGTTATTTGTTAAACCCTAAGTTAACTATCTAATTGATTACATGGTTGCTAGGTCGAGTCATATCCTTGTACATATTGTTTTGGGACGATTGGGACTCATGGGTAAAGTACTTATTTATGGAGTAATGGGGAAGAACATCATTTATTACCCCCATATGTACGTTAATCTTAAAAGTGCTCCAAGTGTTTTGATTTTCTTAATTCGAGTCATTAGATTAGTTTATTGTAAAGTATGTAAAAATTCAAGTGTAAGAGGAACATTCATTCCCTATGATGTATTATTTTGGATGGTAGGGTAAGAGTGTATGTCTAAAAAACAAAAAAAAAAAAAAAAAAAAAAAAAAAAAATGGAAAAATCAAGAAAAAGAAAAAAAAATAGAAAAAAGAAAAAGAGAAAAAACATACGGACTACCATCCCTTTTTATTCTATGTTCATTTTATATTTTTGTTATTTTTCATTTATTAGCTTAAGTCGAGTCTAGTCTTGGCTTAGCAACGCCATATTGTACATGTAATTAACCAAGATTGTTAACTCGCCACCAGTAAAACTTCCTTCATCCAACAAAACCGTGTATTTCATATCCCTACACCTAACGTTACAACCCTTTAAAAGACCTCTTTGATAGTTTATCCTAGGTGCTCACGCCATGTGGTGGAGGTTTGATCCTTTCCCAAGCCTATGGTAATCTATTTTGCTATGACAGGTAGTGAGAGATATCTTCCGTTTCCATATTGTAATTTATACTTTATTACACCCGAGAGATGTGAGTATCTAAACACTATTTGTGAGGTGCTAGTGTATGACCTCCGTGCTTGTCTATTGGTCTTTAGTGGAACGATTATTTGTTGTAATTACTTTTATATTAGTTTTAAATGACCCCTAACTTGTATTTTGAGTAGAATAAAAGCGCATTTGCTTGAGGACAAGCAAATCTCAAGTGTAAGGGTATATGATGAGGCAAAAAATGAACCACTTTTAGGGGGTCATTTAAGCCCGGAATTGAATTTATTTGATCAAATATTGCCCTAAATCGTTCCTTTTGTGATTTTAGGTACTTTGGGAGAGAAATCTGGAAAAGGAAGCAATTCGGACGTTTTTGGAGCATAAAAGTGAAGAAAACGCCAAAGTCTTAATTTTTCAAGCTGGGAACAGTAGGTGACGGCGTCAAGAAGGAAATTCTGACGGCGTCAAGAGTAATTTCCATGACGACCCAGTAAAGAATTGAAGGCGTCACGAGGTAGAGCGTCAAGAGTAAAATACGTGACGGCCTCGAAAATGCTATAACGTGACGACGTCAAAAGTAGATCAAGGCAGTCCGAGAAGTATTTTGGCGGCGAGATGACGGCGTCACCAATTTGGTCTTGACGCCGTCAGACTCAATTTCCTATATATAGTTTTCTAATTTTCATTCATAAAAGAGAGAAGTTTTGGAGAAACCCTAAGGCCGAACTTAGTACGAATTTTACAGGTTTTTCAAGGGTTCTCAGCCCTTGATCCCTTTCATGTGTAATTGAGATAAGTATTCTTTTAATTCAATCAATATGTCTATGTGTTGGTTGTCTATATCTTGTTCTTGTCTTAATTCCATCATGCTAGGCTAGATCTATCTTGTGTTTGCTTGGATCTAATGAAACCTAGATGTTAATTATGTGTTGATTACTTGTTTATGGTTGTATTGGATGAATGATTTCGATGTTAGGCTTAAGAAAACTGGCAGATCTCCAATTGGTAACATGCTTGAACGTCTTAGGAAACATGAACTGACGTGCACTAGGTTTTATTGGTTGTATTTAATGCATGAGTAAATTCTAATGATCCCATGTTAGGAGCTTCTTAATCGGCTCGACATAGGAGTGAAGTAGGCACTCATAGGATTGGGGAATTAAGTGCGCCACCCCATGAATAGTATTAAGGAATACAATCCGTCATCCACGCAACTATAACAAGTAATTAACGTGTAAAAGATATCTAGGGAGTTGTGAAATCTAAGTATTCACAACTTCTCCACTTATTGCTCACAACCTTAGTTTAATTTAGTTTGTTTTCATTTCTAGTATTTTATTTTGATTGAATCTTTAGTATTGGGTTAGTTGACTAGCAACTAATTCCGCCCAAATCCTCCAAACCCCGAGATTTTTACTTGCTTTCTAAAAAACATAAAAATACAAAAATAATCATCCCTCATCTTTAGAACTAGTATTTAGGTTTTCTAATCCTAGCGACACTATTCCTAGCTGAACGATCAATCCCCCGGTACTTGTCACTATACTATACTACAACGATCAGGTACACTGCCTGGTGAGGGTTGTAAGCTTCTCAAGATCCCTTGAGAGGTAAAGCCTGGTGCGATTCCCACATATCAGTACTTTTGTCATAGATGAAATCTATCAGTTTAGAGAGACCTTCTTCGTCATATTCTATGCAATATCTTTCTGGGATTTCAACCCACGATGCATTTCTACTATCTTCTTCATCAGGTTGCCCTATTTTCCCATCACCAATATCCAAAAGCCATGAAGCAAAGGACTGCGCAGAGCTTTGTTCTTCTAAGGTCCGATCTGACCGAAACAACCTCATGTTTTCTTTCAGTTTCATGAGCCTAAAATGTGGCCAAAGGTGTGATCTTGCAATTGATGATGCTATTATATCCATTTTCGGTGCACCTTTCTTCACTGGCAATGTTTGCCTAAAATCTCCTCCTAAAATGATTGTTTTTCCACCGAAGAGAATATCTGGTGAATCAAGTATGTCTCTAAGGGTCCTGTCTAAGGCTTCGAAGCACCGACGATCATTCATAGGTGATTCGTTCCAAATAATGAGATGTGTTTCTGCAAGCAGATTTCCTATAAGCGTGTTCTTTTTAACTCTGCATAGCGACTCGTCTGTGAGCTCCAGGGGTAATTTGAACCTTGAATGCGAAGTACGCCCTGATGGAAGAAGCAAAGAAGCGATGCCTGATGAAGCAATCGCAAGAACGATCTTGCCTTCTGAGCGCAGAGCACTAATAATAGTTTTCCACAGGAAAGTTTTGCCCGTACCTCCATGACCATAGACGAATATCAATTCTTGTCTATTCGTTGTGCATGCATTTACGATCAGATCATAAATTTTTTTTGCGCAGTATTGAGTTTAGGCACGGAATCATCTCTTTCTTGTGCTAGCAGTGGCCTGTTGTAGTTTTTTTCTTCCATGAGTAGGCGATTGTTTAGCTCATCTAGTAGTTTTTTCGAGGGTAGTTGGAGGCCATAATTTTGGACTGATTTGCCACAACTGGTCAACAATATCTCCAACTCATATAATATGTACCCTTGTAATTCTGCATCGTTGACATAGTAATTTGGAATCCGCACTTGCTCTGAAACAATCCTTGGAATATCGTGGCCCATTTCACTCCAAAATTTATTCCATAACTGTATAGGGTCCCCCACTTCACGATGAGTGAGGAGCTGAGCGAAAATAAATCTGAGTTCCTGCGAGGATGCTGATATACATGCCTCTTGAAGGGCGGTTTCCCATTCTTTGTCATCGCCAAGAAGGCCTAGAGCCTGACATGCAACTCGATATGTAGGATAGAGGGTTTGGTTAACTTTCCGCACATCTTTAAACCCTTTACACCCTTTCTGATGGCAGAGCAACATTCTGAAGTAGAAAAGCTCACCTGAAGTCGGGTGCACATATGCCAGGCGACCAATAGAATGTCGGTTATTTTTTCTTCTTGTAGTGCCAAACATACTCTGACGGAAACTTGAGGTAAGTCAAATGATGCCCATCCGTGTTTTCAATGTTGTACGTAAACCACTCTGTCAGTGTTGTCGTTTTCTTATCCTGGCGATTTACAATTGCTTCCAAATTGTCCCCATCCCAAAAAGTTATATATTGCATGTTTTCGAGGTGTACTTGAAGTATCTCCACTACTGGTTCCCGGCTATGTATCTGAAATTTTAGGATCCTCCAACAGGCTTCAGGAGGACATATGAAACGACCGTCAACAAAATTTTGGATTTCGTCAATGTGTGGTTTTGACTGTATTGCTGAAGTAGATGCATCACCAATAGACCTCGTTACTTGTGCAAATATTCGGTATGTTCCCTTGGATATATACTTAAACAAATATTTAATAAGCATGCTCCATCCACAGTACTCTACATTGATATGTGCTTCAAACTTTAAGCACAAAGATCGGTTATATGGTACAACATAGGTGTTGTCAAGCTTCATGCGGTTTTTAATTGCAAAAATGTTTGTTTGCCTCCTACGATAATGTACATGACCTTTGTCGTCAAAGAAAGTCTCATTGTTGTACCTCTTTGGGAAATTTTTTGTGCACTTGTCACCTTCCATACATGGTGCGTTCATGTTGGCTTTTCCACAGGGTCCGTGCATCATCATCTCGGAAACAATTGTATAGGCATGTGGATCGGCAACTGGATCAGGCAATTCTGCAGATATATACTGGTCAACATCTTCAGCATCCTGCACTTTGGTTGATGAAGATAGCCACAGCAGTGTGTGACAATGCGGTAATCCCCGTTTCTGGAATTCAATGGTGTACAAAACTGGACAGGAAAAAACATGAAAGGCAAAAAAGCCAAGGATTAAATTGACCACGCATACAGCACATAATTGACATGTGGAATTTATAAATTGTAATGAAAGATTAAATTTATAAAATTGTAAATGTAGATACCTCCAGTCACAGTTCCAAAGGGTTTTTTTTGCTTAAGAAATTTGACGAAGGCTTTTAGTTTTTGCTCAAACACTCGGCACATCACATCTGCCCTGTCGGATGTGGCTAATTGGGGAAAGTCTGCCATGTATCGCCGAATCTCAGGCCAGTTTGCATTACATGTGAAAGTTATGAAAAATTGTGGGTTTCCAAGCTCACGACAAATTGCCAATGCATCCAGATAGTGGCTATACATGTATCTCGGACCACCAGTGAACGAAGAAGGCAAAATAATTCTTGACCCAACCTCATACCCATTATGATCGCCTCTTGAGACTGCATCATATAGGCCTGATAAATATTCGCCACGAATGTCATCCTGATGCGTCCTATAGAAATCCATTTTGTTCTGTTCTATACAGCAATAAACACCAACAACGTATTACTGGAAAAGACGGCCTGTTAGAAAAAGCAAGTTGTAGCTATCATGCCTTGGGTGCAGTTGATATGTGTAAAACGCGTTCATTGAAACTCGTCGCATTCTTTCATTTGGATCCGATGATCGCGTCATTAGCTTTATATGGTATCCTGGTTGTCCATAAATGAAGATGAGCGGAAATTGTAGTGACATGTATGACTGATGAAGTTTGTTGATTCTCTTTGCTGGCCCATCTCTGTATTCGATAACAATATCATAATCTGACTCGGTTGTTGGACCACTGTCAAATACTATAGCTCCAATGGCCTGTGATGTAGGTAACTCATAACCACGTGCACCATTACCATTATAAAGTCTTACCTTAAATTCAGGGACATCATTTTCTGTGCACTTATCACGTGCTGTTCTGAATACTTGGACCAGCTCATTGTGGGTGTCCAAAAATTGTATGAGACCTTGCACGACTTCAGGATCTAATGGATTTGTGTCAGAATTTGCAAAGTGGGTCATCCTATTCTGCACTTCATTCTGGTGTCGTAGATGTATAATTGTAAGAAACACGGCTTGTCATCACCGGTAGGACAAAGTGATCCAATCTGATGGTAGATCTGGCCCGAAACTTTGAAGAAATATGGTCCTCTTCCTTGGTTGATTGTGTTGTCAACGTTTGCGCCGAATGAAGTCATTGCAAACATCTGATTGTAAGCTCTTATATGTTGGATAATAGTAGCGTCTGAAAGAAGCTACTTTATATAGTCTGGCGGCTCTGGATCAGATCTCTTATGGATTTTACCACCTCCACAGCATAAATGATACGTAGCCTCGCGATGGCCTTTTAGGCGCTCTTCACGCCAAAATGCAGCATTGCAATAACGACATCGCTCATGACAGTCCCCTAAATCCTCGTACATAGGCGACTCGTCTAGAAATTATAAACAGAATGTCACTCAAAAAAATGAAAGACAACGTATGTGAATGAAAGGCAAGCTATTCAAAAAGGGATAACTAAGGTTTACCTTCACTTTGTCGAAGATTAGATTGCCGATCACTATTGTGGACAGCGGTTCCTGTATTAGTAGCCATATGGCTTTCGAGCCTATTTCCTTGATTATTTGTCAAGAAAGAACGGCGGAGATTAAACTGTTGGCTATTATTGCGGACACTATTTCCTGTATCAGCAACTACCCGGTTCATTGGCCTATCTTCTTGAATGTTTTCTAATAACTGACTGCTAATATCTGGTGCTCCTGCAACGAAATAATAGAAAATCTATTAGCTAAAATATACATACAAAATGAAATCTGTAAAGCATTCTATTCAATTGCGATGCAGTGTGTTAGGCCAGCCATGGCTGACACTACCTGTCGTTGGATGACAATCTTGTTGCTTTCCAGAACTATAAAAATCGCTGGCTGAAGCATTTTGCGAACCACCTGTCGACAAACATTGCTGGACACGACGCGTGGTGACATCAGCCAGTGCCTTTCTTTTGTTATTTACATGGTTTGATTGATTGGCATCACCTGGCGGCACATCTGGTGTCAAATAGACATCAGTATTAGATGGTCCTACAATGAAGGCAAAGAGACGATATTAATCAAAATACACATACAAACGCGTTTGGTAAAGTCTCTGAAAGTCAACTTTGGTTGCCTGACAACATGGTTGTTGCGTATTATCATAAATAGTATTGCCTGAGTTAATTTGTAAGACACCCGGTGAGGAACACCTTTGAGTAGGACATGCTGTGACATCAGCTGCTGCTTCACCACTTTCCCAAGATGGCTTATCTGAATGATCGTCACTGTTTTCAACGGTTTTTCGCCTTTTGCGGTTAACTTTATCTGTATTTTTTAAATGGTCATGAACTGGATGTCCTATTTCATATGGTATAAGCATAAAAACATATTGTTTCTTTGTATCGCAATCGTAATCAAATAGTAACTCACTAAAGTTGCTGGCAACATTAGCTCTTTTTAGACGATGGGCACTAAAAAAGTTGGGCAGCGGTACTGGCGCTTAGCTGGTGGGAAGAGCATGACGCGCACGAACCTGTCTTGCTGTGATTCTGCAATTCCGTTTACCGAAATCCCAGCACTCAAATGGAAGACGGCGAACTGTTTGCATATCAAAGTCTAATATTACCGGGCCTGAATAAGTGCCGCCTAAAAGCATAAATAACAATTAGAAACAGAAAATGTGTAAAACACTCGATGACATAAAATTCGTAAAATAATGGAGTGTCATAAAACTAACCACAGTTAAAATCTGATGCAGAGGGTGAGCTTAAACAACCAACAACAGAAGGAGACAACGAAGTTTGGTCAGGCTGATGAGCCGCAGACCCATGCACACTTGAACCGTTGTTTGGTTTTGGGTTTCCAAGGAGTTGTTCATGGATTTTTTTAGAGTTATTTTTTAAGTTGGATTTCATAATTAGAGCAGCGAAACCGAAGACCAATGAGACAATGTGGCAAAGTTAAGCAAAGAATAACGACTAAGATTTTACAATAAGCCATGATGATAAGCAGATACATTTTTAAGTCATATGTTTTGCAAAAAAAAAAAAAAAAAAAAAAAAAAAAGGCAACGTAAGTTAGGCTGTGCTCGGGAAAAAATAGAAAGATGGTCACAACACACCATAGAGAGGACCTCCTTAAATTATTGTATTAAATGCAGGCACATATTTATTTTCAGGTAAAAGCATATTTATCACAGTTATAAATACATGATATCCTTGCACCTAAACCATGTCATTAAATTAGGCCTAAGATATTGATTACACCCTAAAAATACAGCATATCTATGCATTCAAACCACCTCATTAAATTAGGCCTAACACCCATAAATAGAAAACCATAGTGCACCCAGGTTGCACGAAACCCTAAAAACCCTAACTCATTTTGTTGATAGGCAAGAGTCAAATGCAACACAATCCAACCAATCAGAAGAACAAAGCAAATATCAATAACATATAAACACAGGAAAGCAATAATCAACCAAAAAGAACTGTTCATAGCACTGTAGTCTCCCTCACAGTTCACTGTAGCTGCAAACGGGTTGTTGTGGTCGGATCGGGGCAGCGTGTAGTAGCGCTGGCGGCAGAGTTTTAAAAATCGCGCCTAAGGCGCGCCTAGGCACTAAATCGCACGAGGCTCTAGCCTTAGGGATTTTTTTGGATCGAGGCTCACGACATGCATGAATCCCACAAAAATCACGCGACTTGGGGATTTTTGCGCCTTTGCGCCTTGGGGATTTTTGCGCCTCGGAGATGTAACGAGTTTTTGGGCTTTTTTTTCTAAATATTAAGATAAGATACACAGGCCTTATAAGTTATATGCATGGGCCTTTTAAGTCATATGGTTAGTATTTGTATGATTTGTAAATTTGAATTGATTTTATGTTTATTTTACTGACTGAAATTTTATTTAAGAAGTTACTTTGTTTTATTAAGTATTTTCTTTATGACATTTTATCATGAAAATGTGGCATTGTGCCTTGAATATTAATACGTTGCTTGCTTGATATTTTGGGTTAAATTGTGAGCTATTTTATATGTAAGTCTACAAGTGTAGGATACAAGCATATTTAGTCTGATATAGATTTTAATCTCTATATAAGTCATCAAACGAAAGAGTTGATCCGTTTGAGAAGTAACAAATGATCAATTTTAATCTTTAAAATGACAATATGTGTCATGTATTAGTATTTTAATGTTATTTTGTGTTATTTAAGCTACATAAATGGTCACACATGTTATAAAAACCTTAATGTATTTAGTGCGCCTCGCATTCATGAATCTCGCGCCTTAGAATGCGCCTCGACTCGAGGCTCTTTGCCCCCCTTTGCGCCTTAGTGCGCCTTGAGCCTTTCAAAACTATGGCGCTGGGTTTGGTTGGTCGGAGCTTAAAGTGTGAGTGACAATGAATAGGGTTTCGGGTATAACCCGTTTTGTCATAGTGGCCTGGCATGGGTCGGTTTGGCAAAAGGGATTTGGCCCAATAGCCCACTCTTTAGTATATAAGTATAATATCCAATGAATTAGCCTTACAGGTGTTTAATGTGGCAGTTTCTTTTTTATTGCTAATTAATAATTATATAGCTGGAGAATCTGGTTTTACATTTCTTGAAAGTTTTGTTGGTAAAAACACTTCTCGGTAACTTTGCTACTAACTTTTCCACATAAATAAAGTTGGATCATGAGTAATGGGCTTATGGGCTTTCAGTTTAGTTTATGGGCTTATGACTGATGGGCCCAAAAATTTTAACAAAACTACCATTAGGTTCTTCAAAACCAAATGGGCTTTCAGTTTTTTTTGCGATATCTTTTTTTGTATATTCTTAAACGGGTCAGTCAATTATCACAACGAGGTGGGCAACGGTCCCCGTGTTGCGGCGGGGCGTTGTTTCATGTCGTTGATTATTGCACGGTATTTTTTTTTGTTAAGTAAAAAGTGCGTCAGGTGTTCGGTGCGGGGTTAAAAAGTCCGGAAAAAAAAAATTGAAACGGCGTGGTTCTTGATGGCGTTTTGCGGCGGGGCTCGCTAAATATATGTTAGATAAAAGTTTAAGGGATAATCCATATATAACCAAAACAAAGTTCATAATTCCATATTTACCCAAATGACAAGTTTTCAATGCATTAATACAATGCTTTTAAAACATGTGTTGGAGAAATATGGAATTATAATGTTTGTTTTGGGTATATATGGAATTGCCCCAAAGTTTAAAGTAGTTTTCGCAAGTCATTATATAGTAGGGGGTATGTTTCGTAAATAGTGCTTTGGGCTGTTTTTTAACCCATTATATAATAGAGGGTATGTTTTGTAAATATTATTTTGAGCTTTTACCTGAGCCAAAGTGGGCTTGTTGTTGGGCAGCCGGTTGTGACGTCAATTTGACGCAAGCCTCGACGCTCTATTATATATTGTGTAATGTTCACACACGCGACACACTCATTGTTTCTCTCAATTTGAATGTGATTTGAGCAGATTAGGCTAACAAAATGCCATTTTAGTTAGAGTTATAGTTATAAAGTTTGGCACATCTGATTAAACAACATCACGTCATGCCGAAGGTGGAACATCATGTTGCAAAAGAAAAGAGCACATCTGCAAAAGCTAAATATCACCTAAGATTCAAGTAAATAACATTGATTAATTTGTTAAAATTTAATAAAAAAGTTTCTTAGTTTACTCAACATGATGCATTACATGTTGCCTTTCATTCAGCTAAATGATTTTCAGAACCAAAGGGTTAATTGACCTATTTGGGTGCAGTTTGCACACTTTACCGTTCACTTGTTGACCTTCTCGTAAAAAGGTTATTTCTTCCTAGTAGTTATATAAAGTTGCACTAAAATTTTGGTTGTACAGCTGAAAGGCTCAAAGCAAGGAGTCAAGGATAGTCCTTCGAAGTAAAATGTCTGTCATAGAAGGTGTAATTCGTATGGCATCATCATCCAAGACATTGAATTTATTTAACTATACGTAAACTTTATCAAAGTTTAAACTAAGAGACAATGGGGGTGTTTATTTAACCTTATTTCTTGGGTTATAATATTATTTCGCTTGGTTTCAATTTTATTAGCTTATATCTTAAACTTATTTTCCGGCTTATTGGACTTACCGTAACATAAATATGAAAAATAAGCCTGGGCTGGCATATAAGCCAAGTCAGATAAACTTGTAAATGCAAAAATAAGCTTTACAAACACCCTCAATATGATATGAGAGCAATACATTCACATATCTGCATTATGTTTTAATCAAAACAAATCTAATTAACTTGAAGATTTGTAAGAAACTTGTTATAGTATTTTTGGTTCAAGGTAGAGATGAGACATATTTTCAAAACGTGTACATCACAAAATCAAAGATATTCTCCACTTTTGTATGATACCCACATTTATCCAAATAAAGGAAAGTAACAACAATTTCAAAACAAGAAAGAAAAAATAACAATATTCTCCACTTTTGTATGAGACAACAATTTGTGAACTTCAGCATTAAAATCCCAAAAAATGCATTGGGGGGCCTTCATTCTCACCTCATAGATGTTTATTGTCTCATCGAAATATAGCCAAAGAACCTTTCCAAGCATTTACAATTTGCGACCTATTGAATTGCTAAGAGCCAAATCGGAAAGAAAATAAAAAATAAAAAATAAAAAATAAATAGAAACAAACAAATCGACAGCATTAATGCCTCTGTCTTAAACCACTTTTTTGGACATTTTTGCTAACTGATATACGGGGTTGCACTGTCACACATATTCAAACCTGGTAAAGCTCACTTATTTTCAAAAAGTTAACGCAGTCATTTTAAGATTATTTACATCTAGTAGGAATTGAATGTGAGATATCAGGTTTAAATGATGTTAGTCGCAATATTTTGCCCACTAGACGACCCTCAATGATCGATTAGACGATGACATCAATGCCTTTGTTGCTACTTCAGTTGTAGTGGTGAAAATTAAAAATAAGACCTCCAAATACACAACATGTCAACATGATGTTGCTATTAATAGCATAACATTTGCACAAGTGTAAATGAATACGTGACATCTATTCAAGCAAATATTGTTAGAATCTTGTTACATTACATTTAGTAAATTATCATATGTTTAAAAAGCAACATTATGTAAAATTTAATAATGACATTAAACTTTTGGTTTACACAATTTCCAACACTGCATTCATTTCACATTCTTTAATGCTGTAAAAATTACTCTACCAAACAAACAATTTCGCAGAATTTAGGGATGAAAGGCTACTATCACGCCGAACATCATCAAAGCACTCAAAATTACAGTCAAAGGGGGGTGTTTGAGATTCATTACAGTATATTTTTTCTTTACACTTTATCTACAAAAACAAGTAAGTTAATTAATGGAATATCACTACTTTATCTTATTTTCCCAAAAATTCAGCATTACTTAAGAGCAATAATTTAATGAAAGATCAAATAAAATTGATACTCTGTAGTTTTTATGTTAATACAATTAAAGCGCTTAAATGGACCACGGGTCCAACCAAACCTAACTGACGGAACACATTTCGGTCTAGTCCTCGATTGTTCTAATGTTGACCAACAAAAATTCGCCCGTTATATACAAGTGTACTTTTAAATTACAACAAACCCAAAAGTTTTGCACTTTTTATAAAAAAAATGTACCAATAAAATTAACACTTATTCTAAAATAACAGTACTAAACATAGTCTAAAATAAAAAAAATTCACTGCTAAAAAAAAAAAAAAAAAAAAAAAACAGTTTCAAACTAGTTATTTTACCTAAAAACAAGATCAATTTCAATTTGAATAACTAAAGAACACAAGTAAAAATAATGAACAATTCCAAATGCCAACAAAATTAAACCCCAATATCATCATCATTAATCATCATCATCAACATCAAATCCAAAACTACAATCATCAAATCACTACCATAACATGATGAAAAAAAAAAAAAAAGTAAAAAAAACTAACCACCTCCCCAAAACTGTTTGTAAAAAAAAAAATCTCAGCCACGTCATCACATTGATACCACATAATCAAAAATTAATAGATTCAGGATCAAGGATGCTTTTGAGACCATTCATCAATCAAACCCTAAAAAAAGCTTTTCAAACGCTAGCTTTTGACAACAGCGGCGTAAACATCTTCACATGGGGATCTTTACATTGCTTCTTCATTTCATCACACATGACGTCATCAAACATCTTCACAAAGTCATCCAAATCAAACATCTTGAACCCTTCTTCATTCCTCTCCAAAACCTTCACCACCTTTTTGAAAAAGATGACGTCACACGGGATGACCAGCCCGCCTCCATTTCTTTGGTACCCGTACTCTTCTTCTGCTTTGTTGAGCAAGGTGATGAAGACTGGGAGGTTTAGGTAACGCGTTGGGATGATGAAACGTGTGTGGTCTGGGCCTATGTAGACTGCTAGGGTTCCTTTGTTGGAGGTGGTGCAGCGGCGGCGCCAACGGTTCATGACTTGTTTTAGACGGACGATTTGGCTTATTTTGTTGTGGGGTTTGGGTGCAGTTGATGACATTGCCGGCGGTTGGTGGTGGTTGTGTGTGTGTTTGTGAAATTTTGTAAGAAGGTGAAGAGAGTGTGTCTTGGTTTAGGTGTGTGTATTTATAATACTAGTTACAGGTTTTGTTTATTTTATTTTATACTGTATATATAGACTATGCCACTATGGTATGAGAATCGTATTATATTATATTATATTATAAAAGTTATAAATGTTGAATAAAAAAAAGTAAATGTAGTTGGTTTGAGCAGTTAAATTTAAAAGTTGATTTATTTAATTTAAAGTTACAAACAGTTTGTAATGAGAAGAAAATTTATAACAAGAAGAATGAGAAATAACTATAACTACATATATGAGATGCGTCGACTTGAATTAGATGCATCTCTATTCATTTATATGCATTTCAATTAGTTTCGAAAGTAATTTTGAAGTAAAAACGATGCAAAGTAGTACTTGCAACAAATTTGACCCGCAGAGGACGAAAAATACATATGATTTTCCTAACTTGCTAAAATGCATCTAATATATGTATATGCATCTAATTTTTAGCTAGAAAATTTATTAGGATGCATCTAAAAGATTAGGGATGCATCTAATTCAAGTTGATGCATCTCTAATATGTGGTTATAGTTATTTCTCATCCTTCTCATTTTAAGAGTTATTCTCATTTGATCCTAAGGGCTTGTTTCTTTTTATTTCTAGATTAAGTGGGTGGGCCTCTTTCTCTTAATTGGTCTTAATTAGGATGAGCACCTTTTGGTTCCTCTCCTCATATAGACCATTTAACAAAAAAAGAAACATATTATATGCACCACTATCTCTCCATTAAGACTCATTAACATAAAAAAGAAACACCCCGTAAGTCACAATTTATATAGTAAATTGTTTAAATTTTGTAGGTGTAATTCTTATGTTTTTCAAAAGTACAAGCTTTGTTTAATTTAGGAAACTTTTGGTACGGATATCGTCCTTGCTCTAAAGTGAAATAAATAAAATGCTTTTTCTTTCGATGAGACTTTGCCATATTGACTTGGGGCATTTTTTTTATTTTATTTTAGAGCAGAGAAGATACTCGCACCAAAGATTTCTTGCATAGATGATGCATGGCGCTTATAAAAAGTTAAAGACTGCATTTGCAATTTGAACATAACACAAGGACGGATTTTGCAATTTACTCTATTTTATATGTCAGATTTCTTAAACATGAATTTCATATCTTTTTTTTACTTTTATGTTTAGCATTTTATTTATATTATTAAAAAAATGAATTTCATATCTTTTTTTACTTTTATGGTTAATTTTATAAATATTTAATGTATAATAATTAAATGCATAAAGTAAAATATTTTTAAAGCATGTTTATTTAATTTTAAAATGGGATATGATACAAGTAGTCAAGTACAGTATATGTTTATTTGTTTTCCATATTGTGTTGAGAGTTGTGTATGGAGAGATGTGAAAGTGGTGGTTTGAGTCAAAGAGATCTAAAAAACGTTAGAAAGTTAGAAACGGTTGGGACGTTGGGTACCGTTTTTTGGTTTGGTTTTGGGTTTGGTAAAGGTGAAATGACAGAATATTTTTTTTTTGTTTAGATTTTTAGTTAAGTGTATTTGTAAGAGCAAAAGGTAAGGTAACTTTGATTAAAGTTTAATCAAATTTTATGTTAGTGTCACATCAGTCACCAAACTTTAATAAAAAACACCCGGTATTATAACCAAACAACAATTTATAAAAACACCCTTTTTATTTAAGGGGCATAAGTGATCTTTTTTTTTTTTTTTTTTTTTTTTTTTTTTTTTTTTTTTTTTTTTCAATTCAAGTCTTTTAACCTTGCGTTAAGGGGTTAACCAAGTTCGTGAAACCTTAACCATATTTGGGGGGGGCGGTATGGTAACCAACGCCTTAACCACAAAATGGTGAAACCTTAACCAAAAATTTGGTTACCATACCAAGTGCTCTAAGTGCGTTAGGTATTGTGGTTCAAATTCTAAGTCACTTATTGTTATCACTCACATATTAAAATATCTCATTTTTATAGCTTGAGCCAAAGAGCTTCACTCACCATTTTATTTATTTATTTATTTATTTTAAACAAACTAAATTTCATTAATTCATCAAATAAACATACAATACGAAAGTTAAAAAAGCATTCGAAAATAAAAAACATACAGAAAACAAGAACCATATGAAAAAAAAATTAAAAGCAACACGAAAAAATTACAATAGCTATTTTTGTTGATCTTCTTGAAAATATTTTTTCAATATTTCGTCTTTTTTTTATGACTAAGGCTTCGCATTCCGGCAATCCGTCGGTCTTAACCGTGAGAAAAATGACTTTTTACTAGATGACTTTTTAATAGATCTCCTTTAAGATCAATTCAAGAGATACGTGATATGCGTGAGGTTATTATTTTAACCATTTAATCATTTGTTGTTAAAATTTATTGTATAACAAATATTAATTACGACTAGATTATACTGCGTAATTATGCGATTGTATTGTCCTCTATTCTCTATTTGGAAATAGAAAACTCATGGTTTTACATGACTTGTATCGAATGTCATAAAAAAGTTTCTAATATGAATGAGAATGTCGAAGTTGAAGGTGATAAGCCTACTAATATTTGTTATACGCATGGAGATTTTTGGTGCAAGGCTTGCAAAATTAGCCCACAATATGTGTTTCCAAGGTATTTAACTATTATTTTTTTATGATTCATCTGATTCTATGTATAATCCTCGTCTACGATAATTTTTTAGTCATTTAATATAACTTCAAGGTCAAGGTACGGGTCATTGGTTATGTTTGTCACAGAGGTTTCTCATTAATCAATAAGAACTAGCTGGGTAGCCCGCGCGTTGCGACGGGTATGTTTTGTGTTTTGTATTTTGTGGGTTGTACGGTGTAATTATAATTTTGTTATTTGAAGTATGCATATGTTTTACTTAGAAGCATAATTTGATTATGTTTACGGATTTTTTTGTTTCTTTTTTTTTTTTTTACGTTGCAGTTGAAATTTTTTTGGTTGTTTGTTTTTTCGGCATGCCTTTTTTTTTTATTATTATATTTTAAAGGAAACAAATTTGTATAAGAAATTTTTTGTAAGTGTATTATTTTTTGAATTTTTTTATTTTTATTTTTTGTTATTATTTTTTTTTTTTTGGAAAAACAAATTTTCATAAGGAAGTTTATGTAAAAAAAAATAATAATCTGTACAGCGTATTGTAACGTGACTGTAGCGACGTGTGAAAAAAAAATACTGTAGCACGTACTGTAGCAAATAATGTTCATGTAACAGTAAAACGACACTTGTTGCGTTGTGATGAAATGTCTGGGTTTTATATATATAGTATAATGCTCAAGAATTGTTAGATAAGCAAGAAAAAAGTGGTTGCTCATAACTATAAAGATAAAAGATCAATTATTATTTAAAAATTTAATTATTTACTGTGTTTGTTATTTGAAAATGTTGGTGATATTAAGAAATTCTCACAGGATTTTACACCGGCTTGTGGGTAAGAAGTATGCTTTTAATATTGATATTACTGAGCATAATGTCGAGATGGATTGGTACACACACACACACACATATATATATATATATATATATATATATATATATATATATATATATATATATATATATATATATATATATATATATATATATATATATATATATATATCATTATTAATAAGATTGATGCTGAGATCTTATTGTATTGACTAAAAAAATGTATCGCTATATCCCAATAAAAGGTTAAAGGAAGAACCGACAATCGGAGATATGGAATGGGCATAGGCTAAAAGGAATCGAAAAAAAAAATCTATCACAAAACCTAGAAAAGTATAGATCATTAATATCTTTAGAAATTGAATTATATTTTAAAATGCTTCTTTATCGGAAACGATTTATATTTTTCTTTAGTTATGTTAATATTTATTTTATTCCTTATTAGTCTATTCTTGTGGTTGGAAGATTAATTTTAATATTCGAGACAATTCTTAAAACAGTCATATTTGTGCACCATCACCAGCATGAACTAATTAGTCATCATTATGAACTAATTTTTGTTACATCAACAACAAAACGATAATAGAATACCCTAATTTGGTTATTCCATATTACAACATATTTTTTATCAAGAACTTACCTCCTAGGGCACCACCATTGTTGAACAGTAATACTACAGCATTATGTGTGTACTATCACAAACATTAACAAAACGATATAGAAAACTTCTTCGTAAGTTTTGTCAACTCTTTTGCAACATTCAAATCCCTAAGCATAATTATGAGGCATTCAGTAGGATTTATCATAAACGGTGAACAGTTTAGTCACCTCAATGAGAATGATTAAACTGTACTTTCTTTAAAATTTCATAAAAACCTAGATATCCAAGCCTATTTTTAACTTTCAATACATTTTGTTAAGAGTTAATTACTTAATGAGATAAAAAAAAAAAAAAAAAAAAAAAAAAAAAAAAAAAAACTTGATTTCCATCCTATAGACTTCATGGTTTTTTTCTAAAAAGGGAAAGTCGAGCAAAACTATAGTGAAGTCGAGCAAAAAAATAAAACTGGAGTCGAGCAAAAAAACGTTGCGCAGCCTTTTGGTCTGTATTTGGAATTTTTTTGACCACGGTCTATAAAGTAGATAAATAATTTCGCTTGCTCTATATAAGTCATTGGCTCTTTTATTAATGGTAATACTCAATCAATGCAAAAGATAATCTAACAAAAAAAACTATTTCAAAACCCCTGCATATATGGAGATCTAAAACTAGTACTATATATACAATTATGAAATAAGATTTACTCTTCACTAGCAGGGTACCTGCGTTGCGGCGGCAGGTACCATGCAATTAAAATTTTTAGTGAGAAATGTTTCTCAATTATATATTTTACGACACAATAGCATTACGGATGACGACAATTTTATTAGAAATGAAAAGTTTTACGCACCGAATATGTAACTATCATCCCACGTATCCTCTCGATGTTACTTTCTCCTACATATCTGAAAGAACACATATCAATATTGGAATCATATCCCATCTCGTCTTCTGCTTTCAGTACCCCTACCATAATAAGCTGGCCTTGCCTAGTAACGAAAACATCCTTGAAGCATCATACATAACCGTTGTATCTATTTCTTCTATCCTCCTCACGCCAACATTACTCCTTGGACACCCTAAATACAAAAGAAAAAAATATTAATAGTTGATTTGCATAAAACCATGCCCCCTACATTTATTGCAAAGTATTAATGCTAAAAATAAAACACATCCCCGTGATGTAGTAAGCCGCAACGAAGAAGAATTTTGCTACCGCCATTTATGCAATTCCTAACAACAATGATTCGAAACTGAAAACACAAATCGAGATATAAGAGCAAATATCAACAAATTTCAGAACCATAAATTTGATCGAAAAGTCACAGTGAAACACATTAATTGCATAAGATGTTTACACTCACATATTTTCTATTGAAATCCATCTTATACATCGAAACGACATCCCCACACTACAAAAAGCTACTGTAAACACATCAGATCGTAAACAGATAACCAATTTCAGTTTTACTTAACATTAAACTTAAACGACAAAAAACATAACTCATAAACATTGTGTAAAACCAATATCTAGCCAAATTATAAAACAACTTGAATTTGGGCTCGGATATCAGATTAGGTGAAAACTACAGCTGCTATTATGCTAACCTGTTTTGCAATACCAACATTACGACTCGTAAAGTAACTGAATCATCATACTCAAGCAAGTACTATACAAAGTAGGTCTACAAAAGCATATAACAATCATTGATACTCCACATCTAGTACTCGCCTCAAACAATAAATAAGCAAAAATATATGGTTACATTATATGCCAGTACGATTCTTATAGCACCCAAAGTAAAGTTTGCTTGCATTTTATACCCCCGGTTATTGCAAAAAAACAAAATAAGAAAGATTAAAATACAATGCATAAAACCAAATACTTTTTTTTAAATAACCTTAAATCCATAAAACAACCACATGCATGACCTAAATCCTATATCATACAACATGCAATTTTAACACAAACAGAAAACTCCATATCTTCAAAGAGGTCTTTAATTATCCAACGTAACACATACTCCACAAAATAGGCCTAAACCAAGCCTTGAGATGTTTCTATGCTAATTCCATGTTTAACCAAAAAATAACCTAAGCATGCATAAAGTAAGAAAACATGACAATGTAAAAAGTATCATAAAGTACTCACCTTTAACCAAAAATCAATATCTTTACATAAAATAGAAAATCCCACCAATCAACAGTAGCTGCAAACTGTAATTAAACCCAAATCCACCAATAAAAATACAAATAGATTATAAAACAAAAATTAGAAAGTCATAAGACTTATAAAAGCAACATTCACAACAATGACATATACAAAGCTCCTTCACACCTTATAAACGCATGTCATAAATTGTTTCTGCACTACACAAAGATCTGCAAAATTACAACACATCAAGCAAAGTTAAGCATTAAAAATAATAATAATAAAAAAATAAATAAAACCAATAAATCATCTAGCATACTGTAATGATAGAGCAAGCACAATTACCCATATTAGCAATAAGTAATGCAAAATCACCACACACCAATCAAATTATAAATTACAATCCTAAACGCTAAATTAGTTAAATTAAACTTAATGAGGTATTCCACTCATCTTTCTCACCAAAACCCTTAAAACAATTTCGTATTCGTAGCAAAAAATTAAGGAGGCTTAATTTTTCTTACATGCACCTATCAAGTGTTTGCGAACATTTGTATAAAAAAAAACCAAACAAATGAACCACCGGTTCCTTATGTAAATGATCTAGAATCAACAATGGTAAACATGTGTAGAACATGCAGTGAAGCTCCAACGAAAATGAACCACCGATTCCTTATGTAAATGATCTAGAATCTGACAACAAAAATCGATGATGGAAAACAGGTGTATAACATGCAACCAACGCTGAAATTAAGTGGCAAATAAGTGGAGAACCCACTAATCTTATTTTAATCCCTCTAAGCCGACGGCTCGGCTCAGCTCGACTCGACGTGTGAACAGTGTCGGCTCAAACCGCAGCTCTACAGTGCACCCAAGCTGACCTCCAATCTAGCATCTTCGGAACAGTGTCGGCTCCCCAAACCACTTCAATGAATGTTATATATTATAAGGTGTGGAATAATATAAATCAATACTTAGCACTTTGCATCATTTGCTTTGAAAAACACAGCTTTTACGGTAAGTCTTATCAAAAACTTCTTAATGGTGTTTATATTTGTTCTCGAGGCACTCTTACGATTTAATAATATTTTTCGAACATTGTAATTTAGTATGGATTTTGAAATTCTTTCGATTAAAATATCTTTACAACAATATATTTTGTGTTATATCGATTTGTATAATAAGCTTAATAACTTGTATTTTTCATTTAGGAGGTGTTTTAATAATGTAATTCATTGTATGTTGATAGGTCAATTTTTTAAATTTGTCATAATAAGTAAATGTGTTTGCTTAATATTCTAAGACTTTCACTTTAAAAAAGTTTCAAATGTTCTATTATATGATATAGATTACAACATTAATGACACCACTCCGTTTTATTCCACTCCATTATTAGATGGAAAGTTTCAATAAGCTCCCTTAAACATGGTCATTTTAATATAAGAAAGAAAAGAAATGATATACAATAATATGTAGCATATTATTTACCTAAAGAGGTATTGTTATATTATATCTAAAGTATAATCAGCAGGATTGCTAGGGGCAATCTATTTTTGCTACTGCCACACTCAATGGGTATGGGCCTATGAACAATACTAGCTACAGTACTAATGATCATTAGTTAACGGCCGTTATCTACTAATGGTCGTTAACTAACGACGGTCATCTTTTTTTTTTAATATTTTTTAAAAAAATAAAAGAAAAAAAAACATAGATTTTATGTAATTGATCCTTCAAGTAACAATCCATTGCAAATTCAGTCCTTCATGACTAACTTTGTAACGAAACGCAACATAAGGACAATTTCCGTAACAAAATTAAAAAAAAAAAATTACAAAAATAGTTCTTAGGGTTAGGAATCAATAATTTTATATTCAAAATTCCCACGGCGAAGAGCGGGACTTTACACCTCGTTATTACTCATTTAATGTGTATGTTTGTTTTATCGTAACTTTGTTACTTTATCGTAATTTTGTTTATGTTATTTAATGAGATACGTAACGCCTACCTAATTATATGTTAACATATAAATTGATTTCTTTTTAACTTGTGCAGTTCTGCCTTAGGGGCACAAATAAAAAGGCATTATTTATAAACAATAACTCAATGATCCACATAAAAGTACACATTTCAAATAAAACTTTTTTTTTGAGACTCACTGAGCCCTTTTTTTGTTGATCTATGTCTTCTTATCCTGTGCCCTGAGGCATATGTTAGATTACCCCGAATAACAACCCTCATCTTTCTGCCACATCGGTTTTCACTCTCCTGCGATCTACATACGACCTTCTAGGCACAATAAGACGACCTAAACTAAAAAAAACATATCCTACGAAAATACATTTCAATTATTAAAACACACACAAAAACAACGACATGACCTAGGTCGCCTGGACGACCCTCATACCCAAAACCATGACCGACGACCTTCGACAACCTTGAAGCTACAAAAAGAATGACCCTCAACTACCTTCACACCCAGTCAATTGTGCCCCTCATTGTGTGTAGCCTTAGAAAAACCCAAAGATAAATTCATAAATCGAGATGTTTGATACTTTCATGAGATCATGCTTGAGAATTGACATCATGTATAAATTATCATACGTTGTTACTGTAATTTTTTATTAAAATACAATAATAATCCACGATTAACTTTTAGAACACAAACCTTAGCCTACCCGCAATAAGCACTAAACCGATTAGGTTGGAGTCAGTTGCGTGGGGTTGTCTTTATTGTGGGTTGTGGTTTGCAGTCGGTCGAGAAGCATGTGGGTTGAGGTGCCAACCGAATAGCACACTCGGTTGAGTGTTTGTTGTGTGTGTGTGTGTGTTTTAATTAATTAAAAAAATTGTTTTTGTGGGGTATGGTTTTTGTAATGTAGGTTGACTGATTGTTTATAAAAGGTCGTATGTACATCGCAGAAGAGAGAAAACTGATTTGACAGAAAAATTTGGGTTGATGAGGGTTTTTATTGGGGTTAGCCTTAGTTACGTGTATCAAATTCACTCGTATAATTGTCTACATGAATAATACAAGATTGAATTAAACCTAACGTGAAGCATGATCGTATTAACCATATTTTTGTTTTGACGACTATATTACACACAATTTTGCATAGGGTGGGTTATAATGACTCTCTCTTTGGTTAGATTAACCTTCTCTAAAAGAGTAGGGTGTCCTTTTTTTGTATATATATATATTTTTTTTTGCTTTTGAATTTTTTTTTTATATAATGTTTTGTGTATATTATTTTGTTTGTATAATGTTTAATAAAATAATAACGTCTAATGTGTTTTTATTTAATTAACAACAACAACAATAACACGTTAAATATTACCCCATTAAATAATTACAACAACAACTGTTATTATTAAATTAAACAAAAACGTTAACACATTATTTAAAAACAACAACATCTACGAAATATGAAGATTATTCATTTCATTTAAAAGATCATGGAGCCTTGCACCCGACTGACAAGCGTGATTCTCAGGATTCCTTGCCAATTCTAACTCCATCTCCATCGTCTTTATTCTTATCATCAATAGCTTGTTTCTTGCTTCAAGCTAGTCAACCTTATTATCTTTCGCAACACAGTTTGAGCACTGCGTTGAAGAAGAGGCTTGATTAAAGTATGTCTTTGAAATTCATTCTCCACATAAAGTATCGACACCCATAGTCCTTTGTGCATGGCTGTTACATGTTAAGAAAATCATAAGAAATGTATTCTTAACAAACAAATTATTTACATAACTAAGCAAACGTATGATTATTTACATAACTAAACAAATACATATTTACATAACTAAGAAAATGTATGATTTGTTGAGACAACATGATCAAGATCTTTTTATGTTTTAATGTTGACAAACAAACCATCGAAACACATAAAATAACAAACGTTACCTCAAAATCGCCGGAGCCAATGTCTGCTTCTGGCGCGCTGCCCGCGCGTCAAAGCGCGGGTGACGCGCCAAGAGTCTGTATGGTTCCGGGCGAATTTTGAAAGTCGGCTTTCCCCTTACCCGACAAATGTGGATCTTTCAATACAGGTATGAATATGTTATGTGCTTAATTGAGAACACTCGAAACGAGTTTTGAGATTTGAGAAATCCCATTTTTAATACACCCATTTACGGGGAAACGCCAACTCATGTTTTCTAACTATCGCCTCTAGCCAAGGCTTTTCTAAACTTAAGGAGCTCACATATTTCATGTGACATCGTGTTGAAGCATCCATATGCTCATATCCCGTGCTTACGTCTTCTCTAATTACGTAACGGGTTTACTCCCTTATTGGTCAAACTAAGTCAAAGGTCACTTTGCGTAAACGCATCCTTTCCCACTTGGGTTATGCTTTACATCAAGGCAAAGCACTTAACTTTTTTGAACCAAGGTATTAGTTGAGAACGTCGAGTCGTGGAAAGTCACGAGATATGGAACTATGGATTCTCGCCGTTGTGTTACTTGAACTTATAAGTAACCTATGATTTTCTCAACTTATAATCTTAATTGTCTAAACCTTTTCTTCTTAATGACAATTAGATTATGTCTTAATCCTCTCTTAATCTCATAAGACAAAACCAATCATATCCAAATCAAATATTCTCTTACACAATCTCTTACACCCTTACATATTCCCTTACACACTACATCTAAACCATCCATTCCCTTACAACACATCTCAACCCTTTATTTCAACACATGCCAATTGTTGGAAACCCTAGTATGGCTCCTCTCATCCAAGCCATTGAATTCAAACTAAACTCATCTCAACCATCCATCCAATCTCTCCTATCTATGCCACTACATGTGATTGATCTTAGCCATTGAAATCAAACCAAAACAATCCCAACCATTGCTTCAACCTTTCCCCCCAAGCAAAGGAGGCTCCCTTTGATCTCATCCATCCATTTCAAACAAACTCATCTCAGCCCTCCATTCACCCTTTCCCCCCAAGCAAAATATATTCCTTGGAATATCCTCCTCAACCCTAACCTAAGCATGTTTGATCTTAACCATTCATTTCTAGTGAACTCATCTCAACCATCCACATTCCACACATGCCAAATTGTTTGAAAAACCAAGGGAGGCTCCCTTTGATCCTAGCCATCTAATTCAAACCATTTCATCTCAACCCTCCATCTCATTCTTCCCCCCATGCATTGTAATATTCCTTGTCATCTTCTTTCTCTCTTTTCTATGCCATGTGAGGAGATACACTTCTACCCCTTCCAAATTACCCTATATACACTTTAAACCCTTGGTAATTTGGTTTCTCTTTAAACACTTCACAAATGATTTCCAAATTGGCTATTTGAGTTGGCAAACCTTAGAATGATTAATGTTAAGGTTTTGTGTGAAGTACAATTGGGGGTTTAGCAAGGATAGGTATTTATAAGATCCAAACACCCAACACTTGGGAAAGTTTACAAAAGCCTGGCGCGTTGACGCGCGGGTGACGCGCCGGCCTCGGTAAAAATTCCCAAGTTTGGGTTCTTGGCCTATAAATACCACCCTTGCCTCTTGTATTCCTCACCCCTTGCCATTATTCTTTCTCTCTAGATTCTTTCTCTCTAAACACTCTCAAATCTCTCTATCTCTCTATCTCTAATCTTGTGTTCTTGATTTTCATACTAACATATTTGAAAGAACACATATCTTTGCAAGGGAAGAATCACAAGAACCTAATCCACTCTTGTGATTGTGTCGAGGGTCTTCTTTCTTATACCCTTTCTATTACAATCGAATCTCTAAGTTAGGATAGGACTTGATTGAACATTCATTCATTCATTCAATTATTTGTAAGGGAAGTCTTGTGTCTTGGTGACCAAGCCTAGATCATTGGGGATCTAGTTAGGGTTTGATACTTCCGGGTGGAAGTCTTAGTAGTGATTGATGAGTGCTCAAACACTCATCATTTTTGGTCAAATCTGAACTGCAAAACATACGAAAACACTCAGAAATGCATCAAAATACTAAAAATATTTCAAAATTATGTTTTATATGTTTTAGATGCAAAATGAGTAAAAACAGATGAAAAACGAACAAAGTTTGCATATTTGGCAGTTTCAGTCCCCCAACTATTCAAAACTTGACAAAACCAGTCCCTGAGCGTTTATTTTGAAAGAAAAGTCAAACCAAGTCTTTAAAAGAATCAAAAGTTACCAAATAATGATCTTTGGGTGAAAAATCTTTCAAAAATGTACAAGTTTACATGTTTGGTCCCTCAAGTTTCAAAGTTTGGCAGATATGGTCCCCGGGAATTATAAATTGAAGAAAAATGGCAAAGTGGACCTTGTGGGATTGAATAGTGGCAAAATTGGTCCTTGGGAGTAACTTTGGAGACTTGGCATGAATAGTCCCTAAAATTCAGCTTATGTCAAGTTGGTCCTTGTGTTTATTCAATACAAAACTAAACGGACCCTTGAAAAATAATAAAACCCATCACCAATTCCCAATCCACCCAATAAACCTCTTGGCCCATTTTACCAACCTTAAGCCCAAACCCCACCACACTTTACGTTTCTAATATAAAAAAAAACGTATACCACCCCCTTTGGTCAAACCTATTCCACGCCTCTCACCCACTTCATCCCTAACCTGTTATTACCCAGAGTACAAACCACCACCACCACCCTTGCTACACGTCATGTTCCTCAAAAACCACCCTCTCCTCAAAAGCTCCCCACTTCTTCACGGGTTGCCATGCCTCGTCACTTATCCACCTCCTTTTAGGCGCCAAATATGTGATCAATGGCTGTGATAATTTGAGATTCATCCAATGGCTGAGGATTTAACACAAAAAGCACAACGGGTCCAGCTCAGTTTTCATCTCAGTAAACAAAAAAAATCAGAAGATGACAAAGGAGGGGAGGAAACCCTAAAAGATATTGTATAAATAGAAGCTTTGTAAGCCTCCAAAGGCAGTAGGTGGTAGTCAAGTAGTTTTTATTTAGGTTAAGTTTTTAAAATTATGTAGTTTCAGCTTATGATTTCCTTGTACTCAAATTTTTAGATTAATACCTTTGAAAAGTACTTGTTAGCTATTTACTTACTGTTATTTATTAATTTTTATCTTTAAGTCCTATTACAAACATCAGGGGATTAAAGTTTGAAAACCAAGGCAAATACGCCTTAAAAGAGTGTTTGGAACATTTGACTTTTGGTGGTAAAAATTAGTATAGGTCAAAAATTGAATTTCATTTAGCTCAAATCTATCATTGGTAGTTGTTTTATGTAAATTTCTATTATAATTAGATAGTATTCTAGTATTTGCATCAGTTGTTGGAATTTGAAGGATTTAGATAGCCTACGTTGGATTTTATAGATCAAATTAGATTTAGGACATTTGTAACAATCAAACATACTCAAAATATGGTTTAAAAGAAGTGTAGTATTTGGTACTTAGTAGTTTTTGGTCAACTTTGCAAAACCACCCATACTCACCCATTATAACCTGCACTTCAGTGGAAGCTTGTCCCAAATGGCCTCAAACAGGTAATTTTCACGGGTTCAATTTTGGTCCTTTTGCTCCAGAAATTGGTTTGTGGCTTAAGTGCCAGCCTGTTAACAAGCTTATATTTTTATTTGAATTTTATGATTTTTTTTTTGTAGCTTATTTCAGCCCCTAAGTTACCCCCTCATTCCACTGCATCAGCTTATATGCATCCCTTGCAGCTGCTTTGATCCGATTTTTAGTTCATTTTAAGTAATCTTCATGCTTGGCTTTTGGTTTTATGGATAGTTTGTAGTATAGGTCTTATTAGTGTTGGCTTATTTTAGTTTAAGAGGCTGTTGTTTGGCTTATTTCTAGGACTATATAAGGATCTGCTGTAGTAACCAATCCTGTCCCAACTTCCTCTTTTGATCTCACCTTTTAGTTAGGATTTGGTAACTTTCAGTTTATTGTTTTGATAGCATGAGTAGTCGGCATCATAGAGTTCATATATTTCAGCTTGTTTCACTGTTTAGAAGTCATTTGGTGGCTTATTTGGGGCTGCAAAAACACCCCACACTAGCCTGCACTCAGCATACTTGCCTAACTGCTGAGTTGTCAATTTTCATAAAATATTTTAGTTATAAAAATTGTTTGTTCTATTATTTTATATCTGTTTGTAAAAAGTTTGGAAAAAATAAATAGTTTAATAAAAGGAGAGGAAGTGGGAATCGTTCCTGGGACCTCTTGGCTTCAACACAGACACAACACCAAAGGTGTGCACCATCTCCCCTAGGGGGAATTTCAATTATGTTGTTTCTTTATTTTCTTTTATAGTAGTAATGTTCCTATTTGCTTATTATTGCTTATTAGCTTGTAGACTGCTTATTGTTTAGCACTTGGACCCTTTCATATTTTTCTTAGCCTTTTGTTAACTTAAGGTAATTTCAGAAAAAGTTTTGTGATTTTCCAAAATAGTTTAGTATTTTTTATAATTAAAGTTAGTTATATTAGTAATTAATTAATAATAAATAATTAAAAACTAAAAAAAATAATTTTCTTTTTTCTAAAATTTTCTTTTATCATTAGGTTCATAAAAATTTAATTTTCATGTCCGTAGGATTAGCGTAGCTCCCGTTTCACTTTTTATTTTGCGCGCTGACGTTATTTTTAACGTAAACGCGCGTTTTTTTATTTTAAATACGTACTAGGGTAACTTGGTCTTACGTTTTAGTTAAGTTAGTTTATTTAACTTGTTTTCACTTGTATTTCCGTAGCGCAATCATTCAAATCACTATTACTCCTTTCCTGTTCAGAATCACCCGATCACAAATACGTTTTTGAATACCATCCACACCTCGTTGGGACATAACGACCCGGGGAAACACTATACTCACCGGAAGTATTGGTCTAGGGTATTTGACTTTAGTTGACTGCTTTAGCACCCAATCAAATGGCGCCGCTGCCGGGGAGGTTGTGCGCGTATTCTAGACGTACTTGAAGATTGGTGATCTTTGGATATTCGCTCATTGTATATTTATCATCCTTTTTTTTTATATTTTCATTAAAAAAATAAAACGAATCGTGAATTTTACCATATCAGATTACTCAATGATTACTTTGTGTGTTCTACGAGGAAACGATTTGGTATTTCAAAACGATTACCAAAAACATTTTAAATAAGTTTTCAACAAATACAAAAAACCCAAAAATATTCTTCCTTACCCTCTATCCGTTTGATTCTACCTTCTTTTACCCCTCTCATGTATAATTCTTATGGCGTCTCTCGGCTAAACGTGTTTTCACTGTAAAAGTCCGATTGATAACGACTATCGTTGTTTCCGGTGTATTTGTGAGAAATGTGGAAATAATTGTAGTAACAGATTTTGTACTACGTGCAATCTGTTCATAACTCCAAATTCTCTCAATGATTTACCAAATTCTTCCAACTACCCTTCACATCCCGAAATACGTGCTATTAATGACAAACCATCAAGAATTGTTCCTAACCTTTCACGATTTACGGTTAAAAGTTTGTCAAGCAAACGTACGGAGCTTAGAGCAGTGACTGAAAAGAACGACTTACCCAATCTTCACGTTCATCAAGAACAAAAACCCGAGACCATAACGGAAGTGGTGGAAATTCCTAGCTCTCAGAGCACACCACTTGTCCCACCTCCGGATTTTTCAAAATGTTCTTCGAGTCTTGATAATCATTCGAATTATTTAGTTGATTCTTTAAATGGTCAGATTCCTTCTCTAAGGCAATCGTTTATTCCTTGCGTCGGTTGTGGTGAGCCACTTTTCGGTCTACCATGTCATTGGTGCACGTGTGAACGATGTGGTAATGATATTCAAAACGGAAGTTGTTTGTTGCTTACGATTTTAATCCGAGCTTTTGCAATGAGCCACAAAACAATTTCATTTCATATGAGCATAATCCGTATTATCAAAATTGCAATGCCGAATCGTTTCAAAATGCACCAACTTCACAACAATACGGTTGTGAGTATTGTGGAGGTCCGCATTTTATAACCGATTGTCAAACTAGGAATCTTTTTCCTTGTGACAACAATTATCATGACCAACCTCCACGATACCAAACTTTTGAAACACAACCTCAACCATTTCCTCAAGAACTTTTGCAAAATGTTTTAAATACTTTAAATGATCTTAAGGATTTGGTTAACAAACCTGCTCCGGAAGAACCTCGTCCGAAGTCTTACAAACAAATACTAGCTGAAGAAGCCGAAGAAGCAGCTAGAGTAAGATTTCGAATGCGTAAAACTATCATCTATGATGACGATGATGACAATGATGATGATGACATTGTTATTATTCAAAAAGATTCATCAGTAGTGATTCCTTCCATGGATAATCTGGGAGAAAATATTTTGATAGAGTCACTAGCCGTTGATCAAATGGAACTTGAAGATTCCATAACTGCTAGTACTTTTAAACTCCCTGAGTCTACTGTTATCACACCCGAGGTTGCCACTCACTCTTGGAACATGGGGGACGAGCATCTTAGCACTGTTCCTGAAAAGGAATCGGATGAATTCATAAAGTCTAGTGTTGAGAACCTTGTCCCAATCCCAAGAGAGTCACAGGGAATTCTTGATCATGTGTGTGATATCCCTCCTCCTCTTGTCTTCCCGAATGATGATGATATGATGTTCTCCGATTCTAATGATGACGATTCGTTATCTTGTGGAGACATCAGTTATGTGGAAGAGTTACCTTCTGAGCTAGTCAACTTAGAAGATGAGAATGATGATGAGACTGACATTGAAATCAAAGATGAAGCCCTTCGTGCTACATTATTAAATGCTAGTCATCTCATCTCTAAAATTGAGGCTTTCAAAGAGAAACCTATTTCATCTCCTATCCCCATTAAGGATAGTGACATTTTCTCTGACGATCCTATTCCGGAATTTGAAGCCTTCCATTTTGATCCTACGGGAGAGAAGATTAGTGGCAGTACCACTTCTCATTCTCATAATTCTCTCCCCGATTATGAATCATTTACCTTCGATGAGTTCTCCTGTGAACTCACTCACATCAATCCCGAGTATGATTCATTCACAGTCGAGGAGTTCTCCTGTGAACTCACTCATATCATATCTCCACCGGAGTATGATAACTTCTACTTTGATCTGGACACACCCGGGATATGTCTTGATCACATGAGCTTAAATGATGAGATTCATGATGACGAATCGATGAATCCTCCTCCTGATGATGATGAGTTAGTCAAGATGTTTATCATGAATTTCTTTCTCTTTTTCACTTATCGAGTGACTTCTCCTATTCTTCACTCTTTCGGGAATGAAGACATTATCTTTGACCCCGACATCACCGCTTATAGTTTATACTATTTAGAGCCGGGTACTTATCTCATCGGTGTGGAACTTTCACGTGCTTCAAATGTTTGTACAAACATCTTTAATGAAAGTCCGATGGAGATTGTTTCTTCCACATCATGCTTCCCCAAGAACCAATGAATTCGGGGTCGAGTCAAGCTAGCGACTCGGTAAACAAAAACAGTAGCATGCTTATAGGGTTTTCACCCTAAGTGTGGGGGAGTACCCCTGCTGTGGTAACCAGTAAAGTGGAAAAAAAAACGGTGTTTCCACATTTAGCTTGTAATGTTGCCCTTTTACGTTCAAAGAGTCAGCATAATAGCCAGGACTTTGAATATTGAGGACAATATTCAATTCTAAGTGTGGGGGGTATTTCGCTATTTTAGCGAATTTTACCACATTTTACTGTCTAATACCCCTGTTTTTGGCAAAAATTTTAAAATTTTTTTTCACTTGAGTTTCAAAATTTTTGTGGTTATCAGTCCGCCATGTCTAACCGACAAAAGGATTGGCTAATCCAGGAGCAAACGGCTCTTGGTAAAGATATATCAAATCCGTTGATGGCTTGCAATTTGCCCAAAATTGTATGGTAAATCAACTTGCCATATCCAAAAAAGTGAATGAGTTGGCTATCCCGCAAGATTATGGCTTGTGGTAAAGGCAGTGGAAAAACCATAATTGGTAATCAGCTCACCAAGATGTTGACTATTCCATCAAGAGTTGGCTAGTCCAGAAGCAAACGGCTTTTGGTAAAGACAAATCAAATCCGTTGACAGCTGGTGGTTTGCTTAAAATCACATGGTTATCAGGTGGACCATAGTTCTTACTTGAATCGATACATCTGGCTACTCCAGAAGTAATGGCTTTTGGTAAAGAGATTAAAATCCATTAAGTTTTCAAAACAGTTTATTGCTAGGGACTAGCAATAGTTTAGTGTGAGGGATTGATGAGTGCTCAAACACTCATCATTTTTGGTCAAATCTGAACTACAAAACATACGAAAACACTCAGAAAGGCATCAAAATACTAAAAATATTTCAAAATTGTGTTTTATATGTTTTAGATGCAAAATGAGTAAAAACAGATAAAAAACGAACAAAGTTTGCATATTTGGCAGTTTCAGTCCCCCAACTATTTAAAACTTGACAAAACCAGTCCCTGAGCGTTTATTTTGAAAGAAAAGTCAAACCAAGTCTTTAAAAGAATCAAAAGTTACCAAATAATGATCTTTGGGTGAAAAATCTTTCAAAAATGTACAAGTTTACATGTTTGGTCCCTCAAGTTTCAAAGTTTGGCAGATATGGTCCTCGGGAATTGTAAATTGAAGAAAAATAGCAAAGTGGACCTGGTGGGATTGAATAGTGGCAAAATTGGTCCTTGGGAGTAACTTTGGAGACTTGGCATGAATAGTCCCTAAAATTCAGCTTATGTCAAGGTGGTCCTTGTGTTTATTCAATACAAAACTAAACGGACCCTTGAAAAATAATAAAACCCATCACCAATTCCCAATCCACCCAATAAATCTCTAGGCCCATTTTACCAACCTTAAGCCCAAACCCCACCACACTTTACATTTCTAATATAAAAAAAACGTATACCACCCCCTTTGGTCAAACCTATTCCACGCCTTTCACCCACTTCATACTTAACCTGCTATTACCCAGAGTACAAACCACCACCACCACCCCTGCTACATGTCATGTTCCTCAAAAAAAACCCTCTCCTCAAAAGCTCCCCACTTCTTCACGGGTTGCCATGCCTCGTCACCTATCCACCTCCTTTTAGGCACCAAATATGTGATCAATGGCTGTGATAATTTGAGATTCATCCAATGGCTGAGGATTTAACACAAAAAGCACAACGGGTCCAGCTCAGTTTTCATCTCAGTAAACAAAAACAATCAGAAGATGACAAAGGAGGGGAGGAAACCCTAGAAGATATTGTATAAATAGAAGCTTTGTAAGCCTCCAAAGGCAGTAGGTGGTATTCAAGTAGTTTTTATTTAGGTTAAGTTTTTAAAATTATGTAGTTTCAGCTTATGATTTCCTTGTACTCAAATTTTTAGATTAATACAAAATTCAAGTTTCCTTTGAAAAGTACTTGTTAGCTATTTACTTACTGTTATTTATTGATTTTTATCTTTAAGTTCTGTTACAAACATCAGGGGATTAAAGTTTGAAAACCAAGGCAAATACGCCTTAAAAGAGTGTTTGGAACATTTGACTTTTGGTGGTAAAAATTAGTATAGGTCAAAAATTGAATTTCATTTAGCTCAAATCTGTCATTGGTAGTTGTTTTATGTAAATTTCTATTATAATTAGGTAGTATTCTAGTATTTGCATCAGTTGTTGGAATTTGAAGGATTTAGATAGCATACGTTGGATTTTATAGATCAAATTAGATTTAGGACATTTGTAACAGTCAAACATACTTAAAATATGGTTTAAAAGAAGTGTAGTATTTGGTACTTAGTAGTTTTTGGTCAACTTTGCAAAACCACCCATACTCACCCATTATAACCTGCACTTCAGTGGAAGCTTGTCCCAAATGGCCTCAAACAGGTAATTTTCACGGGTTCAATTTTTGTCCTTTTGCTCCAGAAATTGGTTTGTGGCTTAAGTGCCAGCTTGTCAACAAGCTTATATTTTTATTTGAATTTTATGATTATTTTTTTTTTGTAGCTTATTTCAGCCCCTAAGTTACCCCCTCATTCCACTGCATCAGCTTATATGCATCCCTTGCAGTCGCTTTGATCCGATTTTTAGTTCATTTTAAGTAATCTTCATGCTTGGCTTTTGGTTTTATGGATAGTTTGTAGTATAGGTCTTATTAGTGTTGGCTTATTTTAGTTTAAGAGGCTGTTGTTTGGCTTATTTCTAGGACTATATAAGGATCTGATGTAGTAACCAATCCTGTCCCAACTTCCTCTTTTGATCTCACCTTTTAGTTAGGATTTGGTAACTTTCAGTTTATGGTTTTGATAGCATGAGTAGTCGGCATCATAGAGTTCATATATTTCAGCTTGTTTCACTGTTTAGAAGTCATTTGGTGGCTTATTTGGGGCTGCAAAAACACCCCACACTGGCCTGCACTCAGCATACTTGCCTAACTGCTGAGCTTGTTTGAAAGCTTCTTGTTTACTCACACTTGCTCCGATTGTTCTTTAGTCACTCTTGTTTTTGGTTTTTTAGCTTTATGATTTACGTGCTTATTTACTCTTAGTTTATTTTGTGCCCCTAAGTCGACACTTTGGATTGTTGGGGTAAGGTGGGTTGTTCAAGCTTAATTCCATTTAATCCAACTGTTGGCATATTTTTTCCCAATCTGCTAAGTTGTCAATTTTCATAAAATATTTTAGTTATAAAAATTGTTTGTTCTATTATTTTATATCTGTTTGTAAAAAGTTTGGAAAAAATTAATAGTTTAATAAAAGGAGAGGAAGTGGGAATCGATCCTGGGACCTCTTGGCTTCAACACAGACACAACACCAAAGCTGTGCACCATCTCCCCTAGGGGGAATTTCAATTATTTTGTTTCTTTATTTTCTTTTATAGTAGTAATGTTCCTATTAGCTTATTATTGCTTATTAGCTTGTAGACTGCTTATTGTTTAGCACTTGGACCCTTTCATATTTTTCTTAGCCTTCTGTTAACTTAAGGTAATTTCAGAAAAAGTTTTGTGATTTTCCAAAATAGTTTAGTATTTTTTATAATTAAAGTTAGTTATATTAGTAATTAATTAATAATAAATAATTAAAAACTAAAACAAATAATTTTCTTTTTTCTAAAATTTTCTTTTATCATTAGGTTCGTAAAAATTTAATTTTCATGTCCTTAGGATTAGCGTAGCTCCCGTTTCACTTTTTATTTTGCGCGCTGACGTTATTTTTAACGTAAGCGCGCATTTTTTTATTTTAAATACGAACTAGGGTAACTTGGTCTTACGTTTTAGTTAAGTTAGTTTATTTAACTTGTTTTCACTTGTATTTCTGTAGCGCAATCATTCAAATCACTATTACCCCTTTCCTGTTCAGAATCACCCGATCACAAATACGTTTTTTAATACCATCCACACCTCGTCGGGACATAACGACCCGGGGAAACACTATACTCACCGGAAGTATTGGTCTAGGGTATTTGACTTTAGTTGACTACTTTAGCACCCAATCAGTGATCTTTGTGATCCTTAGGTAAATCGAATCGTGAGATTCTTTTGGGTTATTTCTGAGGGCGGAATACCGTTGGTGAGTAACTCCTTCTTTGTGAGCATCGATATTGGTGAATATCGGTGGAGTGAATTGTAACGGTTTATAGTCCACCGAAAGGATTATACTAGTGAATAGTATCAGATTCGCGGATTCGCAAATGGACGTACGGATGGTATAAACCTCCCATCCCGAACCAGTATATATCATTGTGTGTCTTTACTTGCTTTATATACTTTGTTTGTGATAGTGGTTGTTAGATTATCTTACAACCACTTGGTGTTTTCTTTGGCTTAAAGTTTTTTTAAACATCTAAGAAGCCTAAGAAACCGTATTCACCCCCCCCCCCCCCCCATCTACGGTTCTACAATTGGTATCAGAGCGGTATACTCAAGTTTTTTAGCATAAGCCTTCCCGAGAAGTCGTTTTAAGTCAAAAACTTCTTTTCCAAAAATCTAAAATCCTAACTAAGATTTTTGGTAAAGTAGAGTATAGATCCATGGCTTAAGAGAACTATGTTGAGGGGTGTTCTATGCAAAGACCACCTTTGCTAGAAACCGATGGGTTTTACTTTTGGAAAACCCGATTCGAGACCTATATTAGGTCCAAAGATCTTGATTTGTGGGAAATCATCCAAAATGGCAACTTTGAGTTTATGGTGGAAGACTCGGAAACAAAGTTGTTGGTGAAAAGGCCACATATGGATCTTAATGATGATGAAAGAAGAAAGCTTGGTAAGAATGATGAAGCCAAGATGTTGATCTATAATGCTCTATCACGAAGGGAGTTCGAGAGGGTTCATGTTTGCAAGACCGCCAAGGAAATTTGGCACTCTCTCATCATCACTCATCAAGGCAACTCTCAAGTGAAAGATTGCAAGATCGATTTACTCATACAAAAATTTAAGAAGTTCTCGATCTCGGATGAAGAAACCATTAATAATGGGTACACAAGGTTCAATGCTATAATCACTAGTCTCACGGCTCTTGATCATAGCTTCTATAACAAGAACCATGTGAGAAAGTTTCTTCGAGCACTTCCGGTGAAGTGGAGGCCAAAGGTGACAACCATAGAAGAAGCCAAGGCAAGTACCAAAGACAAGAAGGACAAGGCAAGTACCAAAGACAAGAAGGAGAAGGTTAAGTCTTTGGCTCTTAAAGCTAAAGTTACTACTACTCAAACTAGTAATGATAGTGATGGTCAAGAGGATAGCAATGAAGAAGATGATATGGATGACAAAGAGTATAATCTTATGGCTAAGAACTTTCGGAGGTTCTTTAGGAAAGGTGGTAACTTTGGAAGAAGAAATCGGTTTGGAAACCGAGATAATGGCGGAAGGAACAATTTTGGGGGGAACCGAAGTGGTGATAACAACAAGGTTGTTGAAAGCTTGAGACGTACCCAAGGATGCTACAATTGCGGAAAAAAGAGTCATTTCATCAATGAATGCCCTAAGCCTAGGGTGAACAAGTCATTCGTTGGAGGAGCGTGGAGTGATAGTGAAGATGAAGACCAACCAACAAATGACGCTACGTGTCTTATGGCTCAAGAAAATTTTGAGGTATCTCTAAACCCTTCATCTTCTAATAACTTAGATACTATCAATTTGCAAAAGGAGAATGAGGAACTAGTTAAGTTTAATGATAATTTTAGAAAAACCCTTGATAAAGCTCTCAAAGAAAAACGTCTTCTTGAACTAGAAAATGTTAAATCTAAAGAAAGAGTTTGTGAACTTGAAAGTAAAGTGAAAACACTAGAACATTGCAAAGGGATGATTGAACCTTGTAAAAATTGTGAAGTACTCACTCTTGAGGTTAACTCTTTGAATGAAAAGGTGTTGGAACTTCAAAAAGAATCACTAAGCTTTTCAAAATATAAAAAGAGCACAAATGATTTAGAAGAACTAATAAGTCGGCAAAAGGTGTCTCAAGATAAGGGAGGTCTTATATTTTTAAACAAGGTACAACCACTCCAATAAGCCTAACAAAACCAATAACATTTGTAAAGGCTAAAGAAAACGAGGCTCCAAAAATCCCCAAGGCTGACGCGTCAACGCGCCAGGCCTCTGAGGAAAATTGGATCTCCATTAAACAATAACAATAAACCAATTACTCCTCAAGCTCCTCTTGTAAGTACTCGAGGTAATCAAGCTCCTATTGCAAAAAATACAAAACAATTTTCTAACTCAAACTCTCGTAATGGACTTGGATACTCACAACCTCAAGTAAATCATAGATCGTTTTTTCATACATCTAATATGAGATCTTCTACCTCATACAACCAAAGACCATCTTTTCAAAATAACCAAAGAAGAAATTTCTCTAACTATGATCAAAGGTCTTCTCAATACCAATACAAAAATTACCAAAGGAGAGACAACTCCTATTCAAACCAAAACTTCTTTAGACCTCAAACATATCATAACTATAGACCAAGTTATCAAACTCAAAATGACTATCAAAAAATTACTTGGTCCGCCTTTTCTAAATTTAATATTGAGAAATTATGTGTCTTGCTTCAAGACCCAAGAATGTTTAACTTGGGCACTTTAAATGCTAACCAAAATGGACCCAAGAAACAATGGGTACCAAAGGCATGAGTTGTACTTTTGTTGTAGGTCTACCTCAAAAGTGATCTACAACCGGATAAGTGGGTAGTGGATAGTGGTTGCACTAAACACATGACTGGGAATAGAAGATTGTTCACATCATACACGGCGTATAATGGCAATCAAGTCATTTTTGGAAGCAAACTTAACGGCAAAATTGTCAGCAAAGGTAATGTCCTTCATGACTCCATAGAAATCTCCAATGTTGAGCATGTTAGGGGTCTAAGTTTCAATTTAATTAGTGTAAGTCAATTATGTGATGATGATTGTGAGGTCAAATTTACTAAGGTAGATTGCACTATTAGTAAAAATGGTGTTGTGTTAGCAAAAGGTCATAGGAGAAATAACTTATATACATGCAAGTTGGGTGATAACTCTAAGCAACACATATGCCTTACGTCCATGGTGGACAACTCAACGCTTTGGCATAGGAGGTTAGGTCACGCCAATATGAGGTTAGTCCAAAACCTAGCTTCTAACGAGCTAGTACGGAATCTACCAAAGTTGAGCTTTGAAAGGCATTTTTGTGACACATGACTAGGGAGTCAAGGACAAACCAATAATAGGAATAAAAAGGAAGTGACAACTAGTAAAGTTTAGAATTAATTCATTTAGATTTGTATGGTCCATCTCCGATCCAAATTTATGGAGGTAACTTCTACACTTTAATGATCATAGATGATTATTCGAATTACACTTGGATATTATTCTTAGAAAACAAGGATGGAGTTTTAAATAAATTCAACATTTTGAGAAAGAAACTTGAAAACCTACTTGATTGTTCAATTGTTTCAATTAAAACAAATCATAGTAGCGAATTTGATAAAATGCAATTTGGAACCTTTTGTGAACAACATGGAATATCTTATAACTTATCGGGCCCGTTCACTTCTCAATCGCATGAGATTGTTGAAAGAACACATCGTAAGTTAAGAAAGATGAGTCGTGCAATGCTTGACGAGCAATCTGTTCCACAAAAGTTTTGGTGTCATGCCCTAGATACCGCTTGTTACATTTTTAATAGAGTCTACATAAGAAAGATAATTAATAAAACACCTTATGAAATACTTAGGAATAGAAAACCATCCCTAGAGTATTTTAGAGTATTTGGTTGCAAAGTATTTATACTTAACACCAAAGAATATCTCACCAAATTCGACCCAAAGTCGTATGAAGGTGTGTTCCTAGGATACTCTCAAACTAGTAAAGCATACTTAGTGCTTAACAAGGAAACAATGAGGATTGAGGAATCTCTCAATGTGACCTTTGATGAGAGCATGCCCGAGCCTAGATCATCTCCTTCGGTAGAAGATGATGTGATCAATGAACCTTTAGTTCAAGATCAAGAAAGGTCGCCAACATTACAAGTTAATGATTCAGATGAAGGCAATCATAAGGAATTGAGAGAAGCGAGGGGTCATCCTATACAACAAGTCATTGGTGACTTGAATAAAAGGACACTTAGGTCACAAATCAAACAAGTCTTAGTTTTGGCATGACATTTTTCAAAAGTCCAAATTGCTTTGAGATAGGTTTTGATGCTAAAATATGCATCTTAGGAGAACAATTTTTAGGTGCTCTTAGAGCTTATGTGATTAAGGATTATGTAGAGGCATGGATGGAAGATCAAACAAATGTCTTCCAATAGGAAAGATATGTATCAATTCATTATTCAAATTATGATTGATAGGTATCCAAGATTCTACATGTCTATACTATGTGCTTGAACAAGAAAACTTGACACAAAATTATCTTGATTCATCTTGAAAATTTTGTCTTAGATATGACGATTCTTCACAACTCACACTTGTGTTCAAGATCTTGTATCCAATTCATCTTGTTCTCCTTATGTGATAAACTACATGTTGCATGTTTAAATTAAATTGAATAGTACTATCTTGCAATAATTAGTTGCTTGTAGTTTCATGCATATGTTTAAATGCATGCATGATAAAATTATGTGTACTATCATCTTATTTTATTCCTTACATCATCACATGCTTAATGAAATATTGATACATGATTTAGATGTCTTAGCTATCTCCTCAAGCATCTTTGTAGTTGAACTCATCATGAACATGAAAGACTAGTCTCTTTATTCATACCTACCACCCTTCTTCCATCCTATATAAATCACATTATTTCTTGCATCTTCACGTACTTCTTGTTTTTCTTTCAAAACTTATATCACCTAGAAAATTCTTCTCTCTAAAATGAGTAATGCTTCAAAAAATGACTACAAGGGTAAGTCCATTGTGATTGATGAAGAACCAAATGATGAATGGGAAAATCCATCATGTATGATGATGAAGCGAAAAATGAACCGTTTTTAGGGGGTCATTTTAGCCCGGATTTGAATTTATTTGATCAAATATTGCCCTAAATCGTTCCTTTTGTCATTTTAGGTACTTTTGGAGTGAATTCTGGAAAAGGAAGCATTTTGGACGTTTTTGGAGCATAAAAGTGAAGAAAACGGCAAAGTCTTAATTTTCCTTGCTGGGAACAGTACCTGACGGCATCAAGAATCTTCATGTGACGGCGTCAAGAGTAAAACAAGAGTTGGAAGTGGTGACGGTCTAGAGAAAACGTGACGGCGTCACGTATGGCCGTCAAGGTTCAAGATATGGTGACGGCCCAGAGTAATATTACACATGACGGCGTCAAATCTGGATCTAGGCAATCCGATATCATTATGGGCGGTGAGTTGATGGCGTCAGAAATTCCTTCTTGACGCCGTCACCCTGTAAAATCTATATATAGTTTTGCAATTTTCATTCATTAAAAAAGGAGAAGTAGGGTGTAACTTTGGAGAAACCCTAGCACGAATTTTACTGTTCTTTCAAGGGTTTTTACCCTTTGAAACCTTTCATGTCAATTTGAGATAAGTACTCTTTCAATTCAATCAATATCTCTATATATTGCTTGAATATATCTTACGCTTGTCTTGAATTTAACATGCTAGGCTAGATCTCTTGTGTGTTTGCTTAGATGTAGTGAAACCTAGATGTTAATTATGGGTTGATTGTTTGTTTATAGTTGTTACGGATGAATGATTTCGATGTTAGGCTTAAGAAAACTGGCAGACTTCCATAGGTGACATGCTTGAATGTCTTAAGAAACATGAACCAATGCGTACTAGGTTATTATGGTTGTATTTAATACATGAGCGAATTCTAATGATCCCATCTTAGGAGCTTCTAGCAGGCTCGACATAGGAGTGAAGTAGGAGCTTATAGAGTTGGGGAAGTACGTACGCCACCCCACGATTGGTATTAAGGAATATAACCCGTCATCCATGCAATTGTAACAAACTATCAACCTGTAAAAGATATCTAGGAAGTAATGAAACCTAAGTAAACACAATTCTCCCCATTATTGTTCATACCTCTAGTTTAATTAGCTTTATTTTCATTTCTGTTATTTTATTTTGATTGCATCTTTAGTTATTGGGTTGACTAGCAACTAATTCCGCCCACTCTTCCAATACCTGAGATTTTAATTACTTTTATAAAAATACAAAAATACAAAAAGAATCATCCCTCACCTCTAGATCTAGTTTTTAGGCTTTCTAATCCTAGCGACACTATTCCTGAGTTGAACGATCAATCCACCGGTACTTGTCACTATACTATACTACAACGATCAGGTACACTACCTGGTGGGGGTTGAAAGCTTCTCGAGATCCCTCGAGAGGTAAAGCCTGGTGCGATTCCCACGTATCATATGGATAATCAAATACTTAGGAATTATGTGATGAAATGTTTGTGGAGTGATCCCATATGGTACAAAACGGGGTACCCTCTCCCTCCCAAACTTGATGCTTCAACTCATGACCATGCACGTAGGTGTAAATGTTGTGAGAAAATAATCAAGATTGAGAATGATGTTAAGGATCTTCAAGAGGAGATGAGGGAGTTGCATCTTGCCTACAAGAACAATTTCATGATGTTAACAAATGTTGTGAAAGGTCTTGCAAAAGTTGCGGCTCATAAGCGCAAGAAATAAGGGCACTTGGGCAACTTTTGTTGTAGGTTATGTGTAGTATAGTTAGTCACCATATAATATTGTGCTTGAATAAGGTGATTGAAGAATGTGTCTCTAACTTGTATTAGGAATTGTCTTTGTTGTATGCTTTATGCTCTTCTATGTGATATAAAATGTATTATGGGTTATATGTGAAAATCATGTTTAGTTCATCTTCATTTTTATATAGTGCTCAATATTTGGATAGTGGAGTCATCTAGGACACATATATGGGACAAATACATACATATATATATATATATATATATATATATATATATATATATATATATATATATATATATATATATATATATATATATATATATATATATATATATATATATATATATATATATATATATATATAACATTGTGGACTAACCCATGTTGCAAGTCTCCAAATGGTAACCTAACCCATTTTGAAAACTTTCACATGTGAGGATTTCTTTGTTGGTTGCATGTTGTGATTTCTATGTGTAGCTAGGCCACTGCAAAGGTGAGGCTCTTGACCCATGGATCCCCGCCTTGTAACAAGGGGGAGCAATGATCTAGGGGGAGCTATGTTCAAGGGGGAGCACATTCGGTCCCGCCTTTTTGATTCGACAAAAGGGGGAGAAAGAAAAGCAAGAAGCGTGAAGACCATTCAAGTAATGTTAAAGGCTTCACCAATTTACAAGACAAAGGTCAAGACGCAAGCTACACCAAAGGGGCGCTTTGTCTTCGCTAAGTTTGGTAATTTTATTTGCTTTCGGTTTTTATTTGTCATCATCAAAAAAGGGGAGATTGTTGAGGCAACATGATCAAGATCTCTTTATGTTTTAATGATAACAAACAAACCATCGAAACACATAAAATAACAGACGTTAGCTCAAAATCGTCGGAGCCAATGTCTGCTCCTGGCGCGCTGCCCGCGCGTCAACGCGCGGGGTGACGCGCCAAGAGTCTGTATGGTTCCGGGCGAATTTTGAAAGTCGGCTTTCCCCTTACCCGACAAATGTGGATCTTTCAATACTGGTATGAATATGTTATGTGCTTAATTGAGAACACTCAAAACGAGTTTTGAGATTTGAGAAATCCCATTTTTAATACACCCATTTACGGGAAAACGCCAACTCATGTTTTCTAACTATCGCCTCTAGCCAAGGCTTTTCAAAACTTAGGGAGCTTACATATTTCACGTGACATCGTGTTGAAGCATCCATATGCTCATATCCCATGCTTACGTCTTCTCTAATTACGTAACGAGTTTACTCCTTTATTGGTCAAACTAAGTCAAAGGTCACTTTGCGTAAACGCATCCTTTCCCACTTGGGTTATGCTTTACATCAAGGCAAAGCACTTAACTTGTTTGAACCAAGGTATTAGTTGAAAACGTCGAGTCGTGGAAAGTCACGAGATATGGAACTATGGATTCTCGACGTTGTGTTACTTGAACTTATAAGTAACCTATGATTTTCTCAACTTATAATCTTAATTGTCTAAACCTTTTCTTCTTAATGACAATTAGATTATGTCTTAATCCTCTCTTAATCTCATAAGACAAAACCAATCATATCCAAATCAAATATTCTCTTACACAATCTCTTACACCCTTACATATTCCCTTACACACTACATCTAAACCATCCATTCCCTTACAACACATCTTAACCCTTTATTTTCAACACATGCCAATTGTTGGAAACCCTAATATGGCTCCTCTCATCCAAGCCATTGATTTCAAATTACAACACATCACAACCATCCATCCTACCCCTCATCTCTATATCATCACATGGGTTTGATCTCAACCATTGAATTCAAACTAAACTCATCTCAACCATCCATCCAATATCTCCTATCTATTCCACCACACGTGATTGATCTTAGCCATTGAAATCAAACCAAAACAATCTCAACCATTGATCCAACCTTTCCCCCCAAGCAAAGGAGGCTCCCTTTGATCTCATCCATCCATTTAAAACAAACTCATCTCAACCCTCCATTCACCCTTTCCCCCCCAAGCAAAGCATATTCCTTGAAATATCCTCCTCAACCCTAACCTAAGCATGTTTGATCTTAACCATTCATTTCAAGTGAACTCATCTCAACCATCCACATTCCACACATGCCAAATTGTTTGAAAAACCAAGGGAGGCTCCCTTTGATCCTAGCCATCCAATTCAAACCATTTCATCTCAACCCTCCATCTCATTCTTCCCCCCATGCATTGGAATATTCCTTGGCATATTCTTTCTCTCTTTTCTATGCCATGTGAGGAGATACACTTCTACCCCTTCCAAATTACCCTATCTACACTTTAAACCCTTGGTAATTTAGTTTCTCTTTAAACACTTCACAAATGATTTCTAAATTGGCTATTTGAGTTGGCAAACCTTAGAATGATTAATGTTAAGGTTTAGTGTGAAGTACAATTGGGGGTTTAGCAAGGATAGGTATTTATAAGATCCAAACACCCAACACTTGGGAAAGTCTACAAAAGCTTGGCAGCGCGCTGATGCGCGAGTGACGCGCCGGCCTCGGTAAAAATTCCCAAGTTTGGGTTCTTGGCCTATAAATACCACCCTTGCCTCTTGTATTTCTCACCCCTTGCCATTATTCTTTCTCTCTAGATTCTTTCTCTCTAAACACTCTCAAATCTCTCTATCTCTCTATCTCTAATATTGTGTTCTTGATTTTCATACTAACATCTTTGAAAGAACACATATCTTTGCAAGGGAAGAATAACAAGAACCTAATCCAATCTTGTGATTATGTCGAGGGTATTCTTTCTTATACCCTTTCTATTACAATCGAGTCTGTAGGTTAGGTTAGGACTTGATTGAACATTCATTCATTCATTCAATTGTTTGTATGGGAAATCTTGTGTCTTGGTGACCAAGCCTAGATCATTGGGGATCTAGTTGGGGTTTGATACTTCCGGGTGGAAGTCTTAGTATTGATCTTTGTGATCCTTAGGTAAAGTCGAATCGTGAGATTCTTTTGAGTGGTTTCCGAGGGCGGAATACCGTTGGTGAGTAACTCCTTCTTTGTGAGCATCGATATTGGTGAATATCGGTGGAGTGAATTGTAACGGTTTGTAGTCCACCGAAAGGATTATACTAGTGAATAGTATCGGAGTTGCGGATTCGCAACTGGATGTACGGATGGTAAAAACCCCCCATCCCGAACCAGTATATATCGTTGTGTTCTTTACTTGCTTTATATACTTTGGTTGTGATAGTGGTTGTTGGATTATCTTACAACCACTTGGTGTTCTCTTTGGCTTAAAGTTTTTTTAAACATCTAAGAAGCCTAAGAAACCGTATTCACCCCCCTCTACGGTTCTACATGATTATTTACCTTTGATAAAGGACATGCATAATACGGTATCCCATAAGTATCTTTTGTACGGGTTATTCTTTCTATAATGAATCATCTCTCACATCGAAAAAAGAAAGGATTTATGCGTTCCACCTGACCAAAGAATTTGCATAATAATTTACAACATCAATCAATAATGTTATTACTAATTTAAAGGTTTCTGCAATTAAAAAAAATCGTTCGAATTACATAAATAAACATTTGAGTTCAAAGGTTTCTCAAACAACATACCCTATAACATAAATCAATAGTCATTTACAATGTTTTGTCGGTATAATTATTTACAATATAAATCAGTAATCATTCACTATGTTTTGTGGTTATCTCTATTATTTACAACATAAATCAGTAATCATTTACAATGGTTTGTCTGTATAATTATTTACAACAAGTTTAGTCGATGGGAATATAATGTTTCCCATTGCGATGCATTTTGGGATGTGTGCCTCCTCCATTGTGTGTGGAGATGCGGAAGTGGAAAATCGTTGTCTAGCGTCAGACAAACGTAGTGACCGCATCGGTCTGGCCCTACACATGCTATCACAAGGGGGTCAGTTCTTTGTGAGAAGTTAGGACCAAAAAAAAAAAAAAAAAAAAAAAAAAAAAAAAAAAAAAAATCAGAAAATAGGTGTTCCAACCCCGCAGGGATATCAATAAATACAGGTCAGTTAATCCGTGTTGCAATAACCAACCCCGTGTCTGACATCTCCATATAGCGATCTACCGGTGGATTCTGTACCCTTGTTGAATCTGCACTTGGACAACCCTTGTGGAATCTGCACTTTGGTTTTAACTTTGTGTTTCACTTTTGGTTTTAAGGCGATGACGAATGGTTTTCTAAAAACCGAATGGATGGCAAAGTGATAATTTTGATCACTTTCGCAACCTTCAAATCCGAGCCTTACTAAAAATCTACATTTTTTTCGATTACGTTTTCAAATCTGAGCCTATAAGGCGATGGCGATTATAAGTTATTGTAATCTGCAGTTTGTGTATCTGCACTTTGTGGTTCTAGTGTAATATGCACTTTGTGGTTTTAGTGCAGATTATAAGTTTGTGTAATCTACACTTTGTGGATTTAGTGCAGATTATAAGTTTTTTGTAGCAATGTTTTTTTATTTATAACAACCTTCAAATGAAACTGAAAAAAAAAAAAAGAAAAAAAAAAAGACAAAAAAAGTTGACAAAACATTGAAAAAAAAAAGAAAAAGAAAAAAGAAGAGTTAGTATCCCTTGAAATGGACAAAAAAAAGTTGACATAACAGGGGAAATTTTTTTTTGACAAATCATGGAGAAAAAAGAAAAAAAAAAAAAAAATATGGGCAAAAGCTGAAAAGTACCCTCCAACTAGGGAGGGTTTTGCCAGATTACTGTATGCTAAGGAGTAGAACCCGTTCTTATAACATAACCTTTTTGCATAATAATTTTATTTGTTAAAAGATGTGCCAAAAAATCTCGAAGTAACACGCGGGTTTTATGAACCTTGATAAAATCTTACACGGAGTATATTACTCCATAGTATATTTACCTAGCAAGAGTCGGAGACTGTTCTCAAAAGTATTCAAAACCCATCGTGCATGCCACGTACGTAAAGTTTTCGGTCACTACTCCAATAACAAAGATATAGTATCGAACATGTTTTTGATTTTGTAGTACACAACCGTACTCACACATTTGACCTCTCAAAAATAGAGATTGCGACACCAATTGTTTCAGCACACGTAATACTCCATTTAGTTGGTCCAAAAGATTCAAATTTTCCCAAATGGTTTTATAATTTTATAGTGTTGGAGTAAATGACTTTTCGTAAGTCGAAATGACGGGTCATTTTACTGTGGATGTAAATAGCGAATTTAGTAATGCATGACCTTCTAGTTTTACAGACAACGTACTTTAGGTACACCCACATTAGGAAAATGCTTTTATAAACAATTTTTTTTTTATATATATATACTCGCTGAAATAATCTTTCTGACTTATACTTATAGCCTTATAGGGTGTTTGCCATCGTAGTTTATTAGGAGTACGCATTCCTTGAAAAATAAGCTCCACAAACCTTTTTTATTTGGCAGACAAGTTTATACAAGAACTTCAAATACTTTACTTTAGTTTTTTTCTTTCAAATACAAATAAGTTGACGCAGGGCCATTCCATTGATTTGGGTGGCCCAGTGCGAAATCACAAATTGGACCCACATAAATCACGAAAAGTTAATTATTATAGAAAATAAAAAGTTCTTCGACATTACACAAAACAGTAACAAAAGTCAAATTCTATGCTACAAAAAAAACTACAAATATTTAGAATGTTACTAAAGCACAAATACAGCTTTACTCTACAAAATTAATAGATATATACTAAATTGGGGGCCCCTTAAAAAGGGGGCCCGGTACGGTTGCACCACTTGCACACCCTAATCGCCGCCACTGAGTTGACGTATGCTTTCAACATCAAAGTACGGTATTTCCAATATGACTGGGTGTTTGGTAGAGAGAAATGGAAATTACTTAATTTTCTTTTTTGGTACCTAAAGAAATGATAAGGCGTAGAGATGAAATTTCTCTAAAACTGATTCCTTTGTAGTTGTATTTCCATCCGTACAGGAAGGGTTTGGGTTATTTACGGAGAATTAACTACCACAATAAGGGACTATAAATAGTTAAATACACCATATCACGTGCATCTCACATTCCACACAAACGTGTTTTAAGGGAAGGAAATTTGCATATATATATATATATATATATATATATATATATATATATATATATATATATATATATATATATATATATATATATATATATAAGGTTGAGATCAAATAAAAAGAGGATTTTTGGTAAAAAGAATAAGAAGAATTTTTGACCCTTGATTTAAAATCAATGGATGAGATTAACTTTCATTATAACTAATTATTAAGGGTATGAAAGTAATTTTACATGCTAACTATAATCCTAACAACCTATCTAATAAACATCGGTTTTTCTTCTTCTTTCCTCCACACCAATACACACACTTCCATCTCTCCCCTACACAATAAAACACACAGTTTCCCTCCACAAATAAACTCACAATCCAGTTTAATCCATTAGGGTTTGTAAAATTAGGGGTTTATAAAACCAATCAAATCAGGCTTCTCCAAACCATTCCACAATGTTCAATCAAATTAGGGTTTGTAAAACCAATTACTATCTTCAGCGAATTATTAACCGGGACTCAATTAATTGCATTCGTGTTTGTATTGTGAAAAATTGTTGAGTACTCGTAACTAAAAAGCTCAATCAGTTCCGGATGCCATCGATCCATAACAATGAGAATTGTGGTATGTGTGTTTATGCGATTTTATGATTAATATGTATAATTTTTAATTAAATAACTAAGAAACAAACATTGATTTGGTTGATTTGTTTTGCTATGGTGCATCAACTATAGCTTTTTCTTTTGTAATTAGTGTGTTTGATAAACAATTTTGTGCTATTAGTGTAACCGGATTCATATTTGTGTTTTTAGTAGTATTTGATAGGAAAATTAGTGAATTTGGTACATAAATTTATGTTATTAGTGTACTTAATATACATCTGTATGTATCCATAGTAAAATTGTATGCGCACATTACTGTTTCAATTGTATTTAATATAAAGTGTGTATTTTTTTAGTGTAATTTGATGAAAATATGTATTTTGTAGTGAAATTTGATGCACAAATTAGTGTTCTTGTTGTATTTGATCCAAACTTATATATGTAGTAGAAAATTGATGCAAAAATTAGTGTAATTAGTTTTTAATACATAAATGTGAGAAATTAGTGTTAGTGTTCATCTAATTCTGTGTTTATGTTGGAATTTGAGCAAGATTAGTATTATTAGTTTAAATTGACATATAAATTTGCTCATAGTAGAATCTGATGTACAAATTAGTGTAATTTGAAAATAAGTTTGTATGTGTAGTAGAATCTGATGTAAAATTAGTGTATTTGTAACGCAAAATTTTCCTATTAGTGTTTTTTTAAGGAATTTTGTTTATTTATTAAAATTCATGCACAAATTAGTATTATATAATATTCAGTACATATTTTTTGCATTATTAGTGTGATTTGATCAAAACTTAATTTTTCGGGAATTTGATGCACAAATAACAGGTATTGGTGTACTTAATATGTAATGGAATTTGATGCACAAATTAGGGATTTTGAGATATGAATTTGTGTCATTAGTGTACTTAATATACATCTATATTTTTATGTAAGTTTTATGCACAAATTAGTGTTTTCATTGTATTTAATATACATCTATATTTTTATGTAAGTTTTATGCACAAATTAGTTTTATACATCTATACTTTAATTTGATGAAAACTTGTATATGTAGTGGAATTTGATGCACAAATTACTGTTGTTGTTGCCTTTGATGCAAATTTATATTTGTAGTAGAAATTAATGCACAAATTAGTGTTATTAGTTCTAGAAAATATGGATTACTTGAAGAGAAGAGGCACTAAGGGTTGTTTGGGTCAAGATTACTTGAAGAGAACCAAACAAGATGGATTAATTGATGTTGCCAATAGGAAGGGTAAGCTTTCGGGTTTGTGGGTTCATCTTGTTGCTTATGGATAGCATGTGTGCGCATGTTGTGTTGAATAACATATTTTCAATGAGAAATTTCATCTACTGCGTCTATCTTCGACTTGTGCTTTTACCTTGTGTACTGATGTTAAATAATAAATCTTCATCTTTTTCGTATGTGGGAGCGAACGTGAGTTATATTTTATGATTCCATGAAGCAATTTGTAGTCATATGTGTCTTAAACCATTGTGGTAATTACTATAATGTGTATAGTTTATCATTCCCGTTAATTATTTGTAATTATTATTATTGAACTACAGATGGGCCGCTGAATGGACCGAGAATCAGAATTGGAAGAGTGAGCCAAGGAGGTGGCAGGAGACACATGTTCATTTTCAGTAAACTTACAGACGACGGTCAAGTGACCTGCTACATTATTTTTGACAGCCTATGAAGAAAAGTTACTATGTTGAGAGAACAGATTTGATGTATTGCAATTTTGATTTTATTTTTGTTATTGATTTAAACTATAAACATATTTTTTTTAGGAAATTATGTTTTCTGGTTGGTTACATTTACAGATTGGGACGCAATGTCCCGTGTGTATAAAACTTTGGTATTCATATGATGTTAAATGCTTTATGTTTCAATGATCAACATGCGCTACTTGAAATAAATCTGTTTTGTGCATGAAAATTGAGGGAAATGTGCATCAATTTTTGTATGATGTGGTAAAGGTTTTATTTTTCTATGATCGATCAGCAAGGGTGTTTAAATTAAAGTTGTTTTGTGCATGAAAATTTAGGAAATGTGCATCAGTTTTCGTATGACTTTGCAAAAGGTTTTACTTTTCTATTATCGGCATACAAAAAAACATAAGATTAATATCAACATCATATGAAATTCTATGCTTATTAGCCCAATTTTCATACATCAAACAGTTTACAAAAAGTCGTCGATCATGTTTTTGTTTACACTTTCAAAAATCAAATGCCTGGAAAAGTTTTTAAATGATACCCATTTTGATATCATGGTTGAGACACACTACTAACCAAAAAAACTTTAAAATGTTTTTCGTCAACCTGAACCTATTTAGACTCTTAGTAAGAAAAACATGACCATTACCCAACTCACCTTACCCGACTACTTATCGAACTCTTGCACATGAAATAATTGAAATATTACCTAAATTAGATGATTATTGGAAGCACGAATTAATACCAACATCGTAAGAAAACTAATGCACATTTCTCCAATTTTCATGCACAAAACAACTTAATTTCAAAAAACTCAGACCTATCATCAGAGAAACATAACACTTTTACAAACATCATACGAAAACTCATGCACGTTTCACTCAATTTTGATGCACAAAACAACATTATTTCAAACAACTCATTCCGACAAAGATGAAACATAATACTATTGCCAATGTCATATGGAAAATGATGCATATTTAGTCTAATTTTCATGCACAAAATAATTTTATTTCAAAAAGCTTATGTAGATCAACGATTCAAAACATAACAAGCGATGATATTCTCAACAAAGTACATCAAAGAGATACAAAATCTGTTTATTGCCAAAAGTAATCTCATTTCCTTAGACAATTCATCCTGAACACAATTCAACTAAGATATGAGTCTTCATAAATAAACTTCCCATTTCTAAATAAATACATTCCAACAACAATACAATTGTTTTATTTTAAAACAAAATGGAACCGAACAAAGACATTATATCATCAATTTAGTTTTGCATATCTTCCACCTCTTCCTTCAATCCTCATTTCCATTTCTAAAGATACCCCAATCTATACAATTATTCTTTGTCTCTGCAGCTAATTTTAAACTTTACGAAAACTTTCTTCTTCATAGAACAAAGTTTTGGATGTTCCTCGTATGCCAAGTATTCACTATGCCAAGTATTCACTGAGAAGTTGTTTCTGCAAAGAACATACATTGAACATAGGCACATTTAGCTCGTTTATGTAAAATAGTGTTATATCACACGACTCATAATTATCCAAACATATCATACTTTTACTAACTTTCTACAAAATATAATGCACATTTAGCCACTTTTAATGCATAAAACACTATTCTTCCACAAAAGACATGATTATCTAAATGAAACACGATTTTACTAACTTCATGTGAAAACTAATGGATAATTAGCCCATTTATAATGCACAAAACTATGTAATTTCACACAACTCATGAATTATCCAATCGTACCGTACCTTTGCTATCTTCCTGCAAAAATTAATGCACATTTAGACCATTTTTAGTGCACAAAACACTGTTATTTCACACAATTCACAAATTATCCAACCATATCGTACCCTTACTAACTTCCTGAAAATATTAATGCACATTTAGGCCATTTTTAATGCCCAGAACAGTGTTAATTTCAAAAACTCATGAATTATCCAACTGTGCCGCACTTTTACTAACTACATGTGATGACAATCACACATTTAGCCCATTTTCTATTGCACAAAATTCCACACAACTCACAAGTATCTAACATATCGCGCTTTTACTAACCATATAAGAAAACTAATGCTCATTTAGCCCATTTTCTAATGCACAAACCAATGTTATTCCACACAACTCACGAGTATCCAACATATCGTGCTTTTACTAACTACATACAAAAATTGTTGCACATTTAGCCCATTTTATAATGCATCAACCAATGTTATTCCACACAAAACATGATTATCGAAATGTATCTCACTTTCACAAACATCCAGTGAAAATCATCACACATTTAGACCAAGTTTCAATGAATACAACAGTATTATTTCACATAACTCACAATTACCGAAACATATAACATTTTTACTAAAATAGCGATTTATCCAAACGTATCTCATATTTATTGAATTCCAACAAAAACTAGTGCACATTTAGCCCATTTTTTGATGCACAAAACATTGATATTTCACACAACACACAATTATCAATATGTATCATACTTTTAAACTTCATAAGGATATTAAGATATTTAGCTCATTTCTTATGCTCAAAACAATGTTATTTTACACAACCCACTGTTATCAAAATGTATGACATATCTACTTACTTCCTACACAATCTGATGCACAAAACAATCAAATATGCTACTAATTCTTATTTAATGAACAAAACAATAAAAATTCATTCTAATCCTTATTTGTAATGCACAAAACAATCAAATTTGCTACTAATCCTTATTTTAATGAACAAAACAATCAAAACTCCTTCTAATCCATATTTTAATGAACAAAACAATCAAAATTTCTTCTAAATCCTTATTTTCATGCACAAAACAATCAAATCTGCTACTAATCATTATTTTAATGAACAAAACAATCAAAATTCATTCTAATCCTTATTTGAATGCACAAAACAATCAAATCTGCTACTAATACTTATTTTAATGAACAAAACAATCAAAACCCCATTCTAATTTATATTTTAATGAACAAAACAATCAAATTCTTTATAATCCTTATTTTGATACCCTTCTTCCACTTTTTAATCTTTTTTCTGCTAATTTTTTCAAACAAAATGCATTATAATGTGGCTACTGTATGATAATATGAACAAAATCAGATTTTGTTGACTTACCTTTGCTTTCCTAACGGCATTTTGTAGATGATTGTATGAAACTAAGGATTTGATGATCGGATTTTAATGAGATTGATGATCGGAATTGATTGAGAAAATGATTTGAATTTTATGGAGAAGATGATTGGAATTTATTAGAGAGATGATCAAATTTTGATGAGATTGGAATTATTTGAGAGAGAAAGTAGTTAGAAGAGAGAGAAAGTAAAGATTGATCCAGTTTAATGAGACATAAAGATATAATAGTGTGTTTATGTATTTTTACTAAAAGACGTTTTTGTCCTTCCAGCCTTAATAAAGTGTATAATTTAATCTCATACATTGATATTAAATCTAAAGGTCCAAAATTCTTCTTATTATTTTTACCGCAAATCCTCTTTTTATTTTAACCCTTCCCTATATATATATATATATATATATATATATATATATATATATATATATATATATATATATATATATATATCTTTCCAAAATTCAAAACTACATCTAGTTGTCTCGTTGCAGCTTGATGTTGCTCAAAATATTACGTGGCATTGTGGTACAAACTGTCATTTGAGCACCCTCGAATGTTCACAATCATGCTTGTAGCAAAAAAGAAGCCTAGAGTTTATATGTTTCTATATAATTTAATGGTGTTAGTTTTCTTATTGAATTCCAGAGGATCTAAATCTTATGTAATGTTTCCTTTTTAGGCTAGTTCATTGCTAGCAGCCTAACAAAGAAGCAACTGTTAAAAATAAGACATTGATTCATGCTCAAATTCCTAATAACCTGTTTTGAATTGAATAAAGACATGACAATTAAATTTAATTACAGAAAAATTCATTTATCACTAATTCTCGGGTTCATTTATCTATCGTTATCAAACACTAAAAATTATTAAAATTTTCATTTATTTGAATTTCTATTTTCTATCCCATTTCAGTTTACGGAACTACTTCCTACAAAATGCGCCTAAAAGTTTTTTTTAAGTGAACTAAATATCTCACAATATTTACACCATAAATTTATCTCGCATGTATTAAACAATATTTGAACCTACAGTCATTTAGGGTGCGTTTGGTATGCTCCCGTGAATCACAATAGGTATGAGTTTGATAGTAGTGGTGGCCCCTCGCTTATGATAGAGTCATTCCTCCCCTATTGGACACCTATGAAGTATGGATAATATTCATGTTTCATTCTCATGTAATCTTAACTTTAGAATCATTACCACTATAATTCCCTCATTCCTATAGGAGATACCAAACGCACACTTAGTTAGAAAACTTCTTACAAAACATAGTTTATCATTGAAACACAAACACTTTGTTCATCTAATTTACAAGGTGATAAAAAAAGATTAAATCCGGCATTTACTTTAAATATGTTTTCTTGGACTTAATAAACATTAGTCTTGGCAGTGCCTTGTTAAATTAAATAAGTATTTATTTTAGACAGCCAAAATTTTCCGTTCGTTAATTAGAATATTATTGAGGTTGAATCACGAGTCTCCTGTACACATTACTTTTTTTCACGAGTTTCCTAAAGACATTACTTGTCCACCATTGTTTTGGTCTTTACCTATGTATTCATTTATATACATTATCTTGCCTTGTTCATTTATATATTATTCTCGTTATGTTTGTACACGTAACAATATAGCACCACGGAATTGGTGATAAGTACGGTATGGAGTCGTCGTACGGTGACTGGTGACATGCCGGGAGTGACATGTTTGGCCATACAAGCGCATATTTAAAAATTAACCTTTGAATTTTGATTGTTTTAAAAATGCATGTATACTTGTTATTTATTTTAAATTGTATGTACCATCATTAGGATCATAATATTTAATAATTTACCTTTGAATTTTGATTACGGAGTATTTTGTGCATCGGTTTTCAACAATACATAATTTGATTTACAAAAGTACTTGATTTAATACAAAAAATACGTCAATTTATACACAGTATAATCGAAATTCAAAAAGTTAATAGTTATTAAATAGTCTGATAATAACGATTGTACATACAACTAAAAAAATGTCAAAGTAAGATATATTTTTAGAGAATTAACCCATATATTTTTGCTACTTTGTTTATTTGTGATGCAAGTTTAGTTTATTACAAAATTTTACTTTGTTAACTAGTTTGTCATTTTTACAATTTATGTATTATTTAATCTGATGTACAGTATATCATGAAAGAGTTGAGATCAAATTGAAATGTATGCTAGCTCATAAACAGGGATGTCAATGGGCGAGAAAAAACCCACGACCCGCGAGTACCCGTCATAAATGGGTAGGTAAACGCGTCAATTTTCACCCACGGGTGGGTCTTGGGTGAAAATCTTTACCCATCAGTGGGTGGCGGGTGGGTGACAGATAAGGCATACCCATCGCGAGTAAACCCATGACACCATTTAAAATACCCACGGGTATACCCGTCAAAATATCCGTAGGTGTACCCATAAACCCATGTTAAAATTAATTATACTAATTAAGATATTTATGATATTGCATGTATACATTTGTCAATTACTACCAAGTCAAAAAAAAAAAAAAAAAACATTAACCTAAAAGTTTGTTTGAGTTTCAAGACTAAAAAGAGAGTATGAAAGATCAAGTAACCAAAATTGTATTTGACAAATTGATTGGTTTCTTATTTACGCAGTTTCATAATTAGTTTTCATATCATCGTTTTGTAATTTTGTTGCATAACACTAACCCATGGGCAACAAATACCCGCGGGCAAGGGCATGGGTATAAATTTGAACCCATTGGTGGGTGACGGGTGGTTGATGGGTGAGAAAAAAACTACGTGAATGAGTGACGGGTTAAAGATATCCGTGCCCATTACCCACATGTGACATCCCTACTCATAAATCTCTCTCTATTCATTTAAAATGTATACCTAAAAATCTCCTTTCAGTCCCCATTTGAAATAACTGCCTAAAAATCTCCTTTCACTCCCCATTTGAAATAACTGCCTAAAAATCTTACTTTTCTTATATCATAGTAAATTCTTTTCTCACTGGAACCTTCCTCCAAAATTCCAAATGCAAGAGTCAAAATTATGAGACGTGTTCAAAGTAAATATGGAAACTAACCGTTTACTACTCAAATCTTATGGAAATGAACAAGTAAACTAGACAAATTAAAATAAGTTAGGCAATGTTTGTTGGTTGAAGTTCTTTAATCAAGAAATTGGCTCACTATGCCAATAATGGTGGTTTAATATTTGAAGTCTTCTAGATGTTCAATTCCTTGTAATTGTACCCAACCGTACATACAAATTGGTTGTTTGTCCTATTTATAGATGGCCTTTGGATAAAAAGAAAATATTGTCCAAACCGTACATAATATTTGACCACTGGAACATAGAATATAGATAAGTCAATTATACATCTGTATTGTTGACTTTTATTTGATGTTTAAATATTGAATTTGTATGATTTTAGGATCATTGCTAAAAGTTTTATTCAGTCTTGATTGTTTAAACTACAAATTCGATGAATGGCTACATAAGATTAAATTTGATAAAGTGGATATTTGCTAACGAGATGTATGTTCGATTGGTCGACAAAAAATTATATCATATGCTTACAAAATAAAAAAAAAAAAATGAGATTATACATATATACAAATGTTATACAAGTAGTTTCGAAAAGATAAAACAAAAAATTGCAACACTCCTCCGGACTATGTTGCGATTACAAAAATTACTTGAAAGTTTGGATCATTTATTGTTTTCTTATATAACAATCTTTATCTATCAAATATCTATCGATTTCTTTATGAAAGTATATATCGATGAAAAGGTCTTGAATTTGCAAATAAAATAAGTTCAATACTGAAATACTTTTGATTAATATATGAGTTTATATAAAATGTTAAAGTTTAATATATGTTTTTTGTAATATAAAATAAAATTCAAAACACATCCTTAAACCATCTAACAATTTACAGAAATCACATAAAACTTTATTTCTTAACCTTTATATATAACATATATAAATTCAATAAAATAACTTCAAAAGTATTTCAAGTATCTAAGACATATTATGTGATAAGTTACAAAAACTACCTTAAACTTTTAAATATATTTTTTTTAAATAATAAAAAAGCAAGTATCTAATACATATTTAGCAGATTTCCTATAATAAAATATATCAATAAAATATCTTTAAATTCGAATAAAATGAGCCCAACGGCAATTCTTTTTATTTACATATGATATTTTAAAAAGAAGAGGATTAAAACTTTATAACCAACTTCTTATTTTTTTGATAATAGATCAAAATTTACCAATTTTGCTATAAACTATATGCCAACAAAAAAATTTCAAATAAAGTGAGTATAATATTTTATTGCTTTTAACTTACATACGCTTTTATAAAAGCAGTGATTAAAATTTTACAATCAACTTCTTATTATTTGGTAATAGGTCAAGATGATTATAATTATTTAAATAATATAGACGGTAATATATAAATAATATGAATTATATTATATAATTTATTTACATAAAAATGCATGAAATCAAATTATATGGACATATATAATATTTTTTTTGCAAATAAAGTACACTGATTAAGCGATTTAAGTGACAAAACTGCAAACCATCGTAGCGAGCGGAAATTCTATTTCTCGTTTATAACGTTTTATATAGACGAAAGAAGAAAGAAAAGTAAGCCGGCGACATAATAAACTAAATTAAAGAGTGAGTCACTTTTCCAATAATGCATTTTTTAATTACTACTGTATATAAAAATAAAGTGTCTAGATTGTTTCTCTAAGGCTTGTGGGCAAGGAGGTTATACATTCATCAAATGGGCCCACCCCACGCGGGATCCACCTTGCCCTCCATTCTTATTCAAGCAAACATTTGGTGGTCTGACCACTTCTTGGTTTTGCATTAAAATCGGGACCCACAAGGAAAAGCAATGTTGCAAATCATTTTAATGTTGAACGGATAAAAAAAAAAGAACGTTGCATGTATTCATTTATAGGTACTAAAAATCATTTTAATGTTGCAAAAGGTATATGTAACTATATTCTACTATACTGCTATCATTTTATATTTTACTAACCGTTGGGACTAAAAATAAAATAAAATCATACCACTATTTCTTTTATATAAATACCCACGAACCTCATTTTTTTTACCATACCGGAATCAATACCCACAACAACCATTGTTTAACCAATCAACACAATCTCAAACAACATATATCTCATTCCTTTTATTTTCTAAATGAATTCCGATATAATTATGTTCACCGACTCAGAAGAAGAACGAGAAATTACAAGTCGGAGATTGAATTTTATTGCAAGATCGTTGTCGTTTATTAAAAATAGACGAAAAGCAAATCGCCCTGCGATAAAACGCCTTCATTGAGATCATTATGGTGCTCATGAACGTTTAGTTGACGCCTATTTTTCTAAGAACCCGTTCTACGATGAAGATTCTTTTCGAAAGAGGTTCCGAATGAGTCGAACTCTTTTCAACTGGATAGTTCGGGAGGTAACTATTCATAATCCATTTTAATTGTGTAAGTATTAAAAAAAAATAAAAAAATTAGAGTTAAGGTGAAAAAACATATCCCTTGCCAACTAATTGGTGAAGAGTGGTGAAAGAGAGTGAGAGGAGAGAGAAAGCTGACATGGCGTTGATGTGTATTGTGAAAAAAATACTACCTTGCCTACTAGCCTAATGTCCATAGTAGTACACAACCGTACACACACTTTTGACCCACTCAAGTCTAATTTGGTCCCAAGATTCAAATCGGCCACATAATTTAATAATGACGTTTAATAAATGGCTCTTCCAGACTCATGAACAAACATATTTGTAAGTTTTTGGATGTTTTTTAAACTTTATAGCCTGTAAAAAAGACAACATTATTAGTAGTTTAATAATAGTACATTGTATAGAAATCTATACAAACATTTGCAGTGATTTAATGTGGTAGGTTAATATTCTCATAGTCATTTACCTCTCCATAGACCTGCTTTTTCAAAAAAAGCTTAGTTATATTATAAGGTTGGGTGAACACAATTTGATTTTAGTCGGTTTTGGTCAAAACTGAAACCAAACTGAAATAATCAGTTTTTAAAAACTCAAAACCGAAACCGATCGGGTGTTTTCAGTTGGGGTTTTTCGGTTTTCAATCAGTTATGGTTCGGTTTTCCGGATTTTAAACATTTATATTTGAGATTGACAAATTTGTACTAACAAACTTATTTTACATTAAAAAAAAAAAAAAAAAAGTAAAAAAAAAAAGAAAAAAAAAACTGTTTATTTTTTGTTTGAATGTAATAATGTTATCTCAAATTTCAACGCGTACACTAAAAGGACAAATACTAATTGAACTATTGATAAAATTTAATAAACTTTTATATTTGTTGAAGTAATAGGCTTATTTTTATGTAGAATATTGTTGGGTCTTAATCATAAGTGACCTCTACAAGTTGTCCACGAGCACGATAGGGTTTGGGCCTTTCCTACTTATATTCTATTCAGAATTTTTATAACTTGTTTATTCATTCATGCATATAATTTTGTTATTATATTCTTTACATGTTGAATAATTCAATATGTAAACCAAAAGGACAAATTGCTATAGATAAAGTCGAAGATTCAAGACAGTGGTGGATTCAGGGATCAGTACGGCCCAAAAAAGATTATATTAAACAGCAGAAGTGCAACACAAAATTACAACAAAAACAACAAAATGCCACCAAAGGTGTAAAAGAAAGCCAGTTTTCTTTTAGTATACCAAAGTGTCACGATAATCTTAGGTTGGGGGTGGCAACCTTTGCGGCTTGCTCCCTCGGTTTGCCATGCCGATCGGCAACCAAGAAAACCATGCATGCGGCAAACCAAATTCGGCAACACTATCAGTATAACATACCGAATCGGCAGGGCATTTTCCAAAAAAGAAGGACCGTTGCATATTCAATGCATTCGAACGGTGAGGCAATTTTCAAAAAAAAAAAAAAAAAAAAAAAAAAAAAAAATCCTTTTAAATATTCACTTTCACTTGTTAATTTATTCACACATTCATTTTAAAATTACTAACTTATTCCACTACTTCACACTTGCAACTATTTCTTTCATATAAAAAGAATGGATCAACAAAAATCAAAACGAGGTTTAAACTCATCCAAAGGTCGAGGACGGGGCTCTCGATCACAACCTGTTCAATCACAACCAACTCGTCCGTAAGTTCAATCACAACCAATTCGTCTGCAACTTCCACTTTAACCCTACTATCCCCAACCTCCACCTCAACCCTATTATCCCCAACCACAAGCGGTGAATCCACCATCACAACAACGGCAATATTATCACCAACCTCCACCGATGAATCCAAGTCATTATAATATAGCAATGACAAGTGAATTCGACCCGTTCAACGACTTCCGTGACGGTCCATCAAAACGTGAACCAAGTGTAGAACGTGAACTACCGCTTTACGATTTGTGTAGAACGTGACGGTCCATTAATTATGTTTTTTTTCCAAAGTATTATGTAATTTTCTATGAATTATTAATAAAATTTAATGTTTTTATTAAATTGTTTAAAAAAATTATGAATACATGCACGCCTTTTAAAATAAAATAAAAATACATGCAAATTATTAATAATCGTAAGTATCCACATATGTTCCTCAATATCATTATGAATTCATCATATTTTTTCACAAAAATCTTACACACGGCCGCAATATTGTCGTTGCACGCCTTATAAGAACATACATGCACATCTTCAAAGAAAAATTTTATACTTCCAATTTCTTATCAAATTCTTTAGAACAACTATATTTTTGTTAAAACATATATGTTGTTTTTAGAAAATATTTGCAAAACTACAATTATTGAAAGTGTGCATGTATGTTTTTGGTGGTTCTCTCAGTTCTCGCAGATAAGATGGTTCTCGTAAGAAAGTATATGGTGAGGGCTTGCGTATCTATAGTTTTTTTGCGTCATGATTATTGATTGCCACTAAAAAATGAAGATGAGGTATGGTGTGTCATGAAAAGTGTTGTCAATATTTTATTGGTTCATTTTGCAAGATGTTGAATTATGGTGAGGGCTTGCGTATCTAAGGATCTTACTATCTTAGGCATTAATCCGTTCGTGTTTTAAAGAATTTGTTAAAAGCATAATATGTTTCAAGTCTTGTGCATGCATAGTTTAGTAATTTATTTTGTTTTTTAAGTTCAACTTTTATACAGAGTAGAAGATATGCGATGTTTATGTTGACGACAGATGACGAGGTCAAGGCCTCAAGGGGGTTGCACCCCATTGCGTAGTACAAGGGCAGCCGACAACACCCTTGAATTGAACAGTTTTGAAGGATAGCTGGTTGGCAACAATTTTTCGCCAACTAATTAATTAGACCTTATTTTATTTTCGCTAAAATCAACTGATACAAGGTGCCATCCGGATTTGTACAAGTTAATATAACAAATATTTTGGGCAATACTAGGAAAAAGTTAACAAGACATTTTGGTGTGAGTGTGAATTAGGAAATTACAAGACATTGAACAATCTTTGCGTTTTACTCTCACTTTGTGCCTAGAACTTGATTTATCTTAGATTTTAGGGTAAATTGCAAAAATGGTCCTTAACGTTCCACGAAATTGTAAAAACGGGACCGAGACAAAAAGTAGCGCAAAAAAGACACCAACGTTCCACATTTTCGCAAAATCGCCACCGAGAGGCCTTTTCCGTTAATTTTCCCGTTAAGTGTCACGTAGTTGAGGGTAGTATCGTCATTTCATGTCCTTTTTATCTCCCGCCAACTTTCGGGGGACTATTTTTTTGTGAAAAGGCCTCTCAATGGCTAATTTGCAAAGTTATTTACAGGTTTCATATTAAATTGTCAACGCCTTCACACACACACACAAGCAGAAAAACACACACACACACACACACACACACACACACACACACCTGTAATCAAATAATTATCATTCCCTTTTCCAGTAACATGTCTCGCTTTCTTGATCTCGTGGTTGCTTGCAACTCGTTTGTCATATCGGAAATGATGCTAACCAATTACCGGTGAGAGGTTGAGGAGGACATTCATCATGCACAAGAGTTGATAAGTAGGTGCCAAAAGCTGTCTAATATGCTCCGTCTTAGGGGGACCTGATTTTGGAGCTCCAAAACATAAGGGGCTCGAGAACTGCAAGGGCCAATATGAACAAGCTTAGGAGGATTCAGTCAGCTGATATGAGAAAGCTGAAGGGGTTGATGAGGATGCTTAGGCAAACAAACAACAGCATTGTTTCCAAGATTGAGTTTGCTGTGAGGCAAACTTACATGTGAAGGGGTTGGGTACTGGATGCTGGGGGTGGGTTGTTTTGTTGTGTTTTGTAGTGTATGATGAATGTAGGTAGTAGGTGGTTGGGCACTTGTGGAGTTGTGGTTTCTTTTGTTCATTTTAGTGCCACTGTCGTAGTGTCGTAAGCTAGGTAGATGTAGGTGATGATGTAGGTAGGGGTTGTGGGTTCTCATAAGGTTGTAAATGTATCCTTATGGTTTATGAATGGAAGGGGTCGTTTGATCCCATTTGTCTTGATATACATTGTTCAATTCGTATCACAAACACATTCACAAACATGAAACTGACATAATTGAAACCATAATACAATACACAAACACATATTTTTAAATGCTACTAATCGAAGCAAATAACAGAACCACAAAACAAACAGAAACATATTATGCATAGGAGTCAAGCTTGACTAAACATTTAACCCCATATGAAATACTTCAATTTACATAATATTGCTCGGCATGTACCAAAAAAGTTTAACCCATCACAATGCCTGCCCACACCCTTTGGTGTATTCGAAACAGAGGTAGAATAGTTCAAGTTACATTAGTCAAATTACATTACTAAATACAACCAAATTAAAGTGTTTTAGTTTCTACACATTACATATTCCCAATAGATGGACCCATATGTCAATCTTCAAACCTTCTACTGGATGAACCAACATGTGATCAACAACACCTGTACATTCAATATATGCAATGAAATGAGGTTACTATAATAGGCAATGCAATGTGTCCAAAATATTTGCTAAACAATTCATTAGACTCACCTAGTCAAAATAACACCACATTGTTACCCATTGATCTTGGTGCCCGTAGACCCAGTATGCAATTAGTTATTCTTGGTCTCAAAATACCACCACCCTTTGCTCCCACACTCACTGAACCAACACCTGTTGGGTTCTTAATAGAACCACCGTCTCTAATGACAATACCAGCCGTTTTGTTCCTGTTAACAACATCAGCCTCATCAACCATATTTCCTTTTCCCTTATCCACAGACCTCTTCACCCTCTTCACTCTCTTTTTATGCTTCCCAAATTCTGGTTGTGAAGCATCAACATCATCCACTTTCCTATAAGTTTTTGAAGTGCTAGTCCTAAAAGGAGTTGAAGTAATAGAGCACCGCAAGCTAGCATCTTCTTCTACCCACCCGACAACCTCCCCACCATCACCCTCTGCATCAATGTTGTTTAAATAGTAGGGAGATAACACCTGTTTTGTGTGAGCAACAAACAAGTCTACAAAACCAGCACAACAACCTAGCTCAATCATTGTATGCACATCATTGTCTGTGTGAATCAGCTTCAAACCTTCTTCTAATGATTTTCTAGGCACACAAAAGAACACAGCCCATTTTTCTCCCCTAATGCGTGAAAACATATCATCCAGACCTAGGAAAAAGACATGTCTATCACAGACAAAGCCACACATTGTAGAAACATTCCCTTGTACATACCTTAATGGACCAAATTCAAAGACTCCATTATTGTGCATGCGGAACAGAACTTCACCCCCATAACCAAGTAAATCTGCCACAATTTTAAATTCAAACTGTCAAGACATACCAGCACCTACGAAACTAATGGTACACATGCTAAAGTCAATGCAGAAGTAGTCAATGAAACAATTATGCAGGCTCAAGTGAAGCAGAGCAATGCAGTGTTGTATATCTCACCACATAGTTGTAGTTTAGTTAATAAGTTAATGTGGTGATATAGAAACCAATCTATTTTTTTCCTGATACACTCAAGATACACAATGTGAAGACTTACTTACAACCAATGTGAAGACTTATGAAGAGGCAAAAAATGAACCACTTTTAGGGGGTCATTTAAGCCCGGAATTGAGTTTATTTGATCAAATATTACCCTAAATCGTTCCTTTTATGATTTTAGGTACTTTGGGAGTGAAATCTGGAAAAGGAAGCAATTCGGACGTTTTTGGAGCATAAAAGTGAAGAAAATGCCAAAGACTCAATTTTCCATGCTGAGAACAGTACCTAACGGCATCAAGAGGAAGACCCTGACGGCGTCAGGAGTAAAAGTGGTGACGACCCAGTGCAAACCTGACGACGTCACAACAAGGGCGTCAAGAGTTAAATTTGTGACGGCCTGCATAAGGAGACTACATGACGGCGTCAGACCCAGATCTAGGCAGTCCGAGGAACTATTTGGCGGCGAGATGACGACGTCAGACATTTGTTCTTGACGCCGTCACCTACTAAACTCTATATATAGTTTTCTATTATTCATTCATAAAAGAGGAACTTGTGTGGAGAAAACTAGGGCCGAACTTTGTAAATCCTAGGTCATATTTTACAGTACTTTCAAGGGTTTTCACCCCTTGAATCCTTTCATGTGCTATTGAGATAAGTCTTCTCTTAATTCAATCAATATGTGTATGTGTTGGTTGATTATATCTTGTGCTTGTCTTGATTTCAACATGCTAGGATAGATTTATCTTGTGTTTGCTTAGATCTAATGAAACCTAGATGTTAATTATGTGTTGATTACTTGTTTATGGTTGTATTGGATGAATGATTTCAATGTTAGGCTTAAGAAAACTGGCAGATCTCCATTGTGTAACATACTTGAACGTCTTAGGAAACATGAACCGATGTGTACTAGGTTTTATTTGTTGTATTTAATGCATGAGTAAATTCTAATGATCCCATGTTAGGAGCTTCTTAGCCGGCTCGACATAGGAGTGAAGTAGGCGCTCATAGGATTGGGGAAGTAAGTACGCCACCCCATGAATGGTATTAAGGAATACAATCCGTCATCCACGCAACTATAACAAGTAATTAATGTGTAAAAGATATCTAGGGAGTAGTGAAGTAAACACAATTCTCCCACATATTGCTCACAACTTAGTTTAATTTAGTTTTATTTTCATTTTAGTATTTTATTTTGATTGCATCTTAGTAATTGGGTTAGTTGATTAGCAACTAATTTCGCCCAACTCCTTCAAACCTGAGATTTTTACTTGCTTTCTAAAAAATATAAAAATACAAAAAGAATCATCCCTCATCTCTAGACCTAGTCTTTAGGTTTTCTAATCCTAGCGACACTATTACTAGCTGAACGATCAATCCCCCGGTACTTGTCATTATACTATACTACATCGATCAGGTACACTGCCTGGTGGGGGTTGTAAGCTTCTTGATATCCCTCGAGAGGTAAAGCCTGGTGCAATCCCTACGCATCAAGTTTTTGGCGCCGCAGCCCGGGGAATAGTTATTGTCTATGTTAGAATCTCTTTTTATTAGGTCTACTTGCTAGATTCCTTTCTAGTAAGATTTTATTTTTATTTTTTAGGATTTCTTTAGTCTATCTTATTTCTTCGTGATTTTGTTCGTGACTCTTACCATCCGCCATTATGGCAACAGACGAATTCTCTAACCTTAGGATCACTAGGAGTCGTAGTTCTGCTAGAGACCTTGTCTTGCCTTATGCAGAACCCGATAGAGAAATGCGTAGGTTAAGGCGATGTCACTCAACACCTGAACCATCTAGCATAGCCATCAATTTTGATGCACCCCTTTCCGAAGAAAATTCGGAAAATCGCCTTACAACCCCTAGCTCCCAACCCAACAACGAGATGAGTGCCCCCGCAACCCCCACTCCTAAGCGCCTTAAGGACTAATCCTCCCCAAACCCTCGTGGCTTCTCAAATGCCACTGTCTACCCAAACGAACACACCAATGAGGTCTTGCATGCGAGCGATGTTTGGCTTGTCCAAAGTGTGTGCAAGTTTTGTGGATTAGATGATGAAGACCCGATTCAACACATTAAAGACTTCTTGAAAATAGTAGACACCCTCCATACGGATGGGGCTACTAGAGACACGTCCCGATTGCGATTCTTCCCTTTCACCCTCTATGAAAAAGACCAAGAATGGTATGATAAACTTCCTTCTAAATCTATTTTCACATGGGAACAACTCATATCCAAATTCTATGAGAAGTTCTTTCCACCTGGGAAAACTTCAGCGTTTAGAGATAGGATCCTCCGTTTCCGAAAAGGGAAGGACGAACCCTTCCATAAATCGTTGATTAGATTCGAGGATTTAATAAGACAAGTTCCCCATCATGGCATCGAACTTTGGCTTTTGGTCCAAATCTTCTACGACAATGTCTCCTCAAATGATCGGAACGGAATCAACAATTCTAGGAAAGGGAGATTAGCCAATCTTAGTGCCGAAGAAGGATGGGATAGGATTGAAGAATATGCTCAAGACCAGGATGACACTTGGGATGAACCTGAGTCGACTGTTAGCATGTCCGAAATCACTTCAACATCTTTGAATCGATTAAGAAAAATTCACAAAAGAATGGAATACCTAGCTGGGTCGCAGTTACCTAAACAACTTTCAAATCCTTACTTGATCTGTGACTACTGTGGGGGCCCGCATGAGGTAGAGGAATGCGGAGGAGAACCCACGACTGAAGATGCGTGCTTGTCAGGAGGTGACATCTATGCTGACCCCTCCCTTTTGCCTTTTTACCAAAATGACGATTACACCCTCTGGGGGAATCTGGTAAAAAGAAAAGAAGGAGAGGAAGGTCCTTAATTCGAAATTAGGAGCACTTTTGAAGATGACCTTGGTCACTTCACTCAAGAAAAAGGCTTACAATTAAAAGGTCTTAATGAACTTGTTGATGAGCAGCAGAATGACATTGGAGAATGGTTCAACAAGCTTAACTCCGCCCTCGATAACCTTGAAATGCCATCAGTAAGCCAAAAAGACCCCATGCTCGCGATAACCACTCGAGCTGGAACAACAACCAAGGACCCCCCTTACCCGAGCTCGCCCCCCATCACTCCCGATCCAAACAGGCCTCGCGAAGAGGAGAATGATGCGGGCAGCGAGGCTCCCAACCAACCTCCCTTGGCGACCCCTTCCCCATCGACCCCACCTAACCGACCTGTGAGAATCCCATTCCCATCCCGATTAAAAAACCAGAAAACTGAGAATGATAATAAAATATTCCTATCATATCTAAAAGACTCAGTAGTCACCATACCCCTCCTTGATGCTTGTTATCACATGCCAAAGTATAGCGCATACTTTAAAAAATTACTCGCTAACTGAAAGAAACTTGAGGGTCTTGTGACCCTGGGGGAGGAATGTTCGGTGGTGACCCATCGAGGGCTACCAAAAAAGGTAGACGATCCAGGCAGCTTCACCTTGCCTTGCTCCATAGGATCTCTATCAATAAAGAATGCTCTTGCTGATTTGGGGGCGAGTATCAACCTCATGCCTCACTCTATGTTCCTTAAACTAGGATACTCTGGATTGAAGCCTACCCATATGAACATCCAACTAGCCGATAGATCAGTCAAATACCCCGTAGGGATATGCGAGAATGTGCTAGTCAAGGTTGGGAAATTCAAATTCCCGGTCGACTTCATAATCTTAGAAATGGAGGAGGATGACTTGGTACCCATCATATTAGGGAGACCATTTCTTGCTACCGCTCGTGTAGTCATTGATGTTCATGACGGCAAGTTGACCTTACGAGTAGGAAGCGATAGCATAACCTTCGACATTAAGGATACTATGGATCTCTCTCTCGAAGCAGCTAACTGGCTCTATTTCATTGGAGAGGTCGATGAACTCACAGATGTCATTGATAGCTGTGTTGATGAGCAAATCGAGGAAGGCTGGTTACGAGATGAGAGTTTTCTCCCTTTGTTAGAGGTGGAAAAGATGGAGGATGTTGGTGCAGTCTCCTTCTACCGTAGGCAATAGGCCACGGAGCATCTCGAGCTCCGAAAACCCGAAAACAATCTTAAGCCTTCTATTATCGAACCCCCTGAGCTAGATCTTAAGGAACTTCCTAACCATTTAGAGTATGCCTTCCTTCAGGGAGAGGACCAACTTCCGGTAATCATAAACTCTTCCCTCGAACATGAACAAAAAGGTAAACTCTTAGAGGTCCTAAAGAAATATAAGGGAGTGCTTGCATGGAGTGTAGCCGATATTAAGGGGATTGACTTAACTTTTTGCACGCATAAGATTCTCATGGAAGAAGATTATAAACCTACCGTGCAACCCCAGAGGCGGGTGAACCCCAACATTAAGGAAGTTGTAAAGAAAGAAGTCATCAAACTTTCTGGATGCAGGATTGATCTATCCAATCTCGGACAGCCCGTGGGTTAGTCCTGTACAGGTTGTACCTAAGAAGGGTGTAATGACTGTAGTTAAAAACGACAAGGGTGAGATGGTACCCCAAAGAACAGTTACTGGATGGCGGGTATGCATCGATTATAGAAAGCTCAATGATGCCACGAGGAAAGATCACTTTCCCCTACCATTCATTGACCAAATGTTAGAGAGATTATCTGGGCACGAGTACTATTGTTTCTTGGATGGATTCTCAGGATATTTTCAAATTCCCATAGCACCTGAGGACCAAGAAAAGACCACGTTTACTTGCCCTTATGGAACGTTCGCCTACAAAAGAATGCCTTTTGGACTATGTAATGCCCCCTCCACTTTTCAGCGATGCATGACCACAATCTTTCACGAACTTATGGAAGACAACATGGAAGTTTTCATGGATGACTTTTTGGTCTTCGGGAACTCCTTCAACCGCTGTCTTGCTAATCTAGAGAAAATGCTTAAACGCTGTGAGGAAACCAACTTGGTGTTAAACTGGGAAAAGTGTCATTTCATGGTGAAAGAAGGGATTGTGTTAGGACATAAGATCTCTGGTAATGGGATAGAGGTGGACCAAGCTAAAGTCGAAGCTATATCTAAGTTACCATATCCCACGACTGTTAAAGCAATACGCAGCTTCTTGGGGCACGCCGGGTTTTACCGGAGATTCATCAAAGACTTCTCCAAAATAGCTCAGCCAATGACTCAATTGCTAATGAAGGATGCTCCTTTCGATTTCTCCCAAGAATGCAAGGATGCATTCGATCTCTTAAAAAAGGAGCTCACTCAAGCTCCAATCATGATTACACCTAACTGGGAGTTACCGTTTGAAATCATGTGTGACGCTAGCGATTTCGCTGTCGGGGCTGTATTTGGCCAACGGCATGACAAGCTGTTCCAACCTATTTACTACACTAGCAAAACCATGAATCCCGCTCAAGAGAATTACTCTACCACCGAAAAATAATTGTTAGCCGTAGTATTCGCATTCGACAAATTCCGGCAATATCTTGTCCTTTCAAAGACGGTCGTTTTCACTGATCATTCGGCTCTTCGATATCTTTTTGCTAAGCAGGATGCTAAGCCACGACTAATTCGGTGGATCTTATTGTTGCAAGAATTTGATGTTGAGATTCATGATAAGAGGGGGGCAGAAAATCTGGCCGCATACCATCTATCTCGTCTTGAAAACCCCTTGGATGAGCACGATAGAAGTGAGATTCGGGATTCATTTCCTGACGAACAACTCATGTCAATAACTGATTCGGAGCCTTGGTACGCCGATTTTGCCAACTATCTCGCAAGCAGACTCGTTCCAGAACACCTGATTAGGTACGAAAGAAAAAGGTTCTTTTCTCAGTTAAAATATTACTTCTGGGATGAACCATTTTTATTCCGAAGGTGTCCTGACCAAATAATAAGACGCTGTGTTTCGGAGAGTGAGGTAGTAAAGATTATGAGGGAATGTCACTCTGGTCCCTCTGGAGGGCATCATGGGATAAGCACCACCGCCCGAAAGATTTTCGACGCGGGATTCTATTGGCCACAATTTTTCGTGATGTCAAAGAAATGGTATAGGCATGCGATGCATGTCAACGGGCCGGGAACATATCACATAGGGATGAAGCACCTCAGAATTTTATACAAGTATGTGAGGTCTTCGATGTCTGGGGAATTGACTTCATGGGACCCTTTCCATCTTCAGGGGGGAACGAATACATTTTAGTTGCCATCGATTATGTTTCAAAATGGGTAGAGGGACAAGCCCTTAGGACCAACGATGCTAGGGTGGTTATTCATTTCCTGAAAAAGCTTTTCGCTAGATTCGGGATTCCTAAAGCCCTCATCAGTGATAGGGGGACCCACTTTTGCAATGCGCAAATGGAGAAAGTCATGAGGAGGTATGGGGTTTCCCATCGGTTTTCCACCGCATATCATCCACAAACCAATGGCCAGGTCGAAAATACAAACAGAGTTATTAAAAGAATACTTGAAAAAATGGTTAGTCAAAATAGAAAAGACTGGTCATTTAAACTCGACGAGGCCTTATGGGCATTCCGAACTGCCTACAAGACACCTATTGGAACGACCCCGTTTCGCATGGTGTATGGTAAAGCATGTCACTTTCCAGTGGAGTTAGAACATAAGGCTTATTGGGCGCTTATGGCATGTAATTTAGACTAAACAATTGCAGGAACCAATAGGTTCTTACAATTACACGAGCTTGATGAGCTTAGATTAGAAGCTTATGAGTCCTCCATTACATATAAAGAGAGGGCAAAAAGATGGCATGACCAAAGAATTAAGAAACCCAAGGAATTTTCAGAAGGGGACAAAGTCCTATTGTACAATTCTCGATTAAGATAATTTCCAGGGAAACTCAAGTCTAGATGGTATGGACCATTTACGGTGAAAAGTTCCTCTAAAACTGGAGCCGTTGTGTTATTAGACGATGAAGGTAGAGAATTCACTGTTAACATACAACGTGTAAAACATTATCAAGAAAATAATAATGAAATGATTAGTGAGGAAGATGTCACGTTTGATGATGAGGTCACGTAGTAACCCATGACCTTGAGTCAAGCTACAAGACTCTTAAATAAAGAAAAGCGCTTCTTGGGAGGCAACCCATGTTTTGTGTGATTTTTATTTTGTTTGTTTGTTATTTGTTTCCATATGCATGCTTTATTTTTATTGTTGGTAGATCATGTTTCAAAACTAAAATAGTGGAAATACTTTATTTTGTTGTTTGGCCAAGTCTTAACTTCACCCAAAGGTATTTTTGCAAAAGATAAGTGTAAGGGGAAACATCAAATATGTTTTTAAGAAACAAAACCGATCATGATTCTCCACAATATTAAGTGAACATGTATATTCGTATTTGTTAGAGTCAAATGCTTGTATCGAGTCATAATGATGTTTTGCAGGATTTTCCAGGAAGTAGGACCAAGTTTTTCCAGAAATTTTCCGGAAACTTAACATAAGAATTTCTGCAGGTCACTTCTGACGGCGTCACGAGTTTACTCTTGACGGCGTCACGTGTAAAATTCTGGAAATTTTACCAGTTTTGTTTTTCTAACGGAGTCTTAAAGTTTTTGTTGAATTATTAGTTTTATAATCTCTAGGAAATCTGCAAACATCATTCCACAAGCATTATATCTTACTTTGTTTTCTAGGATTTATTAGCATATGTAGATTGCCACTGATTTTATGCGAGGTTGCCTTGTCTGTTTTCTCAGGTTTTACAGGTTATGTATGACAAGAAGATGATGTATATTCTAGAAGGGAAGCTTTGATTGTTCATTTTCTTAGAGGAAAATCTAACCTGGCCACCTTATTATCCATACCGAGCGAATCAGGGGAGTATTTGATTTCATTCTTTTACTTATTTCACTTTTACATTCTTTACTTGAACATTGGGGACAATGTTCATCCTAAGTATAAGGGGAGGGTAAAATGATGATACCTTACAAATATACTTTCGCTTGAGTTTGTTTGTTTGATAGTAGATGTGTAATAAAACTATGAGAAATACTTGCTAGTGCAATTTTAGCGCCAAATTTAAATTTTTTTACAACATTTAGGAGTGAAACTTTAGCCATAGCAAGCGTCTCATGGATAGGAGATTGTATGACTAGCACAAAACCGTACTATTCAGAAAAATTTTCCACCCAAATATGTGAGGTTCGCCTTTAGATTTGATAGGAAAAGCATTTACTATTAGTGCTTATGAGTGTACCGATAGCATTTAGATACTAGAACTTGCGTTACTGATGCATCCCGAGATCGCTAGTGAGACTACATTCGTGTAGTAGGATTTACTACATGATAAGAGGCATTAGGATCACCCTTGTGTTAAACCCGTATCATAATTACTTGACCATTTAAGTCATATTGCTTGGCTAGTTAAGTCAATTAATTTTTCCCACACCATTAGCGTTGTACTCATTTTTAGTACACAAAACCCCTAATACACCCCTCCGAGCCTATCTTTTCGTGTCTAACTTTAAGCATCTTACTTAAAGGAAGAATTTGTTCCACCCCACTTAAATGTACAACCAAATCGCCTTAGCCTTCCGTGTATGCACTCATCTTTAGTGCATTATTGTTATTTGTTAAACCCTTAGTTAATTATCTAATTGATTACATGGTTGCTAAGTTGGGTCATATCCTTGTACATATTGTTTTGGGACGATTGGGACTCATGGGTAAAGTACTTATGTTATGGAGTAATGGGGAAGAACATAATATTATAACCCCCATATGTGCGTTAATCTTAAAAGTACTCCAAGTGTTTTGATTTTCTTAATTCGAGTCATTAGATTAGTTTATTGTAAAGTATGTAAAAATTCAAGTGTAAGGGGAATTTTCATCCCCTATGATGTATTATTTTGGATGGTAGGGTAAGAGTATATGCAAAAAAAAAAAAAAAAAAAAAAAAAAAAAAAAAAATCGAAAAAATTACGAAAAAGAAAGAAAAAAAAAATAGAAAAAGAAAAGAGAAAAAACATACGGACTACCATCCCGTTTCATTCTATGTTCATTTTATGTTTTTGTTATTTTTCATTTATTAGCTTAAGTCGAGTCTAGTCTTGGCTTAGCAACGCCATATTGTACATGTAATTAACCAAGATTGTTAACTCGCCACCAGTAAAGACTGCCTATATCCAACAAAACCGTGTATTCCATGTCCCTACACCTAACGTTACAACCCTTTAAAAGACCTCTTTCATAGTTTATCCTAGGTGCTTACGCCATGTGGTGGAGGTTTGATCCTTTCCCAAGCCTATGGTAATCTATTTTGCTATGACATGTAGTGAGAGATATTTTCCGTTTCCATATTGTGATATTACTTTATTACACCCGAGAGATGTGAGTATCTAAACACTATTTGTGAGGTGCTAGTATATGACCTCCGTGCTTGTCTTTGGTCTTTAGTGGAACAAAAAATGAACCACTTTTAGGGGGTCGTTTAAGCCCGAATTTCAGTTTATTTAATCAAATATTACCCTAAATCGTTCCTTTTGTGATTTAAGGTACTTTGGGAGTGAAATCTGGAAAAGGAAGCAATTCGGACGTTTTTGGAGCATAAAAGTGAAGAAAACGCCAAAGACTTAATTTTCCATGCTGAACAGTACTTGACGGCGTCAAGAGGAAGACCCTGACGGCGTCAGGAGTAAAAGTGGTGACGACCCAGTGCAAACCTGACGGCGTCACAACAAGGGCATCATGAGTTAAATTTGTGATGGCCTGCATAAGGAGACTACATGACGGCGTCAGACCCAGATCTAGGCAGTCTGAGGAACTATTTGGCGGCGAGATAATGGCGTCAGACATTTGTTCTTGACGACGTCACCTACTAAACTCTATATATAGTTTTCTATTTTTCATTCATAAAAGAGGAACTTGTGTGGAGAAAACTAGGGCCGAACTTTGTAAACCCTAGGTCATATTTTACAGTACTTTCAAGGGTTTTCACCCCTTGAATCCTTTCATGTGTTAATGAGATAAGTCTTCTCTTAATTCAATCAATATGTCTATGTGTTGGTTGATTATATCTTGTGCTTGTCTTGATTTCAACATGTTAGGCTAGATTTATCTTGTGTTTGCTTAGATCTAATGAAACCTAGATGTTAATTAAGTGTTGATTACTTGTTTATGGTTGTATTGGATGAATGATTTCAATGTTAGGCTTAAGAAAACTGGCAGATCTCCATTGTGTAACATGCTTGAACGTCTTAGGAAACATGAACCGATGTGTACTAGGTTTTATTGGTTGTATTTAATGCATGAGTAAATTCTAATTATCCCATGTTAGGAGCTTCTTAGCCGGCTCGACATAGGAGTGAAGTAGGCGCTCATAGGATTGGGGAAGTAAGTACGCCATCCCATGAATGGTATTAAGGAATACAACCCGTCATCCATGCAACTATAACAAGTAATTAACGTGTAAAAGATATGTAGGGAGTAGTGAAATCTAAGTAAACACAATTCTCCCACATATTGCTCACAACTTAGTTTAATTTAGTTTTATTTTCATTTTAGTATTTCATTTTGATTGCATCTTAGTAATTGGGTTAGTTGATTAGCAACTAATTCCGCCCAACTTCTTCAAACCCGAGATTTTTACTTGCTTTCTAAAAAATATAAAAATACAAAAAGAATCATCCCTTATCTCTAGACCTAGTCTTTAGGTTTTCTAATCCTAGCGACACTATTCCTAGCTGAACGATCAATCCCCCGGTACTTGTAATTATACTATACTACATCGATCAGGTACACTGCCTGGTGGGGGTTGTAAGCTTCTCGAGATCCCTCGAGAGGTAAAGCCTGGTGCAATCCCTACGCATCAACTTACTTACAACCAATGTGAACACGCAGTACTTTCGTAATGCAAAACACTCTCTATAGCAGTACTTTAGTAATGCCAAACACTCTCACTTATGATATTCTAACACCCTACTTAATGTAAATACTCTATTTATCCTAAACCTAGGAAAGCGGATGCATATAAAAGTCTATCAAACATATTATAGCATCCTACGTAAACAAATTTAAAATGGCACATAAATGAAGTATACTACATTAACATACCAAGATCCGTATGCTCTTCCTTCACCTTCCTCTTCTTGCCAGTCCCATTTGCCATTCCCCTCTTCATTTTTTCAGTAACTGTACTCGGATTAGAACTCCCCTCCTTCTTCTTCTTGCCAGCCTCCTTCTTCTTGCCAGTCCCAACAGGCCTTCCCCTCTTCCTTTTTTCTGTAACTGTACTCGGATTAGGACTCCTCTCCTTCTTTTTCTTGCCACTCCCAACTGTCCTTCCCCTCTTTCTTTTTTCTGTGACTGTAGATGGAATAGGACTCCCCTCCGTCTTCTTCTTGCCACTCCCAACCGGCCTTCCCCTCTTCCTTTTTTTCTCTGCAACTACCTCATTGGAGCAACGGCTACCACTTCCAATGGTAGGAATAGATATGATACCGCTAGCACCCACATTTGGTTTGTTGAAGGTTCTATTCCACATCCATTGAAGAATTTCTTCAATCATCTCCTTCTCTATGTTTGCATTCAAACCATACTTGGCAATAACTTTATCACCAAATTCATCCAAAACATTCTCGAAGACTTCATCATTTAATGAAACCTTGCCCCACGACATTTCGGATGATTCCTCCCTCCCCCCCATCAATAAACACTTTCCCTTTTCATTCTTATCATTATTCGCCATAGCTGGGTTTAGTTGTTGTGATTTGATTTTTTTTATGTTAGGGTTTGACGGTTGATTATCTACACAGTGGTTGGTTGGTTTTGGGGATTTATTGTACCCTGAAAAGGCACACAACTTTAAATACATAGTTTACGTTGTTTGCAAAAATAGTCCCCCGAAAGTTGGCGGGAGATAAAAAAGGACATGAAATGACGATACTACCCTCAACTACGTGACACTTAACGTGAAAATTAACGGAAAAGGCCTCTCGGTGGCGATTTTGCGAAAATGTGGAATGTTGGTGTCTTTTTTGCGCTACTTTTTGTCTCGGACCCGTTTTTGCAATTTCGTGGAACGTTAAGGACCATTTTTGCAATTTACCCTAGATTTTATGTAGCCACATGCATAGTAGATTAGTAGGTTGAGAACCACAAAATTTTAGTGTTCATCACACAATGTAGAGTATTTATCGAGGCTGTTAATGAGTTATCAATTATCACTTAAAATGTCTAATTGAATTCGATCAAGTCTTTTTGTAGTTTAACTACACGTGATAAGATTCATTTAAATTGTCAAGTATGCCTACAAATTTGCTCACATACGATGGTGTATACTGCCTAGTATTATTAATTCAATCTAAAGGAGTATTTTATATCAAACAGTTTAGAATCTAGCTATTGTGGATAAGATTCATTTGTGGTCACTTCTAGTGGAAAAGCAAGCCAATATTCCAGGTAGTTGACAATGAAGAGACATAAAGGTTCAAGTAATAACAAAATAGTAAGAATGATACAAGAGATAGGGTGAAAATGGCCTTGTTGGTGTACATATCGACCAGAAGAAAATAAGAATAATTTCCTAAACTACTAAGGTGGTCTAATGGTCGGACATTATGAATTCATATTGTTCACAACATGTTTCAAGTTCTAAGGGGTGTCAGTCATGATTCGATGCCTCCTCATGATTCACCACTAACCAATAATATATTGTCATCTCATTCCATGATTCAACCATAACTCATCATACTTTTTTTAGTTGCAACCATAATTCAAATTAAAACTAATTTTATTTTTTATTTTTTACATTCATAATGATATTAAACAATTGGGCTAATTACACGAAAATGTATCTAACTTGTCACTTTTTGTAGTTCTGTGTATCCAACTATATTTTTTGTAGTTCCAAGTATTCAACTTTTGAATTCGTGTAGTTGTGTGTATGCTTTGACTTGCCCATCAAGTAGCCGGTCACTTGTTAATTTTCTTCTTCTTTAGTTTATTCTATAGTGGAAACACATAACAAAAACACACGCTTTACACAATTTCACTCAATATACCATACACCTACTCCTTCCACTAACCAGAATAAATAAACTTATTTCAGTAACATGACTTTATAATTGCACTTTCTTCAATCACTTCCCACCATGGCTGACTTTTCTTATCTTTAATAAACCCTAAATTAGCCGTATTGAAAACACCCAAATTGAGTGTCATTTTCGAATAATTGATGAACCAATTTTTGCGACTAACAGAAATTTAGAGGGTGCATATATGGGAGTTGGAACTGACGAGGAGGTACTGCTTAATGATGTTGTTGGAGATGATGGTATTGCAACTAATCACATGGCACATGAGGCTATCGTTACTGATGTTGTGGCAGGCGAGGGTATTGCAAATGAGGGTATGGTTACTGATGGTGTGGCTGATGTGGTAGGTGCAAATAAGGGTATTGCAAATGAGGTTAATGTGGATGCAGAGGTTATAGTAAGAAGAGCAGTTGATAAGGGTAAAGGAATTATGCTTCAAGAAGCTAACCTTAGGCGTAAAAGAAAATCTCGACCAAGGGGTAATGGGATAGTAATTGAAGAGAATGCTAACCCATCTTGATGGATGATAGTGACAGTGACAGTGAAATTCACTTTGAGACTGACAAAACTAGTCACACAGGTGATGGTTGTGATTACATGTATTCTGATAGCGATAGCGAATATTCGGATAGGTCTGTTGATTACTGATAACGCTCAAAATTAACATGTTTTTAGTCGCGTTATTGTTTGTTTTATGAGTGGAAATTGGTCATATTTGTATATATTTGTTACTTAATCGTGGAAAAGTGTTTATGCATGCAAATGTAGCCAAAAGCAGGTAAAAATGATTAAAAGATGAAGAAATGAAGTGGACATGCATTTTTGGAGAGTTTCAAGAAGATCAAGGAAGAAAGAAACGTTGCATGGACAAAAGGATTTGATAAAGACAAGTTTTCTACACAAAATTATCAAGAAAATATCAAGTTGTAATGGACAAAGTCATGCCACAAAGAAAAATAATGCATGCAACGAAAAACGACAAAGAAAAGACATAGAAATATGGTTCAGACAGATTCCAACCGATCGGTTGCAACTCGCAACCGATTCGACTGGAAACGTGCCAAAAGATTGACCATCCGATCGGATGGTGAGAAACCGATCGGATGGGGTTGACTGAAGTTACAAGTTTTTCATTTATGGACGTATTTACTCCCCATAATCATGTGTGGTTGATCATTTCTACTTATTAACTAAGGAGGGACGTTTTTTACTTGAAGGATAAGTGTCATTATGCTATATAATGACTACTTAGGATGTAGAATTACTTGTACCACCAATATCTAACTTAGTATTACACCAAATCTTGTTAGTTTATCTTATATTGCCTGAAAGTTTACTAAGTGTTGTAAAACGTCCAGAACGTGTTGAGTTAGAGTCTCAAGCATTGGTTCGAGTGTGGAGTTGTTTACTTACATTAGTGAGCAATTGGAGGAGTGTGGTTGCTAAAGTTCCACAAGTTTATTAATTGTAATTTTCAAGACTAGGTACACTTTGATACTTATAATGAACAATTGTTACTTTAAGTTTTATGAAAGTTTTCTTATTTACTTGTGTTTTAATATGATTGCTATGGAGTAATTTGTGATATACTTGTGTATATGATGTGATTGGTTAATGGAGTATTCTTTTATGAAAAAGTTGATGCATGAAAACATATCTATTTTATGAGTTTGTTGAAATAACATCTTTTCTTGCTTAATTTGTCGGTAAAAACAATCTCTTGAAAAATAGGTCCGAAAGGAATTTCAACTTGTTTTTACTCCAAAATATTAATACAACAAATTAGTATGGAATAGGATGCTTGACAACCATCTTATTTACTTGTTAAAATAGATTTGAGACGATTTCATCACGAAAAAGGACCGAAAGGATTCGTAGGAATTCATAAGAAAAGAATTGATTTTCTAAACAACCATGTGTTTATAGAATTGTCATACTCATTTGATATGTCCGAAAGGAGTCATTTAGATGATAGAATTCTTAGTGGTAGTGAAAACATGACATACATCATAGATTGTATAACTACTCATTTATAGTTGCGCATCATGACAAGTTTTACACCAAACTTTGTACTCAAATTGTTACAATACTCCTAATTATTAATCAAGAAATTTTACACAAGTATATGTTTAGTTTTTATTTAGTTTCTTTCAAATTAGAATTTTACATAAATTTGGATTGACAACCCTTATTTAACAAACATTTTTCTTATTACTAAAACCACCAAATCCCTTGGGACAATCTCGACTTACCCACCTTTATTACACCGGACGAGTATACTTGCTCGTATGTGCTAGATAATAATCGGATAATTCGTGTTTATAAATTTTAAAACTTGTACTAATAAAACGCACATCAAGTTTTTGGCGCCGCTGCCGAGGATTTGATTAATTTTCTTAGTTTTTAGTAATAAAATTGTTTGTAATTTATGAATTTTTAAGTTTTTAGAGTTAAAAGTAAAAAAAAAAGTTGGTTTTTGACCAACCGAATCGGATGGATGTCCATCTGATCGGTTGGTGGTCTCGGTAAATTTTCTAGGATTCTGTTTTTAGTAATTAATGTTTATTTTTCTGTTTTTAGTTAATTAGTTTTAATGATTATATAATTAATGTTAGTTATTAATAGTTATAAGTTGTAATTATAAGTCACTTTAATGTTTTTAATAGTTTTAATTTTAATTAATGATTTAGTAGTTTTAAAGATACCTTAGTTAATGCTTTCAATGTTTTTAATTTTATAATTATTGTTTTATTAAATATTAGTTTTATAAAAAAATAAATAAATAAAAAAAATAAAAAAAAATTGTGCAGATAACTCCAACCGATCCGGTTGCGGGTTCCAACCGATCGGTTGGAGGAGGTAAAATTGTGCCATCCGATCGGATGGATTTCAAACCGATCGGATGGAGGTCTCGGTAAAATTTTTGACCTTTTTAATTTTTAGTTTATTTTCAATTCTTAGTGTTTTATTTAGTTAATTTACTTGTTCTTATTTCATATTAAGAGTTATTTGATTACAACTAACCCTTATGCTAATGATTTGGATTTTTTTTTTTTGTGATGGTTATGTTATAGTTAGTAAGTGCTTAAGTTGAAATGGAGAGTTTGAGTCAGATTTATGCGTATTTGAAAGACTTGGAAGATATGTTCAAGGATTCCGGTGATTCCTTAGAAAAGTTGGAGAGCATGTTGGAAAAAGCTAAGTCTATTTGAAAGACTTGGAAGATATGTTCAAGGATTTCGGTGATTCCTTGGAAAAGTTGGAGAGCATGTTGGAAAAAGCTAAGTTGGATTTAGAAGGAGAAGAGGTTGTTGGTGACAATGTTTCTTATTTGCCACATGAAATGTGTTACCTAAAGAAGGAGAAGGAGAGAAAAGTTGTTGTTTTCACTAGAGCACCACCTAAGGAATATGATGCTCTACACATGAGGTATTCTACACCTTGTGTGGTGGAAGGAGTTAAAGCGTGGGATGCGGAATTGAATATGGAATATGGAGACAATTACATTTCAGAAGAAGTGCTTGACAAGCTTGGTTTGTTAGGCTTGATTATGGAAGTTATGGAAGAAAGGAAGTGAAAGGAGTTAGAGTGAATATTCATGGTCACATCTTTAAAGTTGATTTTGTGGTCTTGGAGTATACTAATGCCGATGAACCGGAAGTTATCTTTGGTAGTGATTTTTTAGTGAATACCAAGTGTACATTGGATTTTGCACTTGGGGGTTAAGAATTAACATAAGTGATTTGGAAGAAGGAAAGAATGTGAATGAAATGCTTGTTGATGTTTGTGAAGGAATAGAATTGATGAAGGAAGGAAGGGATGAAGTTTGTAAGATGGGGAAAGCTAACCGAAACAAAACACCATTGAACAAATTAACCCAACTCTCCACCCAAAAAGAAAACAAATCATCATCATCATCATCTTCATCCAAAACACCACCAAATTCACCAAAAAGTACCAAACCTTTAACCAAAGAGCAAAAACAAGCTATCTTGGAGAATCTTGAAGCAAAAATTAGTGAATTGATGGAAAACAAACCGGTCGTTGAGGTGTTGAAGAATTATATGGAGTATAGGAAGAAATTAGATGGAGTTATGTTGGCAAAGTCTAAGTTGGAGGATAATAGTTTTGATGAAGTAGAGGAGAGAAGGATAATTGAGAATGGACTCCCAAAGAAAATGAATGATCCCAGAAATTTTGTTTTACCGGTTAAAATTAATGGGACAACTCCTTTATATGCATTAGCCGATACGGGTTCTAGTGTGAGTATTATGACTTATCCATTGTATCATAAGTTAGGATTAAGAGACCCTACACCTAACAATTCTAAACTCACTATGGCAGATAATTCTAAGGCAAAAGCAATGGGGAAAGTAAGAAATGTGAGAGTTCAAATTGGTTATCAAGCATTCTTGGCAGATTTTCTTGTGTTGGATGTTGCGGTTGATAAGGAACTACCTTTGTTGTTAGGTAGACCATTTTTAAGAACTTGTGGAGCTATAATAGATATGGGAAGAGGTACCATGACAATTGATGATGGAGTTCTTAAGAATACTTACTATCCAAAGCCTAGAGGAGGTAGTAATGGAGATGATAATGACGAGGACAATGAAGAAGATGTTAATGAGGATGAAGAGGAAAGCGAGGACGAGTTCATTCGTTCCGATGTGAGTTATTGATGGTGACATTTGATCACATGGATTATGGTTGGTTTTAAAAAACAATTATGTGTCGAACAATTTCTATTTCTATTATCTTTAACTATTTCTCGTAGGATTTATAACGTAACTTAATTTTCTATTTATTTGGTTTAGATATGTTTTTGTTTGTGTTTGTTTGGTTGTTTCGTATATTTTGCAGTTTTCTTGCAGGAATTTTGTTACGGAAGCATATAGTTGATCAACGTTTGGAGTCGGTAAACTAATTTGCTTATTATGATCAAATATGCATGTTGCGTATTTAACTCCGGTATTTTCTAAAATTTTCCATTTCCTTTACTTTGAAGTTATTTTTATTACATTGAGGACAATGCAAAACTTAAGTGTGGGGGAAGGAAGAAAATAGAAAAATTACATAATTTTTTTTAATTTTTTTTAGAGTCGTGAACTTTAGTAACTAGTAGTAGTTCGTCCTTCATATTTTAGTTAAAATAAGGTTGATTTCATGGTAAATAATAATGATATTTTTGGAGAATAAATTCAAGTTTTAAAGAGCAATTCGTCTCGGAATTGATAATATTTGCTAGCACAATTTTATACCCTTATTACTTTAAATTGCGAGGATTAATTTTTTTTAAGAGAATAGTGTTTCTTACACTATTTACATATTTTATGATGAGTGTGCTAGTGGTTGTGTTAATTCTAGAACTTGTACTTGTTATGCATTACGGTTAAAATCATTTTTGAATGATAAGGATATATTTATATGATAAGAGGCAAACTTAGGAATAAAACCAAATGGCCATCCGTTTACAAAATAATTTTTGCTAACCACATCGGTTAGTTACCTTCGTATTTGGAACCCATTTGTTAGCGTTTATCTTTAGCGCTAGATACCCCTATTTACAACCTTTGAGCCATCCTTTTCATTTTGTTAAATCCAGAAAAATACAAAAATATTTTACACTTTAAACCTTAGTCTTACCCTTTTCAAAGTCTAAATGGTGGGTTGCTAGTTGCTTGGTTGTTGGATTATTTTTGATGATTATTTATTAGTCACACTTCACAATTCATGTATGTGCCATTTCAACAAAGACGAACAGTGCACATTCTTATTTGTATTTTTTGTGGTGTATGCTTGTGCGAAGTGTGGGGGAGATGTTATGTAAAAAAAAAAAAAAAAAAAAAAAAAAAAAAAAAAAAAAAAAAAATCATCGCAACTATAAGGTGACAAATATAGCCAATGTGTTATATTATTATGAATAACGAAAGTCATGAGATGTGTTGTTAGCCAATGTGCTAAGTTTGAAGAATATTTTTATGGTGAATCGATGTATCAACATGTGAAAGTTCGAAGAGGAGAAAGATTGTAACTATTGTCATTTTTGGGTTTGTGGTTTGTTTGAGATTAGCAACTATTAGACTTAGACTTTGATTTTATTTTTCTTTAAAACCAATTTCATAAATATTCCCATGCCTTATCCTTACCTTTTTGACTTAGTGTAATTATTTTGCACGTAAGTTTATTTACCCTTAGCCTAAATGTTACAACCCGAATAAAAGACCTCTTTGATGAATTATTCTATTGTTTTGATACTTGTACAAGCCTATGGTAAGAAACATAAATCATCACTGTGCAATGAGTGATCTATTAATCATTACACATATTGAGTGATGAGTGAATTTCAAATTATCTTCGTAAGGTGCTTAGAATTGTTATCAAACTCTTTATTTACTTGATTGAGTTCAAATAAGATATTTGCACTATTGTCATTGAATTCAATTTTCTTTTGATTAAGACTTGCTCGAGGGCGAGCAAAGCTCAAGTGTGGGGGATTTGATAACTCTCAAAATTAGCATGTTTTTAGTCGCGTTATTGTTTGTTTTATGAGTGGAAATTGGTCATATTTGTATATATTTGTTACTTGATCGTGGAAAAGTGTTTATGCATGCAAATATAGCCAAAAGCAGGTAAAAATGATTAAAAGATAAAGAAATGAAGTGGACATGCATTTTTGGAGAGTTTCAAGAAGATCAAGGAAGAAAGAAACGTTGCATAGACAAAAGGATTTGATAAAGACAAGTTTTCTACACGAAATTATCAAGAAAATATCAAGTTCTAATGGACAAAGTCATGCCACAAATAAAAATAATGCATGCAATGAAAAACGACAAAGAAAAGACATAGAAATATGGTTCAGACAGATTCCAACCGATCGGTTGCAACTCGCAACCGATTCGGCTGGAAACGTGCCAAAAGATTGACCATACGATCGGTTGGTGAGAAACCGATCGGATGGGGTTGACTGAAGTTACAAGTTTTGCATTTATGGACGTATTTACTCCCCATAATCATGTGTGGCTGATCATTTCTGCTTATTAACTAAGGAGGGACGTTTTTACTTGAAGGATAAGTGTCATTATGCTATATAATGACTACTTAGGATGTAGAATTACTTGTACCACCAATATCTAACTTAGTATTACACTAAATCTTGTTAGTTTATCTTATATTGCCTGAAAGTTTACTAAGTGTTGTAAAAACGTCCAGAACGTGTTGAGTTAGAGTCTCAAGCATTGGTTCGAGTGTGAAGTTGTTTACTTACGTTAGTGAGCAATTGGAGGAGTGTGGTTGCTAAAGTTCCACAAGTTATTCATTGTAATTTTCAAGACTAGGTACACCTTGATACTTATAATGAACAATTGTTACTTTAAGTTTTATGAAAGTTTTCTTATTTACTTGTGTTTTAATATGATTGCTATGGAGTAATTTGTGATATACTTGTGTATATTATGTGATTGGTTAATGGAGTATTCTTTTATGAAAAAGGTGATGCATGAAAACATATCTATTTTATGAGTTTGTTGAAATAACATCTTTTCTTGCTTAATTTGTCGGTAAAAACAATCTCTTGAAAAATAGGTCCGAAAGGAATTTCAACTTGTTTTTACTCCAAAATATTAATACAACAAATTAGTATGGAATAGGATGCTTGACAACCATCTTATTTACTTGTTAAAATAGATTTGAGACGATTTCATCACGAAAAAGGACCGAAAGGATTCGTAGGAATTCATAAGAAAAGAATTGATTTTCTAAACAACCATGTGTTTATAGAATTGTCATACTCATTTGATATGTCCGAAAGGAGTCATTTAGATGATAGAATTCTTAGTGGTAGTGAAAACATGGCATACATCCTAGATTGTATAACTACTCATTTTTAGTTGCGCAGCATGACAAGTTTTACACCAAACTTTGTACTCAAATTGTTACAATACTCCTAATTATCAATCAAGGAATTATACACAAGTATATGTTTAGTTTTTATTGAGTTTCTTTTAAATTATAATTTTACATAAATTTGGATTGACAACCCTTATTTAACAAACGTTTTTCTTATTACTAAAACATATACACAAGTATATGTTTAGTTTTTATTGAGTTTCTTTTAAATTAGTGAGGGGGAAGAAGAGGTTAGACAACTTAGGAAAAGAAAATCAGAAGCTAAAACACAACTAAAAGAAAATAACACCCCGGTAACTGAACAAGTAGCAAGTAGTTCTAGATCAAAGCGGTTACATGGGATTGGTGATAGTGAAGCTATTTTAGAACATGAAGAGTTTATGGATGATTTACTAAGGAAATTAAGAGGTGCTGGTTGTGGTACAACAGATCCATTCCAGATAGTGGAGACTAAGGTTGAAAAGTATCATGTGTATGAAGAGGAAATACACTGGCGGATGAGGGAACCGAAGGTAATGTTTTAAGGCTGATGTCATTCCAAAAGGTAGTGTTATACCCTTGTAGAGGCACCATGCTTTAGTATGCTCTTTTTGACGTGTTATCTCATAATGTCTTGATCAACCTACAAAATAATGTAGAATTTAACAAATAGGTTACTCGTATAATTATGTGATGTGTTGTAATTGATCCTTGATTACTGGGATGTATCCTTTTGTTGGCCTATCTGTTGAGTTTGATCTTGGTATTTGCTCTAATATCATGGCTAAACATAGATGAAATTTATTTGTGTATATGTTCATCTTCTATAAGAATATCTGCAAAATCAATGTGACAAGGGGAAGATGGGCAGTTGTATTCAACATTTATATCGATTGGATTATTCAACAATCTTTTTCCCAAAATTTTATGTATCATTATTGTTTTTAGACCGTTAAGAGCTTGCTGTAATGGCTTATGGGTTTATCTGAGTCTAAAGTCAGGAAAATTTCATAAGCTTTTTTTTTACCTTATCAAGTTATGGACATAGATAAGCTTAGGGGTCGAAAAGATTAGGCTATAAGCTTTTCTAATCTTAGATAAGCTCGGAAAACAACTAATCATGTTGCAAGCTTGGTAAATACTATGCATATTGATGCATTAGCCTTTACGATGTTGTTATCAATCTGTTAACCTGATACTTTTGTTTCTAGTTGTGGATGCTAGAAATAACTGAATATTTCGATGTTATCAAGTTGATACTTTTGTTTTTACCTTGAACAAGGCCACCCAATAATCGATTAATGTTCTTATTCATTAAAATCTTTTAAATTATGTTTAAGTAGGCCTGATGTTCATATTTTTTTGTACAGACCGGTGAAAAATTTATTGATGCTGCACAACTGAAAGAGTGTCTCACATATTACGCTTTAGCGAATGGCTTTTCACTATGGTTTTATAGAAGTTCAAAGGATAAGATAATTGCCAAGTGTGGACAGAGGCCAGAAGTACTCAAAGATCCATCCAAGGGAAAACAAAAATGCTTTATTAAGTACCCATCATGTGATAAATGTAACAACACATGCCCATGGAGATGCTATGATAAGTGAATGGTCAAGGAGTCTTCTTTCCAGATTATGGCAATGACTGACAGGCATACATGTATTAGAAGTTTTAAGTATGGTACACTTGTCAACTATAAATGGATTGGTAAAAACTTTGGTTCAAAGATTAGGGCAAACCCTAAAATTAAGTTGCATGAGATTGCCGATATGGTTATGAAAAAATGTAAGTGTATAGTTAGTCCACATCAGTGTAGAAATGCAAAAAGATGGGCTTTGAATGAGGGTCAAGTAACAATTGGTGAGCACTATGCTTTACATAGAAGTTATGCTAAAGTCTTACTAGAATCCAATTATGGCTCAACGGTCAAAGTAGGTGTGACTGTTAATCCAGATAATAAAACTTATTTTGATAGGTTTTATGTGTGTTTGAAAGGGTTAAAGGAAGGGTGGAAGTTAGGCTGTAGAAGGGTAACAACTTTGGATGGTTGTTTTTTAAAGAAGCAAAATATTGGAGAGATTTTAACTGCCATTGGGAGAGACGGCAATAACCATATTTTCCCGGTAGCATGGGCAGTTGTGAATGTCGAAAACAAAGAAAACTGGAGTTGGTTTTTAGAGTTGTTAGGAGAGGATTTTGATCTGCCCACTGGTAATGGCTTAACTTTAATGTCCGATCAACACAAGGTATACATACAGTTTATTATTTTTCAGTTTATGAAGCACATGAGTAATTAATTAGTAGTTTATAACTTGTCTTTTATTTTGAATTTAGGGACTTATTGAAGCAGTGAAAGATGTAATGCCAAATGCGCAACACCGTCAGTGTGCAATACACATTTACGAGGGATTTCGTAAGCAATATAGTGGTGTTCAATTCAGAGGTCTTTTCTGGGCAGCCTCAAAAGCTACTTTTCCTGAGTTATTTAGGAAAATCATGGAAAAAATAAAAAGAGCTAATCCAAATGCCCATCAATACTTGATAAATAAAGACCCAAAGACTTGGTCAAGGGCTTTCTTTAGGGTTGGTTCTAACTGTGAGGCAGTAGAGAACAGGTTTAGCGAGTGCTTTAATTCTGTCCTATTGAGAGTTAGGAACAAGCCATTGATAATAATTCTTGAGGTAATGAGGGTGATTGTGTTGGAGCGAATGAATACCATGAGGCAGTTGATGAAAGCATGGACAAGTGACATTTGTACGAACATTCAAAGAAACTGGAATTGGCTAAAGATGAACAAAGGTATCATTGTAATCTGTTTTATTATTTAAGTTTATTATGTTTTGAACTTTCTGAACAATTGGTAATATTTGTGAAACTTTTATAGGTTTTGGCATGTAATTCCAGTCGGTGGGAACTTATTTGAGGTAAGGAATGGGTCAAAAACATTCAAGGTTGATGAATCTCTTAGGACATGCAGTTGTCGACTATGGCAGTTATCTTGAATACCATATCCACATGCTGTGGCGGTCATCTTCAAGCTAAAAAGGATGGCAGAGGAATATCTTCCAGTCTGCTTTAGGAAGGACATGTACATTCAAGCATACAGTCAGTATTTGACTCCGGTTGACGGCATGTCATTTTGGCCAGACAATGGTGAGTCTTCTACTATTTTGCCACCAAAGCCTAAATCTATGCTTGGTAGGCCTATAAAGAAAAGAATTAGAGCAACGCATGAAAAAAATAGTTCAAATAGGGTATCTAAGGCTGGAGTTGAAATGACATGTCAAAATTGTGGTGAGAAAGGTCATAATAAAGCAGGCTGTAAAAATGATTGTTAAACCCCCCAAACCACCAGCAAAGAAAGGTAGGCCAAAGAAAACTAGTATTGAGGAACCTCCTCTTGTTGATGTATCAGACATTCCAGCTTTTGTGAATGTAGCAGATGTAGAAGGTTCTAATGCACCAGAAGTTGTTGTAGAAAATGTGGGTAATGTGGGAGGGTCTAATGTTAGAGTTTCTATCGAGGATAATGTAGCAGGTGTAGGTTCTAGTGTAGCAGAGGGTCAATTCGTTATAATGTTATGCAAATAAGGAGTGAAAGTAGGCCCAAAAAGAAAAGAATTAGAGCAATGCATAAAATAAATAGTTCAACTAGGGTTTCTAAGTCTGGAGTTGAAATGACATGTCAAAATTGTGTTGAGAAAGGTCATAATAAAGCAGGCTGTAAAAACAAAAAAGTTGTGAAACCCTCAAAAAGTAGGGATAGGTTTAGGAAAAAAGATGTTGGAGGGTCTAGTGTAGCTGAGGTTGGTAGAACTAGTGTTGATAATGTAGTGCAAAGAATGGGTGAAAAGAGGGTTAAGTATACAATAAAGAAAGGAGGTGTAGGAAGATCCAATTTGATACAAATGAGAGGAGGTGCATGTACGAGAGAAGGTTTAGGAAGAAAAGGTTTTGGAAGGTTGGGTGCATAGGTTGGGTTGGATGATGGTGGTTTGAACACTTCTAATGAAATTCAGAATTCAGATCCTGTAGAGGAACCAGAAACACAACAATCACAAGCACCATCTACACCAACAACAACTAGGGTTGAAAGGGCTGCATCAGCAACAATTGCATCTTGTCCATCACAGGCAAGATCAGCAGATAAATCAAGACAAGAAAGGAGAGCAAGATCAGAGGTACCTCCAGTTAGACCAAGAGAAAAGATCCAAAGAATTCTTCAAAAAAAATTGTCCAAGAACATTGGCGGTGCAAGTTCATCAAGGTTTAATGTCCAAGATGTGGACTAATTACTTACTTTTATTTGTATGTCTGTACTTTTAACACTTAAGAAACTATTTGTGCACATCTTTTGGGTATACTGTATGTTGTGCACATCTTTAGGATTAGGCTAATGTTGTAACAAGCAAATTCTGTGCACATATTTTGGGTTGTATGTATGTTGTGCCCAGATTTTGTTTGTGGAAATGCTGTAAGAAACACTAGAAGTGCTGCACTTTTAAGCCACTTCAATGAACCAGTTGTAATTTATAGCCCAATACCACTACATCGGTTACCAGACACTAAAAATTGCATGGGATGTTTGGTTTGCTTCAAATTGCAGAAATTGTATTTGGTTGTTTGTGTAGTGCAGAATCTGTACTTGGTTGTGTACTGTCAAAAGGGGTGTTTGGTATTGAGTTTACTGCTGCAACTGAAGTGTTTGGACATGAGTTTAATTGTTAGAGAACTTTTTGTTAAGGCCAAGTTTGTACTCTCAATTCCTCATCTTGGCATGATGCAACTATGGGTATTTTATCCCTAAACAACATCAACATTCAACATTCTGTAACTAGAATATTAGATATAGTCAGTGTCAACTAAATAATGTATTTATTATGTTTTTAGAAACTAAATTTGTTTACACACCAAGTTGTTTTTAGTCATAGGTTTTGGGCGGGTCTGATAATGGGTCAAAACAGGTAATAGTATAGTACAGGTGAAAAACGAGTTGGGTCTAGTGTTTGGACCTGAGTTTAATAGGTCAAAACGGGTAATATAGTGCTGCAGCTGAACTGTTTGGACCTGAGTTTAATGCTGCAACAGGAGTTTTTGGTACTAAGATTACTTCTGAAACATGTTATTTTAAATTGATGGACTTGCTTTAATATTCAAGGTTTTAATACAAATTGAACCATAATATGTAAGGAGCTGATGTGTAAGGTAAACTGCTCCACCTAGACTTAAGCAGGTTATCAGGTCAAAGCGTACACACAACTACACGAATTGAAAAGTTGAGTTCATGGAACTACAAAAAAAATAGTTTGGTACACAGAACTACAAAAAGTGACAAGTTAGATACATTTTCGTGTAATTAGCCCTAAACAATTTAATAGAAACATTATACTCCATATTTCATTAATAATTCAAAGAAAATTACATAATACTTAGAAAATAAAAAATTATAGGAAATTACTAGTCATCGAGGTATGGTAAGTTTTGAGCCGCTACGTGCTCCGTAAGATCGTATCGGAGACGGTTATGGATATCTTCGTCGAGTAACTCCGGTAGTACATTCGGGTCATAAACTGGCGCGCCCGGCTGATCCATTATATGAACTGGTGATATTGCCTTCTCATCGTCTTTTAAAATCATATTGTTCAATATAATACACGTATAAACGAGTTTTCGAATCTTTTCGATGGACATAGCCCGGAGAGGACGACTGAGAATAAACCATTTTCCCTTTAGACGACCAAAAGCTCGTTCGACATCCTTTCTTGCAGACTCTTGTAGCTTCTTGAATTTCTTTTCCTTCGGGTCAGTGGGATACGGATATGCTTTAACAAACGTTTAATACTTAGGATAGATTGCATCGGTAAGATAATATCCACGTTTGTAAAGCCGTCCACCCAAAAAAATGAACTGTTTGGCGCCGTTCCATTTCGTTCCGTAACATACAATGGAGACTGATTCAAAAAATTGATATTGTTGTTTGAATTGGTAGGACCAAAAAACGATTGCCAAATCAACAAATCATTTGAAGTGACGACTTCAAGCATAATAGTTGGGTATTGGTGATCACCTTTCTTATATTTGCCTCTCAAATATCTAGGACAATTTCGCCAAACGAAATGTGTACAATCAATGCTACCAAGCATTCCAGGAATGTGATATTTTTCTTCATGTACCTCGAATAAGCGTGCAATGTCATGGGTTGTCGGCCTACGTAAGAACTCTCGACTATATAACATTATTATCGCATCGTAAAAATTATCAAGGCATTCACCTACAAAATATTAAATAGTAAATAAAAATAATAATAACGAATTTAAAAAAAATAATAACGAAAACTTAAAAAAAAATTATAACGAAAACTATTAAAAAAATAATAACGAAAACTTAAAAAAAATAATAACCTGACTTTCTTCGTGCCATGTTTAAATAGTCATCAAATCTATTCGGAGGTTCACCCGTTGCGAGTTGCTGAATCGCCGATGTGCATTTTTGTAACGCCGTGAAACTTTTCTTTCCCCTCGCGTCTTGACCCGCTTGAAACCATTCGAAATGCGCTTCAATATCACCAACAATTTTTAAAAACAAGGTTTTTCTCATACGAAAATGTTCACAAAAAACATGTTCGTTAAACTTTGGTTGTTCGACAAAATAGTCATTCATTAGAGTTTGTAAAGCTCTTTCACGAAAACGGGTGACATACCCCCGAATTTCGGTAGAGCTTGCCGTGTCTTCAATGGCATCGTACTACTAGATAACCATAGTTCGGAAGAGTCGGAGGGAATAATTAACTCGTTCCCGGATGAAGAAGAGGAGGATGAAGACATGATTAATAAAATGTGAATTGTTTGTGTGATTTGATGATAAATATTGTGTGAATTGTTTGTGTGAAATTATGATTTGAAATTATATATTTAAAGGATTTTTTTAAATGCCAAATAGTTAAATCATTAAAGGGAATAACGGCTATATTTTTAAACCTCCATGCCATGCCTCATCGGTATCACACACTGATTGTCTTGCCGTTTTTTCCATGCCGAGGAGGTGGCATTGGTCATGCCGCTCGGTATGGCTCAAACCGGGCCCCATACCGCCTCTACTACCACCCCCTAATATCTATACTACATATAATGGAGGAAGCACTCTCTCTCTAAAATTTTCAGATTTACAAAATATGATGCATGGTTTACAACACTTTAAAACAACTAATTTTCAAAATTACAACAACCAAAGCATGGTGTACAAAAAAATATCATGGAATGAAATTCAGACCAAAATTCTATGAATTCTACATTAATGCTATTAACAACACCCCTGCACCCAAAATTACAACCATTTAAAAACAATGTATAACCCTAATGATTTCACACGAGACATTCATATTCTTCCGTGCTTTATCTGATCCTAAGTAATCCATCCAATCTTGAGAACCGTATATAAAGCTCGTTGGTACTTTCCACTCGAAAGATCTACACACAAAAGAGAAGCAATATATGATGCCTTTGATAGGTAGATTAAGGGTCCGTTTGGTTTACAAGCGGGGTTGGATTTGGATTTGAATTTGGTTTAAGATTTAGATTTGATTTAGGAGAGAGAAATTACATTAAATAGATTTTAAAATAAAATTTAAATTAAATTTATTGTTTGAATAATAAACTAAAAATAGAATGTGAGAGGGGAGTTATGGGTCCCACGGATTTATGTCAAATCCATGCTTATGTGGTGGGTTTTCTAGAACCTAACAAGTGAGGGTGTAAGACCTAATTTGAAAACCCATGAGTTCTAAACAAACAAGTTTTTTTACTTTCACTCCATTCCATCTAGTCAAAACCTCTATACCAAACAGACCCTAACTATCAAATATGTATTCACAAAATTCCGGCGAACATAGTTGTGACAACTGGCAAATTAGGAAACTATTTAAAAACCCGCATTATTTTAAATTTAATGATTTTTGGAATATTTGAAAGTTTATTTATGTTAAATTTGTAAACGTTGAACCTTGGTTTTGAATTTCGTGGTATTTATGGAATTTGATGTTTGAATTATTGTTTTGGTATGGAATATATATGTGGTGATTTATTTTGAGATTTTCATTTGGCACTACGTTGACTCCGGCACTAGGATAACCTAACGAAATTTTAAATATTTTGAATGATTGGTTCGGTTTATATATTTTTGGAACGTATCGTGGTATTTCATAATTTTGAGAATGAGCTCGGTTCGAGAGAGTTGATATATTTTAAATAAGTTTCGGGTTTTGGTCCATGTATTTACACCTAGCCACCTTACCCTTAATATTAATAATACTATTATTATTATTATTATTATTATTACGAGCCATCATGGCCCGTGCGATGCACGGGCTTTGTTCAGCATAAACAATCATTGGTTTTGCAAGAGTAATACATATTTAGCTAATATGGTTAGTTTCGATTGGGGGTACTCGACTGAATAAACGAAGTTTGTTTAAGTAAATTTTTGTAAATAGAATTGTATAATGTTTAAACGTGTTAGTGACATTTCAGGTGAATCTTAAATTTAACTCATGCATAAAAATAGACTTTCATTGAGTGGTAATGTAGAAGTAATTATTTGATGAAACTTAAAAAAGAAAAAGTTTTGTAAATTAATAAAAAAATATTCTGTTATAGTTTTGTCACTTTGTGATCTAAATTTCGTATAAAGGAAAAGTTTGGCGCCGTTGTAGTGAAGCTTTTTGGCTTTAAAATATTTTGGGTTTATTTGTTTGTCCTTTTTTGGCCACGTTTGTCTCATTTTTTGAACTCTTATATGCATGGCGGCATGGCGCAACCTCTTAGTAAATGTACACATAAATGCGAAATAAATTGTTATGAAATGATTCAAAATGCTTAAAAGTTCATATAAGATTTTGCAACCAAACAATAACATTGATGTACACTCTTTTCTGTACATAAACTTTCCCAAACAACAGGTTCAAGTTTTGTTCTGTAACAGCTAAGATTGCATTATAACTCTAATTCACGTGTTGCATAAGTTTAACCTACAATTATTGAATCCACCATATGTATTTTCAGCCATGGAAATGAACTTAATTCATAGTAGGTAGGCAATTAAAGATCATATCATATTCAATTCTTTAATCCCAGCAAAACTAATTTAGCTTTTAATTAATCTATTCAATCTATTAATGGCTAAAATAAGCAGTAGACCAAACTAAAAAAAAAAAAGCATTGTTTCACATACGTCCACTCTTTACAGTAATTTCACAAAGAATCGCCTAATCAAAGTAATACCTATCTTCAAATAACATATATATATATATATATATATATATATATATATATATATATATATATATATATATATATATATATATATATATATATATATATATATATATATATATATATATATATATATATTTAAATTGAGTACGACCCATTTTGTAACTTTACCCACCCTGCGCGGCTATGGAACCACCAACCATTTTGTCGTAACTAACTATATGTGATAAATATGCAGTAATTCAACGAACATGGCATAAAAAACCTTCGAAAATTTAAGCTCATAAATTACAAATAGCACCTTTGTATTACTGTGTAAGCTACCCAGCAATCCATACTTCTATTGTATCCTCGACCCAAACATGGCTGCCAACTACTATATTCACCACAGTGGCTTGTAGTGTTTAAAAATCATTCGGTAAACTGAATTAAAACAAAAGTGGCAATACATGCCATTCGTGTGACACCTAGGATCTTAATCATACTGCCTACAATAAAAGAATTATCATGACATGAAAGTGTAGCTAATTATTTAGTCTGTAAGCCAAGTAAATAAGGTAATCAAAACACCCCCTTAAGTACCCTTATTTTACTCTTAACATTTGCAATAACACCATCAGAAGTGAACATTTATAAGATCTATTTCAAAATGCACATTAAAATATGTATTACCTTCTGGAAGATAAAATACCACACCATCCTCCTCATTACCCTCATTACTTAATCCCGAATATGACTCGTTTCCAACCAACTTCCCTTAATTTTTCAGTGTAGTAAGAATAGGAATAGCAGCAACATCTTCTATAGCATCGCATCCAATCAAATTCAGATCCCTTTCTAAGCTTTTTGGCATGTTTTTAGAATTAGATAGTAGCAAGATGGTCAAGTAAGGCAGGTTGCTTGGGTAACGGGTTAAAAATGGGATTGGGCCACGTTGGTCTACCCGCACCGCAAAGTCTTTATTTGACTGTGTTAGGTGTGATAACATAAGCAATATTGTGACAATAATATCTACTATAAATTAACCATTTTAGGAAGTTGTATTTAATAACGGAGTTGGGTGATCATTACTATTTAGCAATTTTTTAAATCTGTAAGTGGGTGTTTGGCATTTCAGTTGAAGGTGATTGTACTGTGTTACATAAACTAATCAGTTGTATATTTGTTTCAAGGATAATTGGCTAAAAAGTTCTGACAAATTATCGCATACACCATTAGAATGCAATATGCAAATAAGTATTTAATAGTAATAAATCCCAAACTTTCGCACACACCATCAAAATGCAATAATCTGCAGTTGTTGTATTTTGGATTGCAGGCGCTGCTGGATTGGTCATGGGTGGACCTAAAAGAGCTGTTAAATATGGAATCATGAGTCGGTTTATTCCTACACTTGCCATTCCTATTCACATCCCCATAGCAGCCGTTGGTGGCATTATATTATGCGAACTCGAAATAAAAATGAATCAAAGGTGTAAAATTGGACAATGTAATTCTAGCCTCTGGCAGTCCTGAGTCCATATAAGCAAATAGAATAACACTTCTATGTTACACATTTACTTTTTTTAGTAGGCTAAAACCAAACACTACATTCATGTGCAAACACCCCATAAGATCATCAATAGTGTGTATAACAAATTCAAGCAGCAAAAAGCAAATCCAAACACTATCTTGTGCGACAAAAGAGAAGATAGAATGAGATAACTTACGGATAGACCATCTTTTGTACAGTTGGATCTCCCATCATTTTCTTTAAATCTTCAGCCGATATAAATGACCTGCTGCGCCTTTTCGTATATTGGATGTAGTGAGTAAATTAGTAACTTTGCTTACAGCCTCCTTAATAACTTTCTTTAAAAGATACATATTTGTCATAACATAATACAAATCTTGGCGGAATGCTGCTATAACTAACTGGGAAAACAAAAAACCAACTATTAGGATATATTACATACCTATTATTTGTTTGCATAAGTTGTTAGAAAGTTGAAAATCCAATCCAAATATTATTCATATACACCCTCTGCACTATCCAAACATTACAATATAAATTACAAAAAAACTCACTACCTTTTTCTATCTCAGATTAAAATAATTATGAATCAAAGAAGAGGTGAAATATATTTTTATGCAGAAAACAACATACCATACACATTTTCTTATAACTTGACAGGGGTAGAAGACTGATGTAGTTCCCGTAACATAAAAAGGGAACATAATTAACAAAAACACATAATCAAAATCCAAGAAAGGTTCCAGGTTGTGAAAATAATATGAAATATCAAACACAAAAGAGAACATGAAAGAACCTTGTTGAAATCTAAAACTGAAATTGATATCAGTCACAAACCCGGTGGACCATACCCAACCTGATCCATAAATCATTTGCTAAATTCTAACAACAGAAACAATAAAAATTTTGCAAATGCTACACAGGCTTTGTACTGAATAAAAACATGAGATGCTCTAATGATGAATTTGGGTTGAGAAACTTACAAAATTGATTTGGGTAGAACTCGATCATGTCCCAAATTCCTCTAGATGATGTGTGAACAGTGACACAACTCTCACATTCATTTGATCATCCGGAACACGTCTAATCAGAATAATCCTAAACTTATGTTCCCCATGTCCCAAATTCCTCTAGATGATGTGTGAACAGCGGCAGTCAATAGCATCAGTAAATGGATTATCTACTAAAAGTTTGGTAACCAAAATGCGATTATTACATACCATGGAGACTGTTTGTATGCAACCAAAGTAGGGTGCCGTGCGATTCTGTTGAAATCAAAATGAGTCAGACTCGGAATAGACTACAAATGCCAAGTCTAGACAAATTAAGGGACACTCTTCTTGGGGTCTACGTGTTTAACTGATTTGTTCTTAGTAACGCGACAAAAGGCCAAAAATCTGAATAAATCAAATAGGAAAAAGGGCTATACCATGCACGGGACTTTTCAGACTATCAGGTCATGATGAAATAACATGATTTCTCACGTGACTAGCTCTTCTTACCACCTGCATGTTAACCGCGTAAAACACACATCATAACCCAAATTTATGTGATTAACAATTAACAACAATCTAAAACTAATCACAAACATATCAATTCATAATAACCACTGAAACGCCTAATTTTCTACACTATCGCAGCAACAACAAACAGTAACATTAACGAAACTATTAATCAGTCAACACTAACATTTCACCATAACACTAACAAAAATGAACACACTTTATAATCATACCTTATTCTATACGCCATTGATTACATCTGCCGTTAAATCTTATGCAGCTGTAAAACAACCGATTTTCTTACCCATCTTGTTGAATCATACCTGCCGCACCTCAAATCAACCTACATCTCATCACAACCACCCTTTCATTACTCTTGCTCAAATTCTAATTACAAAAACCAATAAATATAACATCACAAATTAAACTTAATTGAAAAGAAAAATAAAAAGAAAAAGAAAACTCAAAATTTAATTTTTTCATACCTATAGTTCTTGAATCAGCGAACTTCCTCAGTAGATATGGCAATTGATAATAGGTTTCCAAATTGTTTATTTTGTGGTTGTTTATGTGCTTGTGATTTGCCTGATTTTTAGACCGAGAAGATGAGGGACAAACGATGGTGAAGTGTGAGATAAGGATGGTAGTGGGACTGCTGAATACATTCTAATCTATTGGATTTGGAAGGACTCTAACAATTATTTACTCATTATGTTAACCAATGTAATAAATTGGTGGGAGACATTAACAGACACTCCATTAATTCTCTCGTGTTTAATCTTCACTGTTAAAAGCTTTCAAAAGAAGCTCTGCATGTATGAAATTCATTAGCTTAAATCTTATATTTGAGTTTCTTAGCTTGTGACATTAATGCTCACATTCAATAGGGGGAACTCATTCTTTATATATATGTAGATTAATATTAATACATTTTTTTAAAGAGTAATACAAAATCGTCCCTTGTGGTTCCTGGACCTCACACCACACACAAAACACAAACACAAACATAACCTTTCACTCTCATCTCTCTCTACACTAACCCCAGCTGCCGCCCACTCCGGCAGCCACCACCATCACACCGCCACTCCCACGCTCACACCACCACCACCATCTTAACCTTCTCTTCATCCTCTTTCTATTGGTGTACGCCCAAAACACCCAAATCACCTCCTTGGTTTAACCTCCGTCGCCGTACACCCCCTCACCACCTCTAATATTACTTGGTTTTTAAAGATTCACGAGTTTGGAAGTGTAAAAAGGTAGGTAACATCGGTTTGGTACCATGGGTACCACGATGTGAGTTTTAATCCGTGGGAACACGGAAGATTTTGATGGGAATCGAATTAAAATGTTAGGGAAACAATATTTTTGTTATAAAAATTGATTTGGTATCCGGGTTTGGTATTTCTTGTGGAGGTCGAGTGAGAACCGTGAGCCATGGCTCACGGCTTGGAGTTTTTTTTAGCTTATGTGGTTCTTTTGTGGTTTTGATACTCATGGTCTTAGTAGCTAGAGTAGTTGATTATATGGAGTTGGATTTGGCTTGAGTTTGTCTTGCTATGGAGCTTGTTGTTGTTCTTGTGATGCCGCGACCCAAGGGGGTCCGTTTGGGCAGATTTGGTTTGCTCATTTGAGCCTTTTTCGAGACCTCATGGTCTTAGATTTGAGTCCTTGTGACTCACGGTTCTAGCCGAGACCCAAGTGGGTCACTTGGCTCGGGTTTGGCTTGGTAAACCAACCCGGAATTGGTATAACTTGATGTTCTCTTGTTGTGGTTCATGTTGTTGCTATTAGTATTGTTGTGTTTTTTTGATTTGGCTGAATGCTTTGGTTGGGTCGAGACCCTTTTTGGTCTCAACAATGATTACATGAGGTTGATTTTGGGAGTTGTTGTCGAGTGGTTATGGGAACCGATTATGAGACGGTTCATTAGTATGACGGAGATAGGTTAGTCGGGTCCCGTAGTCGGACCCTATTGTTATAGCACGTGATATGGGACTTGTTGGACGGAGATGGATTACTTGGTTGAGATTGGTTTTATTATTACTTAGACTTTGGTTGTGCGTGTCGAAGTCACGTTGACTCTCTAGTCAACGGTTGATTTTGACAAAACATCTTGACATTTGGACTTGGACAATGAGCCGAGGGTGATGACTCGGACATGTGACTATCTTATATAACACGATATAAATCATAATCAAAATTAATAATAAACACTCGTAATAATATTATTAATAATATAAATGTTTATATAAATATATAAACGTGAAAACGTATATATATTTATACAAGTGCGTATATTAATAATAAAACGATCACGAGTTATTATAATAACGTGATGATATATATTATACTATGAAAGTAGTGTAATAAATGTCGGGAACGTTATTATGATTAAACGATTATAAATGCCGAAATAATTAACGTTGAATAATTATATTAAATGACATACTTTTTGGAAAATAAAACGAGAAAACTTTCGAGTTATACGAGATTGTGGTCACTTGAGTCCAAGTGGGCCATATTATTTATTTCATGACTTTTTGTGCTTGTCACGGATATGTGACGTTAATACATCCATTTTCTATAACTACGTAACTTATTTGATCGACGGATTAAATAGGATCTATTTAGTTATATAAAATGAGTATATTAATGGGCATTGTATCCTACGACGCCCATAGTTTGTGGTATGTGTATAGGAATAATGAATTACTAAATATCTCGCGAGGTTTGCCAAATTGACGAATTTGGTAAGCTTGACGATATATCTAGGGAATTTAATTAACTTTGACACTTACCATATATTACTCTACGTGCTATGTGACTTAAGTTTTGGGTATAATCTTGGAGTGATATATTAAGTAAATAAATATGGGGGATTACCAAATCGACGGATTTGATAAACTTCGATGATTTATTTAAATGATATATTGGGCTAATATTAGACCTATAGATTGTTTTATTATTATTTTTCGTCGTGGCTTCTTGTTTTGAGTTGTGTCGACCCTCCACCCGCATGGATACCAAACTCCAAACTAATATGAGAATAATACGAGAAATGGATGAGAGGATCACTTGATTTGATAACACACTATAGGTGTTGGACCTTTATAATGCGTATATGTGATACTTTGAGTGAATATGATTAAGTATGCGGAATCTACTTAACCACACTTAGAATGTTTATTGGAAATGGAACTGTGATGCTTGTGTTTATTTAACAAAGAACAATGAAAGTATTTCACCAAATGATTCAATATTATTCAGAATAATACGAGTGATCTTCACTATCACTAGGGTTACAAAGACCTTGAATCTTGTGTTTTGTTCTAATGTTTTTCTCTATGTATATGTCTATATCTATCACACTTTTATCACACGCATATGTATACATATCTAAGATCTTCCTTTTATAGTCCAAGGTTAGATCTTTTACAATCTATATGACTCATCTAATTTACTAGCTTATGACTAAGCTTCATTCTAGCTAGTTGATGACTTATCATGTTAGTCATTAAGATACAACATGTATCTAGGATTACAACTCACTTGGAGTGTTCAATTTGATGACTACAACAAAGATATTTTTCTTGTATATGAGTCAGTAGAATAAGTTGTACTTATCTACACAGCTGTCGTATGAGTCATAGTAGCATCAGCAGAATCCATCAGCAGAAACACTATCAGAAGAAACCTTCTTCAGCAGAATCCATCAATGGAAACGTGCTTTGTGCTTTATCAGCAGAAACATACTTGATGTATTTCCTTAAGCCTTTATGCTGATTCTTCTGATTATTTAATTCCCAACAATCCTCCCCTAAACATGTGAATTACATTCAAACATGTTTTTCTGAATTAAATGAGGACTTTGTGAAGATCTTTAAAACACTTCATTGTCAGACTTTTAATCTGAACTTTCTTCTCTTTTGAGTGATTGAATGTCTTTCTCTGTAACTCATCTGCTTTCTGTTCTTTGCTCCAATCTTGGACTAAAAGATGGTGCAATATTCAACTTGAAGAATTATAAGAGACAATGATGCTGTGTATCTTGGATGCTTGTTCCAAGAAGTAGAAATCATCTTTTAGCATGTCTTTGGAAGTGATGAACAAACGTAGTGAACTGAACTTGAAACCTTTCATCTTTTACTCTAGATAGAACTTTCTCCTATCAGCTTTGTTCTTGTTCTTTATCAGTAGAAACCATGTCATCATCGGTATGCTCTTATCTTTTCCTTCTTTTTCTTTGGATAATCTTCCTTTTAAAGGGCTTTTTGTAACCTCCCCTGAGATTTATTTCTCTCTTGAGCAATTTCCTCCCCTGTTTGGAAGATCTCTCACAATCATATCATATCATCTGATCTAGCAATTTCCATGTTTTCAGACAATTTGTACATAAAGCCATCAATTCCTTAAGAGTTTAAGATTCTGCCCTCATCACTTCTAGGTGTGTCAACTCCTATGAGAGGTGATTCAATGGACGTTCTTGACTCATGGTCCATCTGTTGATGGTTTTTAAAGTCATCTTTTGAAAATCCTTTTAAGAAACTTTTGCCTTAGCAGTATGTATATGATTTTATTATGAAAAATCATACTGCTTACAACCATTTTGAAGGGATTAAGTGTGGTAACTAACACTTAATCAAAATTTCGGTTTAAAGCAACCTCTGGTTGTGTGAGAACCAATGTTTTCAGTTATAAATAACTGCCTGTGTATAGATAAACCTATTCAAAAGGCTTTCTTTATAGGGTTTCCAGCTCGTGGCATTTGTTACCTCTAACACAAGTGTTAGATTCACTGTTGCTCGCTGTTCTTTCTATAAGATATCCGTAGATTAGTCACATTATACTTGAGAGTATAAAATGATAGAAAGTGAGTTGTATCAGTTATTAACTGATCAACTAATTTTATCAATTCAAAGTGAAACATCATAATCAGGTTCCAAGAAAGAAGTTTTAAGGAGTTTTGAAATCCCAAACTCTTTCTATCATGAACCTATTATATCATCAGCAATGATCAGTATTCAGCAGCAATGATCAGAAATTTGTTGCTTACAGATTTCACTTGAAATAGCCTTTGAGCTCAAACATTCATACCTGAAATTGTTAGTCTAAAACCAAAAGAACAAAGTACAAAGTACTTGCCTTGAATTAGAATAATGCATAGGACTAATTGTATGAATAACTTTTAATTGGTAATAGTAGTTTTAGATTACAAAGTTAGATGCATTAACAAAATCTATATACAAGAACACATTATATTGAAAAATTTAAAGATTAAGCATTCCAATACCTGCTACCAAGTACTGAAATCTACCAACATCAAAAGCTTTTGTAAGAAGATCTGCAAAGTTTTGTTCTGAAGCAATTTTCATTACTTGAGTTAACCTCTTTTCATTGCAATCTCTAATAAAATGATGTCTTATTTCAATGTGTTTTGTTTTAGAATGTTGCACTGGATTTTTAATAATGCAAATTGTACTACTATTATCAATATGAATAATGGTATGTAAGAAATTGTACCCATAGTCTAGAAGTTGGTTTTGAAGCCATAAAACTTGACCACAACAATTTGCAGCAGCTACATATTCAGCTTCAGTTGTTGAAGTAGCCACCATTGTCTGCTTCTTACACTGCCATGAGATAAGTCTACACCCAAGGAATTGTCATCCTCCAGTTGTTGACTTTCTGTCGAAGCTAGCACCAGCATAATCACTATCTGAGTATGCTACCAAGTCAAAAGATGACTCCTTAGAATACCACAGACCCAACCTAGGTTGACCCTTGAGATATCTAAAAATTCTCTTGACTGCTGTTAAATGAGAAACCTTAGGAGTTACTTGATATCTTGCACAAGCACAAACAGAGAACATGATATCAGGTCTTGATGATGTGAGATACATCAAAGAACATATCATAGATCTGTATGTGTGTACATCCACATTAGTTCCTTCTACATCTTTAAGAAGTGGCTTCTCAGGATCAATTGGTGTGCTTGCTGTTTTGGAATCAGCAAATTGAAACTTTCTAAGAATCTTTGCAACATATTTGTCTTGACTAATAAAGATTCCTTCTCTTGATTGTTTAACCTGTAGACCCAAAAAGAATGTAAGTTCCCCCATGGAACTCATCTGAAACTTATTGTGCATAAGCTTCTCAAACTCCAAACACATCTCCTTCCTTGTAGATCCAAAGATGATATCATCCACATACACTTGAACTAGCAAAAGATCCTTCTTATGCTTCTTGGTGAAAAGTGTCTGATCTATCTTGCCTCTTTGAAATCCATTTGAAATTAAGTAGGAAGCCAGTGTTTCATACCAAGCTCTTGGTGCCTGATGTAGGCCATATAGAGCTTTAACAACCTTGTACACTTTGTCTGGATGGTCAGGATCAACAAATACAGGAGGTTGTGAGACATACACCTCCTCTTCAATAGTACCATATAAGAAAGCACTCTTGATATCCATTTGATAAACTGTGAATCCCATAAATGAAACATAAGCCAAAAAGAGACTAATGGCTTCAATCCTTGCTACTGGAGCAAAAACTTCTTCATAGTCTATCCTTTCTTCTTGTGTGTACCCTTGAGCTACTAATCTAGCTTTATTTCTTATCACTATGCCCCTTTCATCCCTTTTATTCCTAAAAATCCATCTAGTGCCAATTACTCTAACACCACTTGGTAAATCAACTAGCACCCATACCTTTTGAATCTTAAACTGAAGAAGCTCCTCTTGCATAGCCTCCAACCAGCTTGAATTCTCTAGGGCATTATGAATATTCTTTGGTTCATCTTGTGAGAGAAAACATACAAATAAGCAAGAGTTTGAAAACTCATGCTGTTTTGAAGCATAAAGGGCATCAAGAAGCCCTTGTTGATCTGAAGACATCAATTGTTGTCTTGTCTTTACTCCTGATTGTACATCTCCAATTACATTGTCCAGGGAGTGGACTTTGTGAATCCTTGAGTGTAGAGTAGAAAGAACTTGATAATCAGGTGGATGGTTGTTGAAATCCACCTCATTTTCTGAGAGATTTGCTTGTGTTTCTTCTGATGGTCCATCAGCAGAAACATTTTGCTCATCAGTGGGAACGATTTGCTTATCAGCGGGAACGATTTGCTTATCAGCAGAAACAGCAGTGTTACTTCTGACTTGAAACTCTTGTTCCTTAGCTCCTTCTTCCTTGTATTCATCTTCAATATCTTCTTTAGAATATCCAGAAGAAGATTCACCATTTATTGAAGTTGAATCCACACTTGTATTTGTCTATATTGGCATTATCACATAATCTTGATTTGCCTCATTCTCTAATCCTTCTCCATTTGTTGCATCAGTAGTTTGTGAACCTGAAAATTCATTAGATTCTGCAACAAAAGGCACATAATTCATTGATTTGGATAGAGATTCAAGATCAAATAGCCATTTGGGACTTTGACCTTCTACATTGGTTTTATTTTCCAAAAACTTCACATGTAGATTTTCCTCTACTCTTCTAGTTCTCATGTTGTATACTCTGAATGCTTTGCTATTGATAGAATATCCAACTAAGAATCCTTCATCTGCTTTTCCATCAAACTTTCCAAGATGGTCTAAGGTATTTAGAATTGTCGCATGATATCCAAAAGGTCTGAGAAATCCTATTTCAGGAGTTCTACCTCTAAAAAGTTCATATGATGTCTTATTGTGAGGTTTTAAAACTAAAACTCTATTTTGAACATAGCAAGCAGTGTTGACTGCTTCTGCCCAAAAAGTTATAGGCAACTTAGAGTTAGCTAACATAGTTCTAGCAGCTTCTATTAGTGTTCTATTTTTCCTTTCAGCAACTCCATTCTGTTGTGGAGTTCTTGCAACACTAAATTCTTTTTTAATACCTTTTTCTTTGCAGAAATCATCCATAACTCTATTTTTAAATTCTGTCCCATTATCACAAATAATGAATTTTACTCTTTTGCTTACTAGGTTTTCTATCTCTGTAATGAAGGTCTTAAGGATGCTAGAAGTCTCATCCTTAGTTCCTAAAAAGAATACCTATGTAAATCTACTAAAGTCATCAGTAATAACTAGACAATATCTCTTATGCAACAAACTTCTAACATTTGTAGGACCAAATAAGTCCATATGCAGCATAAACAATGATTGATTGATAGAGTTAAAAATTTTGGGCTTACAAGTGGCTTTGTGTTGTTTGCCTTTAAGACAAGCAATGCATGTTTGATCATTTTCAAATCGTTTTTGAGGTAAACCTCTTACCAAACCATCTTTGACAATCTTATTTATGGTTTTGAAGTTAATATGACCAAGCCTCCTATGCCATTTCATAGATTCATCCAATATGGCCTTAGCAATAAGACAAGTAAGAGAATCTTTTGGAACAATTTCCTTCATATCAACACTGTACATGTTGCCTTTTCTTGGAATTCTAAGAAGTGCTTAACTTTCATCAGGCATCTTAAAATCGGAAGAAAATACAAGACATTCCGTGTCAGTAAAGATAACTTTGTTCTTTTTGTCACACATTTGTGAGACACTAAAAAGATTATACTTAAGCTCTTGCACATAGTACACATCTTCAAAATCTAATTTACCGGTTTTAATAGTACCTTTACCAGTAATTTTTCCTCCAATTCCTCCTCCAAAGGTAACATAGCCTGCATCTACTGATTGAAAATTTGAGAGATAAGACTTGTTGCCTGTCATGTGCCTTGAACACCCACTATCTGAGAATCCTTGATCTTCAGTATCTGCTGATGAATGTCCCTGCACATAAATAAAGGAATTAGTTTTGTTTTGGGATCCAAACCATTTCTGACTTGGATCCGCCTCTTGCATCAATGGGATGTAATCTTTTGAAAATTGTTGATGCAACATTGGATTTAAGAATCCAACATGCTGAGGCCTTAACAGCATTTGCCCTGTTTCCCTTAGCAGTGATATGAACTGTTTGGCTATCAACAGAAACTGATGGCTTTGCAGTTGAATCCTTTGGTTTCCAAACTTGTTTTTGGACTACTGCCTTTGTTTGAATGGGCCTTTGAACAATATTAGATGCATGTTTGAAAGTTGTTTTTGCGCCCTTAATTGTTGATTTTGGGTAAACAGTCATATATGGTTTTTCAGCAGAAACCATTTTCCTTTCAGCAGGAACAGTTTTTGCTCTATCAGCAGGAACTACTTTTGTGACTGTTTTGGGTTTTGATCTTTTAGAATTAGAGTGAAAATGAGATTTAGGTGTTTGATTTTTGTAGTTCACTCTATTAATTTCATACCCATATACCCATTGGTTACAGAAAGTTGTAAGATGGTCAAAACTACCACATGTGTAACAAACTTTGTTAGCTCTTTGTTGAAGAGACTTGAGGATATACCAATTCCTTTGGTTACCTCTGGGCTTGTTTATGGTTCTATATTGTTCACAATATCTAACTGGTTGCCTAACATGTTTTTCATTTGTCTTAGGCCTATCAGTATTGTGTTTGACTATCTTAGGAACTTTTGTTCTTGCTTTCTTAACCACTTCAGGTTTAGACATAACCTGTAGTAACTTTTTATCATCAGATGTTGAGTCCTCAATGATTGGACCATCTGACTTTCTACAAGAACACACCTTGTCCTTAGGAAGTGAAGTTTTACTTAAACTTTCACTTTCTTTCAAAGGTTCATTATCAACTACATTAGATTTTGGTTGAACACCATATTTTAATTCAGGCAGTTGAAATTCAGGTAATCATGTGTGTTCTAGGTCAATTCCTGGGGGTGAAGGAATACCTCTATATGGTGGAGGAACAGATTTGTATCCAACACCAGACTTAGCTTTATTAATTACTTGACTTTCAATAAAGTTAGTCACACCCTTAGATGCATAATCTAGTGTTTCTACACTCATTTGAATATTCTCTTTAGCCTTACTAAGCCTATCTACTTCAGCTTTCAAGTTACAAATGTCATTATCTTTAATATTTCTCTTTCAAGAAGAATTTTGACATCAGTAAAGGTAGATTCATTTGTTCGAAAATGTATTAATTGTTCCTCTAGAGTATCTATACCTCTTTTATGATTTGTTAAGCTATGAACTGTATCAATTAATTCTTTCCTTTGATTCTCATAACGTTTGGTTAAGGTTTCTAAACTTTTAAGAGCAAAACAATTATTTGAACAAACTTTATCAGATTGTACCTCTGTGGTGAAAGCCATAAGAGCTGTCTGAGGAGAAGCTTCTTCTTCTTCAGCAGTAAAGCTCCAATCAAATCCTAATCCATCAATAGCTACCACAGCCTTTGGATTGGTTGATTCCCCTGTCTTGGATTTGCTTCCAAAACCTCTATTCTTGCTATCTTGCTGTCTAGGCCTTCTACATTCTCTTGAGAAGTGCCCCAACATATGATAGTTATAGCATTCTATTTTTGACTTGTCAAAACCAGCAGTATCATTGCTGCTGATGGTGAGTTTCTTCCCCATCCTCTGATAGAATTTCTTAGCCCTCATGCTAAGAAGAGAAATTTGCCATTTTAGGTCCATCTCTTCTAAATCATCATCATTGATTTCTAAGAGATCTTCATGAGTAAGCATGGACCCATTATTCTGGCTTGTGAAAAAGGCACAACAAGCCTTTTCATTCAATATACCAAAAGTACTACTTGATGAACTAGCAGTACCAGTTCCACTATCAACCTTTTCATCTTTAACTGGGTTTGAGATACTAGGAGATGACATAAAAGCCATGTTCCCAGTATATGAACTAGATACACCAGTTTTCTTTACTTCTTGTTCCACAATTTTAAAGTTGCTATACAAATCCATAAGATCCATAGTGTCTATGTATGGTTTATTCTTCCAAACAACAACATGCATAGCCCACTCTTCAGGTAAGCTTCTCAGAAATTTTGAGTTTAAATCTTCTTGAGGTATGTCAACCCCAAGAACAGCAAGTTGACTCACAATTTTCTGTAGCCTTGTAAACATGTGGTCAAGAGATTCATTCATGGTTGATGAGAAATTCTCAAACTGCTGCTTGAGAAGGGTTTTCTGGGTCTTCTTGGTGGCTTCATTCCCTCCATACCTTGCAACAATTGCCTCAAATAATGACTTGGCATCTTTGAATTTGCTGAAGTTTATAAGTTGATCATTTGGAATGGTCATCATCAGCATACTTCTGGCCTTGAGGTCATTCTTCTTCTTTATTCTTTCATCAGCAGTTGTAGGGATAGTTTGAACAACTGAAATTTCCCTACCTTCAACTGTTGATAAAGTGGTTGTGGGTTTGAAAGAGTTTCCATCTTCAATGATTTCCCAGAGAGTGTAATCCTGCACCTGGAAAAACTGTTCTATTCTTAACCTCCACAATTCAAACTCATTCTGTTTGAGAACTGGCAACTTTGCAGCAACATTTGTTTGAATAGATTCTGTATCCATTTCTTCTTTTTGTAAATCAAAAGTATCAACCTGGAAGCTCTGATACCAACTGAGAGGATCACTTGATTTGATAACACACTATAGGTGTTGGACCTTTATAATGCGTATATGTGATACTTTGAGTGAATATGATTAAGTATGCGGAATCTACTTAACCACACTTAGAATGTTTATTGGAAATGGAACTGTGATGCTTGTGTTTATTTAACAAAGAACAATGAAAGTATTTCACCAAATGATTCAATATTATTCAGAATAATACGAGTGATCTTCACTATCACTAGGGTTACAAAGACCTTGAATCTTGTGTGTTGTTCTAATGTTTTTCTCTATGTATATGTCTATATCTATCACACTTTTATCACACGCATATGTATACATATCTAAGATCTTCCTTTTATAGTCCAAGGAAAGATCTTTTACAATCTATATGACTCATCTAATTTACTAGCTTATGACTAAGCTTCATTCTAGCTAGTTGATGACTTATCATGTTAGTCATTAAGATACAACATGTATCTAGGATTACAACTCACTTGGAGTGTTCAATTTGATGACTACAACAAAGATATTTTTCTTGTATATGAGTCAGTAGAATAAGTTGTACTTATCTACACAGCTGTCGTATGAGTCATAGTAGCATCAGCAGAATCCATCAGCAGAAACACTATCAGAAGAAACCTTCTTCAGCAGAATCCATCAATGGAAACGTGCTTTGTGCTTTATCAGCAGAAACATACTTGATGTATTTCCTTAAGCCTTTATGCTGATTCTTCTGATTATTTAATTCCCAACAATGGATTTTTGGAAAGTAAAAAGGAATACGTTCGGGATTGAGAATATTTGATTTTGAGGAAATAATCCTGAAACGAGTTTATATTGTTAGGAAGTGCAGAGTCCGTAGTTGTTGTCTTTTGAGTGCTATACTTCTTGAATCTACCGTTTTCATCTTGCTGATATCTGGACTTGAGGTGAGTCATAGCCCTACTTTTACTCTTGAACTTTGTTTTCAATACTTGGGGTGAGAAACGTACAAATTGTTTTATGTGGACTATTATCGCTTTGTTTATTTAAAACTTGCTATGCTTATAGAACTAGGTAGGTTATAGAGCGAGGCCTAGTCCGGAACTAGGTAAGCTATTGATTGGTTGTTGAGCGAGGCCTAGTCCCGAAATAGGTAAGCTATTGAATTGGTTATGGAGCGAGGCCTAGTCAAGAACTAGGGAAGCTATTGTTTTGATTGATTTGGGCTATAGTGTGCACCTATAGGGTTGGTTAGTTTTGGTTGGATGATTGAGGCCTAGTCTAGCTAGCAAGCGTTTTGCGTATATGTCCACTTGATTTTAGTTATTAATTTAAACCTATGATCTCACCAGCAAAAGCTGACTTTTAGCGCGTTTTCTCAGGTAATTAAGTGATGATTTGGATGCTTAGATTGGAGGCTTGGCTTTGGCACCTGGTTTATGGATCTATTTTCTAAAACTCTGATATGTAATTGTGGACCTACGTTTATTTTTTTTGGGCCTTACTTTGGATAAATTTGGGATAAATGTAAACTTTAAAACTCCATTTGGGTTGTGTTTTCTTATGTTTACTTTATCTCGTTATTTCATGACTTGGAATGGATACCAATCCCCTTAACACCCTGAAAGCTTGTTGAGCCTTCCGCTGTACCAAATTTTGGGGGTGTTACAATAGTAATAAAAAAACATAGATATAAAGAAGTTGAAAAAAGATACTACCTTGGAAGAGGTATTTTGAGATGGCCTTACGGTTCTTATCAGGGATAATATGTAACACGCAATATATATATATATATATATATATATATATATATATATATATATATATATATATATATATATATATATATATATAAGTAAGTTAGTGAATGTTTTTATAAATTTAAGAGATAAAAAATGGAAATGGTGATGCACAATGATTGCTGTTGCTGCTGCTGGTTGTTTGAGATGGGATGAGAGAATATGATAAAAGGAATGAGAGAATATGAAACATGCACACAAAAAAAAAACCCTACATGTGTTTATGTTTATGTGGGTGGGTGGGCTAAAAGCCTATTTCGACATGGCTCATGATATATCTGGGCTGGCTTCAAATTGTTCATTTCATTCTGTCTTTGGAAATAGTTTATAAAGTTTGGAGGTTTTATATAATAAACTATTTTATTGTTATAAACAGGAATGGAGGGAATGAATGTTCTTCAATTGATCTATAATGTCTTAGATAATGGGGTATATATAAGATAAACAATAGGGTAAAAACTCTAATAGCTAACTAGGCCTTGGGCCTCTTATGGGCTATATGGACATCCACAAACAATGATCCATAACACTCCCTCTTGGATGTTCATATTGTTAATACGCTTAGGAAATGCTGCCTCATTAAAAACCTTGTCAGGAAAACCTAGTGGGACAAAACCATGACTAAGGGAAAAAGAGTCCAGCCCATATTATCTCCCTCTGATGACTATATCACTTGAGCTCTTTGAATCGATGCATCCCAATGTTGTGACTTAGTTTCCTAAATGTTGAGGTAGGAAGTGCTTTGGTAAATAGATCCGCCAAATTGTCGCATGAATGAACTTGTTGAACAATAATATCGCCATTCTTTTGTAAATCATGCGTGAAAAAGAATTTCGGTTAAATATGTTTTGTCCTATCGCCCTTGATATAACCTTCCTTAAGTTGAGCAATACAAGCTGCATTATCTTCATGCAAAACTGTTGGTGCCTCCTTCTCTGAAGAATTACTACATGATCTACGTATGTGTTGTATCACACTTCTTAGCCACACACATTCTCGACTTGCTTCATGTATCGCTAGAATTTCCGCAAGGTTGGATGAAGTCGCTGAGATAGTTTGCTTAACTGAACGCCATGAAATTGCAGTTCCTCCACTTGTAAAAACATATCGAGTTTGAGATCGACCATTGTGAGGGTCAGACATATATCCCGCATCTGCAAAACCAACTAAACTTATATTTGATGGGTTAGTGAAAAATAACCCCATATCCTTTGTACCTTGAAGATAGCGAAATATTTGTTTTATTCCATTCCAGTGCCTCTTTGTGGGGCAAGAGCTATATCTTGCTAATAAGTTTACAGCAAATGCTATATCTGGTCGTGTATGACCTGCAAGATGCATTAAAGCTCCAATAGCACTTAAATATGGAACTTTAGGACCAAGAATTTCCTCATCAGCTTCTTGAGGTCGAAATGGGTCGTTTTTAACATCAAGTGTCCTAACAACCATTGAAGTGCTTAGTGAATGTGATTTATCCATATAAAATCTTTTCAACACCTTTTCAAGATATGCTTCTTGATGCACAAGGATTCCATTCTTAAGATGTTCAAATAGTAATCCAAGACAAAATTTTGTCTTTCCAAGATCTTTCATTTCAAATTCTCTCTTTAAGCACTCAATAGCCTTAGGAAGTTAACCAGGAGTTCCAATTATATTCAAATCATCAACATACACCGCAATTATAACATATTTAAATCCGGATATTTTAATAAAAATGCATGGGCAAACAGAATCATTCTTGTAGCCTTCCCTTAATAAATATTCACTAAGACGATTATATACCACATTCGTCCTGACTGTTTTAACCCATATAGAGATTTATTCAACTTAATTGCATATTTTTCTCGAGAACTATTTTTACATGATTCAGGCAGTTTAAACCCTTCAGGAAGTTTCATGTAAATTTCAGTATCTAGTGAGCCACACAAATAAACTGTCACTACATACATTAGACGCATATCAATTCCTTCTTGTATTACCAAACTAATCAAATAGCGAAGGGTTGTTGCATCCACCATAGGAGAATATGTCTCATCATAGTCATTCCATGTCTTTGAGAAAATCCTTGTGCTACCAATCGAGCCTTGTATCTCATGATTTCATTTTTCTCATTTCTCTTTCGGACAAAAACCCACTTATATCCAACAGGTTCGACATCATTAGGTGTTTTGACTATTTGTCCAAATACTTTTCTCTTCTCAAGAGATTTTAGTTCTGCCTCAATTGCGTCTTTCCATTTTGGCCAATCAATTCTATTTTTGCATTCATGCATAGACTTTGGTTCTTGATCCTCATCATCTTCCATTATTTCTAGCGCTACATTATATGCTAATGTATCGTCGACGTTTATTTCACTTCGATTCCAAACTTTTCTTGACATAACATAGTTTATTGAGATCTCTTCATTTTCAGGTACCTGTGGTTCTTCTTGAACCAACATGTCTAGTGTCTCTTTGGGAGACTCTGGCGTTTCTCTTTCCTCGATTATATCATCTTGAATATTTGCTCCCTTTTTCTTTCGAGGATTTTTATCTTTGGAACCGACTGGACTACCACGTTTTAAACGTGCATTAGATTCTTTGCCTATTTGAGGCTGTCCCTCTTGGACATTAATCTTAATTGGAGCATTAACAGCTGGAATATGTGACTTTGTCACTTTCTTTGGGTCAGTAAATGCGTCTGGTAAATGATTAGCTAATCTTTGTAAATAAATTATCTTTTGAACTTCCAATTCACATTCTTTAGTTCGAGGATCAAAATTATTTAATGATAATTCTTTCCAACTTATTTCTTTTCCCAATAGTCTTATCTCTCCCCCCAATGTTGGAAACATTGACTCATCAAAATGACAATCAGCAAATCTGGCGGTAAATAGATCCCCCGTGGATGGCTCTAAGTACTTAATTATTGAAGGTGAGTCATATCCAACATATATTCCAACCTCCTTTGAGGTCCCATCTTTGTGCGTTGTGGTGGAGCAATTGGAACATATACCGCACAACCAAAAATCCTTAGATGGGAAATATTTGGTTCCTGACTAAAAACCAACTGTAATGGGGAGTAAGTATGATAACTTGTTGGCCTAATGCGAATCAGTGTTGCTGCATGTAGAATAGCATGGCCCCAAGCAGAAACTGGTAAGTTTGCTTTCATAATCATTGGCCTTGCAATCATCTGAATCCTCTTAAAAAGTGATTCAGTAAGCCCATTTTGTGTATGGACGTGAGCTACACGATGTTCAACATTTATTCCAATAGACATACAATAATCATTAAATACTTGAGATGTGAACTCACCATCATTGTCCAAACGAATTGTCTTAATTGGATAACCTGGAAATGTGCTCTCAATCTTATTAATTGTGCAAGTAATCGCACAAACGCCGGATTGCGACTTGATAATAAGCACACATGTGACCATTTAGTCGATGCATCAATCAAAACCATAAAATACCTAAATGGTCCACAAGATGGATGTATTGGTCCACATATATCCCCTTGTATCCTTTCAAGAAAATTAAGTGATTCATGTTTCACTTTAACTTGTGATGGGCGTGTAATCAATTTTCCTTGTGAGCAAGCAACACATGTAATATCCTTACTTTGTAGAATTTTATGATTCTTCAAAAAATGCCCTTTTGAATTTTCTATGATTTTTTGCATCATTATTGACCCGGGATGTCCCAACCGGTCATGCCAAACAATAAAATTCGCATGGTCCATAAACTGGTGGTTTATGACTGCGTTTGATTCAATAGCACTAATATAAGTGTAATATAAACCGGAAGAAAATGCGGGTAATTTTTCTAGTGCATGCTTTTTATCCGAAATCATATTTGTAATGTGAAGGCACTCAACATGTCCTTCATTAAGTGTCTCAATATGATATCCACTTTTACGAATATCTTTAAAGCTCAACAAGTTCCTTTGAGACATGGGGGAAAATAATGCATTATCAACTTTAACTTGTGTTCCAACCGGTAATAATATACTTGCCACGCCTGTAAAACCCGAAAATTTTAAACTTGATAAATGCTGATGCGTGGGAATTACACCAGGCTTTACCTCTCGAGGGATCTCGAGAAGCTTACAACCCCCACCAGGCAGTGTACCTGATCGTTGTAGTATAGTATAGTGACAAGTACCGGGGGATTGATCGTTCAACTCAGGAATAGTACGCATTGGTTCATGTTTCTTAACATGGGATCATTAGAATTAGCTCATGCATTAAATACAAATATAATAACCTAGTACGCATTGGTTCATGTTTCTTAAGATGTTCAAACATGTCACCATTGGAAGTCTACCAGTTTTCTTAAGCCTAACATCGAATACAATGAACCAAACAAGAGACAATAGGAATCAAGAATTATAAGCTAAATCAATTAGACCTATCGAAGTGTCACACCCTAATTGATGAAGATAGACACAAACATCAACAAGGAATCAATAAGATCTAATCAATTATATACAAGTTTCACATAAACATAAGTAGACACAAGGTGAATTAGCAAAACATCATCAAAGAAGAGCAAACAACAATGATAATGGAAAACATGATTAAGATAGAATCAACAAACCAATACATGATGTTTATGGAGTGATTGAAACCCTCTAAGTTGCTGGAAAAACACCTACCTAAACCCAGGAATCGACCTTAGGGTTTAGGGCTTACAAAAAGTGAAGTTATGATGTTATATTTATAGGCAAGTTTTCTGTCGGCAAGTCATGACGGCGTCAGCTCGTTACACATGACGGCGTCACACCCATTTTTTCACCAAATTGTAGATTTATTCGTCCTCTTCGCGTGGGCTTTTGAATCACCTAAATCCGAGTTCATTTGCAAAAGTTATGACCAAAACAATATCAACTACTCCGCGCGCCAGTTTTGACAAGTTAACACGTGATGGCCTTGGGTGACGCCGTCACGTTTCTTCTGGACCGTCACCACTTTTACTCTTGACGCCGTCACATGAATGCTCTTGACGCCGTCAGTTGCTGTTCCCAGCAAGGAAAATTAAGACTTTGCCGTTTTCTTCACTTTTATGCTCCAAAAACGTCCAAAATGCTTCCTTTTCCAGAATTCAGTCCAAAAGTACCTAAAATCACAAAAGGAACGATTTAGGGCAATATTTGATCAAATAAATTCGAATTCGGGCTTAAATGACCCCCTAAAAATGGATCATTTTTCGCCTCATCATATACCCTTACACTTGAGATTTGGTTGTCCTCAAGCAAATGTGCTTTTATTCTAGTCAAAATACAAGCTAGGGGTCATTTAACACTAATATAAAAGTAATTACAACAAATAATCGTTCCACTAAATACCAAAGACAAGCACGGAGGTCATACACTAGCACCTCACATATAGTGGTTAGATACTCACATCTCTCAGGTGTAATAAAGTATATATCACAATATGGAAATGGAAAACATCACTCACTACATGTCATAGCAAAATAGATTACCATAGGCTTGGGAAAGGATCAAACCTCCACCACATGGCGTAAGCACCTAGGATAAACTATCAAAGAGGTCTTTTTAATGGGTTATAACGTTAGGTGTAGGGATATGGAATACACGGTTTTGTTGGATAAAGGCAATCTTTACTGGTGGCGAGTTAATCATCTTGGCTAATTACATGTACAATATGGCTTTGCTAAGCCAAGACTAGACTCGACTTAAGCTAATAAATCAAAAACAACAAAAACATAAAATAAACATAGAATGAAACGGGATGGTAGTCCGTATGTTTTTCTCTTTTCTTTTTCTATTTTTTTTCTTTATATATTTTTTTCGATTTTTTTTTTTTTTTTTTTTTTTTTTTTTTTTTTTTGTGCATACACTCTTACCCTACCATCCAAAATAATACATCATAGGGAATGAACATTCCCTTTACACTTGGATTTTTACATACTTTACAATAAACTAATCTAATGACTCGAATCAAGATAATTAAAACACTTTGAGTACTTTTAAAATTAATGCACATATGAGGGTAATAATATGATGTTCTTCCCCATTACTCTATAACATAAGTACTTTACCCATGAGTCCCAATCGTCCCAAAACAATATGTACAAGGATATGACTCGACTTAGCAACCATGTAATCAATTAGATAATTAACTAAGGGTTTAAACAAATAACAATAATGCACTAAAGATGAGTGCATACACGGAAGGCTAAGGCGATTTGGGTGTACATTTAAGTTGGGTGTAACAAATTCTTCCTTTAATTAAGATGCTTAAAGTTAGAAACGAAAAGATAGGCTCGGAGGGGTGTACTAGGGGTTTCGTGTACTAAAAATGAGTACAACGCTAAGGTGTGGGAAAAATCAATTGACTTTACTAGCCAAGTAATATGACTTAAGTGGTCAAGTAATTATGATACGGGTTTAACACAAGGGTAATCCTAATGCTCTTATCATGTAGTAAATCCTACTACGCGAATGTAGTCTCACTAGCGGTCTCGGGATGCATCACTAACGCAAGTTCTAGAATCTAAATGCTACTGGTACACTCATAAGCACTAATAGTAAATGCTTTTCCTATCAAATCTAAAGGCGAACCTCACATATTTGGGTGGAAAATTTTTCTGAATGGTACGGTTTTGTGCTAGTCATACAATCTCCTATCCATGAGACGCTTGCTAAGGCTAAAGTTTCACTCCTAAATGTTGTAAAAAATTTTAAATTTGGCGCTAAAATTACACTAACAAGTATTTCTCTTAGTTTTATTACACACCTTCCATCAAACAAACAAACTCAAGTGCAAGTGTGTCCTATAAGGTATCATCATTTACCCTCCCCTTACACTTAGGATGAACATTGTCCCCAATGTTCAATTAAATAATGTAAAAGTGAAATAGGTAAAAAAAAGAAAACAAATACTCCCCTGATTCGTTCGGTGTGGATAGTGTGGTAACAAGGTTAGATCTTCCTCCAAGAAAATGAACGTTCAAAGCTTCCCTTCTAGAAAAATAAATCATCTTCTTGTCATATATAACCTATTAAACCTGAGAAAACAAACACAAAAACCCAAAGCATCAAACCGAACAAAGATAACTCACAACTAGATGTAATTCCAAACTTAGGAATAAAAACAAAACAATTAAAGATATAATGCTTGTGGAATGAATGTTTGTAAAACTAAAGAATTAACAAAAACTTTAAGACTCCGTTAGAAAAACAAAACTAGCAAAATTTCCAGAATTTTACACATGACGCCGTCAGGAATTAATTCCTGATGTCGTCAGAAGTGACCTGCAGAAATCTTTACGTTAAGTTTCTGGAAAATTTCTAGAAAAACTTATGTCCTACTTCCTGGAAAATCCTGCAAAACATCATTATGACTCGATACAAGCATTTGACTCTAACAAATACGAATATACATGTCCATTTAATATTGTGGAGAATCATGATCAATTTTGTTTCTTAAAAAACATATTTGGGGTTTCCCCTTACACTTATCTTTTGCGAAATACCTTTGGATGAAGTTAAGACTAAGTCAAACAACAAAATAAAGTATTTTCACCATTTTTGTTTTGAAACATGATCTACCAACAATAAAAATAAAGCATGCATACAGAAACAAATGAAATCAAACAAACAAACAATTAAAACAAATAAAACGGGCTTGGGTTGCCTCCCAAGAAGCACTTGTTTTTGTTCGAGTCACGAGCCTGACTCTACCCTTATTTAATGGAAACAGGGGAGGTTTTCCCTACACTTTGAATTAAGTGCGGGTGGAAGTAGCAATACATACCCTTAGGGTGGAAATATGCCACGTGAGGTGAAGGGGGTGAGTGAATGGCTTCCTTCATCCTAAAACTACCCGGATAATATTGGTTGATGGGTGGGTCGGTTCCTCTTTTGTCTCCTAGAAATATATCTAAGGATGAAAAGGTGTGTAAAGATTGCGGTTCCGGTTCATCAACACTAGGAAATTCCCTAGAACTAGGAGTAAGGTTATCACTACAAGTATTCAAACCTATATCCTCAAATGGTGCCTGGTCCAAGGGTTCTACCTCCATTGGAATTCCTAAAGTTTCTTCTACTTCTTCCGGGTAAGTCACGGGCGGTGTGTGTGTGTCTCAAATGATGGTTGAGTATTTTGTGGGCTTATGTTATTGACCTCATCATTCCATGTGTTAATATCACCTATATCCTCAACATGTGTTTTATTATAATCTAACCCTAACATTTTCCCAAGTATCTCAAGTGCTTCTCTAGGCATCTCAACTTCTATATCCGAATCATAAGGATCATCCTCAATATTCCGACTGCTATATACAAATTGCCCAAAAGATTCATCATCTGTTTCTTGAGATTCATCATCATCGATCATAAAACCTGGGTCTTTTTGATCAATGTGATTATGTTCGACTAAATCCTCCTTAATTGTTTTCTTAGGTAGTGATAAAAGCAAACCTAGTGCTTCATCCAACTTATGATTTGTTGCAACGACACTCTCCATAATTCCTTGGCAAATTAAGTTGCATTTCCTATTGGCCTCACTAAAATTAGATCTTAAACATGGAGGTTGTTCATAAGAATCTATCCTAGGTGAAGGCTCATATGATTCATAGATGTCTCTAAATGAGGTATTTTGAACTCTTTGGTGTTCTAGCCACTCAACCTTATCTTGCAATCTTAGAAGTCTAAGTGTAAAGTCCATTTGAAGCAAATTACAAACAAAGTCACAAAGAAAAGATAGACTACGAGAAAGCTACAAAATAAAAAGAAAAAAAAATCTCACTTGGTAGGAATCTAATGAGTATACCTAATAAAAATCAAATTCAACCTAAACAATTACTATTCCCCGGGTTGCGGCGCCAAAAACTTGATGCGTGGGAATTACACCAGGCTTTACCTCTCGAGGGATCTCGAGAAGCTTACAACCCCAACCAGGCAGTGTACCTGATCGTTGTAGTATAGTATAGTGGCAAGTACCAGGGGATTGATCGTTCAACTCAGGAATAGTGTCGTTAGGATTGAAATTAATCTAACTAGGTCTAAAGGTGAAGGATGATTCTTTTTGTATTTTTATAATTTATGAAAAGCAAGTAAAAATCTCGGGTATTGGAAGGAGGGGCGGAATTAGTTGCTAATCAACTAACCCAAAAGCTACTAATTAAACTAATGTGCAAGAAAACTAAACTAAGGTTCTACAAGATAAGTGAAGCATGTCTACCCATGATATGTTACTCCTTGCTAGCTATCCAATTCTACCTATTGAATTGTTACACCTTGTTTTAATTGACGGGTTGTATTCCTTAATACCATTCGTGGGGTGGCGTACGTACTTCCCCAACTCTATAAGCTCCTACTTCACTCCTATGTCGAGCCTGCAAGAAGCTCCTAACATGGGATCATTAGAATTCGCTCATGCATTAAATACAACCATAATAACCTAGTACGCATTGGTTCATGTTTCTTAAGATGTTCAAGCATGTCACCATTGGAAGTCTGCCAGTTTTCTTAAGCCTAACATCGAATACAATCAACCAAACAAGAGACAACAGGAATCAAGAATTATAAGCTAAATCAATTAGACCTATCGAAGTGTCACACCCTAATTGATGAAGATAGACACAAACATCAACAAGGAATCAATAAAATCTAATCAATTATATACAAGTTTCACATAAACATAAGTAGACACAAGGTGAATTAGCAAAACATCATCAAAGAAGAGCAAGCAACAATGATAATGGAAAACATGATTAAGATAGAATCAACAAACCAATACATGATGTTTATGGAGTGATTGAAACCCTCTAAGTTGCTGGAAAAACACCTACCTAAACTCAGGAATCGACCTTAGGGTTTAGGGCTTACAAAAAGTGAAGTTATGATGTTAAATTTATAGGCAAATTTTCTGTCGGCATGGCATGACGGCGTCAGCTCGTTACACAGGACGGCGTCACATCCATTTTTTCACCAAATTGTAATTTTCTTCGTCCTCTTCGCGTGGGCTTTTGAATCACCTAAATCCGAGTTCGTATGCAAAAGTTATGACCAAAACAATATCAACTACTCCGCGAGCCAGTTTTGACAAGTTAACACGTGACGGCCTTGGGTGACGCCGTCACGTTTCTTCTGGACCGTCACCACTTTTACTCTTGACGCCATCACATGAATTCTCTTGACTCCGTCAGGTACTGTTCCCAGCAAGGAAAATTAAGACTTTGCCGTTTTCTTCACTTTTATGCTCCAAAAACGTCTAAAATGCTTCCTTTTCCAGAATTCAGTCCAAAAGTACCTAAAATCACAAAAGGAATGGTTTAGGGCAATATTTGATCAAATAAATTCGAATTCGGGCTTAAATGACCCCCTAAAAACGGATCATTTTTCGCCTCATCAAATGCCCAAAATACCCTTCTAATTTTTAAATTTTTGTGAAGACGTAAATAATCTAAAACATTAATTCTGATTATAACCTAAGTATACTATGTTTAATAAGTAAAATAAACTATATGTTACGATATAACTACACTTTATGTGCCATTAACTATAAGTTAAAAATAAATACAAAATATAAAGGTTTCCTAATCTATCCTATATAACTAATGACCCATGATAAATAGCCTAAACCCTTCATACGTTTGCTTCATTAGACAAGATATTCACATTCCTTTACTACACAACCTATTCTTTTGAAACATTTTGATAAGAACCGAATTCTCCTAGATCAACCTCACGAAATCGTTTATCATATGGAGGATATTCATACATATCTTCCCTCATAAAAGCAAATATACTACATACCCTACATAGCACACGGTTCTTTTATTTCCTTCTTCCAAAACACACTCTATTCTTAAGATATACAATATCCCTTTTTATTCTTTCACACACCAAAAAAATTCACAACCAAAGTTCCAAAACGTTGTCTCTCTATTCCAAGATTTGAAGTCGAAGAGAGCAGCCTTTAGGTGATCATTTGAAGTGGTGTTCCAAACTTGAAATCGTTGTCCTTGTCCTTGTTTGGTGTCTCGTTGATCTGCCCTCGAGAGCAAGCATAAAAGGGTCTTGGTATTTGGTTCTTTGATTCGTCTTTCGGTCCGTCTTGATATCGTCCTTAAGGTAATCGACTTGTTTTGTTTTCATGAATGAACATGCGACGTATATACATATATATAAATACACATATTCGGCTTTAAAACTCGCAAGATTAACGTGACTATAATGATATAGGGTACATTGTGTCTCGAACATGAGGGCCATAATCACGTAAGTTTGTATCGTGTGTATGAGTATTATGTTATGGTGTCAAATTTGGATCAGGTCGAAATAAAACATGGAAACCCTATGAAATTAATGAGATTCGAAATATATATATAGTCAATTTAAAAAGGGTTGGTATACTAGTCAATTCAAAAAGGGTTGTAAACATGTGCTTAATAATGCCATTCGAACCTGTATAAGAGTGGGTATAAATCGTATTTAAAAAGGGTTTCGGTTATGGTTCGAAAAGGTCTCGCTGGAATCATGCGTACTGAAGTGAGGCGCAAGAGGATGGTTCGTGAGTTTCTGGTCGAGGCATGCTAAGGATTTAAAGGCGAATCGGTTTCGATAATAATACAACTTGTATAATACATTCAAAGAAGAAGCCTAGCATGCGTATTGAGAATTTTGTTCATAAATCTAAAATATGAAATTCACACTTTTCACCCTAAACTTATAATAATTATGTTTTAAACCCTAGATTTTCTAAAGCGGTCACAATAAACCCAAATCTTATATAATTGGCATTTTATGTACTCTAACTTGATGAAATGGTAACTTTAATGATAGATGACTAATATTTCTAATTCAGGAAACTCACAAAATATGGAAAGTTACTATTTTTGGAAGCTGCTATAAATGGAAAATTACAAAAAATGGAAAGCCGACTAAAATGAGTAATGTGATTTAAAATAAGTTATTAATAATAAGATGATTATTAATTCGTGTAGATTCGTTGAAGAAGGAGTGACTTCCTATTCTTACGTTATGATATCGTTTCGTTGTCGGTTTAAGGTACATATATTCTAACCTTTCAGTAAGGTTTCTTATCACTCATGATCCGTTCCATTGCCACTATTAAGATTTCTGATCATTATACGCCTGATATCCTTGGTTCATTTGATAGTATAATTTCGTATGAAGACCCTTTTAAAAAAATATAACCTGCTGACTTTTGAGAAAAACTATTTTTTTTAACTGATTTATGTGATTACGATACGATGCCAGTTTTATATGAAGGTTTTATGACTTTTATGAAATCTGTTTTTAAAGGAATACTTTTACGATCAAAAGGTTTTAAATAATTTTCTAAAGTCCTTAATCTGTTTTATTCTCTAAGATTTCTCATGACTTTCTTTAACATCTTTTGATTATTTAACTTCAAAATTTGAACCTTTGCTATGAACTCTTTTGCTATTATGAACCTTTGATTTGAACCTCATGATATGAATCTTTGATTTGGACCTTTGACTTGAACCATTGCTATGATCCCTTTGTATGATCCATATTTGATCGATCTATTTATGTTATGATTTGCTTTGATATTTGTTGTATGCTATATTCCATTTCTTGTAGCATTCCTGTGCCCTTATATGTTGCCCATTATTTGATTAAATTGTAGCCAGTCATGGGGAGTCCATAGCCTTGCCACTGATGCACCAGTGGTATTGAGACTATCTGTGGAGGTGGGTTTTTGTCCACAGTGTTCCCTATTATGCTATAGCACCATGGCCATTATTATTATTGTATGTATGCTTAGCCTAGAGCTTGGTATATGTATATTTGTTTTTGCAGGGAGCATATGGATGCATCCTAGGTACTTTGTTTCGTTTTGAATTTAGTGAATAGGTATGTGTGTACGATACACTCCATTTCACATTTGGTACATCGAGCTAGCTACTCTATGTACAATTTGATATATGATTGTTGGGCATTTCTGTTAGTTCTACTTTTATATGATCCATATTATCTTGTTTTCTCCATTGTGATTAACTTATGTTTGCCTTATTTCGATTGCTTACACTTATGACCCGTTTCATTTTTCTTTGATTCGTTTGACATTTCATATTTGTATTTCCTTTGATTATATTCTGTTAGTCCTACTATATGTTCCATATTCCTTGACCTTTGTCTCAACAGGTTTGCTTGGATTCATTTTGCAATCAATTGCGTTTTCCCTTGTTTATTAGTTTTCATTTGTTTATATCTGTTCACTGGGCTTTTTAAGCTCAGCCGCATTTCTTTTCCTGCGGCAGGTTTTAAAGGGAAGCTGGGTTGGGTGAAGAGTGCTTAGGAGCTCTTAGTGGACTACACTGTTGATAGCTTTTCGTGGATTAGAGAATAGACTTAGAGATTCCCTTTTGGTTCTTAGTTTGTAATTTAGTTTGGAAGCTGTAATGTTTAGAATTAGTCTTTTATCTTTTCTTTAGAACTGTTTTGTGAACCTTGTATTACTAATGTATTCCGCTTGCTTATGATCTGATTTGACCCCATAATGTTACACTTTAGCCCTTTTCGGGTTGGGATGTTACAATTATGGTACCAGAGACAGGTTTGATCGGCTGATTCAAAACCCGTAGAGCTTAGGCTATGACCTATGAGTATTAGGCCCTCTAAGTTTTGCACCATAAGAGTTAGGGAACAACCGTTGAGAACTTGCTTTAGGATTTTTACTCTGAAACTTAAGTTATGACCGGTGAGAATTGGTTAGACTATAGGGCATTTGTTTAAGTATTGTTACTTCCGCATCACTCTGATTCATGCCTTGCTCTTAGTTAAACCCTTTTAAGATTTTCTCCCTCTGGAGATTTGAATTTTATGATCCTGCACAACATGAGATTGATGACCATGTAAGTTTAGAGCGCATTGAGAATTCTGCGGTAATGTTTGACATTACATAAGCTTCATTTTCTTTTGATTTCAACCTCTGAATCATTTGATTAACCATTTAGGTGCCTTTTCGATCATTCTGAGAATTCGTATGACCATGATGTGTTTGACACATTCTGTGATTTCTCTTACTTTTTCTAAGCGTATATAAGTCTCCCTATTCATTTTAATTCCTATGAGAAATCTTGTGGTGATTAACCATGAGTATAGGAATGTTTCCCCTCACTTCTGAATGATAAGATTTGCTATGCTGATCTGTCTTTCCTTGGAAAGTTAAATCCGATGATATTCTGGATTGGTTGACTGAACATCTAGATGCTAACTACTGTGATACTACGTCTCTCCTTTGACATTTTGAACCACTCTGATTTACTTCTATCATGACTTTCGATTGTTAAACTTTTGTTATCCTTGCTAACCTGGGAAACTCGTACGTTATTTTCGCGATTGTAAAATTTTTCCTACCATCTATTCCTGTTCCCGTGGGATGAATCTCACCTTGAGAGTCATTTTGCAATATGAGATTTTCCCTGAATGAACCACCAAGATTCACACCAGATTGTGAATTTGCTTTGACCTAGCACTGAGAGATTGTTTAGTCACGACTCGAGGTTGAATATGATTTCCATAAAGGCAGGTTTATATGATGCGAGTATTATGACGCCTGGCCAACGTGATAATAATTACATCATATAACTTGAACTTATGGGGATCATAGGACGTCTTTGAGAAGCGCCTGAGAACAGTAAGGTTTGATGAGATAGAACCTTCTTTGTATAAGATGATGTTTTGCCTGTTTTTTTAAAACTCTATATTGATTAGTACCAGTTGAATTGAGAAAACATAAGGAGCAGCAACCGAAACTAGAAGATGGTTTGTTTAAGTGTATCTTCTTGGAGTACTGCAATTTTATTCGCGGTGAAGAAGAATGATAGCAGAAGATTATGTGTTGACCTCTAGAAGTTGAACTATATTACCATTAGAAAACCATTATTTTTCCGATTTAGAATTGACAATGTATCTGATTTACTTTAGTACACGGAGTTTTCTTTTAACGAAGTTATGGCTTGAAGTTATTCTGGAATTGTCTTTCGTATTCGTAACAACCCTTATGACTGTTATCAATGCTAATAGTATTAGTTGATGTTTTGACTATTCCATGGACTTGATGAATCGTTTCTTTTGTGAGTACTCAGACAAAGTTGTCATAGTATGACATCTTAGTACATTCAAAGAAAAAGAAGAGACATGAGAATCATTTTCGTAATATGTTAGAAATATGAGGATCATTTGTATATTCTGGAAGCATGATATTGGTTGGAAGATGTTCACGACTTGCGTTACCATTGATGAATTTATGAGTATGGAAGAGAAGCTTAGCTTGATGAGAACGGAGTTTTGGAAAAGCTGAAAGAGAAATTAATTTCCATACCTTCAGATGAGTATCAATTTTGAGACATTTCGAGAAGAAGACTTGGTTATGCCCTTATACAGCACAGGGAAGTTATTGCTTATGCAACTAGAACCGTTCGAGGAGAATTGTTCAATGCGTGACTTGGAGTTGGCGGCAGTGGTGTTTGCTCTCAAGACTTGAAGAAATATCTCACAATGAAGATGGAATCCAATTTCATGATATTAGGAAAACTCAGGAGCAAGATGGCAGACTATGATCTGTGTTAGGAGACTGGAAAGAAATTGTTACGATTGAGGCACAGTTTTATTTTTTTCTATCCTTATTGGTTGTACTAAGATGTATAAGGGATCTAAATTAGGATTTGAAATTTCATGAACCTTGGAACAAAATCTCCACACACAATTAAGAAGGATGACATAATTTGAGTTATGGTAGATCGTTTGAGTTAGTCAGCTCACTTTTGCCTCTTAGGATGTGTATTCGGTTAGCAAGTTGGCATAAATCCTCCGACATAAGATTTCTCAATTGCATGGCGCACCTGAAGTGATCGTGTCTGAGATTCGCGCTTTTACCACACAGTCCCAAGAAGAACTACTCAAGGCTTGAGGGCCCAGACTCAAGTATAGTTATGCCTTTCATCTACAGACTGATGGATAAGCAGGACAACTATTTAAGCTTCGAAGAAGTGTTGAGCAGAAAGTTGACAAGTGTGTGGTCTGACTGTGTTTGCTCATTAAGATTGATGGACTGCAACTGACAAAGTTTGTCCTTTCAGATAGTGTATGAACGGAAATGTAGAACACCTTCGGTTAAATTAACTCGATAAGCGGCTCATTGAATGTTTGGAGTTGATTATAGTAACTAATAGAAAAGTTATCATTGTAGAAGAGGAGCTTTAAAACTTTAGACCAGGATTTCAGCGTTTCGAATGATATTTTCGTACAGAAGAGCTAGACGTTTTGGCATATAAGAAGACTTGGTTCGTGATACGTTAGCCCTTAGATTCATTCATATCCGTGCAGTTATCCTGCCTATCCCATTATATATTTTGATACGACTTAATACTCCAATATGTGCTTACTTAATCATCAATACGAATAGGTTACCAACCTCTTTAGGAAACTCTGGTTATATCTGATAATTCGATATATGCTTCTCTGATTTGTAGCAAGTTCTTAGTTCGTTCAGAACCTGATAAGATTCGTGAAGTTTTCTGACAGCTAGCATCACTTCTGTATTTATTCCATATTCATATGATGTTCCTGTAACTCTTGTGAGATTACGACTATCATCTGTTTCATGTTCATTTCACATTTGTTGTATCAGATTGGTTATGATTTGTATTCTATTGGAGAGCCTGGGGCCATCCAAGTGTGTCAGGCTCGAGTCATGAGAAAATTTTATTTGTGAAGATTCTTTTGGAAGAACCTCCCTGAGCGTGAGGATATTTGTAACGATATTTTGTGATTTACTACGACTCTGTCTAACTTTCTGACTTCAATTTTCGAGGACGAAAAATTTCTTTTTAGAGGGGAAGAGTTGTAAAACCCGAAAATTTTTAAATTGATAAATGCCCAAAATACCCTTCTAATTTTTAAATTTTTGTGAATACGTAAATAATCTAAAACATTAATTCTGATTATAACCTAAGTATACTATGTTTAATAAGTAAAATAAACTATATGTTACGATATAACTACACTTTATGTGCCATTAACTATAAGTTAAAAATAAATACAACATATAAAGGTTTCCTATTCTATCCTATATAACTAAATGACCCATGATAAGTAGCCTAAACCCTTCATACGTTTGCTTCATTAGACAAGATATTCACTTTCCTATACCCTACACAAGCTATTCTTTTGAAACATTTAGATAAGATCTGAATTCTCCTAGATCAACCTCACGAAATCGTTTATCATATGAAGGATATTCATACATATCTTCCCTCATAAAAGCAAATATACTACATACCCTATATAGCACACGGCTCTTTTATTTCCTTCTTCCAATACACACGCTATTCTTAAGATATACAATATCCCTTTTTATTCTTTCACACACCAAAACAATTCAAAACCAAAGATCCAAAACGTTGTCTCTCTATTCCAAGATTTGAAGTCGAAGAGAGCAGCCTTTAGGTGATCATTTGAAGTGGTGTTCCAAACTTGAAATCGTTGTCCATGTCCTTGTTTGGTGTCTCGTTGATCTGCCCTCGAGAGCAAGCATAAAAGGGTCTTGGTATTTGGTTCTTTGATTCGTCTTTCGGTCCGTCTTGATATCGTCCTTAAGGTAATCGACTTCTTTTGTTTTCATGAATGAACATGCGACGTATATACATATATATAAATACACATATTCGGCTTTAAAACTCGCAAGATTAACGTGACTATAATGATATAGGGTACATTGTGTCTCGAACATGAGGGCCATAATCACGTAAGTTTGTATCGTGTGTATGAGTATTATGTTATGGTGTCAAATTTGGATCAGGTCGAAATAAAACATGGAAACCCTATGAAATTAATGAGATTCTATATATATATATATATATATATATATATATATATATATATAAACCTAGACGTATGCATGTGTAACGAGGATGAAAGTTTGGTTAGATCGAATACATGCAATTTATCAGGTCGCGGGTGACGTTTGTGGGTAGGATCGAACCAGTTCTGAAAACGTGAGTGTATGTTGGTATACTAGTCAATTTAAAAAGGGTTGTAAACATGTGCTTAATAATGCCATTCGAACCTGTATAAGAGTGGGTATAAATCGTATTTAAAAAGGGTTTCAGTTATGGTTCGAAAAGGTCTCGCTGGAATCATGCGTACTGAAGTGAGGCGCAAGAGGATGGTTCGTGAGTTTCTGGTCGAGGCATGTTAAGGATTTAAAGGCGAATCGGTTTCGATAATAATACAACTTTTATAATACATTCAAAGAAGAAGCCTAGCATGCGTATTGAGAATTTTTTTTCATAAATCTAAAATATGAAATTCACACTTTTCACCCTAAACTTATAATAATTGTGTTTTAAACCCTAGACTTTCCAAAGCGGTCACAATAAACCCAAATCTTATACAATTGACATTTTATGTACTTTAACTTGATGAAATGGTAACTTTAATGATAGATGACTAATATTGCTAATTCGGGAAACTCACTAAATATGGAAAGTTACTATTTTTGGAAGCTGCTATAAATGGAAAATTACAAAAAATGGAAAGCCGACTAAAATGAGTAATTTGATTTAAAACAAGTTATTAATAATAAGATGATTATTAATTCGTGTAGATTCGCTGAAGAAGGAGTGACTTCCTATTCTTACATTATGATATCGTTTCGTTGTCGGTTTAAGGTACAGATATTCTAACCTTTCAGTAAGGTTTCTTATCACTCATGATCCGTTCCATTGCCACAATTAAGATTTCTGATCTTTATACGCCTGATATACTTGGTTCATTTGATAGTATAATTTCGTATGAAGACCCTTTTAAAAAAATATAACCTGGTGATTTTTTAGAAAAACTATTTTTTTAAATGATTTATGTGATTACGATACGATGCCAACTTTATATGAAAGTTTTATGACTTTTATGAAATGTGTTTTTAAAGGAATACTTTTATGATAAAAAGGTTTTAAATAATTTTCTAAAGTCCTTAATCTGTTTTATTTTCTAAGATTTCTCATGACTTTCTTTAACATCTTTTTATCATTTAACTTCAAAATTTGAACCTTTTCTATGAACCCTTTTGCTATTATGAACCTTTGATTTGAACCTCATGATATGAATCTTTGATTTGGACCTTTGACTTGAACCATTGTTATGATCCCTTTGTATGATCCATATTTGATCGATCTATTTATGTTATGATTTGCTTTGATGTTTGTTGTATGCTATATTCCATTTCTTATAGCATTCCTGTGCCCTTATATGTTGCCCATTATTTGATTAAATTGTAGCCAGTCATGGGGAGTCCATGGCCTTGCCACTGATGCACCAGTGGTATTGAGACTATCTGTGGAGGTGGGTTTTTGTCCACAGTGTTCCCTATTATGCTATAGCACTATGGCCATTATTATTATTGTATGTATGCTTAGCCTAGAGCTTGGTATATGTATATTTGTTTTTGCAGGGAGCGTATGAATGCATCCTAGGTACTTTGTTTCGTTTTGAATTTAGTGAATGGGTATGTGTGTGCGATACACTCCATTTCACATTTGGTACATCGAGCTAGCAACTCTATGCACAATTTGATATATGATTGTTGGGCATTTCTGTTAGTTCTACTTTTATATGATCCTTATTATCTTGTTTTCTCCATTGTGATTGACTTATGTTTGCCTTATTTCGATTGCTTACACTTATGACCCGTTTCATTTTTCTTTGATTCGTTTGACATTTCATATTTGTATTTTCTTTGATTATATTCTGTTAGTCCTGCTATATGTTCCATATTCATTGACCTTTGTCTCAACAGGTTTGCTTGGATTCATTTCGCACTCAATTGCATTTTCCCTTGTTTATTAGTTTTCATTTGTTTATATCTATTCACTGGGCTTTTTAAGCTCAGCCGCATTTCTTTTCCTGCGGCAGGTTTTAGAGGGAAGCTGGGTTGGGTGAAGAGTGCTTAGGAGCTCTTAGTGGACTACACTGTTGATAGCTTTCCGTGGATTAGAGAATAGACTTAGAGATTCCCTTTTGGTTCTTAGTTTGTAATTTAGTTTGGAAGCTGTAATGTTTAGAATTAGTCTTTTATCTTTTCTTTAGAACTATTTTGTGAACCTTGTATTACTAATGTATTCCGCTTGCTTATGATCTGATTTGACCCCATAATGTTACACTTTAGCCCTTTTCGGGTTGGGGTGTTACAACGCCAAAACCTTAATTAATTTGACGCTACCAGATATAGTGCTAACATTTGATTCTTGTAATTTCAAATGTGAAAAATATTTCTCTTTCTTGAGAATTGTATGAGTAGTTGCACTATCCACAAGACATATATCTTCGTCATCGATCATTATACGATCGATGGGCTACCTTTTCTAAAAAAAAAAAAAAAAAACAAATATATTCTCAACATGAGCTATGTTATTAAAAACAAACACGCATAAATATATAGCCTACCCACGGGTCAATACGATATCAGAAAAACAAACATGTAATATAAATATGGGCTAGTTTTTTCTTTTTTTTTCTTTTTTTTTTTCATGCTCAACATCCCTGTTGTTATTTACTTTATATATATTACACGTTAAACAAACATGAGCTACGTTAAAGTGCAAGATCATGACTTAAGTGTATAATAATATATAGGCTAACTTTGTGTAATTATTATCAGCATTATATTTTGCACATGTATAATAATATAATAGAAATATGCTAAGTGTCATTATATTAAGAAACAGATAAAGTGCATCATGGCCTACGAATCATGTGAGAATTGTGTATAATTTATATTAGTAATATCAGAAATATTGCACATAATCATATAACTAAAGAAAATTAAGTCAAATAAAGATATTTCATAGCCATGAATAATAAGAATCAAAACATAACGAAGACAACCAAAGAAAATCCCAAACAAATAAAACACCTAAAGAAAATCCCAAACAAAACATTTAAAAATAAATTATTCATGGCTTCATACTTCCAATCACTCACTTGCTAGGAAATCCCCAACCTCCAAGTGGGTTGAACCAGTAAATTCTTTAGCATCATCATAGTTATCATTGTTGTCATAGTCATAGACAAGATTTGCTTCTACCTTGAATCCTTTATTCTTAACAGACTGTTGATAGAGGTCCACCAAATGCTTTGGTGTACGACATAATTTTGCCCAGTGATTAAAACTGCCACAACGATAGCATGCATCATTGGCTACCAAGGCCTTATCTTTTCTTCCTCCTTCATGCTTATTAATCTTTCTCTTATCTTGCCACTTCTTGTGGCCATTGTTGTTCTTAAAGTTAACACATTGATTAACAGCATGCTAATTAACTCTACCATTGCCACGCCCTTAACCACGACCTCGACCAAAACCAGAACTATAACCTCGACCAGAACCATAACCTCGTCCACGTCCTCTTCCGTGGTCATAACCACGACCACGACCTCCATTGTGATAAGTTGTCACATTCGCTTCCGATAAAGGAGCGGTACCAATTGGACGATTATCATGGTTTTTCATTAGAAGCTCATTATTTTGTTCGGCCACAAGTAAGCATGAAATTAGGTCACAGTATTTTGTGAAGCCTTTGGATCGATATTACTGTTGCAATAGTATATTCGAAGCATGGAATGTGGAAAAAGTCTTTTCCAACATCTCGGCATCACTAATTGAGTCCCCACATAATAGCAACGTGGAGGTAATACGATGCATGGCCGAGTTAAATTCACTCACTGTTTTGGAATCTTGAAGCCTTAAGTGAGTCCATTCATATCGTGCCCTAGGCAAGATAACCGTTTTCTGGTAGTCATATCGATCCTTTAACTTATTCCAAAGGACTAGTGGATCTTTTACCGTGAGGTACTCAGTTTTTAAGTCCACATGGAGGTGATGTCTTAAGAACATCAATGCCTGAGCCTTTTGCATATTAGTTGTTTCTTTTCATGCTTGTATTGTATCCACAAGACCATGTGCATCCAAGTATGTCTCGCCTTCCAATGCCCAAGACAAATAATTCTTTCCACTTATGTCTAAAGCCACAATAGTGAGATTTGCAAGTTTTTGCTCCATGATAACTATACGTTCTTAGTAAATGCGTGTTAAATGTATATAAGTCAAATTCCAAATTATAAACAATATATAGTTCTGACGTGTGTTACATTATATACACTACTAGCTTAGAGACCCGTTGACACCAGGTAATTTTTTAAAGAAATAGGTCAAATGAGATGATAAGAAAAGTAATAACGTAAAAATGTCCATTTAAATTTTGAAACAAATAATGAGACAATGCATCCATTATCAAATCAGAAATTGCTTCTGTTATAAATGATCATTTGACGGCACCACGTTCACTTTTATCCACGTTGTTGCAACTTAAGTAGACCATTTCTTCTCCTGAAAATTTGGGCAACAAATGATCATTTATACTGTCGACTAATTCATTTGTGGGAGCAAGAATCGTCTTTTCTTGGAAGTACGCCGGATCATGTATGTTATCCAACATGTTTGGATAAGTAAAGTCGATAATAGATGCTATCAGGTTATCACCAGCATCTATTAGAATTTCTTCCGGCACATCTATCGAAACCTCTCCTTCGTTTGATCCTTCAATCTTGCCGTCTCCCACATTCAATATCCATTCTGCAAATTCTCTTATCTCACTAACATCTTTCGGGCGTGAACCCACAGTAAGTAGGTGTAGGTGGTACATAAGTAGACCGATCAAAATAAAAGCATCTTATCATGAACAAATCTAATACTATAAATGATTATTATATCCTTGCACATAAACGCATATTGTAAGGTAAAGTTATTTGGTTAAGTGATACTAATTACCACTTTAACCCGTTCAGCCATTCATTGTCTTATTATTCAAATTCTTATTCATCATCACCAACATTAACAAAAACAACTCCTAACACCTGAATGCATAAATAGATAATGAAAATAAACACTTTCATGATGATGATGATCACTCTTGCCAACGATCATCACTCTTTCCCAAACTTTCTGAAACAACCTCCTACACAATTTGTCTATTTTTTTTCACGAACATGGTTGTCATTCATGGGATGGTATACCTTATAGTGTTTCAAGAAATCGTGTTTAAAAGGTATGATGGTAACAGTAAGACTCATGGAATCAATCTCAAATAAGCATATTTCTCTCTCCCGTATGTGCCCCCTTATTGTCAAGACTGTTAATACAAATATCGCCTAAAAACGTTATTTATATTTTACGATCTTTGCTAAGTTTTGTTAATGACAAAGTATGAACTTTAGCTAAGAGTAAATCATCACTTTAAGTGTTTAAGTCTTGTTTAACTAAAGTTCACATTTCCTTTTAAACTAAACATTGTTTTTATTTCTTAAATTAGAAAGTGTCTTGTCATATCATATTTATTTCTTTAAATACAATTGTCACATCACACTTATGGCAAGTTTTGTCAATATGCATTTATGTGTTTGACTAACTTTGTAGTGACTTGCAAGTTTGGTGTTTGACTAGTGTAATGTGATGTGACATTGTTTGGTTGCTAGGAGTTATGAGACAAGACCTTGTTTGGTTTGAAGAGTTATTGCAAAAACCTACTGCAGACCCGGCGGTACCCTGGGGGTACACGGGCGGAACCCATCTGAGGGTTCCGCCTGATCCGCCAAGCATGCAGTATGGTGTGCTATAAATACCAAGCCATAACTTGATTTTTGGCTAACCTTTTAGGACATATATTCATATATTCTCTCAACTAACTCAGTAACCCTTGACTTGTGTGATTCTCTTATGTAGCAAGGAACTCCATAAGTTCATTCAAGAAGTTGCAAGCTTGAACTTTAAAGTTGCAAGTCTTGGTAGCTTGGTCATGTATAAGCTTTGGTAGTTTATACTTCATGTGTGTCATGTATGTAGAAGTTATAGGTTAGTATTTTAGGCCTCAAAATACTTAGTGTGTTGGGAGTTGTTGTACCCTAGTAAAAGAACTAACGGGAGTAGTTGTACCCTTGGTAAAGAACTCGACATCTAGCTTTGTGTCGGTAAAAGTGTAAGCGACGAATGGGAGTGGTTGTACCCTTGTAAAAGAACTCGACATCTAGCTTTGTGTCGGTAAAAGTATAAGCGACGTGTAAGGTTTTCTCCGCCGGTGAAAGGAGCTTGTTGATTAGTGTTTATAACTCTCGAGTTGGAAACTTGGGGCGTGGATGTAGGGCAAGGAAAAAGAGTCCTTGTAGCCGAACCACGATAAACTATCGTGTTGTGGTTTGATTGTTTCTTTCTCTACCTTTGCTTATTATATGTTGTTGTTTAGTTAGAATTGTTGATCACATATAAAGCTTTTCAAAGAACCAAAACAAGTAATGTTGTTCTTACATCTTTAAACATAAGTAAAGCTTTTCAAAGAACTAAACATGCAAAGTTAGGATCATTACAAGTAAAGCTTTTCAAAGTATGAAACAAGTTAAGTTGGAATTGTTATTCACATGTAAAGTCTATTCAAAGAATCAAACATATTAAGTTGTGCTTATATCTTTAACCAAACGTCAAGTTCTCAAAGGTTATTTAAGCTAAATAAGAATCGAAAAAGCGGTAAACTATTCAACCCCCCTTCTAGTTTTCCATAATTGGCATCAAGAGCTACGTTACTCAAGATCTTTAAAATAGAATGTATTTTAAAACTTGGATCGATCCATGGATTTTGAAAATCTCAAAGAAGGGCAACCTATTAAAAACCAACCGCTATTTGAAAATGAAAACTTACTTGAATAGAAAAGTAATTTTGAAAAATATGTGAAATCAATTTATCAAGATCTTCGGCATATTATTTCTTTTAGTAATTTCAAACCAAAGAAAACAAGTTTTTGAAAACCAAGATAACTATCTTAAACTTGATAAAAATACTAAAGCTAAAACAATGCTTTACAAAGCTTTAGTACCAAATATGAAAGAATGTATTTTTGTCAAAAGGCTAATGATGTTTGAAAAATATGGTAAACTTTCATCAAGGAATATGTGTCACAACTCGTAATTTCCGGTCATTTTTCTAAACCTCGACAATTTACTATTCACAAGTTACTATTCATCAATTACTATTCATCGATCACTATTCATCGTTTTACTATTCATCGTTTTTGAGGTCAATTTGACATTCCGAGACACATTCAAAAATTTTACTATTCACTTGACACTATTCATTCCCGAGAGGAAATCACTATTCACGTGCATTACTCATGTCATCGTAAATTTAGTTTACGAGTGTTCAAATTCGCGTAACCGTATTGGTTCAGGAGCGAATTCATGCATTATTATCAGGGACATTTCATACAGACTAGAAATAGTCTGCACATCATCATTAGGGCACTTGCATGCTATTCCACTCGTAGGATAATTAAATTTATACTTTGGTACAATTAACGATTTACGTACGTTTATTTTAAATAAACACTAATACGCGAACTATGAATGTGTCTAACATGTCCGACACTCCCGATTATTGTCCCAATATATTTTTATACTCATTTTTATAATATAAAAATTGTAATATTAATTTACCCAGTATTTTGGAAATTTATTTATTACGTATCGTACGTTTAACTTAATAACGACGGTTTTCAACAAAATTAAACGATAACCACCCAAACTCTCCGTACTTGTACCCGGCATATTTTTACAATTTTTACGACTTTATTACGTCCTGAATAACTTCAATAAAATTTATTTCTAACAAACCCGGTACCCGATTAAACCTAAAACTAACACAACTACACTTTACCACTAATTTTCCCTAATTAAACCCAAGACAAACCCCCCCCCCCCCTTTCCCTCCTTTATGGGTCGGCCAAACCCCCCCCCCCCCCCCCTTGGTCCTAATACATTGCAACTTCACCAACCTTATTAATGGCTCACCAAACATTTGTCTCTAAGTATAAAATAAATCTTTTTCATCCATTTTAATCACAACTCATTTTTTTTACAAGTCCAAGCAAACTATTTTCTCTCATTTCTCTTAAGTTAGGATCGACCTAGGTGATTCAAGGAGCAAGGAGAACAAATTTTACAAGATCTAGGTATAAACTAGTTCATATAGTCATCCTTGTTGGAGTTTTGAAATAAAAACTCAAGGATTAGTAGGTTTTTATCATCCAAACTCCCTAAACCTTCAAGTAAGTTAACAAACTCATTTTTATGATTTTTACAAGTTATTACCATGTTTATATTTATTTCTTACAAGAACTCATCCATATAATGACTTATACCACTTTATTTTGTACATATGTAACTTTGAGCCCTAGAAATGGACACATAAGAAACCCTTGTTAGACCTAGTGGATTGATGATGTTTAAGGACCCATGACACCCTAAGAAGGTGTATGGTAGGATTAGACTAGTTTTGTGGTGATTGAAAGTGGTTTGGATGAAGATGGAACTAGATTAGAACCCTAGAAACGATTTTTGAAACATTTGAAATACCTACTGTCCCTATTTTGATTTCGTGGGAAAATCAGTGGTTGATGGCTAATTTTTGACCAAAGATTTATAAAATACTTTTAAAAACGAAACTTTAGGCGAAAGAACGGATTAAAACGAGCTTATAACGAAGGAGATATGATTTTTGCAAATTTAACGACGAAAACTATTTTTGTAAAAACTGCTTGCTGTTTGGCAGATTTCGACGGGTAAATAGAGGCATTAAACGTAACCTAGAGGAGCCGAGTTATCAAAAATATACTAGTATATACAAAAACGAATCCGTGGATATAAAGAACAAGGAAAACGAGCCTAAAACGACCGAGTTATACCCGTTTTAACATCGTCAAAAATATATATATATATATATATATATATATAGTCACAAATAAAAATAATAACGTACGTACTAAATGGTATATTTTTTAGAAACGTTACTAATGACTATATTCTTAACAAATGAATACGTACGACCCAAGAGTATATTTATACGACTTAACGACGTTATTTTAAGGTTTTCGATACGAGGAATATAATACTAATATTTTCATACGAGATAATACGACAAGTTATATACTTCTATATTTGGACTTATTTTTCCTAAGTATGGAAACTATTTTACTATGCCAATAACTAGTATTTCCAAATTACGAGTGGTATAGGTATCATGTGCATGTGCATTCATTACATCACGGCATGATCTAAATTAGATCACGATTATTCATTTAGGTTGCGGCTAGTGTTCGCGCCTTATTGTCCCGATCACTTTACCATCGTTGTACCATCTTTGTACTATCACACCAGGTGAGTTTCATAGCCCCGTTTTAATTCTATATTTTGATTTCAAATCCCACGGGGGAGAATACATTGCATTACTTGTTTTTGTGTACATGCCTAAGTATAAAATTTCATACATTGCTTAAGTTGCCTTATTTACCACGTCTTGACAAGTCCCCTTTATTATCATGGACCGTTAATTTCTAGTACTAAGCGGGAGTGAGTGGATAGATCTATCGAGGGTGACGCCTCCATTCGCGTTGGGTTGCTCCAAGGGGACGAATGCATTTCATGTCTTTATTATTAGAGTGTCTGGTAAACACTCATTGGGGCCAAGTAACGTCTAGCTTCGGGGTCATGAGCTTAAGAGCCAATGTATATATTTTCCGGACATCCTATTTCTTGACTTTACTTATGGCTTATGTACTTACGATTTACTTATAAACCTATGATTATTCACCAACATTCGTGTTGACCGTTTTTCGCAATGTATTTCTCAGGTTATTAAGGTAGCTCATGTTGCATACATTTGGACCTTCATGGAGTCGCGGAGTCGACGCGTCTCACCATATTTTCTGCACTTATGAAACGTTTGATCTTGTTGAACTTATTTTAATAATATTGGCAAACTCTTTTGGGACCTAAGCTTTGTAAACTCTGAATGTTTTAATGATCAAACGCTGTATTTTCTAAACGACACTTTAGGTCGTTCAATATAACTGTAACTATGGTGCTATGACAGTCACCCCAGGTATTCCATTCCGCTGCCATTCAGGTATTTTGGGGGTGTGACAGATTGGCATCAGAGCTAAGGTTATAGCGAACTAGGATGTATCTTGGACCCTAGACTATAACCACATCATCATAGCATCTCATCATTTCATTATAGGTGCATATTCACTATACATGTTGCTTTACGCACACACTGTATGAGTTATTCATACCAATACTTATATATATTTATGATTATAATGACCTGGTTCACAAGTGACATGTCTTAAGATACCCACGCTGTTATCCTTTCGTCGGATTCCGACATTGAAGATGCCTTGTCATCTTCCACTACCATTATACCACCAGCTGTACTTACACCACCATTAGCACTATTGAATTGTCATAAGAGCAAGGTTCTCATTCAGCCTATACATAGAATGCCGTTTGGTAGTGTATTCAGACTTAATTTTAATGGACTTACTAGAATGCTTATTACAAGGGAGATAGCATGTTTTCTTTCCTTCACTAGTAGGACGCTTACTACCACCACCGTTGGTTACTTATTTCACTATTGGTCGTCCCATAGTGCGTACTTCAACTTTACCTCTTGGATGTCGCGAGATAGCGCGAAAGAGGGTAGTATCCCATTCACTATTATCACCATTATCTCCTAACTCATCACTGGGATTTCATCGTTATCAATGTTATTCTCATCCTTTAGAATACCACTATTGTCATTTCCCTTTTCCATTTCCACTTGCCACGAATTAGATAACACCTTGTGGATAATACCAAGATTACGGACTCAACAGGAACATCCGCAGGTTCCTCAAGAATGGTTTAGAACCTACGCTATCTAGAACTTGATCGATGCACAACTACAGACACCACTTCAGGACTATCTCAACCTTATGATGCCATAAACCTGATTTCATCTAGAAGGACTACAGGAAGTCTTTAGACTAGACTTATATCTTTACTAGCTTTTACTATTATCCTAGCCACGAGAGGTGTGGCATAGTTCAAAGAAACTTGTAGTATTTTGATTGTTGTACAAACGGAATCACCAAGTATTGACTCTACTATAGATTGGTTGTGCTATCTATGATATTGGTCCATATAGACCGAAACCTTCATGTATTATATTCATGTGTTATGAATATGATGATTTTTATTACCTATAGATTCTCATGGACTCTTATGATTTGATGGAAATAGATTTAAGCAAACCACTCCAAGCATGACGCAAGCCGCTGTTGGACAATTCATTGCCAGGAACGTAACTACCGCCCTCACCAAGGAACTTACTCACGTGGAATTTATGGGTTGTAATCCCTCCTCCTTTAGCGGAAATATAGACACAAAAGAATTTCTCAAATGGTTCGAAGAATTAGAAACAATCTTTCAAAGTGGTGACTGCCGTAAGGAAGACAAAGTTAAGTTCGCCACTTGCACTTTTCAGAAGCATGCCCAGAAATGGTGGACTAAGTATGTCCAGATAGTAGGAGTTGATGCTGCTTACTCACACTCTTGGGAGAAACTAAAAAGGATGATGAGTTTGAAGTTCTGTGTGAAAAGCGAATTACAAGCAATTGAACAGGAAACACTAAACCTTACCATGGTAGGAGATGATGTTGTTAAGTATACTGCTTCTTTCTATGATTTCGCTCGACTAGGCTCTGCAATGGATGAACCAGAAAGCAAGAAACTTGAAAGGTACATCGGAGGACTTTCTCCTGAAATTCGTATGTTGGTCAACTCATTGGAACCCGATACCATGCCTGAAGCTATCAGGATGGCGATTGAAGCAAAGGAACGCATAGCTCACCCCAAGATCTTAGGAAGAAAAAGTGACAATAAAAGGAAGTGGAACAACAACCGAGGTGAGAATGCCACACAAGTACCACCCAAGAGACAAGGAGTTGCTAAACCTAATGCTACAGGTCTAAAGGAAAAGAAGGATTACCTTGGTATTTTACCTAAGTGTGAAGAGTGCCAACATCATCATAACCTAGGATGTTGCCCGGAACCTTGTGGCAACTGTAAGAAGGTTAACCACAAAACCAGGGACTGCAGGTTTCCAACTGGGGGTGATAATCAGAAACCATCAATAACATATTTTGGCTGTGGTGTAGTGGGACACTTCAAGAGTGAATGCCCAGAGTAGGGAAGCCAGAATTGGAAGAAGAAGTTTATGTTTTAGTTATGTGAACCATAGTTTGAGTCCTCTAGGGTTGTACTTTCTTTTGGTACTTTCCATAAGTACGTTGATGTAACCTAGTTATATTAAGCACTTTCCTATCTAATGTAATGACTATCTTTTGTTACCTCTGTGATAACCGTAGCCTTTGTTTATTCCATTTTCTATTGCAATTGCACAATTTTCAATCGTTCAGCAACGTTATACCATTGTCTTATTAGGGATTTGACCGATTTCGTATTTGACGGATTTGTAGATTATTACCAATCCATAGGATTTACCCATGTATCCGATAAACCATTCAACGAGTTTTATTTTAAACTATTTTACTACCTTATGGGGAAATTGTTTTTACCAAATTTCTAAAATAAACCGTTTTGTTACCGTACTATAAACTGATTTTTCCGATATTACGCCAAATACTTACTATTATTACGCGAAACAATTTTTATGTTACTTTGGAAGGAAATAATTAGTATACCATTTTTAATAACAACGCGTTGAACACCATCTAAAGCTTTTGAGGAAAATAATATTATTTTGACTAAATCAAGCATCGCATCATTAGTCCTCAACTATACATAGCCTGATCACCTATGTATACTTCAGGAAGGATTATGCCATGAAGGGAATAGTTACTTTATAAAGTATTGTTAATAACAATCTTCATCCAAAAGCGTTTTTAAACAAATAAACTCTTTTATAAATGTTTCTTTCTGACAAATTCTCCCTGGATACTTACCCGACCTGTCCCCTACTTAGCCATTAAGTTGGACTTTCCATTGACTTCTTTAGGAGAGACTTCCCATATTAAGTACTAGGAGGATTCCTTGATACAAGAAAAACAATAAAAGGGTTACGAAACTACTAACCTAGACTAGAAGTATACACCAAGACATTTATGACTCAACAACAATTCTAAAATGCTACTGGACCATCCGACCCACCATCTCTGACCTAGTTGTCCAATTTATTATTCAAAGGTACTAGTTAGACTGATCTACAGGATCAAACACATTGTGAAGATACGCTAAGCAACACCATGGGAATAAACCAAGCCTCCTAACCGATACTGTAAAGTGTTTTGAGTTAACATGGTCTCATCCATACGCAAACTTCCCTGCAGTGAGTTTACGACAAGAATGATTGATTCGAATTATGGATATCGATATAGATTCCCCTAAAGCATTATGTTCTCAGGAAATTCTAGATAACCTCACCTATACATCGAGAGAGACATCAGACTCAAGAATATCTCCCCAGCTACATGTGAAGACAATACGGAAATTCATCGACATGGTATCAATTGAAACCCTCATATTGCCAACATGATGGCAATTTCAACGATAAACCATCTCAAGACTTAAGTTGGTTGAATACCTAGGCTTGTAGTTTTGCCAGATAACCACCAATAGGTACCGTCCAATATCAGAAACCGAACGTTAGACATCTATGCATTATGCGAACATTGCCTATCCTACTATTTTATCCTTGTTAGTATTTTCACTTTAAGTAAAGTCGATTTAAAATTTGTGTTTATACAAATCACATATCTCGTAGAAAATAATTTTTGAATTGCCTATTTTGAACAAATACGATCCTTTTAATCAATATTTAGCTAAACCATTGTACAATGGGAAATTATAAACATCAAACTTTGGTAAACAGTCCTATTCACAACCTATTTGAAAACCGCGTCACATTTCCTAACTATTGAATTTTGAATCATCAAGAAAGATATTATTTAGTAAACCATTTGCTCCATTTTCTAAATTCGTTTATTCAGAAAAAGATTTCGACCAAAAACTCAAAAATCGCGAGATAAATTTTGAAAACCAATCACCATGCTACGTCGCTTATGCATTTAGGGCTTTGTGATTTGACAATAAGGAATATTGGAATATGTGATGAAGGAAATTAGGAGGAACACCATAGAACGATTACAAACGTCAGTAATGGAGACCAAGCACAGTAGGCAAAGAATGACACATGTCTTAGCAATCCATTAGACCAAAACACAAAGAATCAAATATTGTTAACCGTATTCTATCTTCTTCGTATAACGCCGTGTTCGAAAGACGTAACGTTGTGGAATTAGTCACAAGATTTATTGTACCGTTTCAATTATTCCTGATAAAGGTGATCGAATCACCTTGGACTTCTAGCAATCATTTTAAGATTTCCTTCGGAACCCCATTTAGATGTAAACACCGCCTACTATCCTCAGACCGATGGTCAGAACGAGAGAACGATTCAAACATAGGAAAGTTGTGCTCAAAGAGTGAGCGATTGACTCTAGAAATGGTTGGACTAACCATTTACCATAAATCAGATTCGTTTGCAACGATAATTATCGCACGAGCGTAGAGACTACACCATTTGAGGCACTTTATGGTCGAAGTACCAATTACCCATTTACAGACCGAAATCGGAAAGTTAAATTCACTGGTCTAGAACTAAACCATGGAACAACAAAGGAAATTTCACAAGTCAAGAACCGGTTACAAGCAACGAGAAACTGGTAGGAGTTATGTTGGTACATGACGCACATCATACGGATTGGGTATCCTTGAACAACAAACTAACTAGATTCACGTGAAAGAACGAGCTAAGTTGAAAGCTTTGCCTTGGAGAGGCATGATACGATTTTGGTAACACGAGAGATTGAACCTTTAAGTATATTGGACCATTTCAGATTCATGTTAGAATCGACCAGCTGACATATAAGATTTGAGTTCTGACAGAGTTCAGCAACATATATTACCCATATTACATTATAAACCTGAAGAGACACTGATCATCTATTGACGAACCAAACTCGGAAAAAGCCAAACTCACTATTCCAATAGGCATTCATGAAATAACCAGAAATTTCCTACAAGTCGAGAATCAATTACAAATTCTATAAGTTGTAAACCACTAAAACTTCAAGTTGGTAGCTAGATCACGTTGAAAGTTCTGCCTAGGAAGGGCATGATATTATTCGGAAAGATTTGGAAAGTTAAAACCGATATACACTGGACCATGTAATAATTCAGACAGAGTAGGCCTAGTAGCCTTCAGACTTGAGCCTTGTTAAAGAACAGCCGGATTACACAACTATGTTTCACCTATTTGAATCCAGGAAATGACTTTCAGATTAGTCAATCATAATCCCATTTGGAAGGGAATCCAACCCTGAGACAAACGTAGACTTGGTAATAACCAATAGAAATCATGGACCGTGAGGTCGAACGGTTGAAGCAAAGTCAAATTCCTATCGTGAAAGTTCGCTGGAATTCTTGAAAAGGACCCGAATTTACTTGGGAACGGGAGGACCAAATGCAACTTAAGTACCCACGTCTTTTTACCAAATATACTTCAGAGACCAACCAAAACTGAACTTCGGGACGAAGTTCCTGTTAGAAGGGAAGACTGTCACAACTCGTAATTTCCGGTCATTTTTCTAAACCTCGACAATTTACTATTCACAAGTTACTATTCATCAATTACTATTCATCGATCACTATTCATCGTTTTTTAGGTCAATTTGACATTCCGAGACACATTCAGAATTTTACTATTCACTTGACACTATTCATTCCCGAGAGGAAATCACTATTCACGTGCATTACTCATGTCATCGTAAATTTAGTTTACGAGTGTTCAAATTCGCGTAACCGTATTGGTTCAGGAGCGAATTCATGCATTATTATCAGGGACATTTCATACAGACTAGAAATAGTCTGCACATCATCATTAGGGCACTTGCATGCTATTCCACTCGTAGGATAATTAAATTTATACTTTGGTACAATTAACGATTTACGTACGTTTATTTTAAATAAACACTAATACGCGAACTATAAATGTGTCTAACATGTCCGACACTCCCGATTATTGTCCCAATATATTTTTATACTCATTTTTATAATATAAAAATTGTAATATTAATTTACCCGGTATTTTGGAAATTTATTTATTACGTATCGTACGTTTAACTTAATAACGACGGTTTTCAACAAAATTAAACGATAACCACCCAAACTCTCCGTACTTGTACCCGGCATATTTTTACAATTTTTACGACTTTATTACGTCCTGAATAACTTCAATAAAATTTATTTCTAACAAACCCGGTACCCGATTAAACCTAAAACTAACACAACTACACTTTACCACTAATTTTCCCTAATTAAACCCAAGACAAACCCCCCCCCCCCCCCTTCCCTCCTTTATGGGCCGGCCAACCCCCCCTCCCCCCCCTTGGTCCTAATACATTGCAACTTCACCAACCTTATTAATGGCTCACCAAACATTTGTCTCTAAGTATAAAATAAATCTTTTTCATCCATTTTAATCACAACTCATTTTTTTTACAAGTCCAAGCAAACTATTTTCTCTCATTTCTCTTAAGTTAGGATCGACCTAGGTGATTCAAGGAGCAAGGAGAACAAATTTTACAAGATCTAGGTATAAACTAGTTCATATAGTCATCCTTGTTGGAGTTTTGAAATAAAAACTCAAGGATTAGTAGGTTTTTATCATCCAAACTCCCTAAACCTTCAAGTAAGTTAACAAACTCATTTTTATGATTTTTACAAGTTATTACCATGTTTATATTTATTTCTTACAAGAACTCATCCATATAATGACTTATACCACTTTATTTTGTACATATGTAACTTTGAGCCCTAGAAATGGACACATAAGAAACCCTTGTTAGACCTAGTGGATTGATGATGTTTAAGGACCCATGACACCCTAAGAAGGTGTATGGTAGGATTAGACTAGTTTTGTGGTGATTGAAAGTGGTTTGGATGAAGATGGAACTAGATTAGAACCCTAGAAACGATTTTTGAAACATTTGAAATACCTACTGTCCCTATTTTGATTTCGTGGGAAAATCAGTGGTTGATGGCTAATTTTTGACCAAAGATTTAGAAAATACTTTTAAAAACGAAACTTTAGGCGAAAGAACGGATTAAAACGAGCTTATAACGAAGGAGATATGATTTTTGCAAATTTAACGACGAAAACTATTTTTGTAAAAACTGCTTGCTGTTTGGCAGATTTCGACGGGTAAATAGAGGCATTAAACGTAACCTAGAGGAGCCGAGTTATCAAAAATATACTAGTATATACAAAAACGAATCCGTGGATATAAAGAACAAGGAAAACGAGCCTAAAACGACCGAGTTATACCCGTTTTAACATCGTCAAAATATATATATATATATATATATATATATATATATATATATATATATATATATATATATATATAGTCACAAATAAAAATAATAACGTACGTACTAAATGGTATATTTTCTAGAAACGTTACTAATGACTATATTCTTAACAAATGAATACGTACGACCCAAGAGTATATTTATACGACTTAACGACGTTATTTTAAGGTTTTCGATACGAGGAATATAATACTAATATTTTCATACGAGATAATACGACAAGTTATATACTTCTATATTTGGACTTATTTTTCCTAAGTATGGAAACTATTTTACTATGCCAATAACTAGTATTTCCAAATTACGAGTGGTATAGGTATCATGTGCATGTGCATTCATTACATCACGGCATGATCTAAATTAGATCACGATTATTCATTTAGGTTGCGGCTAGTGTTCGCGCCTTATTGTCCCGATCACTTTACCATCGTTGTACCATCTTTGTACTATCACACCAGGTGAGTTTCATAGCCCCGTTTTAATTCTATATTTTGATTTCAAATCCCACGGGGGAGAATACATTGCATTACTTGTTTTTGTGTACATGCCTAAGTATAAAATTTCATACATTGCTTAAGTTGCCTTATTTACCACGTCTTGACAAGTCCCCTTTATTATCATGGACCGTTAATTTCTAGTACTAAGCGGGAGTGAGTGGATAGATCTATCGAGGGTGACGCCTCCATTCGCGTTGGGTTGCTCCAAGGGGACGAATGCATTTCATGTCTTTATTATTAGAGTGTCTGGTAAACACTCATTGGGGCCAAGTAACGTCTAGCTTCGGGGTCATGAGCTTAAGAGCCAATGTATATATTTTCCGGACATCCTATTTCTTGACTTTACTTATGGCTTATGTACTTACGATTTACTTATAAACCTATGATTATTCACCAACATTCGTGTTGACCGTTTTTCGCAATGTATTTCTCAGGTTATTAAGGTAGCTCATGTTGCATACATTTGGACCTTCATGGAGTCGCGGAGTCGACGCGTCTCACCATATTTTCTGCACTTATGAAACGTTTGATCTTGTTGAACTTATTTTAATAATATTGGCAAACTCTTTTGGGACCTAAGCTTTGTAAACTCTGAATGTTTTAATGATCAAACGCTGTATTTTCTAAACGACACTTTAGGTCGTTCAATATAACTGTAACTATGGTGCTATGACAGTCACCCCAGGTATTCCATTCCGCTGCCATTCAGGTATTTTGGGGGTGTGACAATATGTCAAGTCAAAGATGATCAATTTGATCTTACATATGAATTAGAAGTTTTAGAAAAACTAATTGATAGACACTTAGTAGAAGTTAATACATGTGCTACTAGTTTAAATGTTTTAAATGAAGGTACAAGTGAAGATAAGTACGTGTGTTTTGATGAACCTGCTTGCGTATCTTGGAATGTAATGGATGTTGACGAAGACAATGATCCGGTAGTTTATTGTCAACTTATTGATACAACAAGCAAGGTGTAAGTTAAGGTGATTACTCGTGTCAAGCTCGTAGTTGTCTTGCTTGCGATTCATGGAATAACTCAGATGAAAATGAAGTCAATTATCCGGTTTGTGATTCTATACTAGATAAAACATCAAGCAAGGTACACTTTGAAACCAAACTATTTTGCTTTGATTGATTTATCCTAGAGTTTTCTAAACTAGAAAATGAGTCTAAACATTTGTGCAACATGGACCTAAAAGCTATCTTCAAGAATGAGTCTTTAAAATCTCTTAAGAATATCTTTAAAAAGGAAATCTTATTGGAAGATAAAATGTCTAGAATTAAGAGTAATGTTGAAATTAATCTAGAATGTAAATTATGTCTAGATTACAAACATGAGATTAAAATGCAAAATGAGAAAAGAAAAATTATTAGTTAAATTTGATGAAAGCTCAAAATCTCTGGAAAGATTGTTGGGGAGTCAAAGGTTGTTTAAAGATAAAATCGGATTAGGATTTAACTCAAAAGCACCATTAACTAATAAAACAAAGCAAGTAAAATTTGTCTAACATAGAAGAAAGATTTAGAGATAATTCTATCTCTAATAGAAACTCATGATAAAAGAATTTAGATTATCATGCTCTATGCCTTTATATGATTGTCTAACCTTCTTGGATACATGAGTTATTGAGTTTCAAAGCATGTCGTCAAACCAAGTTTTTACGCTTAATGCTTATCCGCTTGATAGCATCTCCATGCAATTTAAAAGGTACGCATTACTTAAACTTGACTTTGGTTATATCTTGTCTCTAGCATTATGTGCTCAAATATGTGTTATTTATAATACTCTAGAGTGTCTACCTGCTATTTGTAAATAACTAAGATTAGATTCTATGCAACAAGGAATTTAGTCTTTAGTACTAGTAAGGAGATATAAGGTGTTTTGGTTATTTAACCATCAAGAGATCAACACGAAAAACTCTTGAGTTTGTCTCACTCAACTCTTGCTTACAAGTGAGCTAACTAAGAATCTCCTAAGTGTTAAAATGTCTAACACTTTTGTGATGCTTGCAAAACAAACCTTTGTTTAACAATTTTCTCAAACACCATACTTTGAGTCTTTAATTGTGTCTTTCTTCAATCACTCCTTTATAATCTCACATAAAACACACAAGGTAAAATAAATCACATTAGCATATATTAGAATGTGTGAAAGAAAATAAGTTTTCAACATCTAGGATTTACACATCAAATGTGACACATAGTCTAATGATGTTGTACCTCTTGGACTTTTTAAAAAATAAATAGAGTTCATATTGTCTTAAGTAAGAAAACCTAAAGAGTCGAGGAGTCGTTGAATATGACATTTAACGAGTGATCTCCTCCTTCTATGATATCATCTTTGGTAGATGATAAATTAGTCGAAAGTCAAATGATGGCAAGACAAGCATGGAGTTAAAGTACAAAACAACATCTTCTCACCTTGAGTTAAACATTAAATCAAGTAAAATTGACATAAGTTATAAAACTTGATTTATAGGTTATTAGTTGTGTCTAAACAAATTCAACAAAAACAATTTTTGGAATTTAGAATAAAATAAATAGTGAAACGAAGTTGATATTTCAAAGTAATCAAGTGAGTATAGTGTCAATATTTGAAAGACTTTTTGATAATTAAAGCAAGCCACAAAAGCAAAGGATTTTAACTTAAAGACATTCCTAGTTGCTCTCTTGTTCTCAATGGTTAAGTTATTGATGACTTATCAAGAATGAGATTAGTAAATCCGTAGGTAAAACTAAATGTAGAGAAATGTTTGGAAGACTACTTGTTCTCGTAACAATTAGATTCAACATTATGTTTAGTATTTATCTAAGTGATCGTGTTAAAGAAGATCCTAAAACAACTCTTTAATTGAGCCTATTTGGATACATCATAAGGTACTACACAACTAGGATTATGGTCTTCTAAAAGAACGGGAATAGAAACCATAGTGTATGCCAAATGGAATTATGTCGGTAATAAGTTGATAAGAAAAGCACAAGTGGTTCTTGCACTTTTATACTTACTTACCCAATGATTCTCCAAAACGCGTGAGATTCTCAAATTAGTATCGGATGGAGAAACACATCAACAAGCTCCGCTTGAACAAGAAAATTCGCGTCAACAACGGAATTCATCTCATCAACGTTATTATCCCTTCAACAAAGGAAGCATCGACTTCAGCGACAATTCAATCCATTATGTTCTTAGTAGACATATTGTGATCCCTCATCATCGTCTTGGTAAGATTGTTCATTGAGGAACGTCTTTACTAAGAAAGTCTTCTATGTCAACTATTCCATCAACGCGTTCACAAAATCTCTTGAATGTGAAGCATTCATAATTCCTAGGCTTAGTCAAAGACTCATAAGACCTAAAACCTTAGTTTTGAACATTAGGATAAAACCACAAAAATCATGACAATTCCTTTTGAGGTTTCCCTGCAGAACCCACGGTACCTTCAGACCATACGGGCGGAACCCATTTTTTGGTTCCGCCTGGTCCGCCAAACCTCAGAATGTTTAAATTTTTTATTTCAAAGCCAAACACCCTCTTTAATCTTAACAAAAACTAACAAACAACATCACCTTCTCTAAAACACATATCCTCACGAATTTTAGGGCTTCTAATCCAATCTCTTCCAATCCAATTAACTTTGTAAGTATTCTAATCACAATTGCACTTTTAATTTAATTAAAACATTTGTGCTTACAATCATTAACTAGAATCTTAGGGCTTTTGCATAAAACTTCATGATTCATGAAAAACTTGGTGCCAAGTCAATTATGTATTTCATTAGTTAAGAAATGTATCTTTTCATTGTTACTTTGATTTACCAAACACACCAAGAGCATTATTTTTCTAATTACAACATGATTCATCACCACATTGTTAAAACAAATGAAAAACATCATTTAAACATCACTTGCATACTATCTCTTGAATGCTAAAGGGGATACATAACTAATATGTATTTTCGGGTACATTAAATTGAAGATACATTCAATTAGGAGAGTGTTGGTTATCTTTTGTTTTTACAACAAAATTTGCATAACAAAACAATTTAGGAATCAAAATGAGTCAAGATAACCATGTCTTCACTTTGTCTTGCATATAGGAATATATTAGAACATCCTCGTTGTTAAAAGTCATTAACATACAATTTTATGTTTTCTAGGAATCAACATGCCTCCCGCAAACAAATCCGATCACAAAGAAACCCTTAAATACATGCCCAAACACCATATGACCAAAGGTCTCAACTCGGTTCAAGTAGAAACCTTTAAGGCATTAGAAAAACGCTATGTTCACGAAGGTAGAACCATTGATCCATCCTTTCTAGAAGGAACATCTATTCGCCAAAACTTTGCCGCAATCAACTTTGATTGTCTCCTTGATTTAGATGAGCCAATTTGTCCTAGGTTCATTTTGGAATTTTATGCAACCATAAACCATTCCTCATGTGCTGGTGGTAGGATATCATTAAACTTCACAACAAATCAAATATCACATGACATTGATTTAAAAGATTTAGCTTTAATTCTTGGGGTACCAAATGAGGGAACTTGTCGCTACACGGATAAGTGGCCCATTTCAACTCTTGATTCTATTGATCATTTTTATCCATACGATACACCTCTTGCTAGTAAAGAAACCATTAAGGAACACCTCTTTGTTAGAACCTCTACCACTAGGGTGAATCGTTCGGGGAACATTGTAGACAAGGATCCTTTTGGCATGGAGCTCAATGAGCTTAAACCACAATTTAAGAAGTGGGAAGAAATTCTTAGGGCTAACGTCATAAGTACCATAGGAAATAGAGATCACATCAACGCATGCCTATGCTACATGCTATATAGCATTTCCACCGGTCAACCCTTCAACTTAGCCTACTACCTTGCCAAAAAAATGGCCGACATATCCTTAGTTGGAACAACCGCTCTTCCCTATGGCATGTTTCTTACCCGCCTCTTTAGAGCAATCTCACCCATTTCTCCTAACGAAGATGGAATACGTCTTGACTATTTTCTTGTTCCTCACACCTTCGTTCCCTTAAGTGATGAACGTGTTTACAAAAATAAGGGCAAACGTACTCGATCACCTACACCATCACCATCATCATCATCCGGAATGAGCGAGGATGATAAACTTCCCAACTCTAAGTTACCTCCTTTAGAATACCTTCAAGCTCTCCCCATCATTGACAATGCTTCCGAAGAATTCAAGCAAACCAAAGGAATGTTCAAGTGTTTTGGAAGGTACCTAAACAAGCTCAAAAAGAAGATAGACCGGTTGTGAGAAGATTAAGGAGCGTTTGGCATAAGAATGCTTTAGAATCGTCTTTGTGTTAAAACTATGTGAATTATGTGTTTTTCACTTTCATAGTTTATTATGTTTGTTGGATTATGTTTGTATGAAATTTTATGCATAATGACAATGTTTAAGGTGTTTGTCAACTTTTCTATGCTTATGGGAATTCTTACTAAGTATAGTAAAATCCTCGACCTCAAGGTCAAAGTCCCATGATTGGTATGTTTACATGTCTAATTTTTGCATTGTCCAACCAGTAATACCTTATCTTTTTGATTTTAGGAGTTTTCGAAAATTTTGAAAATCGTCTCGCAGGTCAAAAACGCGGACTGCCTAATTTTTTACCCCTGGCGGATCTGGCGGTACCCAAAATTGGGGTCCGCCAGTGTGTTTTCTAGGAATTCCAGAAATGGCCCAACGGACCAGGCGGTACCCTCAAATGGGTTCCGCCAGTGTCTTCTGAGGGATCCGCCAGACACCTGCAGAAAATTTTTCCATTTTTCTTAAGTCCAAAACTTGTAATGTGTCAAAATCATTATCCTAAGTGAGAAACATCTTTCATTTACAACAACAACCATATAGGAACAAACCTCACTCACTAAAACAATTAGGAAGACACTTCCCGCCAAAAATTCAAATTCAAAACATAACTAACCAAAGGACCCCTTTTAAAGGATCCTTCAAGCCTTTGATACATTTTCAACCAAACCACTTCCCATGATCACAAAGCATTGAGTGCTTAGGTTGGTCTTTCACTCCATCCTATTCATTGGATTGACCTCAAATAATGTGACATGGTCATGAAAATCATTTGACACCTCAATCTTAGAATAGTAAAACATCAAATCCAAACACTATTTCAACACTTTTCTCATCCTATAAAATTGAAAGCTTCACAACAATTCAAATCACACCTTTCTAATCACAACAATTCAAGACTTCTCCCCTCAAACATCAAAACCAAAACCTTTGAAATGACCAAATCTAACACCTCATCCGATTCATCAAAATCATGTGCTAAAACCACTAGGATTAGTGTGAAACCTTGTTGCTTCAACAAAATCACAAAGTCATGCTCATCATCATCAAGTGATGCTTCACTCAACATCTCCTCACCTATCCAAGATTATCTAAATCTTACTACCTCAACTACACCCTCAACACATTGTAATACCAATGTGATCACCATTCAAGATTTGCTTAATCTTGCTACTCCACCACCTTCTCCACCACGTTGCAACTCAAACCTAGCAATTAACCCATCATCAACTAAACCTTTGAGTGAGTCAACTCCATCTTCTCAACAAACTTTTAAATCAAAAACTCCTTCACCTCAATCACCAACACCTACACCAATGGAACTTTTCCATACACCACCAACATCACCAACATCCAATATGGAAACTTTTGATGATCTATCATCAACACCATCATCCTTCTCACTTTTTGATACCATTGCTCAAATGGAAACCCAACAACAACCTAGTGAGCAACTTAATGATGAACCCCATTACCCATCTACGGTAGAACGGTTGGCTTACCGTTATGCTAGACCATCCATTTTTCCAAATGATCAAGGTCATACTCACTCACATTCATTTGTGTTTCATCCAATTTACAAAGACCTTCATGGCAATCCTATCGGCGAACCAAGTTTCCGCCATTTTGTTCAAAACCAACAACCACCACTACAACAACAACCATCACCACAAGAATCTTCCCAACATCTTGAGTCTCTACTTTCTTCTTATAAGAAAATAGAAGCATCCATGTGGGAAAAACCTCCAAACATCAATGAGGAAATAAACACTCATTTAAACCACCTCAATGCCTTCAAACGAATGGTTGATTCTCAAATCAATCATGTTATGGAATTCAATACGGCATTAAATTCAACAAATGAAGGAAGCAAATACACCTCACAACCATCCACATTTGCTCCTTCAAGTTCAACCCATCCACCACCAACAAATCAAACCTCTTTTCCACCAAACTTCCCCCGCCATGATTGCGGACATTGCGAAAGAACCGCTCGCATTAGTGAAAGGTGTCGAACGGAACTTCGCGAGTTAACCGAAGAAATGAGGTTTATTCTAAACCACATTTTGGACCGTCTCCAATCCTTGTCTCATCCACCACAACCTTAGAGTCTCCAAAATGAAACAAAATTATTTCTCTTGGAAAATGTCTCCCATTTTAACCAACAAACCAAAACCAAGTCACCTCCTCACCTTTCAAAATAAAACCCGCTACAACCCTCAACTCACATTTTCATCCTTAAACAACCCTACCCTTGTTTTTGGAAAATGTTTCTCACAAAGGAAAATGATGATTTCCTTATAGCTTTTTATGGTCGTAGCTTATTTGTAGCTTTTTCTTTATTTCTAGAGGTAGGATAGTGTAACCAAAATTTCTTGTCTTTGACTTTTTAAGAAGTCTAAATTTTACATGAAATGAAGTTCATTACACTACAAGGTTTTCTTTGTTTGTTGACCATTTTAGGCATGATATGTGAACTACCCCTTTATATGGTACCATACATAAATCTTGTGTTTTAGAAACTAACCTCTCTTTTTGTAGGTTCATTATCCATGTTTTCCTTCCTTGAAACTCCATTTAGGGGAGTAATATTCAAGGGGGAGCATGAGTATTGCATTATTCCGCTTCACAACTCTAAGTTGTGTTTTAGACATGAAATACCTTCATAACTTATCTTGTGCGGAAACTAACGTTTCTTTTGTAGGTTCAAAATCCATGTCTCCTCTCTTGGCACTCCATTTAGGGGGAGTATCAACCAAGGGGGAGCATGGCCATTATTCCGCTTCACTACTCTACTTTTTGTTTCGACAAAAAGGGGGAGAATTTATATTAAACTTGTTCTACTTTTAATATTTCCGCTTCGCTAACTCTTTGCAAAAACAAGTTTTAATACTAACTTTATAAGACTTAACACTAAATCTTATGGCTTACTTTTAAATAAAGTTTATGTTTTGTCATCAACAAAAAGGGGGAGATTGTTAATACAAATATCGCCTAAAAACGTTATTTATATTTTACAATCTTTGCTAAGTTTTGTTAATGACAAAGTATGAACTTTAGCTAAGAGTAAATCATCACTTTAAGTGTTTAAGTCTTGTTTAACTAAAGTTCACATTTCCTTTTAAACTAAACATTGTTTTTATTTCTTAAATTAGAAAGTGTCTTGTCATATCATATTTATTTCTTTAAATAGAATTGTCACATCACACTTATAGCAAGTTTTGTCAATATGCATTTATGTGTTTGACTAACTTTGTAGTGACTTGCAAGTTTGGTGTTTGACTAGTGTAATGTGATGTGACATTGTTTGGTTGCTAGGAGTTATGAGCCAATACCTTGTTTGGTTTGAAGAGTTATTGCAAAAACCTACTGCAGACCCGGCGGTACCCTGGGGGTACACGGGCGGAACCCATCTGAGGGTTCCGCCTGATCCGCCAAGCATGCAGTATGGTGTGCTATAAATACCAAGCCATAACTTGATTTTTGGCTAACCTTTTAGGACATATATTCATATATTCTCTCAACTAACTCAGTAACCCTTGACTTGTGTGATTCTCTTATGTAGCAAGGAACTCCACAAGTTCATTCAAGAAGTTGCAAGCTTGAACTTTAAAGTTGCAAGTCTTGGTAGCTTGGTCATGTATAAGCTTTGGTAGTTTATACTTCATGTGTGTCATGTATGTAGAAGTTATAGGTTAGTATTTTAGGCCTCAAAATACTTAGTGTGTTGGGAGTTGTTGTACCCTAGTAAAAGAACTAACGGGAGTAGTTGTACCCTTGGTAAAGAACTCGACATCTAGCTTTGTGTCGGTAAAAGTGTAAGCGACGAATGGGAGTGGTTGTACCTTTGTAAAAGAACTCGACATCTAGCTTTGTGTCGGTAAAAGTATAAGCGACGTGTAAGGTTTTCTCCGCCGGTGAAAGGAGCTTGTTGATTAGTGTTTATAACTCTCGAGTTAGAAACTCGGGGCGTGGATGTAGGGCAAGGAAAAAGAGTCATTGTAGCCGAACCACGATAAACTATCGTGTTGTGGTTTGATTGTTTCTTTCTCTACCTTTGCTTATTATATGTTGTTGTTTAGTTAGAATTGTTGATCACATATAAAGCTTTTCAAAGAACCAAAACAAGTAATGTTGTTCTTACATCTTTAAACATAAGTAAAGCTTTTCAAAGAACTAAACAAGCAAAGTTAGGATCATTACAAGTAAAGCTTTTCAAAGTATGAAACAAGTTAAGTTGGAATTGTTATTCACATGTAAAGTCTATTCAAAGAATCAAACATATTAAGTTGTGCTTATATCTTTAACCAAACGTCAAGTTCTCAAAGGTTATTTAAGCTAAATAAGAATCGAAAAAGCGGTAAACTATTCAACCCCCTTCTAGTTTTCCACAAAGACCATATGTCGTGGCTGTTGCTACAGGCTCACTGATAATAAGACTCACATTTATAATTAACGACACTGATGGGGTTGGTCAGCAGGACCGGGAATGACCTCAAATGGCAAAAGCTTCATGTCACTTTAGACCAAAGGATCACTAAACATTATGCCAATTAATAGTTTTGCATCAGCATATATATAGAAAATTCAAAAGCAAGCCATAATAAATAAATCTTGATCAACATATTGTAATATTCCACATGACTACAATGTCTACATGGACTAACTTTAGCTTAACAACCTAAATGTGCTAATCAAGTAATCATAGTTAACGTTATTGACTTCTTGGCTAAATAATTCACATAAAACTCTCCCATATAATTATAACAACCTAAATGTGCTAATCGAGTAATCATAGGATTAATGGACACTTGATTCTTGGCAGTTGCACCGACCAAACATTCAGTATCTGTAAACGCTACATAAGATAGTGTAGTTCTGAATGCTTGGACAAGCTTGTTTCTTAACCTCTTTTTGTATTACCAAAATCACAAATATTCAAAAACATTCACACCGAATGCTTGGACAAACTTTTTTCTAACCTCTCAAGATTTGAAGACGTGAAGCTACATATTTGTCACTTAGGCTCTTAATCGTAAGAATATATATAGTATATAACAAATTACAAAGGATCATTGACATTAAGCTATACGCTGATAGATACTATAGAACATTGCTATTGTAACATGGAAAGATTTTTAAACATTTTTTTCACAAAAAGACTTCGTAAATTCTTACAAATTTGTCCCTCTAAATTGAAAGTTGTGTCGCAACACCGAGTCACCGATAGCCAATGCATTAAAGCCTGCTTGCAAATCAACATCAGAAATTTTAGTCCTCTCGACCGTTACTGCTGCCAAAAAATTGTAAGTAAACTCGAGTTGAACATACTCAAAAAAAAAAAAAAAAAAAAAAAAAAAAAAAAAAAAAAAGCAAATTTTCTTCCAATCAGCCTCAAATTGTATCCTAAACCTAATCACACAATTTCACCATTAATTAATAAAGATGGTCAAACTTTATAATCATAACTTGCCCAAAGATAAGCTTATATAAGGATCGGATAGGTACGTACTCAAAAAACAGGACATGACCTCCATGGCTGCAAACATAGCATGTTGCCCAGCCAAACAACCCCTCAGAATGAAATAAGATGTAGCCGCAATCTGTAATGTGGTGTTTATGATGTTGGTTCCTTTTTCAAGTGTTCAAGTTTTCGATCTTCTAAATATTAGTCAAACTTATACATAATTGTAAATCTTGCAACACTAATGCAACCACTATTTTCGTGATACTAAACTCATTACTCGGACTCCAAACCACTATACGCACTCATCCAAACACCCTCCAAGTTAAAATGTGTGCTTAATAACTTGTGGCAAAGACCCCAAGTATTAACGTCAACATCTGATCATAAAAAAAAATACACTTACATGTACTCTATTATTTTCTCAAAAGTAATACACACACATCTTACTGCTTACCTACAAAACAAATTTTTAAATGCAACATATATGATGTTTCATTATATGACACAATCACTTAGGGAGTGTTTGACAATGCGTTTACATCCAGGTAATCATCAGTTGCTGACTTGTTGGTACTTGGGAGTTTGGTATAGCGAATCTGTTTAGGAGACAAACAGAAAATATAAGGTATTCGAAACACTAACCTTGATTTTCTGCCTTAAGGCCTTATTTTTTTTGAAAAAGCTTATTAGCTTGTTTTTTATTTATTTATTTATTTATTTATTTTTTTGTTATAAGCCATAAGCTCAACCAAGCAACATCATGAGCTTTCCCAGAATAAAATAAGGTCACAGTAACCTCATAATCCCGTATTTCGATTTAACCTAATTCTATAAAAAAAAAAAAAAAAAAAAAAAAAGAAAAAAAAAAAGAAAAAAAAAACAATTCAATCAAAATCCAAAACTGTTTTACCTGTTGCTCGGGACGGCAGCAACTCGGTTAGTGCTCTGAACCACACCTCCGAACTACACCCTCTGAACCCAACCTATTAACCACACCGAACTACACCCCTTGAACTACACCACTCCCCTTTAACCACACCCTTGAACCATAACCCCAATCTTCCTAAATTTTCTTCAAAAAGTATGCAATAAAAGTGGTTGCTACTGTACTTAAGATATATAATAGTCAAGGAGATAAATTGAAAGTTTGATCTGCAATAACATCATATATGGCATTAAAAGTGGTTGCTATTGTACTTAAGATATATAACAGTTAAGGAGATAGAGTAATAGTTTTATCTGCAATAACATCATATATAAGTACAAATGGAATGTAAATAAGGAAGTGAACTTACAAATGATGTGAGACCAAATAATGAGGCATGTACTACACTCCATATATAACTCACTTATTCTATCGAAAAGAGCATGATCATCACCAGCTACGACTGCAAGGAAGGCTCCTGAAAGAAACTATTAAAACACTGGTTAATATATTATGCATTCATTATTCGTAATAAAACCTTACAAAAAAAATAGAAGCAATCATACCTTACAAAGGACTGTTATGACCGGTATGTAATATATGGGCTTGAATGGTGGATGAGGCAATAAAAGAAGCTGGACAAAAAACTGTTAAGAACTGGTGTGGAAAGCGTGCAGGGTCAGGCTCGTCACTTGACACATCAAGATTAGTATATCACCTTTGCATCTTCGGCAAACTCAGTGCCTTCTTCTGGTTTATAAGCCAAGCATAAGCCATCCGGGAAATTCCTAAAAAAATATTTTCTTTCAAGCATATAATACTAATTGCACACGTACCAACGTCTCACTGGGAAAGATGCCATATGTGGCTTCTCCTATGCGCTCTTCCATGGTTGCAAGAAACGATTGTGGATGCTGCAAAAGTTTAAATTAGCAATTATATCTCTTTACCAACTATTACTCAATGTAATATGGTAAGTTGAATAACACTTGAATGTGTAATTTACCTCTCTAAGAACTGAGCAGGCTTCAATCGTTTAAAAACTTCATAGAAGTTTGAAAGACTCCCTGCCAAACAAAAAATTCATGTTAATTGGCCATTTTGATCCAATTTCTTATAATATACTGCCAAAATGGAATGAATTGATGTGAGATGATTTGTGTTCACTAACCGTCTAACATACCTTCTCTTTAGTTCTAAAACGTGAAAAACATAACTCACCAAGATGACTTGTCGGTTCATCGAGCATCAAGAAGGTTGGATTAATAAACAGAACGCGTGACAAAGCAATACACATTCTCCAACCAACAGAGGAGTCTCTGGTATTCTTTTCCTGCATCTGCTTGTTAAAACCGAGTGCATTCAAAATCTCAGTTGCACTTTTTCTACAGTAGATGCATCCATAGCATCCAAACACTCATAGATACAATCAAGCAGTTCACCACCATCATCAATTATACAAAACATACACTCTTTTAGTAATTATATATAACATATATACTTTTATATAAAACAACCATCAATTCAAAAGAGCATTACCTGCATACCATCAGTTGATTCAATAAAAAGGCTCCAAAGTAGCCTAAGCTTAGGAGCATGAAAGGAGCACACATTAATAAAAAAATCAAACTCACATGTATCATAAAAAGGGCATTACTACGTGAGTACGTGTATCATAAAAACAGCACTGTTAATTTAGTTTGTACATCACCACAACTCACAGATACACAAACAAAGGCACCACAATTGACCAGCTTCTTTGTAAGTTTTTATATTATATTTTTACATGATCAGTCACTTTTCTTTTTAATCTAAACTAGTAAACAGGAAGGCATCCAAAGCTGGTCCAAATACATACCTTGTGTGTTCTCAGAACTGGGTCATTCAAAATCCAGGATAGTATAAAAAGCCAGTAATTTGCAACACCTAAATCAACATAAATATAAATTAAATAACAGAAACGAAAATTAAATAAAACTAATAGATGTGAATACTTACTAATTGAATGATGTAATGTTTCGATTGAAACTTAATGGTGACTTTGAGATAGGGCATCGTACACCTGCATATCAAATTGAGAACAATCGAATCACACATATCAAAATTAATCGTCACAAAATTAAATTGAAAAAACTAATAGTAACCTGTTACATATAAACCTGCAATAAACAAATAAAAAACGTATTGTAATTCAATCACAAATGTTGTATTATGCGATTTAAATCTAAACCCTAAATAAGAAGATTGTGAAGATGATCAATCAATTAACACCGAACACAAAAATAGATATAAAAAAAAGCAAATTCATTACTTGTTTTAATTTGATGAACCCAGAAAATCAAATTGTGGAATGATTTGAGAAGGAGGAAGTGACACCGAAATGTAAGGAGGAAGTGTTTGCTTGATTTTCATCCTCAAATCCGGTTTTTTGATTTATGGAAAGAGTTTTTAGTATGATTTCTTAGAATAACAAACGTAGGGAGCAAGAATCGGATCAAATTAAATGGGGAGCGTACAGAAGAAGGAATAGAGAAAATGATTTGAATGGGATGAAGAAATAGTTATCGCTTTGTTTTGACTTTGTTAAATGTTTTTTAGAAAATATAGTGCTTAATGCAGTTGTACCATTTTCTCTAATTTAGGAAATCCACATCACTGCGTTAAACCAATTTTAAATGCTTTGTGCTTAGTAAGGCTTGTACAAAAGCTTATTTTATTAGATAAAATAGATTTATTTATTAGTTACAATTGAGACTTATTTAGTTGTTAGCTTTAAAACGTATAAGTCAAACAAATAAAACAAACCTATATGTATAACAGTCAACAAATAATTATGAGTTGATCTATTTTCATTCTTTATAAACAAAATAAACTGAATCATGCATATATTCTCTTTATAAAAATAGTGATAAAATACATGGAAACAAATCAAGACAACAAACAACTTATAACATACAATGAACAATAATCAAGCAAAAAAAAGATACCATAAAAACATATGATTAAATCTGTATAGATATATGTATATATCAATACTACATAATTGTTCCTACTCTATGAATTTTATTTATTTATTTATTGTTGATGACTCACGAATTAATTGATATAACAGAACATGATCTAACAATTACCACATTAATACATAATAATTTTATATCTGAGTAAGTGCATATAGGAAACTAAATTAAAACATAGATGTAATAAAACGACAATACATGGTAAACATATAAATTGAATGAAAGTTATAATACAATTGTACATGGTAAACATATAAACTATTACTGTATAATACATGAAAACAATACATGAAAACGACAAATCTATTGAAAACATGTCTAATGAAAGTGACAGTACAGAAGGATATAAATACGAGATCTATAGTGCTAGCAAATAATAGTATAAGAGACATATAACATTCATATGCATGTTACAGTGACACGTTAAACAACCGTTGGTCGTCTTTTATGATCATATTATGTAATATGATACATGTATATATAATATCTTTGAGATCACTTTTAAAAAACCCTCGAGCCGGAACTTTAAGCATTTTCCACTTCCTCTTCAACACACCAAAAGCTCGTTCCACATCTTTCCTTGCTGCTTCGTGCTTCCTCTTGTACAATAGTCTTTTATGATCATCCGTGGGAGGATTTGAAATGGACTTAAAAAGAACAGACCATTGTGGATATATCCCGTCAGTAAGATAATATCTCCTTTTGTATTGTACATCGTTTGCTTCGAATTCAAGGTCTGCTGCTCTCCCAGATCTGATATCATTGAAGACAGGCGAACGACGTAAAACGTTTATGTCGTTATTTGCACCGGAAACACCAAATAATGCATGCCAAATCCATAAATCTTGAGAAGCGACCGCCTCCAATAAAATGAATGGATGTGGCCCATGATCACCTCTAGCATATTGACCTCTCAAACCATTCCGGCAATTCTCCCACTCCCAACTTGTACAATCAATGCTTCCCATCATCCCAGGAAACCCTTGCTTATGCTCGTGATGAGCATATAATATTTCAAGGTCAGAATACGTGGGCTTTCGCAAATACTCAGGATCATATAACTCCATGATAACTTTGCAAAACTTACGGAGACATTGACGGGATATTGTTACGGCTATTGCCAGATTCTCGTCAAGAGAATCTCGAACGGCCGCGTATCCCAATTGGCGAATGGCCGCAGTACATTTTACCAATGGGCTAATACCAGGTACGCCCCTGCAATCATTAGTTTGTTCAAAATAAATAGAATGATCGGTTACCTCTCGAACAATTCGTGTGAACAGTTCTCGGCTCATTCGGAAACGTCGACGGAATGTTATTTCATCGTGCAGCGGGTTTTCGCCGAAGTATGCATTCACTAACTGATTGTGTGCAACAACATGATCCCTAGGTATTTACCTTCTTGTACGTTTTGGCTGATGTGCTTGATACGCGTTCCAAGCAAACTTCGCAAACTCACTAAAAACTTCTTCGTTGTCGTCGGAAGACAAAGAACCAAAAAAATACTCGTAGGACGACATGGACATGGTGAATGAATATTGATGATAATTTGTTTGAATTGTGTGTTTGAATTTGGGTTTAATGTTGGTATTTATAGGATGAAAAGTGGTAATTTTTTTTGAAAAAAAAAGTTTTTTTTTTTTTTTTTTTAAGTGGAAAGTGTTTGCCAATAATCGATCGAGTAAACGAACGATTTGTTCTTTGAAGTGCCCGACGATCGATATGGTGGTTTGTCCCACAATGGGACGATCGATTTCCAAGATCGATCGATCGATCCTCTCGATCGATTAATTCCAAGGCACTGCTACAAACCTAAACATTATCAATCATCAACATTTTATAGTGTAAATATGAGAAACAACATTAAAATCTAATAGACCCAAATCTACACACGAGCTATGACCAACTAATCTATTGCCTAACAGGAGATTCACCCTCACTCGTTAATCTAATTAGAAAATTTTATCAATTTAAAATAACAATGCCAAGAGACGAAGATACCTTTATCATATTTGCAAACCAACCAAAGGAGATCGCTAATTACCCCTTCTCAACATGTTTTAAAAGTGGCGTTGATGGCAAAAGGTGTATCACTATCACATTAAAATATGCAAGTTTTCAGGTTTAATTTGCTAGATGTAAACAATCTTTAAATGGTCAAACTAACATTTTGAAAAGAGAGGGATTTATAACTGTGGTTTTACAAAAATGAATGAATGAAAATAATAATAATAATAATAATAATTTGGAGTGTGTATTATTTAGTTATGAGGAAATTACCAAAAAGGTACAAAAACATTCAGCCACTTCAGCTTTTGGTCATGATTTGACCCCTCTTTCCAATTTGGTCATGCTAGACTGCTCGATTGCGCAACTGGTCTCATTGCTTGACACATGTCCCTTGCAAGTACATGAGTTAGGTGAAGCGTCACTTTCAAGTACAAGTGGTGGGTAAAGATTTTTTATTGCTTTTAGCTTAAATGACATATATACCCTCAAACACATATCCACCACATATTTCATTTTCTTATATTTAATTTTTCTCACTCTTCTCTCTCTATCTTTTTTTCTTCTTCACTGGAAATGGTACCACATATATCACCAGTGTTTTTGATTTCTCCGGCGACAATATCCGGCAACTATCCGGCGACCATGAAAAAGGAATAAAAGATGAATAGTAAGTTTATCATCTTTAATCCTATCAGATCTTATATCCGGCAACTATTCGATTTGTTCAATCCGGCCAACACCCATCATCAAAGATTTTTAAAGATTCAACCAGATCCGGCCACCGGAGTAGATCCGGCAACCAAATCCGATCTGGCCAGCAGATCCGAAACACTCTTGGAGGAATGAAATAATGGAGTCAACCTTTTGAAGAGTTTTGCCAAGGAGCGTGATAAATAAGAAAATGGGCAAAACTAAATAGCGCAATAAATAAGAAAATAATCACTACCTCCTCACGTTTTCTGTTCATGAGTGTACTTTTTTGGAAGTATTATTACTAAAAAAAATGGTGTACTTTTAGAGTCAACCTTTTGGAGAGTTTTGCCATGGTGTACTTTTTTTTGGAAGTATTATGACTACTATGTACCCTTCCTAATCAATCTAGTTATGTCGCTCATTGGCACACTCTTGGAGGATTGAAAGTTCACGAGCAGTGATGGTTGAGCAGTTAAGTAGGTGAGCAGTGGTTGTTGAACAGTTAAGTAGGTGAGCAGTGGTAGTTGAGCAGTTGAGTAGGTGAGCAGCGGTGGTTAAGCAGTTGAGTAGGTGAGCAGTGGCGGTTGAGCGGCGGTGGTGGTGGTGATGGACTGGTAAAGTGGGGAGGTATGTGAGTGGGGTTAGGTGGAGTAATTATTAAAGATATCTAACTATCTTATAATGGAGGAAGACCTACTATTAATAGAAATACTTAAAATTAAGCAACACAACATCTAAAGCTATAAGTACACAACTAATTCTACTTATATAAATGGGGTAAAACTAAAGATACGCAACATATTTCTACAAATAAACACAAGTACGCAACGTACTTAGTAAAGTGTCAAACGTACGCAACATATTTTTAAAAAATCGTCGATCTACGCAATATGACCTGCTGGCAGCAGGTTAACAGGTTACCTAACTTTAAAAGTTACACCTTTGATCCCTAAACTGTCTCATATCTCGCGTACATGATCCTATTTTAGTCCTATTTACCAGCGTTATACCGTTAGTCCTATTTAGTCCGATTTACCATCGTTACACCGTTAGTCCCCAAACGTTACACAGTTAGTCCTATTTAGTTACACCGTTAGTCCAATATATATATATATAAAATTCCAGATTATTTAAAAAAAAATAAGATTTAAAAAACATATATAAAAAAAGAAAATTCAAGATTTAAAAAACATATATATATATAAAAAAAATTCCAGATTAATAAAAAAAAATAAAAAACTTTAAAATATGTACATTTTATTATTATTTATTATTATTTTTTTAATAATCTGGATTTTTTTTATATATATGTTTTTTAAATCTTGAATTTTTTTTTAAATAATCTGGAATTATATATATATATATATATATATATATATATATATATATATATATATATATATATATATATATATATATATATATATATATATATATTTTAAAAAACTTTAAAAAAATCTACAATAAGTGTTTTTTTTTTTCAGATTTAAATTTTTTCAAAAAAAAAAAAAAATCAATAAACTTTTATGTACATTCTTTTAATTTTTTTTTTTTTTTTAGTAATCTGGAAATTTTTTTATATATGTTTTTTAAATCTTGATTTTTTTTTAAATAATCTGGAATTTTTTTTATATATATATATTTTTTAAAAACTTTAAAAAAATCTGCAATAAGTGTTTTTTTCCAGATTAAAATTTTTTCAAAAAAAAAAAAAAAAACAAAAAAAAAATCGATAAACTTTTTTGTACATTTTTTTTTTGATAATCTGGAATTTTTTATATATATATGTTTTTTAAATCTTGATTTTTTTTTTTTTTTTTTTTTTTTTTTTTTTTTTAATATGGATTTTTTTTATATATGTTTTTTTAAATCTTGATTTTTTTTTTTAAATAATCTGGAATTTTTTTTATATATATATTTTTTGGGGACTAACGGTGTAACTAAATAGGACTAACGGTGTAACGTTTGGGGACTAACGGTGTAACGCTGGTAAATAGGACTAAATAGGACTAACGGTGTAACGTTTGTGGACTAACGGTATAACGCTGGTAAATAGGACTAAAATAGGATCATGTACGCGAGATATGAGACAGTTTAGGGATCAAAGGTGTAACTTTTAAAGTTAGGTAACCTGGTAACCTGCTGCCAGTAGGTCATATTGCGTAGATCGACGATTTTTTGAAAATATGTTGCGTACGTTTGACACTTTACTAAGTACGTTGCGTACTTGTGTTTATTTGTAGAAATATGTTGCGTATCCTTAGTTTTACCCCTATAAAAATTCTCCTAATATTTAATTTTAACATAAAATTAATACTAACATTAAATACAATAAATAAATCGTTATGTACATTAAATACAATTAATTAACTGGTCAATAAATATAATTAATGCACTTATTAAAACACCACTTACATAAGAAATACAAATTATCAGCATATTGTACAACCAACTTAAACACAATTCGTGCATTAAATGTCACTAATACAAATAATAAAGCATATTATACAAATATTCAAACCCGAACGGGCACGGGTCAAACGGGCTCGAGCCCGAACGTACACGAGCTAAACGAAATTTTTGATATCCATAAATTTATTGTCAAAAAGAATATAATTAACTAAAATATGTTCACATATTGTAAAACCAAGCAAACTACTAAAAAAATAACAATAAAATAATACAAACTAAGCAAAATTTCATCAAACTTTTGTTATAAAAACTAATCAGTAAAGTTATTGCCAAAAAAGGTACAAATAAAATACTCCCTTCGTCCCATAAAAACTGTCCAGTTTGACTTTTCAAAGTCAAACTGGTTCAACTTTCACCTTAAATATTTTTTTATGTGTTATATAATACTGGATGAAAAATTATACCAATGAAAAACACACTTAAAACTCAATCCATTCATATATTTTTCATAAAGTATTATATAATACTCACAAAAATAGATAAGGTCAAAGTTGAACCAGTTTGACTTTGAAAAGTCAAACTGGACAGTTTTTATGGGACGGAGGTAGTATATTATTAGCCGTAAAAATTAAATTACAGGATGACCGTAACTGTATCGCGCGAGAACCCTGCTAGTAATAATATAATATATGAGAGTATTTTTGTAATTTCATAAAAATCAATAAAATATTCCCACCTACCTCTTGTACTTGAAAAGGACACGTGTCGAGCAATGATACCAGTTGAGCAGTCGAGCAGTTGAGCATGACCAAATTGAGAAGAGGGGTCAATTCATGACCAAAACATGAAATGCTGAAATGTTTTTGTACGTTTCTTTAGTTATTTGATGCGATGTGTAAGGGTATAATAGTCCATACTCCATACAATAAATAAAATAGCGTGGATAAAATATCAGTGAATATTAAAAAAAAAAGGAAATAAAAAGCGAAATTCATACACTCTGATCACTCCCAAGTCCCAACTGACTGTAACCAACTCGAATCTCAAAGCAGTTATGAACACAACAACCACTTCCACAATCCAAACCCTAATCCAATCACACACACACTTCCACACATCTCCCCACACTCTACATTTCACAAACCCTAACATCATCCAAATCAACCACCGTAAGAATCACCACAATGTGTTAGTTTGTAACGCAATTGACGGTGACGTGGACACGGCGGTGGTGGAGAAGGATTCCACGGAGAAGAAGGTGAAACGGCGCCGTTTTGAGGTTTTGGACGGTTATCCGACGCCGTTTGGTGCCAGTGTCAGAGATGATGGTGTTAATTTTGCGATATTTTCGCGAAATGCGGCGTCTGTGAATTTGTGTTTGATGAGTCCGGAGGATTTACCTCAGGTAGTAATTGTTTGTTTAAATGTGATTTTATTAGTGTAGAATATTAGTAATTGTGACTAGATAGAATAGAATGTCGAAATGTAATTAGAGCGGGGATTGCCGTTTTTGGAGTTTAGGCTGTTTGGCGAATTTAGCGGTAGCAATTAGCAGTAGCGAGTGTTTGATAACGTGGCTGTTTATGTAATTGCAAAGTGTAAAATGACGAAAAAGCTAAATGCTAACGCTAAATGCTTCTTCAAGTAGCATTTGGAAACGATAAACGCTATTTGCCAAACGAGCTTTTAATTCAGTGTGCTAACCGCTAAACGCTATTAAATGCTCCTTGCCAAACATATGGTGTGTGGTAAAACTAGTGATAGTACTAAGGAGTAGCGTTTATATTTCAATGGTTCTTTCAAGACGCTACGCGATACTTGCCGGACACGCTTTATATTCAAAACGCTAGTTGCTCCAAACCGCCGCTCCAAAATGTTGTGCGCCAAACGTATCGGGAATAGATTTGCATTAGATTGTGCATTGTAGGTTAGAAACTTGTCAAATGGTGCTGGTAAATTGTTATTGGCGTTGGACACATTTAATCGTTCATGTGTATGAGTGTTGTTTTTGTAAAAGCAGATCCAACGATAGCCAAAACCACGAAAAGCTAATTGTATATCTAGAACAGCTGATTAAGTGATATGAGTGGATATTGATGTCTCCTAAAGCTTATTGGATAGAGATCTAGGCATGTAAATTTGTGTTTGATACTTTGATGTCTTCTGAAGATTTGCTTTAGGTATAATAATAGTTTGTTTTGTCTGTAAATGTGTAGTTTCTTTCTCTAGCTTTAATTGCTCGTATAAAATTCGTAACTGCTAACTAACTAGTATTTGTTTATTTGCTAATTTATGCTTTAGTTTAGTTGTAGTGAAATGTTGTAACTCTGACTAGATACAAAAGAATAATCTAAGTGGTTTAGCCATAAAAAATAAAATCAAAGGTGATTGTTAATGGTATCTGATTATTATTTTGTCGTTACTCTTTGATTAAATTTCTTAATACCTTTCAATTTAGATTATTTAAGATGTTTTATGTATTAGGGTAGAAAATCCTCTTTTTGATTGGCGTATGGCCACATTATTCCACTTAAGATTTGCATGGTATGGCTTATCATAATTTAGAAACTTGTTAATGGACTTGCTTATCCGATTGAGTCGGTGAAGGGTCACTGTAATGTCGATTCTGGCGTTCTGTTCAGCATGTCATTGGTGTTGGGAAAGTGTTGAGGAAGTTGAACGTCTTAGTCAAACATGTGTATGGATGTGATTATCTTCCTCCAATTTAGACGTTACAAGGTCAATTATCAGTATTACAGATTTTTTTAAAGCATAGCCATTAAATTGTGGCATGGTAAAATTAATTCCATGACAACTCAGAACAGAAAAACTTAAATGTATACTTGTGGTTTTATTCTTCTTCTTTAGTTACTAGGCACAGACTAGCTGAAGGCATGACTATATTCACATATTGATATGGTTCACACTGTTATGCAAATTAAATAGGAATATTTTGGAATTGTGAATTGCAGGGGTAAACATTCTATGTGAAGTGTCTATAAACTGGCTCTCACCTGGATCAATAATGTCACATGAACCAGCTAGAGCTGACTGTATGCGGAGTCTGTAGTCGTTGTAGAGATGGCTTAAACCTTGATTTGTTCAATCTTCAAAGAAAGATAGTGTAACTAGCATTGCGCAGCTTATTCCAGTGTTACCTTGAACTTGCATTTTACATGCATATACATTTAGAATAAGATTGAGTTGCTTTTTGCATATTTTATAATGCCAGGATTATAGTCTTTGTCATAGTGACTAGATTCAAAATAATCTTGTAAATATAGTTAGAACTTAGAAGGAGATCGCCTTTTTTGTACTTTAGGCCGTGGGTATATTTTGGCGCCACATTTTGGAGCTTTTTGTAGCAACTAGCGTTTAGCATTTGAAATGTAGCTGCAGTGGGAAGCAGTAGCACTTATATTTCAATGCTTCTTCAAGTAGCGTTTCTAATACTAGGATATAAACAAAAATAAAAAGGCCACACGTTCCATGCCAAACTAGCTTTATATGTCAAACAGCAAACGTGTTGCTCCAAAACACTGCGCGCCAATCATATCCTGTATAGATTTGCATTAGATGGCGCATTGTAGGTGAGAAACTTGTCAAGTGAGATTTGCAAAATATTGATGACGTTGGACGCATTTAATTGCTCATGTGTATGAATGTGGTCTATAGAAGCAGAGGCAGAGCAACAATAAGCGAAAAATATGAAATGATTACTGTTTATCTAAAACAACTGATTAAGTGATATTAGTGTAATATTGAATCTAGAGAACTCAGGATAGAAATGCTCATCATTTTTTTGGTTAGTAGCCTGTAGCCACAAAAGGTATGACTGTCTTTGCATAGTTCACATTGGTTTCACAAAATAAATTGGAAGACCTTGGAAATGTAAACTGCTTGGGTGAAATATTTAGGGTGCGTTTAGTTGAATGGAAACATCCTTGTTTTCCACAAAATGTTTTGTACAAAACATGGAAAATAGAGATTGCGTTCAAATCAATGTTTCCCATCAAATGTTCTACAAAACACAAAATTTGCATTTCCTACTTTAACAAGGGAAACTACAAAACACTTTTTTTTTTGCTTTCCTTGTTTCCCTTGTAACCCTTTGTTTTCTATAGAAAACAATATCATATGAACGTGTTTTCTATGTTTTGTGGAAAATTAAATTCTCTCCTTTTTTTTTCTCAAATCTAAAAATGGAAAATTAAGATTTTTTTTCTCTAACTAAACGCACTCTTAATATCTGAAAAATTTACAATCTGGTTCTTCCCTGGGACTAGAAAGCCTATCAGCAAGAGCTGATTCTATGTATGTGGGGTCTATAGTTGCATTCTACATGTATATTCATTTAGTGTAAGATTTGACTCTTGATGTTAGTAAATTATGAAGCTTTACAACTCATTTGTTCACTATTTTCTAAGGGGTCAGATATTTCGGCGATTACGCTAAGCTAAAAATGGTGTCTTCTTCTCTTGATCTTCATGTTCCTAATGACACTACATTCTAACACTCAGTTTTGGAAGAAGAGTTATAAGTTGACATTTGGAGGTGTCACTTAATATAAAGTGTCGCAATGCTTTATGCATATTTGTAATGCGGAAATTTTGCACTTGCATTTTTGAAGGGAAGAAGATGGTGATCCTCAAACTTGAATCCTTAAATACCTAATATAGCATGCACTCAATTTTAAAACATTGTGTTGCCATATCAAATAGACTTTTCAATTAGCATGCCACGTTGCGCATAACTGACATTTTTGCTATATTCTACATGCTCAGACTAGTTGTACGTTAAGGCACATCTATATAAATGGGGGCCGATTGATGCAAGTTTCTTTTTAGTGGGTAGTCTGAGATTTGACCATAAATAAATAGATACACAGTTGATTTTTCTGATTATGCTTTTAGTATTACATCATATTAATTCTATTATCATTTTTAATTATTGAAATACTTTTTACTTTTTATATATGTAGATAGATTTTGTAACTGGGAAGTATGTGTTTTTAGTGATAATTATGGAGGAAATATCTTGCTTCCTAGAGCAATGCGATTATTTCATAGATTAACGTAGTTATCCCGTAGGTTTCTATGAACAATTATCGAATCTACCGGTAAACATCTGTGTTTCACTCTTGTTGCATAGTGCACGAAGATTCATAGCAAGTTATTAATTCATTGGCATAGTTGTCTTTATGAATTCTCTTCCAATGCAGAAAAGAGTTACTGAGGAGATATCTCTGGATCAACTTACCAATAAGACTGGAGATGTGTGGCATGTATTTCTCAAGGGTGATTTTACAGATATGCTCTACGGTTACAAACTGTCTGGAGAGTTTTGTCCCGAGGAAGGGCACTACTATGATTCTTCACAGATCTTGTTAGATCCTTATGCTAAAGTTGGTAACCTTTTTTATTTATTAGGTTTTAATTCTTATATTAATCCACATTGTCAAGATGTTATTGATTTTTTTTCCTGATACTTGGTGCTTATTCAGGCTGTTGTAAGCAGGGGGGAGTTTGGTGTTTTAGGACCTGATGATGATTGCTGGAGCCAAATGGCTTGCAGAATTCCTTCTATTGATGAGGTATGGATATGAAAAGATATATCAGTAGGAAATTGTAGCCGTTGACATTTCATTCTTGAACAATTAAATTTATTAAGTCTAATTGTTAATAGATAACAATTCATATAAGCTATGGACGTTACTCAATGTTCTCTATTGGTTATCACCAAAATCCATAAAGGATACTCACAAATTTCCTTTTGTCTCAGTTAGCTGATTTATTAGTCAGAAGTATAATTAGAGATAGCCCTATTATTATGTGGTTTATATTCTCAAATCACGTGGATGAACATTAGTGTCATTATGAAAACAAATTACATGAATGATAAAGCAATATTTATGCTTTGTGAAAACTTTGAAAAGGTGATTGAGAATGCTGAATACCCATCTTCTTGAAAAGGCAATTTCACAATATTTCACCACCAGATTAAAGTCAATTACTTCATGAAGACACCTTTACACTAATCTTAATATCTGGTCATTATGTTAGGACATATGCGGGACAGTATAGTTCTAAAAAGTAAGCTGAGAAATAATAATGGACAGGGAATGTGCATTTTATCACTTTTGGAAATTTTAGCATAAAAAGCTATATTGATTACTAAATATAATAACACCAGCATGTTTACCGTATTGGCACAATTAATAAATTTATTGATTCTGTTTTTCTTGCTGCATCTCATTCCACATCTACTATTGACATTTAGTCATTATATGTTCATTTATTGTTCTTTTGTTTAGTTTGACTGGGAAGGAGATCTACCGCTGTCAATTGAACAACGAGATCTTGTCATTTATGAAATGCATGTTCGTGGATATACCGGACATGAATCCAGCAAGACAGAATCTCGTGGCACATACCTTGGTGTAGTAGACAAACTTGATCACTTGAAGGTACTTTCTAACTATACTTTTTGATGGTTCCATTCTGACTTTAGCATTGGCACCTTTATGTAAGGTCCCATGTTTGATATATGGGGACAGTACGATTTAATATTCAGGGGTGATAAAACCATATACTTCAATACTAATGTTTTAAGTCCATTTTGATGACCAGTGATGCACTGAACATTCTTTGCACTCGTGGCTTAAATTTCTTTGTCTAGCAAGGATATCGTTATTTTTTAATGCCCATTTTTGATGTACACCTAGGTTAACTAATTTGATATGAAATTGGATAAAAGTATTTGTCTTTGTCCTGCATACTTATCCACTGCCCATATATGTCTCATCCCAAGTACTCTTTTTCCTAATATGCCTTGCCCTGGATCAACTCATCTCATATCTGGCCTAGCCCCTTCCCATTTCCTTGACATACTACACATATAATTTACAATAAAGGAATTCCAAAGTAGATCTCACAATGTATTAATCAGCACAAAACAGAAAAATAATAATGAACTAAACGACCATTGAATAAGGCTTCTTTTCTTCTTGATATCCTTGCTTCACTGAATCACTGGTCTGGCGGCCTTTTCAATTAAGAAAGGGTTAGAAACCAAATGGATATTGATACTTGGTAAATACACTAACCACACAACTACACAAGTGATATCTGGCTCGTACACAAATTCACCAAAGCAACTCCTATCTGGAGTTAACCATCAATGAAAAGCCTAGTGAGAATCAAAAGAACTACACATGAGAATTCCCCTCTTGCAGTTTGCAACAATTGATGTGAGCAAATTAGTATAATGGCTTGTTCCAGTGATCACCAAGTCAGATTGCACATTAGAATATATAATTTTGCATGAGTCCAATCTTTCACTTCATTTCAAGATTATTGGCTGAAAAGGAAGAACTATTTGATGACCTGTTAAGACAATGTATTATCATTAACATAGCTTTTCCATTACTACACTATCATCTTTTCTTAAAGGTATCGGTTGTAAGGCCAAATGTTTACCATTTAGTTACTTAAAAAGTTAAAATGATTTAACTTTTAAGTTTAACTCCGTCAGAGACGTTGATTCCAAAATTTCTTGCTAACATATATAACTTATTCCAACTCATAATATCTTCTCTTAAGCTTATCAGAAAGTGGAGACCATGCTTAATTCCAGATTCTGCTAGCATTTAGGGTTATTTAAGTTTTGCACATATCATCCTTAACTTACTTAACCTGTAATATCCTTCTCCGTTCATCATATATCACCCCTAACTGTTTATTGGGTTACCCAATCAATCTACTCATGTTAATAAACCCATTAAGACCAAAGAGCTTGTGTCCCAATGGTACCCCTTGTTGTGTGAGAAGCTCCCCAACCAATTGGTGGGTTCAAGTCCTGCTTATAGGACATGTGAGATAGTTTGTGGTTGTATAACCATTAAGAAAAGGCCATACAGTGCCCCTCCATTACAAAGGGGTGGCTACTCCATCATATAGTAGCATTGTAACCCGCCTTGCTGCACACAAAGGTTACCTGTCAGGACTCAGTTAGTGAAACACTATCACAGTATCACTCTTGCCCCGTTACTTCCATGTGTTTGATTATGAACAATTAGCCAATTAGGTGCATAATAAGTAATAACATGTAAAATGCTTCTCCCTACACCCGAACAAGCTCCATGCATAAATTTATGAAGCAATATTGTCAGTATACTTAGAAGCCGAAATCAAGAGAACTTAACCCTCTCTCTTCTCTTTTCCCTTTTTGCTCCCAGATCGTTTGAGTTAAATAGCGCAATGATCAGAAAATGGAAGTAACTTATCTGTACGGCTATAGCTCACTTTTGTGAATCCTGCCACAAACTGGCTCCAGTACGTGGCATGTGGATGCATGTCACACAGTCGTGGTTTAAAACTTTGATTGTCAATTTTGTCCGCTCCAGTCTAACTGTCTAACTCAAGGTAGTTAAAAGCGAAAGCGACCTCAAAGCGACATGTCTTTCCCTAAAGCGAGAAGCGACAAAAGCGAGTGCTTCAGTTAACTTTTTACCCTTTGTGCATATAATAGTGTCTAGTATGAAAACACTGATTAAATAAAAACATAATTATCTTAAAATCTTCATTTTTAATATAAACCACAAAAGAGAAGTTTATTCAAATAGTTAAAGCTTAAAGTCTACTATTTTATTCGGAATAATCATCTAAGTTCTCATTTCTTATTTCCCCATTGTTTTCGAGATCCACTATATCATCTTCATCTACAAGATCCTTGTCGGATTCATCATAGAGTGTCCTACTTGTAATTATTTATAATATTATATTAAAGGGTTAGTTTTGTAATTATTCAACCTAATTTAAAAGATTAGGGCCGGCTATACAACTTCATTAGCTAAAAAATTAAAAAGTAGCCGTTATACAAAAAAGCGAGCGCTTTTTGGTCGCTTTTCGGTCGCTTGACAACGCTTTTGCGCGCTTTAGTAAAACGCCTTGCTTCTTTAGAATCAAAGCGCTTTAGGGCGCTTCGCTTCGTTTCTTCGCTTAAAGCTCGCTTTAGTCCCACGGAACATTAACTCCAAAATCAGCTTTGTCTAAGACCTTCCAACATTCTCAAAAGACAAAGCTTTTCGGTCGCTTGACAACTCTAACTCTTCAGCTTTGTCTAAGACCTTCCAACATTCTCACTTTAGTCCCATGGAACATTAACACCAAAATCAGCTTCTTGTAACTTGACCATGACACTTCTATTGATCAATTCTTTATTCCTAGAAAGATGTGAGGGTGTGTAAGGACATCATCCATGTCCTGGAACCTAGGGTTGTGTCTGTTCGTTGTTTTCCTCATTTTTGGCCTACCCCAGTCAGTTAGAAATGATAGACTTGTTCTAATTTACGAATAGATCACTAACTAAATATAGTAAACTATGAAAGCTAATACTTTGACACTAGACCAGGTTAATAGTTTTATTATTCCTTGTTCTTATTTCTTTTTCTTTCTTCCTTTCTTATTCTTGTTTATTTTCCCTTTAAACAGTTGCGACACTGTCAATGCTATAAAAGCTGATGTATTTGGATCTTATCTGATATTACCTGTAACGATCCTAGGCTTCAAGCATGGTATTATTATTTAGACTCTGTTCTCAAGTTTTCTATGGGGGGAAAATTAAAGTAAAGAAAACTACAGAAAGACAGAGGAGAGGAAAGAAGGTTAACTTATATATCCATGTTCTTAAGTTGGACAAAACAGAAAGAAAAAAAGAAATGAATTTGCCATTTTTACAACTATGCCCTCTTAATATGTTATTACTAGTTCATACAGATTAAACAAATTACAAACCAAACATAATCATATTAGCCTATAAAAAGCTTATAGTAGCCAAAATAAATATATAAAGATTTGACATTTCACGAGTTATATGACCATATTTTAGAACTTTGAAATCTCAGTTGCAGTCATGCATGTCACTGTAACTTCTGGGGTAAAAAAATTAATACAGTAGATGTTGATGAGCCAAATGGATATAATAGTTATTTGTAAAAGATGAAATCATTTAATAAGAAGAAATATAATTGTGAAAAGATTAATAGTGTTATTATGGAAAATGGAAGCTGATTGAGCAGCATAAAGGGTTGATACTGCATCTTCGCGTAGTGCTGTTAATACCAATATTTATGGTGCAGGAGCTTGGTGTAAACTGCATAGAGTTAATGCCATGCCACGAGTTCAACGAGCTTGAGTACTTCAGCTACAATCCTGTCTTGGGTGACCATAGGTATGTATCTTATGCCTTTGTGAGAAATCTAGAATCTGTTTTGGGACAGGCAGAAATAAAAACTTTTTGCATTGGCTTGCGATATTTTAATCTTCCATTGGTGGATTTAGTGGGCCGTTTTTTTGTTGCGAGTTGCAAGTCGAATCATTGCTTTTATGTACTGGTTCATCTTATGGATATACCAATTTTTTTGTCCAGGTTAAATTATTGGGGGTATTCGACTATAAACTACTTCTCACCAATGCTGAGGTATGCATCTGCTGGTGCTCGTAATTGTGGCCTTGATGCAATAAATGAGTTTAAACAGCTTGTTAAAGAGGCGCACAAACGTGGAATCGAGGTGATTAATTGTCTCAGCTGAGATTTGGATAATTTTTTATTTAAGTTTGGCATGTTCTGTTTCTAATGCAGAATTCTGCAGGTGCTCATGGATGTTGTTTTTAATCATACTGCTGAAGGGAATGAGAACGGACCCATTTTGTCTTTTCGAGGTGTTGATAACAGTGTCTTTTATATGCTTGCGCCTAAGGTATAACAGTGTTACTCGACTTTGTTACTCATAAAGTTGAAGGAATATAAGTGGTCTTTATGTCAATTTTAGGGATAACTGAATCAAAATCAAGCTTTTGATCCATCCAGAAACAAATATTTAGTTTACTGTATTGAATATACAATCTTATCTAAAAACAGATATTTATAAATGGTTTTGCAGGGAGAGTTTTACAACTATTCAGGTTGTGGAAACACCTTTAATTGCAACCATCCAGTCGTTCGCCAATTCATAGTAGATTCCTTGAGGTAGATAAGATACTACTTACATGAACCGTTGATTTTGCTTGTGTGTAGACTTGGATATATGCATTCTGATACTCAGATAATTTAGTATTTTTATTATGGAACTTTCCTACAGATATTGGGTAACAGAAATGCATGTGGATGGATTTCGCTTTGATCTTGCTTCTATCATGACACGAGGCAGCAGGTTATCTTATCTGTTCTACAATCTATCCGATTCTTGTCTTTTTGACATTAGAAAGAACCGTTGTTCATTTGAACTTTTGTGCCTTTTGGTTTAGTGCCTGGGATGCAGTAAATGTATATGGGAATCAATTGGAAGATGATTTGCTGACAACTGGCTCACCTCTCAACAGCCCACCATTGATTGACATGATTAGCAATGATCCAATACTGCGAGGAGTGAAGGTAATATGTAGGGGTCCATAATCAGTTATAAACTTTGTGCTATAATACAATTATCTCATACCAATTAAACTATCCATCTCGTGTTCAAATATTTTTTAATGATCATGCTTCTCTTACAGAGACTTGACAACTTATGCTTTTTTTGTGGAGCTGCCTTTTTTGCATCCTCTATCCATGCTCAACCTATTATTTAGAATTCTTCTATTATCAGCCTGTTAGTAGATTATGCACCAACTACTATGATATTTTCTTAACTGAATTTCACGAAATTTCCAGCTTATAGCTGAAGCTTGGGACTGTGGAGGACTTTACCTAGTTGGTGCGTTTCCTCACTGGGGCGTTTGGTCAGAATGGAATGGAAAGGTCTAATCACATTCTTTATTTTCTCATTTTTGTAATCAGCTGTATTTCCTTTGTCATCTGATATAGAATGCAGAAATGCACAAAGCATGCTGCAACGCACAAATTCCAATGGACCTGAATCTCCATTTTCATTCTTATGATTATTTCAGTATCGCGATACAGTAAGGCAGTTCATCAAGGGGACAGATGGGTTTTCTGGGGCTTTTGCTGAATGCCTCTGTGGGAGTCCTAATCTATACCAGGTATTGCTTAGGAATAAATTTTTTATTCCTTTTTTAGAGTTTAGATTCTCTTGAGGTTCCTTTCAAACTTTCTTCAACCATTTTGTTGCATGTTGTCTACTATTCTTGCTGAATTTTGATCTGTTTTAACTCTTCATGCTATGCACCAGGAAGGTGGTAGGAAGCCATGGAATAGTATAAACTTCATCTGTGCTCATGATGGATTTACACTGGCTGACTTGGTTACATACAATGACAAACATAACATCGCAAATGGAGAAGACAATAAAGATGGGGATAGCCACAACAATAGCTGGAATTGTGGACAGGTAATTTGTCCCTATAATGTCGTTTAGTGTTTCATTAGTATCTTCAAGACTGTAACATCAATCCTTTCTCATTCTTTCTGATATAAACACCTGACCTTCTAGGAGGGAGAGTTCGCGAGCATCTCAGTAAAGAGGTTGAGGAAACGGCAAATGAGAAACTTTTTCCTTTGTTTGATGGTTTCACAAGTAAGTTTCTGAACCAGTGTTTTTTATTGTCTTTTGTAGTAATACATGTGAACATAAGATATTTTTTTCCAGGGTGTACCCATGATACATATGGGTGATGAATATGGCCACACAAAAGGAGGAAACAATAACACATATTGCCATGATAACCATGTAATTTTTGCTTCCTATTCATCTGAGTTTTGTACAAAAGAGCCATATGTTTTCATGAGCTAATTACAGCTTTTTCCACAGATGAACTACTTCCAGTGGGATAAGAAAGAAGAGTCTTCATCAGACTTTTTCAGATTTTGCCGTCTAATAACCAATTTCCGCCAGTAAGGCATCATCTTAATATGATCAGCTTTTCTTTTCATTTTGTTATTTGTATACATCATGTTTCTAAATAAGTAAAACTACTCATGATCAACAGTGAATGTGAGGCACTTGGCTTAAATGACTTCCCAACAGCAGAAAGGTTGCAATGGCATGGATATGTACCTGAAACTCCAGATTGGTCTGAAACAAGTAGATTTGTGGCCTTCACCTTGGTATGTCATAATATTTGACCTTAACTATAACATTCTTATGCATCAATCATGCTTCAGCTAATGGTTTTCCTTAGATACTCGTAACCATGCTCCTAAACATATGCCCATAAAAAGGATATTATTTCCATAATAAATGGCATGAAAGATACAACTTCCTCATTCCCATGAAAACCGTAACAAACTCCATTTTTGGACATCTAATGAAAATTTCTAGAGGTGGTATACTTGTGTATGGGTCGATTTGTGTTATTACTCCTAAGATACATTTAGCAGGATTGCTAGGGGGGCAATCCTATTTTTGCTAGTGCCACACCCAATGGGTGTCAAATGGGTCTAATGAACAGTAACTAATGTGTGTTAGTTAATGGCCGTTATCTACTAACGGTTGTTAACTAATGACCGTTATATTTATTTATTTATTTATTTTTATATATATTTTTTAATATTTAAAAAAACCAACACAGATTTTACATGATTGGTCCTTCATGTAACAGGTCCGTTGCAAATTAAGTCCTTCATGACTAACTTTGCAACGAAACGCTAACATAAGGACAATTTCCGTAACAATATTAAAAAAAAAATTACAAAAATAGTCTTTGGGGTTATTGATCCGTTACAGAGTTAGGCCCTCGCGGTCCGCTGCGGCTTGCAACAGAAATCAATAATTTTGTATTCAAAAGTCCCGCTGCAAAGAGCGGGCCTTCACACCTCGTGTTCTTATATACAGTGGGCCAAAAAGGTTTAAAAAAATCTTAGAAAGAAATGGGTCAAAAGTTGCTTACAGTAGCAGCTGTATCATTAATGCATACAATATCTTAAATCATATTATTCATTGATTATTACAAAGTAATTTTGTAATTGTAAACATACTTGATATGGAATTTGTTATAAAAAATGTAAAAATTATGGACGGAAGCTGACACGACCAGTACCAAAATAACCCTTTGCATATCCCGTCCTAAAAAAATATCGCAAACTTTCAAGCTAAGTTTGCATATCTGGAATATCGGAACGACCATTATTACATCTTATTGATGCTTGTCGTATTTTGCAAGCAATTAAAATGGCATATACAACATTTGACATAGTCACATATTTCCACTAATTTAGATGTCAGATTAAATTGTGTAATTGTATAAAGAAGTGTCGTCATTATACACACTTTATATCTATTCACCATCAAGAATCTGATAATTATGTGGTTGAATATGCAATGCAGACCGACTTGATAAAAGGAGAATTATATATCGCCTTCAACACTAGTCATTTACCAGTTACCATCACATTGCCAGAAAGACCAGGCTACAGGTGGGAACCATTGGTGGACACTAGCAAGCCTGCACCTTTTGATTTCCTAAGTCATGACGTTCCCAATAGAGAGATAGCTATCAAACAATATGCACATTTTCTTGATGTCAATTTATACCCTATGCTCAGCTATTCTTCCATAATCTTATTACTAACCCCGGATGTAAGTGCATAATCTAAGTCCTGCTTGTTCATACATAATAGTTACAGTCTCAAATCTTGTAGGCTAAAATACCAACGATACTCCTATGTAAGTAGTTAACAGTCTATTCCTTCATACCAGTATTGTAAAGTGTAAACTGTGAAGTATCAATGCCAAATTCGTTATAGTTGTCTTATAAATCGGGAGTCTCATTTCAACCATATTTTGCTGTTTTTCTCTCACATTATATTAATGCTAATTCTTGTCCCCCCCCCCCCCCCCCCCCCCCCCCCCCCCCCCAACATGATAGAATAAATTAAGTTTTATGCAGTAGGAGCACATGGAAGACCCAAAGACTAGCATCATCCTAAAAAACCGGCTGTATGTTACACTTTACATTAATCATACATGAGTAGCTAATAGATGTTAGTTGATTGTGGAGTTGACATGAAAGTTGAAGATAAATTGATTTAGTAGAGTATCTCAATTATATAATAAATGTTTAGTTCTTAGATATCCAGATAAACACTTATAAATTAGGATTGAGATCCTCTCAGGTTAATATGAACATGATTAGTAATGTTAGGCCCTAGTTTTTTTTTGATTGTGAGAGAATAGTACCAGTCATGTTCATATCAACTAATGTTAGGCCCTAGTTTTCTTTTTGATTGTGAGAGAACAGTACGGGTCATGTTCATATCAACTTGAGAGGATCTCAATTCGCTAAATTATATACATGAGCGATTTATAGATTATAATATAGTTTTAATGCATGTCATATGGATTATGGACTCCTATTGGACCTCTTTTCATTGTGACTTGTCACATCAAACTTCACCCACTATGACAACTCTTTTAACCATTACCAATGGTTTTAACTTCCACTTTAATTGATGTTATCTGAGCAACTTTTAACCATGTTGCCTTCGTAATTTCTTATGCTGGTGATCATGGTGGTCTATAAAACGTTGGTTAGGCTAATCACAAGTCTAACCGAATTTTTTTATAAACTTTTTATGTAATTATCATTTATAGTAAACAGTAAACAGAAAGTAAGGATGATCTCAATTACTCAGCTGCCCACCCAGATGGTTGGATCAGTATTTCTTCAGTTCCCTCATGTTTGTTTTTTACAACTTGACTCGTATGTTTAAATTATTGTTTTCAACTGTTTATATCATTTTAGATTTTGATATATTGATTTTGTTTCTTCATTTCTGTCCACTCACATGTGCCTATGATTTCACTGGAATTAATTTGTTCATCTTTACTCTATACATTATTAGCTGGTCCTTGCTCCTGAATCCCTCATTTTTTAAATAATTTGTATATATTTGACTCAATGTATGTGATTTTCATATCTCACATATAGCCTCGATTTCAGTGCACCAAAGATTTGTGTTTATGTTTAGTTTTGAATTGTTTTTTCATGATATAAAATATATGTTGGTCCAGCGCACTTAATATATTTCACACACATCGAATATTTATAAAAAATTTGGGCATTGATGAAAGTTGGTCCCATCATTCCCTAAGAGCGCGGGGTATCGTTGGTGTCGACTGTCAGTGTTATAGCAAAAATTGTTGGTACCCAACTTTTTCTGAACTTATATAACTTCACTAAAAAACCACATCCCTCATCATTCAAGTTATAAAACACACTCGGGTCTCACAATTTATATATATATATATATATATATATATATATATATATATATATATATATATATATATATAAAATTTATTCAAATAAAACAACACTTTTCATTAATTTAAAAATATACATTAACAATAACGATATTAAAAATAACAGTACATTAAAAAAACAAAATTGAAAAAAAAAAATATACAATTTAGTGATTAAAGTTCCATAGATGCTCTAAAATATCTTGTCGAAAGTCGTTGCGCACTTTGCTATTCGGAAGAAGTTTGTTTGTTTGTTTGTTTTTTTTCCCTGATGTATGTCGCATCGACTCAAGTACGTTGCAAATTTGGTTGTGGAGAAACATACAATTCGTTAGACTTCACTTCTTGCGAATTCTTGATCTTTCAATATCATGTTATGTAATACTCCATATGATGCAACAATACATGATTATTCGTAGCGTGTCAATTTCGTAAGCACGTGAGGGTTGTTTTAAAATTCCCTAATGACCTTGTAGGACTCTGAAAGCACGTGCCGATCGTCTTGAAAGTAAACATCGTAATGATTATAGTTGGGATTCATAACGTTTTTTTGAAAGTAATAAATAGAAGTATTATTGAGATTTGTAGGTGGAAGTGTGTTAAAAATTAGTGATTTAAAGGGAATTTATAGGATTTTAAAGGGTAAAAAAGTAGGTAAAAATTGTTATTTACTTATTTATTTATTTTTTTTAATTATATTCCCAAAACACTCCACCGTCACATATGAAAAAAACAAAAAAAGAGGATCGCTTGGATGGTGAGTACGGCGATGGTACGGATAACACTGGCCGGGGTATTGTGTCACACCATAAGTATAACGCAGCCCTATGACACCTGTACCGTGTGCTCTAGTGAATATGATGTTAACTTCTTTTTGGCAAGTCTATTGTGTAACTCCTCGTATTCTTTTACCCCTTTCTATTTGGCTAGTTCATACATCTCGGTGTTCTTTTCATTCATGGAGCCACTTCAATTCATCCGTTATTCTCTAATTGCATCAATTGCTAAAAAGCTACTGTTGCAAACATTATGAGCTCACCATATATGAACTTACAATGTATCATCACACGATCTAGAGATGTGACTAATGCTAAAGGTTACTAGGGAACTGTAACAAAGTCTCATGTTGATTTAAGTTTGAGATAAGAGTTTTTAACACCATGTCTCACATGGTTAGAGAAAGTGCAGTATTACCAATGGTATTAGAGCATTAGCCCCTAAACTCGCAGTTAGTTGGACTCTTGCATCATGACATTTATATCGTCCTATTATTTGAGTATAAACTAGTGATTAACTACTACTTGTTTTGCTGCATAACTGTGGAAATAGCTGATGGGTTGTTCCTAGTGAATCCTTTTTAGGTTGTTACTGACTGTTCACTGCAAAAAATGTCAGAAGCCATGCATATATCATACTCCATTTGGTATGATAATTTAACAGCTTTAAAAATACTATTATACGAAAAGGAAGACATTGATGAATAATAAAGTGGTGAAAGTGAGTAGAATGGTATGGGGAAATTCTGATTCTAGCAGGCTACTATTTTAGATCATGCATCCTTAGAAAAGGGATGTCTTAACCGGACCCTCCCTACCATGGGGGGTCCACCTACTTTAGTCAAAATGTACAAGTTTTAATGCAGACAGTACAGGCGGCGGCAGCATGTCTTCCACAAACCCTCCCTACTCTTCCACAAACCCTCCCTACAAGGGGGGGTCCGGTTAACTCATGCCTTAGAAAAAGGGACAAGTTATCCACACTCTCCCATAGGGAGGGTATCCAATCATAGGGTGCATCACCAGCTTGTACAGTGTGAATCGCGGGTTGTATGGTTTGACTAAAACCTATTGATGTGACAATATAGGAAGGGTTCCTATAACACATCCCTAGAAAAAAGGTCTAGGTTCTCTGTTCTAGCACTTGAAGCTGATCTTATTTGTCAGTTTAATAATATTCAGTTTATTCATTTTTATATTTACATATTCATATGTATTGTTGTATTGTATTGTTAATACATATTCATATGTATTGTTATATACGGTGGGATGTGCATGCATACAGATACATATATTAAGAATCAAGGTTACGTTACAACAATAATGAAGTCCGTTTTTACTGTCAGTTTCCATTGCCTTCTATTTTTTACAACACAAGATTGATGACAAAGTAATATTATGTCCCTTTGATGTTTAAACAAGTTAATGACCAAAATGCCGTGTTTACAGCAATTATCGTCCCTGAAACTCGAAGATTGGCATGTAGCATGTTAGTAAAGACATAACTTTGCCTAGAACTTCAACCATGTATCTTCTAATATCATGCAAAGATTTTTAAAATATTGTGTTTGCTTTTGAAATTGTTTATTCCCTGTCTGGCGGCAAAGCGTATCATAAGATGGGATAGAAAAGTTTCTGAAAGATGAGAGGTATAGTTGCTTGATACATATCAATTGGGATAGGATACGCATGTCACAAAGAAATGGATCTAATAGTGGTTTAGGACTTTAGGGATACCATACAACTTCTTTTTGTGGTGTAACAAATTTATTTGCAATATGGATATTAAGTAGTGCATATAGGGTTAAAAACTCTGGATATGCCACTGCCAGTGTCATATGAGGTACAAGATAAAGATTGTGTCAATATCAATATTTGTAATTAAAATTGGAAAGGAAGGGCAAAAGTTGAAATAGTTGGTTATATTCTAGGAGAAAGAAAGATTCTAAAAGGGTAAATTTAAGAATTATTTAGTACAGTAACAAATATGAATAATAATAGATATAAAAAGAAGCATGATTGAAAGGCAGATATATTTATACTCATGTAAACCTGTGGACTGTCTCCAGCATTCTTTACCTAGAAAGGGAAACCATATATATAATTTTGAATTGTACCTCCATTTCAACAAAGGTTGTTTAGAGTGTACACAGGTAGATTAAGATCAATGGAAATAGAAAAAGTTGATCAACAACCCAAAAAACAAATTAGACGAAGACTTCATAGCAGCAAGCCATATCAAGAAAGGCTTAAGAACATGGCTGAGGCTAGAAGAGAGATTGCCACTGCCCTTAAGTTTCATAGAGCTTCTATGAAACAACATGAGGCAGCTGCAGCTGCTGGTAACTATTATATTCAATCACCACCGCTGGAACAACAGTCAAATTTCATTCACTATCATTCCACGCCCACCGCCCCAACCGACAACAACTATTGGTCTATGTCAACGCATGTTCCTCCACCACCACCACTGAATTATGAAAATCTAAATTTAGTACTCCCTAATCAGACCTTGGGGTTAAATCTCAGTTTTAAAGATTTTAACAACTTGAATACCAGAATTTATCACACACCAATGCCGGTCTACTCTTCAGCGTCTGCTTCATCCTCCACAACAACTTCCTCTTCGGCTTCCAAGGAAGTGACAGTGGCCAACTTTCCACAAGTAACACAAGGAGGATTGCATAATGACATGGTTATTGAGCACCATCAAGAGGATGGGAAAGCTGCTAATTCTGAAGAAAACGATGGGTATCAGCATCCTTATGAGCAAGTGATGGAGTTCCCACCATGGTTGATTAATTCTAATGAGGCATCATGCTTTCAATACTCTGATCACCATTTTTCGGAGGAATACTCGCCAGATCCTGCCTTGCCTTGGTAAGATTCACATTATTAATTCATATTTATTAACTGATTTGCTTAAGGGATGTAGGTTAATGTACAAATTGTTTTGCCCTTAAGACAACAACTTCAATTTCATTTCCTACGTGGTTATTCTATGACATCAGCCCTTAAGAAAACGACTCCGGCCAGTTGTGCTAATTTAGTTGTTGAAGTTAGCAAGTGTGTTTATAATCGTGTTTATGTCATTAAGTATAACATACTTCTTGAACATTCCACATTGGTCATAGGACGGATTCATAGAATAAGTAATAAACTTGAAACAAATTTTTTTAAAGTTAAGGACTAGGTTGATACGATGTAGAATGATCAATGTGAGACATTGAGGCGAAAATAATAATGGTAATCTATGACATAGCCCTTTTCTTAATTATATAACTTGTTGATTGTTATTATTGCCTTATATTACCCAAGCTCAATAAGCCACATTATAGTTTATTTGCATATATATATATATATATATATATATATATATATATATATATATATATATATATATATATATATATATATATATATATATATATATATATATATATATATATATATATATATATATTTACTTATTTTTTACCCTTTAAGCAAAATATAAATATAAAAAAAAATAGGAAAAGAAAAAGAAAAAACTAGCCATACTTGCAGTGTGGGTCTTCAAATTCCATGGCAGTGAGACCACACAGGTCCCCACAACCATGTTTTCTCAGTTTGTGCTATTGCACTTGGTGTCCTTTTCAGATTCTGTGACAGGTGCGGTGGCCTCTATTAATTTGGCCTGTCAATTGTTGGTTAAAAATTTCTTATCGACATTATGCATATCACTATACACTGAAATTTACCCCCAGTGAGTACCTCAGTTGTAAAAGGGCAAGGCATGCAAAAATAACGCGGAGGTCCTAGGTTGAAACCATTACCATTTTACTTCCGTCTTCTCTGGGATAACAAAAGTGATTTACCTCCCATGTTGGCCAAAGGTCGATCGATGTAGAAGACTTGGCATGCGAAGACTTTGCATGCGTTTAGCCGTTTACTCTTTATCACATAAAACTCCATGTCTTTCAAGATACCAAAGACTTAATGGAGCTGCTAGTTAGGTCGATCCCATGTAAACCAAATTTCACTCTAAGCTTTGTCTTTTGAGTCCTAACGGTTCAGTATGTAAAAAAAGAATTCCTAGTCATTTCAGTTTTGGAAAATATTGCATATTTTACAATTTTATTTGACTACTTAGTTATATGTTACTAACATAATGTTGTTTTCCAAAATGCAGCTTGGACATAGGTGAAGTCGAAGGGATGGATGATGGGGAGTGGCTAGCGTGAAGTTTGATTTTATTGTCACTACTGGAAATCCGGCATGGAGCAACGATAAAAATTCGTTGCTAAACAAGCTATTATTTTATTTTCATCAGTGTTGCCCACAAGCTATAATCTCATCTAGCATCAGAGTTTTCTTATCCGTTGCATATAAGCAATGGAAAAAAAATACGTTACTCAAATATTCTCCATAGATAGTTTTGCAATTCAAAATCATTACATGTTACTGGAAAATTATTAAAAGTACGTTGGCAACATTTCGTTGCTAATTCCGTTGTCAAGACAAAAATTTAGCAACGGATTTATGGTTGGTGGAAACAAATTTCCGATGCTAATTGCACTTCTTCTAGTAGTGTGTTTTTTCGGTAAACAAATTTTTGGCTACCTTTTTCTTTCAATATTTTATATTAGTATACGCAATTAAGTTTTTTTCTATCTAGAAAAAAAGTTGCCACGGGAGTGTGCCGCTATCTTTTATATATATTGATTATATGATGTTAGTATTATTAGTATCTAAGTCTATTTGGAATCAACTCTAATCGATTAGGTAAGTTTTGTTATATATAGCCTTTGTTTTAGGCATGTTTGAGATGGCTTGGGATGAAAGTAAGAGTCCTATGATATTTTTAGGTCTTAGGATTGCCGACAACCTCACCCCGTATAAATAAGGGTGAGGGGGTAATGCACAAATCACACCACATGATTCTTATTCGTCCCTTATAAACCGATTGATGAGTTAATAAGAATTAGTTGTTCAGTTCTTTGTAGTCTCTTGTGTTGACTACTTGTGCTCGATACACCATGCGATTTAGCTTTGTGAGTGTTGTTGTAATCGCCTAGCAAGTGGTATTAGAGCTACAAATATTGTGTTAATACAAATATCGCCTAAAAACGTTATTTATATTTTACGATATTTACTAAGTTTTGTTAACGACAAAATGTAAACTTTAGTTTTTAAGTAAAACTTAATTTTAGTTTAAAGACTTGCATAATTAGACATTTGCTACATTTTACATTTCACATAAAACACAACACTTTTTATTTATTTAAATAGAAATGCCACATCACATTTATGGTAAGTTTGTCAATATACATTTAAGGAAAGATTGTGTGTTTGACTAACCATAAGCTTCTTACACAAGTTTGTGTTTGACTAGTTTTTATTTGATGTAACCTTGGTTGGTTTGAATGATTTATTGCAAAACCAACTGCAAGCCTGGCGGAACCCTGGGGGTACACGGGCGGAACCCATCTGAGGGTTCCGCCGTATCCGCCAGACCTGCAGAAGGTCTTGCTATAAATACCAAGCCATATAGTTGAATTTTGGCTTTATCACTCTACATTAGATTTTTCACACACATACATTCATTCTCTCATCTAACCTTTTAACATCTCATTTATATGTGAAGTTTCTTTTGTAGCAAAGAAGTTCACAAGTTCATATAAAGTTACAAGTATTCAACACAACGTTGCAAGACTTGTTAGCTTAGCATCGTGTAGACTTTGTGTAGTTTACACTTCATTTGACTGTGTATTTTCAGTAGTGATCGGTTAGTATTTTAGTCCTCAAAATACAAAGTGTGACGGGAGTTGTTGTAAGAACTCGACATCTAGCTTAGTGTCGGTAAACGTGTATAAGCGACGTGTAAGGTTTTCTCCGCCGGTGAAAGGAGCTTGTTGACTAGTGAAAGAAACTCTCGAGTTGGATACTCGGGGCGTGGACGTAGGACAAGGAAAAAGAGTCCTTGTAGCCGAACCACGATAAATACTCGTGTTGTGGTTTGATCGTTTCTTTCTTTATACTTGCATGTTATATATTGTGTTTGTGTTCATATCTTTGATTAGACGGAAAGTTTCAAAAGATAATTAAACAAGTTTAAAGATTTTAAACGGTAAACTATTCAACCCCCCTTCTAGTTTTCCACAATTGGTATCGAGAGCTACGTTACTCAAGCTTTTAAAATATATTATGTTTTAAAACTTGAAACGATCTATGGATTTTGAAAATTACAAAGAAGGGCAATCTATGCAAAGACCACCACTTTTTGAAGCAAATGGTTTTATATATTGGAAAAACCGTTTTGAAACTTACGTGAAATCTAAAGATATAGATTTATGGTATATAATCATTGATGGTGATAATATAGCTACTAATAGTAAAGATGATGATCAAAAGAAATTGATTGCTAAAAATAATGAAGCTAAAATGATGATTTCCAATGCTTTGCCTAAGAAAGAATATGAAAGAGTCTTTATGTGTAAAACCGCCAAAGATATTTGGCAATCTTTAATAGTCACTCATCAAGGAAACTCACAAGTTAAGGATGACAAAATTGATCTTCTTGTTAAACAATATGAACAATTTGTTATTCCCGAAGATGAGTTAATTGATAGTGCATTTGCTAGGTTTAACACTATTATTACTTCACTTAAAGCACTTGATGAATCTTTTTGTAGCAAGAATTTTGTCAGGAAATTCCTTAGAGCACTCCATCCGAAGTGGAGAGCAAAAGTGACGGCAATTGAAGAATCCAAGGATCTTTCAAGCATGTCACTTGGCGAGCTAATTGGAAACCTAAAAGTTCATGAAATGGTAATGGGAAAAGATTCGGAAATAGTTAGAGGCAAGAAAGAAAAGGTTAAGTCCATTGCCTTGAAAGCTAGAGTCCAATCAAGTGATGATGAAGAATCTACTTCAGATAGTGATGATGAAGAATATGCTATGGCCTATAGAGACTTCAAGAAGTTCTTTCGTAGACGAGGGAAGTTTGTAAGGCAACCTAAAGATGACAAGAAAATCTTCCAAAAAGATCGTGATGATAGGAAAGGAAAGGTTGAAAGCAAATGCTATAGGTGTGGAGACACAAGTCATCTCGTAGGAGAATGTCCAAAACCACCCAAAAGCAGGTCTCAACAAGCCTTTGTGGGTGGTGCTTGGAGTGACTATGAAGGAGATGACGATGAGCCAAAGAATGATGATATTGCTCTCATGGCTCACGACTCAAATGAGGTACTCTCCGAATCATCTTATTCTTCTATTGATGATGACACGTTACAAAAAGAATATAACAAACTTTGTGAATTGAGCTTAAAAATCATAAACAAAAATAAGTTTTTGAAAACTAAAAAGGAGTTTTTAGAAAATGAAGTTTATGAGTTAAAAGAAAAAGCTAAGAGATTAGAAAAGAGTAAAGGTATTGACACATCGTGCAAATCATGTGAAGAGCTTAAACTAGAAGTTGAGAGACTTAAAATTACTCAAGATGATCTAATAAAACAAACCAAAAAGTTTAAGAAGTTCGATAAGAGCATTTCTTGTGCGGATGAAATTATGAAACTTCAAAAGTCACCATTTGATAAAACAAGACTAGGTTTCATGAAATTAGAAACTTCAAAGAGTCAAACGAAACAAGAAAAGAAAGCACAAGAAACTCACAAAACTGCTATAGCAGCCCGCGGAACAGACGGAACCCAAATTAGGGTTCCGCCCGTTGAACCCAAAGGTTCCGCCAGGTCTGCTGCAGCAGTAACATCCTCCATATCAGATCGTTCAAAATTTGTTAAAGTCACATATAAAAATGGAACAAAACCTGCCTTTAAAACTGGAGTAGGACTTAGTAAAAATGAATTTAGAGCTAGAACTACTCAACCAAGACCTAAGACTCCAATTCCCAAACGCCCCTTTCCAAAGAGTAACTACAACACATGACCAAACTACCAACATGTTTGGAACCAAAACACTCCTGGACATTACCAAACTCCAAATTACATGTCATGGAACCCTTATGTTCTTTTGTCATACTTAGATCAAGTTAATGGTATGCTTAACCAAAATGGACCCATGAGAAATTGGGAACCAAATGTTTGAGTGTTTTTCGTAAAATAGGTGTGCCTCAAAGTTTGTTTGGAACCGGATGAATGGATTAAAGATAGCGGTTGTTCAAGGCACATGACGGATAACAAAAGCCTCTTCTTAACTTATCATAAATATGATGAAGGTAATGTTACTTTTGGTAGTAAAGCTAAGAGCAAAATCATCGGAATAGGTACAATCTCTCATGACTCCCTTTTTATAGATGATGTAGCTCATGTTGATAACTTAGGTTTTAATCTCCTTAGTATTAGTCAACTTTGCCGTAATAAGTATAATGTCCTTTTTAGTGAAAATGGAAGTAAAAGACTTAAAGATGGTATAACCATAGCCAAAGGTGTTCTTAAGAACAACGTATACGTCATGAAAATGGATCAAACATCTAGAGACAAACTTTGTCTTACTTCATTAGATGAATCTTCAACTTTATGGCATAGACGTTTAGGACACGCTAACATGAGACTAATTCAAAACCTCTCCTCCAAAGACTTAGTTCGAAACCTACCTAAGTTGAAATATGACCAACACTTTTGTGACGCTTGCAAAGTCGGTAAACAAGTCCATAGTAGCCATAAGGCTAAAAACTTAGTTTCTACATCTAGGTGTCTAGAACTTTTGCATATGAATTTGTTTGGTCCATCCGCTATACAAAGTTATGGAGGTAACTTCAATACTTTGGTCATAGTAGATGATTACTTAAGATATACTTGGACACAATTTTTGAAAAGTAAAAATGAAGCTTTTGATAAATTTGAGATTCTAAGTAAGAAAATTCAAAATCAAGTAGGGTCTAGTATTGTGTCTATTAGAACGGATCACGGTCGTGAATTTGATAATGAATTTCAATTTGGAAACTTTTTTGATAAAAATGGAATTACTCATAACTTTTCGGCTCCACACACTCCTCAATCTAATGGTGTAGTAGAACGTAAAAACCGGACTTTGCAAGAGATGAGTAGAACAATGCTTAATGAACAAAACATTCCACAAAATTTTTGGTGTAATGCCGTTGACACATCAACGTACATTTTAAATCGAGTCTTAATTAGACCATTTTTGAATAAAACTCCTTATGAACTATATAAAGGTAAAAAGCCTACATTAGGATACTTTAGAGTGTTTGGGAGTAAATGCTTTATTCTTAACACCAAGGATTATCTCACCAAATTTGACCCAAAGTCTTATGAAGGTGTATTTCTTGGATATTCACAAAATAGTAAAGCTTACATTGTTTTGAACAAGTCGAAGAATCATTGAACGTAACATTTAATGAGAGTCCACCTCCCTCTAAGACATCACCTTTGGTAGATGATGACTTAGTTGAAAGCCAAGCAATAGAAAGTCAATAGTTCTTAAGAAATGACAAGGAAGATGAACTATTAAACAAAGAATTTGTCAATGTCAAAGAATCTAAAAGTCATCCATTAGATGGTGTCATAGGAAAAATTAACGAAAGAACACTAAGATTAAAAGTTCAAAATGAAAGCAACTTCTTTTGTTTCGTGTCAACCATTGAACCGAAAAACATTAATGAAGCCATTAAAGATGAGTCTTGGGTAATAGCAATGCAAGAAGAGTTAAACCAATTTGTTAGGAATGATGTATGGACATTAGTTCCTCAACCAAAGAGTCAAACAATAATTGGAACAAAATGGGTCTTTCGTAATAAAATGGATGAAAATGGAATTGTGTCTAGAAACAAAGCTAAGCTAGTAGCACAAGGATATAATCAATAAAAAGGCATTGACTATGATGAAACTTTTGCTCCGGTTGCTAGGCTCGAGTCAATTAGAATCTTACTTGCATATGCATGTGCACACAATTTTAAACTCTTTCAAATGGACGTCAAAAGTGCATTTCTAAACGGAGTCATTAATGAAGAAGTGTATGTTGCTCAACCACCGGGCTTCATCGATTTTGAAAAACCCAATCATGTTTACAAACTTAAAAAGGCTCTTTACGGACTTAAGCAAGCTCCAAAAGCATGGTATGATCGACTTAAAACCTTCCTAGTTGACCATAAATATACCATGGGCTTAGTTGATAATACTCTCTTCACTAAGAAGAAAGATTCACATATTATCATTGTCCAAATCTATGTTGATGACATTATATTCGGATCAACTTGTCAAGAATTATGTGTGGATTTCTCAAAAATCATGCATGACGAGTTTGAAATGAGTATGATGGGAGAACTCAACTTTTTCCTAGGACTCCAAATTAAACAACTAGAAGATGGTATCTTCTTTAACCAATCTAAATATATTAAGGACATGCTTAAGAAATTTGGATTAGAAGATTCAAAACCAATCAAAACGCCCATGTCCAAGGAAACAAAACTCACCAAGGATGAGGAAAGTGAATCCGTAGATAGCACTAAATATAGAGGTATGATTGGAAGTCTACTTTACCTAACGGCTAGTAGACCCGACATTATGTTTAGTGTTTGTCTATGTGCTCGTTTTCAAGAAGATCCTAAGACAACTAATCTCGAAGCCGTTAAAAGGATTTTTAGATATATTAAGGGCACTACACATTTAGGTTTATGGTATCCCAAAGGAACGGGAATAGACACCATAGTGTATGCCGACTCGGATCATGCCGGTGACTATGTTGATAGAAAAAGCACAAGTGGTATTTGTACTTTTGTTGGACATTGTCTCACCTCATGGTTCTCTAAGAAGCAAACGGCTCTTGCTATCTCAACAACGGAAGCCGAGTACGTTTCGGCCGGAAAGGCATGTCAACAAGCTCTTTGGATGAAGCAAGCTCTTGTCGACTACGAAATTCAACTTAACGACATCACCATTCTTTGTGACAACAAAGGAGCCATTGATCTTAGCAAAAATCCAGTTCAACATGCTCGTACCAAACATATTGAAATCCGTCATCATTTCCTTCGTGATAACGTTCAAAAAGGAAATATCTCAATTGAGAAAGTTTCTTCCGAAGACAACATAGCCGACATTCTCACAAAACCTCTTAAACGAGAACCTTTTAACCTTCTTAGGCTAGGCTTAGGACTCATGGAACCTGCATTGTAGTTCTAGACATTAGACAAAAATCACAAAAATCAAAACAAATCAATAAATCTTTTTCTCAGCAGGGTCGGCGGAACCCTCAGCCACAACGGACGGAACCCATTTTTAGGTTCCGCCGTATCCGCCGACCTACAGAACCATTTTCTTTGTTTATATTAAACCAAACACCCATTATCTCATACCACCACTTCCAAACTGCTACTATTCACTTTACCATTCATCTACAACCACAAAAACTTGGTCTTCCCTTCATTCACATTGCTCATCAATCATCATTGTAAGTATTCTAAGCATGATTACACTCCTGATCTGAGTCTAGGAATTCTATTTTTGCACAAAAACAAAAACTTGGGGTTATGCATCAACTTGAGAAACTCATGAATGAAATTAGGTGTTTAACGAAACTAATCATGTTCCCCATAGTTAGGAATTGCATTCCTACTAATTGTAAACATATTTTCTAAAACACCCCATGTCAAATTTTTGCAAAAATTTCTCACAAATAGGACAAAATTTTTTTTCTCTCACATTGTGAATACAAAATCAAAACGTTATGTTTAAAACATCACTTGCATAATGTCTCTTGAATGCCAAAGGGAATACATAACCAATATGTATTTTTGGGTACATTCAAACGAAGCTACATTGAACTAGGAGCGCTTGAGTTATCTTTTGTTTTGTAACAAAACTTGCATTATAAAACGTTTTTGAAGCATCAAAATGAGTCAAGATAACCGCACCTCCACATTGTTTTCATATAGGCACACACTAGAACACCCACATTACAATAGTCGTTTACTTAGACTAAAATGTGAAATTTTGTTTTTCTAGGAATCATCATGCCTCCTCTAACCCACTACGACCACAAGGACACCATTAAGTACCTACCCAAACACCACAAAACCAAAGGTCTTACTCCAACTCAAATCGATGTTTTCAAAGCCTTAGAAAAATGTTATGTCCATGAGGGTAAAACCATTGACCCATCCTTCCTAGAAGGCACAAACCTCTACACGGAACTTGCCACAATCAACTTTGAGTGTCTCTTAGAAATTTACGAGCCTATTTATCCTAGGTTCATTTTAGAATTTTATGCATCCGTCACCTTCTCCACGGATGAGTATGGCCGCATGTCTATTAACTTTAGGGCTAGTAGTCATCAATACTCCTTCACTCTTGAGGAGTTTGCTCAAATCCTAGGTATCCCAAACTGTGGTACTTGCATCTACTCCGATTTGCACTCCCTCTCAACTCTTGACACACTCTTTGACCGCATCCATCCCTATGACACCCCTCTTGTGTCCAAAGATGAACTTCGTGACCACCTCTTCATTAGGACAACCAACACTAGGAGAACCCGTTCGGGAAATGAGGTCGATAAGGACCCATATGGAATGGAACTTAATGAACTCAAGCCCCAATTCAAGAAATAGGAGGAAGTCCTTAGAGCCAATGTCATTAGCACCATAGGAAACTGAGATCATATAAATCTTTGCCTTTGCTACATGATCTACTCCTTGTCCGTTAGGCAACCCTTCAACCTTGCCTACTACATGGCCAAGAGAATGGCCGACATTCCCGTGCATGGCACAACGGCTATGCCGTATGGAATGCTTTTGACCCGTCTCTTTAGGTTCATCTCTCCCATTCATCCAACTCCTAACGGTCATCACCTTGACTACTCTCTCATTCCACACACCTTTGTCCCACTAAGTGATAAGAGAGTTTACAAAGCCCAAGGAAAACGTCCTCATCCTCCTACCTCCTCTTCATCATCCTCAATGAGTGAAGATGACACTTTGCCCAAATCTAGGCTCCCACCTCTAGAATACCTTTCCCAACTTTTGGATATTCCGAATGAGTCGGTGGAGTTCAAGCAAACAAAGGGGATGTTCAAGAATCTTGGGAGATTCCTTGGAAAGCTCAAGAAGAAGATTGACCATCAATGAGAGCGGATGTGTAAGAGTGTTTGGCACAAGGTGCTATTTGAAACAATTTGGTCGTTTAAACAATGTTTGTCATGAATTTGTGTGTTGGTAGGATATTTGATACAATTTGGAACATGTTTGAACTAACTATGATGCAGGATGACAACATTTGGCATGTTGTCAAATTTTCATGTTTATGAAATTTTCACTAAGTATAGTGAAATTCGCTAGCCCCCGGTCAAAGTCCAATGGTATGCGTGTTTACATGTCCAATTTTTGCATTTCCTAACCAGATATGAATTATATTTTTGGTTTTAGGAGTTTTCGAAAAATTTGAAAATCGTCTCGCGGGTCAAAAACACGGACTGCCTACTTTTTCATGCCTGGCGGATCTGGCGGCACCCTAGAATGGGTTTCGCCAGTGTATTTTCTGGGCAACCCAGAAATGGCCCAACGGATCAGACGGAACCCTCACACGGGTTCCGCCTGTGTAGTCTGAGGGTTCCGCTAGTGTTCCTGCAAATTTTTTTTTTATTTTTCGACATTACAACATCCACTCAACAACAAACCATCCTTTTAGATAAAAACCATTCCCTACTATTTGCTAAGCACATTAGGGTCTTTCTCATCCTCTAGAACTCATAGAAACCTATTTCCCGCCAAATTTCAAACTTAGCCATAACAACCACAAGGAACCTTCACCTATAAAGGAAGGAACCCTTCCAAAGGTTCCTTGCAATCCGTGGAACATATACCTTCACCTATAAAGGAACAAATCCACAACAACAAGAGTACCATCCACCAAAACCATTGTTGTTTCACCCTCTATACAAAGACATCCATGGTCCTCTATATGGAGAACCAAACTTTGAAAACTATGATCACCCAACTCCACCACATTCCCAATCCCAAACCTTTGAGTCTTTCTTTCCTTCGTATGAGGAAATTCAAAGCATGGTTGAAAATCACCTCCATCAAGCAATGGAATTTCAAACCACATTGCTTGACTCCATACCAAACCCATCCTCCAACCAAGAAACCAAAACCAACCCACTACCACCACCATCATCAAACGACCCGTTTCCACCCACTCATCACCATGTTTGCTCACAATGTGAGCAAATGCTCAAACAAGGTGAAAGCATCAAGATGTTGCTTCATCAATTTCAAAATGAAACCCGTTTTGCTATAAAACACATCATAGAACGTTTGGATGCTCTTTCCCATCCAAACAACTCCTAGAGCGTATTTGGAAGCCTTTTGCCCCATTTAGGATGTGTTAAATGTCTTCTACTTATAGAAGTAGGATTTTGTTTTTCTTTTATTTATTGGTTATTTCTATCTTTTTTTTTAGAAGTAGGAAGATAGTTTTCATTTCTTATTTTTGACTTTTGCAAAGTCACATTTTACTTGAAATGACATCTTTTACTACTTTCTTACTTACATTGTTGGTTGATCATATATGAGTTGTTATTGTGGTTGCATATTGTGTGGTGACTACAAGCTTGATTATATATTATTATCACCAACTAACCATATTTCTGTAGGTTCAAAATCCATGTTTCCCATTTGGCACTCCTTTTAGATGGAGTATCGACCAAGGGGGAGCACGTGCATAGTTTCGCTTCGCTACTCTACTTTTTGTTTCGACAAAAAGGGGGAGAAACATATATTAACCTTTAAACTTAAAATAATTTTCATCACTTAAGTAAAACAAGTTTAATATAATTTTTTTTTAAGTCTTAAACACTAAAATTTTGTGAGTTACTTAAAAACAAAGTTTATGTTTTGTCATCAACAAAAAGGGGGAGATTGTTAATACAAATATCGCCTAAAAATGTTTTTTATATTTTACGATCTTTGCTAAATTTTGTTAATGACAAAATGTAAACTTTAGTTTCTAAGTAAAACTTAATTTTAGTTTAAAGACTTGCATAATTAGACATTTGTTACATTTTACATTTCACATAAAACACAACACTTTTTATTTCTTTAAATAGAAATGTCACATCACATTTATGGTAAGTTTGTCAATATATACATTTAAGGAAAGATTGTGTGTTTGACTAACCATAAATCTTCTTACACAAGTTTGTGTTTGACTAGTTTTTATTTGATGTGACCTTGGTTGGTTTGAATGATTTATTGCAAAACCAACTGCAAGCCTGGCGGAACCCTGGGGGTACACGGGCGGAACCCATCTGAGGGTTCCGCCGTATCCGCCAGACCTGCAGAAGGTCTTGCTATAAATACCAAGCCATATGGTTGAATTTTGGCTTTATCACTCTACATTAGATTTTTCACACACATACATTCATTCTCTCATCTAACCTTTTAACATCTCATTTCTATGTGAAGTTTCTTTTGTAGCAAAGAAGTTCACAAGTTCATATAAAGTTACAAGTATTCAACACAACGTTGCAAGACTTGTTAGCTTAGCATCGTGTAGACTTTGTGTAGTTTACACTACATTTGACTGTGTATTTTCAGTAGTGATCGGTTAGTATTTTAGTCCTCAAAATACAAAGTGTGACGGGAGTTGTTGTACCCTTGTAAAAGAACTAACGGGAGTGGTTGTACCCTTGTAAAAGAACTCGACATCTAGCTTAGTGTCGGTAAACGTGTATAAGCGACGTGTAAGGTTTTCTTCGCCGGTGAAATGAGCTTGTTGACTAGTGAAAGAAACTCTCGAGTTGGATACTCGAGGCGTGGACGTAGGGCAAGGAAAAAGAGTCCTTGTAGCCGAACCACGATAAATACTCGTGTTGTGGTTTGATCGTTTCTTTCTTTATACTTGCATATTATATATTGTGTTTGTGTTCATATCTTTGATTAAACGGAAAGTTTCAAAAGATAATTAAACAAGTTTAAAGATTTTAAACGGTAAACTGTTCAACCCCCCTTCTAGTTTTCCACATATTGTAGTCTATCACGTTCAATATCTTGTTTTAGGTTAGAGCAAAGAAAAGGGTCAGGGTTTCGGGTTTTTGAATTGTTTTATGAGGCAACAATCAACGAGCTAGAGATTGAAGAGAGGTGTTGTGGAAGGAGTTGGTTGAAAACCAGACATGAAGAAAGCTAAAGAAACTGTGATTAGATAATGGTTTGGAGTTTTGTAACTCGGAGTTTAGCAAGACATTTCAGAATTGCAGGACCTCTAGAACAGAATGATCTAGCTGAACGAAAATGTGATGCTCCTGAAAAATGTTAGGTGTTTATCCATTCAGTTTGCGCTGAAACATGGGTGACAATAATGGAATAGAAGACACATGTGGATTTATGGTCAGGACATCTGGTGAATTATAAGATGTTGAGGAAATTTGGTTGCGTTGTATATTATTCATACGTGTATCAGGGGAAACGAGGTATAAAATGTGTATTTCCGGGTTATCCTAATGGTGTGAAAGGATACACGTTATGAAGGTTAGATGATATTAAACTGAAGATAATAATAAGTAGAGATGTGGTGTTTAATGAGATTCTTAAGGAAAAGGATAACAAGTCCAAGGAGTTGAAGGAGTTGGTTGAAAACCAAACATGAAGATAGCTTAAGAAATCGCGAATGGATAAATGTATGGAGTTTTGTAATTAGGAGTTTAATGAATTATGTAATGAGGAGCATTCACATACGGGACCTTACTCATTCTTCCACATCCCAGTCACCCGACGGGCAATCCTTCAACAATACCTTGAATTGTGCTCCTAATGGCACATGGACTTGCCATTATCCACTCCACAATTATTTCGAATTTTATGCACATCAGGGTTTGGTTACCCATATCTGTGACAATATCCATACCAAGTCTCTTTCTGGTGGACCACCTCATACATATGAAACTCTTTTCGCAGTAGCCCTTTTGGTATTGTGAGCAAGGAAGAACCATCGGGAAGCAGTAAAGTGAATTTTGAGGTATCTAAAGGGCAATGCTAATTTTTGGTCTAGTATATGGTAGAGATCATGGGAGATGCATGGATGATGACGATCTCATGGATGCAGATTATGCTGAAAACCCAGATAAGGTTAGTTGATAACCAGACACGTGTTTATGGTACATGGTTGTGTTGTGAGTTGGAAAGCAACTCTGCAGCATGTTGTTGCATTATCTACTATAGTGGGGAAGTGTATGGTGTTTACAAAAGGTGTTAAAGAAAGCTTGTGGTTTAAAGGTCTACTAATTGAGCTAAGAGTAAACTTAATGTCGGTGGTGTGAATTATGATAATCAAGGCACAATTTATCTCTTAAGAAATACAGTGTTTCATGAGAGGACAAATCATATCAAAGTGAGGTATCTTCGTCAGGGAGATCGTGGAGTCTAAAGAGATTGAAGTGGCAAGGATAGACACAGGAGATAACACAACTAATGCTTTTACAAAGATGGTTCTAGGCCTGGAGTTCAAGTATTGCTTAGAGATACTGGTGTCGCATAATTAGCCATGATACTAAGGTGGAAATTGTTATTATTATTGGCATCCAAGTCTAGTTAGGGTTAGTTTTGTTCAATTACGTAAGTTTCCTTATGTATAGGCTTTGTTTTAGGCATGTTTGAGATGGCTTGGGATTCAAGCAAGAGTACCATGACATTTAGGTCTTAGGATGCCGACCCTCACTCTATAAATAGAGATGAGGGGTGATGCACAAATCACACACATGCTTCTTATTTTGTCTCTGTAAAGCGAGTGAGGTGTTAGAACTCAATTGTTTGGTTCTTTGTAGTCTCTCATGTCGTGTTATCTGCTTGTACTCGATACTACCCGCGATCTAGTGTTTTGCGGTCGGACTTCGGGTTTTGTTGTCGTAATCGCCCAAATGTACATAACGTAAAACTGAAATTAAGGGTGTATTTGGTTAATAAATATCGGAATTATGTGATGACAATGATGGTCATTGTAAGTGTTTAGTTGACAATTATGAGAATCAACATATAAATTTAAACTCGTAGACTTAGTGGGTAAAAGTGGGATTCCTTGCCATTCCCATGAGTCCCTTCTTTCGTCTGTTTTTCTCCACTAACAAGAAAAAAAAAAAGAAAACCATGAATTCTAAAGGGTTTTTCTAACTTATGTCACTAGGGCACAGGTTAAGTACACCAAGAGTACACAAGGCCCATAAAAAAGTACACATAGATCAATATAAAAGTATAAACAAGTGTACTTTTATGTAGATCCCTGTGTACTTTTGATATACTTTTAGTGTGCATAACTTGTGCCATAAGACACAAGTTAGAAAAACTCTTCTAAAAAATAGTAAATAGTAAATGAGCCCATCTTAGAAAAAGCTATTACCAAACTATATTGTCAAAACAAATACTAGTAATAATATTGAAAATGATATCCTTATTCCCATTCCATCACGCCCTAACTTATTCAACAAGTTGATGCATGCTCGTTGTGTGCTAGTTTTTGTTCTTTGATCAATATAATGAAAATTCAGATGTGGCGCGGCAAAACTGTTTTACCCATTTTCAAATGATCATTTTCAAATGATCATGTATGATATTTTGATGAGTATGTAAATATCATAATGTCTTTATCAAGTTGTACTGTATATATTATATTGTCGATTTGCATGCACGAACACTATTATAATCAAAGTATTAAATAGGACATTAAGAATTATTGGTAGATGAAAGAATATGACATTTGATGCAAAATTCTTTCATCTAGCTAGTTGTTTGTCCTTTGAGTCGACTAGCTAATTTAGGTGGATCAACTTTTCTTTTTGTAACCAAATGCTCCAAATTGTTACTTGCTAGGTCTGTGGTGTTCTCATATTTTCTAATTAGTCAATGCGTCTACCATTTCTCGTTTGAATATTCCGTTTAATAGGCATTTCTCGTTTTATAAACATAAAAATTAGTATAATATAGGCAAAAAGTACGTTCAACTGAAATGATAACCAATAAAACATTGCGTTACTTCACCTCAAAACAACTTAAATAATTTCTTACATTTTTGGAGTACTCGGTACAAATAACATTTTGCAATAACTTATTAGATAGGTATATTAAATATGTTATTAGATAGGTATATTAAATATGTTGACCCAAGAGACTTGGGTCAACATATTTAATATAATAGAACTAATTAACAAAATAAACATTTTACAAGAACCAAATCGAACACAAAAATAATGTGTTCTACCTAACCAAAGATCTATACGAAAGTTGTCTCCTACATATTCAACAACTATTTATATATCATCCCTCCATATGTGTTAGGCCAAATATTTAATAAAACCGCCTCCCTTGTATGCGTATGCCGTAACACTCTAGACTCCTAATAGAAACGTCTTATTTCATAATATATATATATACGAACGTGTGATTAAATTCAAGTTAAAGGATCAACTTGACTAGATTGCGAAAGAGCAGCCGTAGGGTATCTCTCGACACAATCTAGCCAAGGGTTGTGGTCGGATGGCGTTTTTATGCGTCTAACGGCCTTCCAAACAGCACTGTTACATTTGAAACCTGACCCGAATGTCAATTGCCACACTCGGTCACCCTTTTTTACTTGACCCTTAGCCTCTAGGTACGCGAGTTCGTACCAAATGCTACTAGAGGACGTGTTACCAAATCGATGTAGGGTGGCAATTGATGCCTCCATGTTCTTGTCACTGAGCCCCAAGTTGCGTTGTAGCTCGTTCACCACTGTCTTGCTGGCCGCGTGGATGCAAAAGTGCTCGAATGCTAGCTTGTAGTCCGGAATGTATGGCTTAGTGCTGGATGAAGATGGTGCACTACAATAACCATAAATTGTTGTACATATAAGTTTGAGAAAATACAACCAACCTAAAATATCTATGATCGAACAGGCAGTGTCTAGATATATATAAAGTTGTGGGTTCTAACAAAAGAATAAGTGCTTACTTGTTCCATGATTTTTCCAAGGTGCTAGTGCTCGTTTCGGATTTGGAGTTCCAGGAAATGTACTTCTTGACAAGGGTCGAAAAGAAGAGGATTTGTTCGGACACCGGGAGGACTAATGGACTCATCGTAGTGATGTTTGTTTTGATAGCCTCGCCACCTATCTCGATTATATCTTTGGTAACTTTCAACCCTTTAAAACGTTGTTCGTCTTCTTCTTGATACACGCTTCTAAAGCTAGCATCATGAGCACCTTTATGTGTTCGAACAAGGTGCTCAAGCTTATACTTGGCTCGACTATTGTCACGACGACGATTAGACAACATTAGAGCTGAGCACCCCATTCTAAAGAAACAGTTAGGAATGAGCATAGACCTATCACGACCAGGGTACCAATTATACGCAACCATCTCCGTACTTACTACGACCGCTACACTATTAGTGTTCGCTTGAAGCATGTCAGGAGCTAAATCGACCGCTATAATTCCAGCACTGCATCCCATACCACCTAAGTTAAAACTCAAAATGTTTCCCCTCATTTTGTAATGGTTAATGATCATTGCTGATAGAGACGGAGTCGGGTTAAATATGCTGCAGTTTACGACTAGTATTCCAACGTCCTTTGGATGGATACGAGTCTTGGCAAAAAGCTCGTCTAGTGCTCCAAATATCACCACGGACGCCTCTGCACGACCTTCTTTCATGGTAGCAGTTTTTTCTGGTGACATTATTGATTTTGGGACGTATGTTTCGTCTCCAATCCCCGATGATCCAAGTATTTTCTTTTGGAACTCGAGGCTTGCTTCGTCGAATTTCCCTGATTTTCTTGCCATTTCGATAAATTCCTCCTTAGTGGTCTGCGTGCAGTAGTGACAGATTCAGGAAAAAAAAAAAAAAAAAAAAAAAAAAAAAAACTTTCTTATAAGTCCTATGCAGCTAAAATAACGTAAGGTAAATAAATTGACTATAACGATTATTAAAAAATGTATGAGATGTTCATGAACCATGTGGTTATAGGTTCAAGTCTCGTTTAAAACACGCCTGATATGTTTGTAGTGTATATATAGTGTAATATACATAGTTTGTCTTTAAGAAAAAAAGTTAACCTTGAGATCATCATCAGGTTTGAAGCATGCGAAATCGATAAGATAAATCGATCTAGGGCATGACAAGAAATAAACCGTAAGAGTGAAAGTAAACACACAAAAAAACGCAAGAGCTGAAACAAGATCATAGCCACTTGCGCTATCCCATAGCGTCCGCCACACCTCCTCCTTGCTAAACCTCCCGACCTCAGCTCCAAACACAAGGACTAACACAGGCACAATGGCTAAGTAGATACCATGGTTGATCAAGTAATGATAACCAAGTTTGACATACTTTAGTTTTACTGACTGAACAAAGTCTGGTAACTGACGTCGGACCCTGACAGAAAAAGTCAAGGATCCGGCATCAGGACCAGACTGTTCAATTCCATGGTTAACTATTTCGGTGGATAGAAGATGTTGTTCTCCTGTAGGTGCCATGAATGAGTGTGTGTGAATGTGGGATGCTTGTGTAAATGTGCATGTATTTAAAATGTTTGGAAGGAGTTAATGAAGAGCTACCAACAAACTAGAATTGAATTGAAGGAATGTGGTTGAAAGATTGGAAACTTCATTTAATTCTTGGTTATCGTTGCGCGCATGTATTGAGAAACTTCTTTACATTTAAAACTAGTACGTAGTAGTTGGAAAACAACATGCATTGTCATATTGCATAAAATAACATGCATTTCTGTTTTCCAGCTTATCTTGTCATAACTCATAAAGGGATGTTCAAAACCGAACTATTTATGTTAGGGCTTTATAAAATAATAGGTGATGTCTAGTGTTATAGGCTCGGGTTATAGCAAAAAGTGTTGTCACGTTAGTTTTACATCATATAACTCAAAATCTATAACTTAATCAAAATATAGTCTCTTTCATCACTCTAGTTATAGGACACTCTCGAGCCCCATAATTTTTATTTATTTATTTTTTCACTTATTAAATAAAATAACACATTTTGCTAAAAAAATAACACATTAAAATACATACATTACATAATTTAAATAAAAGAAAATAATACATTTTACAGGCTAAAATTAAAATAGTATAATCTATATGGTTAAAAATTGCAAAAGGTATTACACCATCTTCATCTTCATCTTCATCTTTAGGCTTCTTCCTAACTTCCTCCCTCGAGCTCGCCTGCAATAAAAAAACGAAAAAAAAAAAAAAATACAAAACACAAAAGGCGCACACAATTACACAAACACAATAATCCAATACAAATACACTCATAAAATTAAAAATAAAAATAAAAATAAAAATAAAAAGTGCTATAACTTAGTTTGGGAGTGGGGTGGGGGTTGGCACCGGACCCTATAATGCGACCACTTGTATGGTGGTTCGTACGGTTATAAACGAACTGAACGTTCAATAAACATTTAAGAATTGTTCGGTAAAAATTTCGTTTATGTTCGTTTATTTATTAAATGAACGAAGATGAACATATTTTACGTTCGTTTATTTAAATGAACGAACATGAACAAAAGTTTCATCCATTCATTTATGTTCATGAACATCCACAATTATACATTTATTAACGTTCGTTTATTTTTATAACTTTATTTATTTGTTTATTGATATATCATATCTTTTAATTGTTTAATTTTAAAAATTGTTTCTTTAAACAAAACAACATTTATAAAACAATTTTTTTGCATAATTTAATGAAATTTATGTTTGTGCTTCTACGTTTGTTAATGGTCGATCCTTTATATTCGTTTAGGGTTCGTTTAGTGTGTTAAGAAATGAATATAAATAAATATGAACAACTTATTTTCTTAATAAATGAACATGAACAAGAAAATTTATCCGTGTAAGCGTTCATTTTCATTTATTTGTCCGGTTAAAATTAAACGAACGAACATGAATAAGGCTTCGTTCGTGTTCATCCGATTTATATACATCCCTCATCATAGGTGGGCGTTATGCCCTATAAAGCACCCTCACCAGGTGCTCTAATAAAGTTGTATGGTCATAACAACGCTGAAGTTACTGATAAGGCCTTTTTGGCGAAGATAATTGTAGCAAGAAGCAGCAATAGTTGTTTGTTTTGATATGCTGTATGGTCATATTAGTAAGTGAAAACGCTAGTTTTTTGAAATGATACTAGAAGCAATATTTTGATGGAGTATTTAAAGAAAGTATGAATGATAATTGCTTGTTTCCAAATAAGCCTTTTGTGCAAAACACTAAACCCTAATCGCTAGTTACTTCAAAACGCTCTTAAACGATTGTTACAAAACATACCATATATACCGGTGGCTTTGGTTGTTCACAAAGTTATTGGTCAAAGTTAGCTTGGTTATCGTTGTCTTATGTGTATGTAATTTGTGTATGTATATATTTTTGTGAATTAAGTTATGTTTCTTTTGGTAATTATGATTTTTTTTTTTTTTTTTTTTTTTTTTTTTTCTTCATTTAATTCACATAATTTAAATCCATCATTATTCAAAGTCAAACGGATAAAGCTTTTCATGTTCAGAATCGCTGGCATAGCCGATCAGAGTTGTTTGTAGTTGAGTAACATAAATTGAATCCGTTATTAGTTCACCTTTTGAATTTAGTCATGCACCCAACAATATCTTTTTTGGCAGTTTCTTGATTACCACACACTGACTATGACTGTTAGGGGTGCAATAGCAAGGTCATGGAGCTCGGCATGCCATGAAGATCGGCATCCTTCATAACCATTAGCCCGGCATCAACGAGAAGGCATGGTCCAAGGTCATCATATGCCGAATCGGCATGAACATCAACCCAAAAAATATGAACGCTTGCCATTTAATATATTGGGCCATTTGAGGCTTATTTCCAAAAAAAATTGTTCCCTTTTAATTAATATAGCCGTTTGAGGCTTTTTCGATAAAAAAATGTTCTCTTTTAAATGATATAGCCGTTTGAGGCTTTTTTCAAAAAAAAAAAAAAAAAAAAAAAAAAAAAAAAAAAAAAAATCTCTTTAAATTGAAACTTAATTTTGTAATTTTATAAACACAATCAAATCACAAAATATTTACCATCTAATCACACACTACTAGCCATGGCTTACGCATCATCTTCTTCATCCTCGGACGAAATTATTATTCCAACCGAATCATCCGATCTATGGCAATCCAGTAGTACGTTTGAAACTTTGTTAGCCGCATACGAGGCACTTGAAGATACGGCAAATTCTAAAGAAATACGTGGTTATATCACCCGTTTTCGTGAAAGAGCATTAGAAACTCTAAACAATGATTATTTTGTTGAAGAACCAAATTTTAACGACGATAAGTTTCACGAGCGTTTTCGTATGAGTAAAACATTGTATTTACGAATTGTTGGTGAAATTGAAGCGCAAATCGAGTGGTTTCAACCGGGATATGACGCGTTGAAAAAGTTTTACGGCGTTACAAAAATGTACGTCGGCCATTCGGCAACTCGCAACCGGTGAACCGCCCGGATAGATTTGATGACTACTCAAACATGGCACGAAGAACGTCAGGTTATTATTTTTTTTATTAATATTATTTCGTTATCAATTATATATATATATATATATATATATATATATATATATATATATATATATATATTATTTTTATTTTTTTATTTTGTTATTTTAAATATGTCGTATATATTTTTGTTTTTTTATTATATATATAAATATGTGTTATTTAATATGTTGTAGGTGAATGCCTTGATAAATTTTGTGATGCTATTATAAAGTTATATGGGCGAGAGTTCTTACGTAGGCCGACAACCCATGACGTTGCACGCATATTCGAGGCACATGAAGAAAAACATCACATTCCTGGTATGCTTGGTAGCATTGATTGTACACATTTCGTTTGGCGAAATTGTCCTAAGTATTTGAGAGACCAATATAAGAGAGGCGATCACCAATACCTGACTATTATGCTTGAGGCGACGGCTTCAAATAATTTGTGGATTTAGCATTCGTTTTTTGGTCCTCCCGTTTCAAATAACGATATCAATGTTTTGAATCAGTCTCCGTTGTATGTTACTGAGAGAAATGGAACAGCACCAAACAGTTCATTTGTTTTTGGTGGACGGCTTTACAAACGTGGATACTATCTTACCGATGGAATCTATCCTACGTATTCAACATTTGTTAAAGCATATCCGTATCCTACTGACCCAAAAGAAAAGAAATTCAAAAAGCTACAAGAGTCTGCAAGAAAGGATGTCGAACGAGCTTTTGGTCGTCTAAAGAGAAAATGGTTTATTCTAAGTCGTCCTCTCCGGCCTATGTCTGTCCAAAAAATTCGAAAAATCGTTTGTACGTGTATTATATTGAACAATATGATTTTAAAAAACGATGGGATGGCAATATCACCGGTTCATATAATGGATCCGCCGGTCGCGCCAGTTTATGATAATAATGTTCTATAGGAGTTGCTCGACGAAGATATTAATAACCGTCTCCGATATGATCTTACAGAGTACGTAGCGGCTCAAGACTTGCCATAACTTGATGAATAGTGCTTTTATAATTTTTTTTTCCTAAGCATTTTGTAATTTTCTTTGAGTTATTAATAAGATTTAATGTTTTTATATAATTGTTTAGTATATTTATAAATAAGAAAAATAAAAAAAATATGATTGGTTAATTTTGCATCACAATTGCCACTAAAAAATGAAGGAAGGTCATAGTGAATTATGAAATGTGTTGTTGGCATTTGATTGGTTAAAAATGTGTTGGCTACTTTTTTTTTGCATCACCATTGCCACCCCTTTACTCCTAATATACATTAGGGCCGTCTTTGAGTATGTGCAAGGTGAGCGACCGCTCAGGGCTTCAAAATTTTTAGAGCCCCTAAATTTGTCCCGTTAATAATTATATGCATGCGTACACATATCTTTTTACGAAAAAGGTAATTAGATGAGAAAATATCTTAAATGAGTAATATATTAAAGCGTTTAGATAATTAATTGCACTATATCTTATAAACGGTGACACTTTATATACAAAATTCATTTTCGTAAAACCTTATTATATATTTTCGTACAGGACTATCACAAAAATATGTAATTAATGAGACGGCCCTGCTACACATACTATACCATCATCGTCAAGTAACGTATAGTAGATCACATATAACTATATAAGCACGTACGTACATACAAACAAACACTAAAATTGAAGCAGTAAATTTTACATATTATAAATTCCGTATGTATCCAACAACGATATACCTACCATATATTTTTTTTTAAATATTTTTTAAATGCTTCAAGTTGTACAACTTGATGAAGGTCCAATGGCCTCACGCCCTCAAGTCTATAAATTTTACATATTATAAAAATAAAGATTATTATTTAAAAATTTTAAGTTTGTGGGAGAATAAGCAGGGGCGGACCTAAGTATTGAGTTTATGGTGGCGGCGGCCTCCATGATTAGCTAAAAGCTAAGATTTTAGTGTATTTTTATTTTTTATTATTTTTTTTGACCTTTTTACGAAAGTGTCTCCCAACAAAAATTTAAATTGCCCCCACCTACATACTAAAATCCAATATTCAACACTCTCAAACCATATAAATCATTAATCTCCAAGTAACAATACTCGATTTATCATTTCGATCATACTTTTTGCTTCGGCATTTTGTTGCTATTGTCAAAAAAAAAAAAAAAAAAGAAAAGAAAGAAATTGCCCCCACATTTGATTTTCCTGAGTCCGCCACTAGGAATAAGCCATAGCAAGTATATACATTCATTTGCGAAATCACAACATATAACTGCGTGCGTATGCGTAATTGGAGGTTGTAAAATGGGATAATTCCAATTTGATGCCTAAAATCGAATTTAGCACCACGTTTAAGTTAACTTTTATGCAACTTCAAATTTTGGTCATGTGCGATCTGTGCTACTGTGCGACTCCATATATTGACCGACACGTGGCACTATACATCTTTCATATCAACTATTTACTAATCTTTATCTGACCCCACTTGTATTTTGTTTTATCCGAACCAAGTGTGCGATTGGAGGCTGTGCTACTTGCTAAAGTGTGTGACTTATGGCTCAAAATCTTTATAAGATTTCCTCGGGAAGGAACAAGTTAATATAATAATTTTTTTTTATGATTTTTTAATTTTTTACCTTCTCGTTTCTCGCGCTAACACTATTCCCTCAAACACTATTCGAAACTTAGATCTAAAAAACACACACACATTTTGGTTTAGCTCAACACAAAGTGCCGATCTACACCAAACGTTTCATGGAGAACAAGAGACGTCAAACCGTAAGTTTACACTTTATGATTGTTACCCATTTTTTGTTACGATTTTGTGGTTTAATTTGAATATAATTTGTGCATTTATTTGATTTAGGTTAATCATCAAGAACACGAGACGTGGAGACATCAATGCGTACATTTAAACACCTATGATTCTTATTTTTTTTAAAATTCATTTTAATGTTATTTTTTTTTTTCTTTTTTTTTTTCTTTTGATGTAGGTTTATAATGCGAAAGTTACCATCCGAAGTAGGTTGTACTTAATTTCAACCATTAAGGGTAAATTGGCTTACAATGAGGATCGATATGCGACGTTTAGAAACACTGTTTTGGGGCCATGGTTGGATTTAAGATCAGAAGACCATGATAACCATGTCCTCAATTTTGTGCTTCAACATCAAAAACATATTGATAACTCTAGTTACGAAACCCCCATGTATTTTGAGATAGATAAACATACACTAGAGTTTGGTAGGAGAGAGTTTTGTTTAATCACTGGTTTAAGATTCGGCAAAATCTTTTTAGGACATTTGAAGGAATCAGTCTCTAATTTTTGTGAGCGTGTTTTTCCGGGTATTGATAGAATAAAGGGTTATGATCTTATAAGTGTTCTCCAAAGTGAAAGTTTTAATAAAATGTCCAATGAGGATGTCGTGCGTCTTTGTCTGCTGTTAGCACTAGTTTACCTATTGATGGGTCAAGAGCTTAGGCATGTAATGTCAAACGAGATACTTTGCCTAGTTGATGATTTTTATATGTGGTATGCTTTTCCTTGGGGGGAATATATGTGGAGGGAAGTTCACGACAAGGTTTACAATGTTGTTTCAAAGAAAAGAAAGACGCATTTGAAAGAATACGTCTAGTTGGGTTCTTCATACACTACTACATATTTGTTGTACGGATTTGTTTTTGCTTTGAAGGTTAGTATATTTTGTGGAAAACTAGAAGGGGGGGTTGAATAGTTTTGCGTCTTTTTCGTTTAATAAAAGTTTGCTTTCAAAGAATTAATGGTAATAGTAAAAACCTTTGAAGCTAAAGTATAGATACAAAATAATTTACCTATATCACATAGATACTACTTATCTAAAGTGTTGAATAGAAATTATAATTTCATATATCTCACTTAATTATAAGTAAGTATTTATATATGTATATGTGTTTTAATAATTGTATATACTTATATTTTACTAATGTATAATTAAGGTTTTAAATGGAACCTAGTTTGATCTTTATGTGAAATCAATATATGCACAACACACAATAATAATAATGTACGAGAAGCAAGTAAGTAAACAAGTAAAGAATGAGAGATGGAAAGATCAAACCGAGAGACAAAGGATTTATAGTGGTTCGGCTACAAGGACACCTTCCTTGCCCTACTCCACTCCCCGAGCACCAAACTCGAGAGTTTTCTTCACTAAGTCAATAACCTCCCTTATGGCGGAGAAAACCGTACACACCAAAAGCTTACACCAATTAACGACACAAAGCAAAATGTCGAGTTCTAATCGTAGCTAGAACCAATCTCACATCAAATATCACACCACAACTTCTTCACACCTTTTACTTCTTCCATACTTCTTCACACCACAAGTATCTTCACGTCTTCACAAAATACTTCACGACTTCAATGTCTTGCAACTTCACAACTTCAAAGCACCAATGTCTTCACAACTTCAAACCAATAATATCTTTGCACCTTCAAGCCACTAGAGTCTTCACAACTTTAATCTACTAATGTCTTCTAGTCTTCTCCACTTGGAAGCTTCAATTTCTTCACTACTAGTCACTATTGCTACTCTCTCCTATCTTCACTACTATCCAACACTACTTCTTCACTTCAAGTTCCACTTTACACTTACAACAATTATAGATTCTACAACTAAATCTAGCTAACTAATACATACACCTTATTCACCAAAATATGAAAGATCAACAAGATGAAATAAACAAACAACTTAGATAGCAAGATGATACTAAGTTGTAATACTTCTAATAGAAGTATTCTTCTCTTTGCACTTGAGTGTTGAGGCTTGAATCACTTTGAAACAAAGATCAAAGTATATAAGATCAAAGGATTTTTAGAGGATGGAGAAGGATGTTTAGATCAGAAAGTTTATAGTGCAAAAAGGTGAGAAAAATATGTGGAATGATCCAATATTTATAATGCCAGAAAATACTGTTCTGGAGCGTGCCGGTCCCCTTAATGATTAAGGGGGCCGCCTAGTAAAATTAAGGGGGCCGCTCTCCTGAACGTTGGATTTTCTTGTCCTTTTGTGAGGGAAATTTTTCTGGATTAGATTTGCCATTTTTGGTTGAAAATTTGAATTCACAAATTTGTAATGAATTAAACATATTCTTTTAATTCCAAAAATGTTTTACAAAAGATATAAAATGTTTTGTGACATTTTATAAATATCTAGTGATTAACAAAAGTGTTCCTTTGATCTTGTAATACATTAGACACTTTGTTTATTCATACCTTAAGTGATTAAATGGTAAAGATGAGTATTTACTACTAAATACTTGTTTATGTCATAATCTTTGGTTTGATGAGTTTTCGTTTTGTGATTATCAAAACATAGAGATATCGAAAGATATGAATAACGTTTTTAGTCAATTATTTATATCAACATATTTAGTATTTAATTCACATGCAAAATTTTTATCCTTTAATTTGTATCTAAATTTTGCATAATATAGTTAAATAGTTATGTATCTGTGTATTGAGGTTGATTGTTGTTCAATTTAGCTTGTATTAGCTATTGAGATTGATTCTTATTGCTTATTTGGTAGCTCATCTTTTAGCTTATATTTTTATTTTATTTTTAAGAATTTTATTTGACAGCTTTTCATGCCCTCTAACCTTGCCCCTCAACCTGTTTAAGCTATTGCAGTGTATGATAACTATAGCTTCTTAGTGCTTTTTAGCTTATAATACTGATTATTTAGGATCCCTTAGTACTTTTTAGGATTCCCTTAGTTTCCCTTTATCTTTATTTCCCCTTTAGCACAACTTCTGTAAAATATGAGAACAGTTTGATAAGGTAGTGTTTGGATTAGCTTGTATGTCTGTGTTCAAGTTTGTTATAGAGGTCAAAATTAGTATACTTAGTTCATATTAAATTCATTTGGGTTAGTTATAGCTTAAGTTTCATAGTAAATTTTATAAAAAGTCAAAATCACATTAGATTTCCAATTCTGAGTAACAGATTAGATATATTAGGTTGCATAATCAACCACTTAGTTACTTGCCTTGATAGAATGTTTGGATAAGTAGTTGAGCTGTTAAGCTTGTTGAAATATTCTTGATTACTAGCTTGTTCTAGCTTATGTTTTTGATTGTTTGAGCTTGGTTAGAGTATTGTAGGGGTAGTATATAAACTGTTCTTATGGCTTATTTTGAGTTCACAAATTTTAACTGCGTTGTTGTTATATTTGCATATTTTTGTATTGGAAAGCTTTCCTAACTCAAGGTTATGGTGAAAAAAAGAAGATAATGTTATCCCCCGTAGTGTCGCTTGGGCTGATCATACAAAGTTTAACAAATCTGACTACAACCGTTTTTTTATTCGACAACACCCCTCAAAAAACTCATGCCGACACGTATCGAAAACCAATCACTTTGGTGGTGATCCAGTATTGAGTTTTTCCAACAACTGGAGACGTCAGACATCCAAACTCCGAAACCATTGGCACGTAGAAAATTTGCGCCCAGGATTTTTCGTACATTTGTTAGCAAACATGTTAAACAGGAAGTTATCAAACATGTTAAACATGAAGTGCGTGTCCCCGTTGAGGAAGAAACTGTGGAGGAAGCAGAAAAGGTGAATGAGGAGGTTGTTGATGAAGGGTTGAATGGGATGAGCAAATCAGAACTTGTAAAGAAGTTGGCTGATATGGAACGCAAATTGACGAACTACAAAACTATTAGTACTCGTTTAACTGCTATCGAACAACTACTGAAACCTCAAAGCGTTCCCACAATTAAAGAAAAAGCTGAAAGCATAGGGCTTAAGATTGGTGAAGCTTTAACTGGTGGTAAAAATTTGGTGATTGCTAGTAATGGTGTTAAGGGTTGTGAAACTGTTTCTAACAATTTGGTTGACGTAGCTGTGGGTGTTGATTGTGTTGTAAACAAACAAAATGATGATGGGGTTAAGAAAATGTTGGACGTTTCCATGGATTTATTGGATTCCATCAACAACCGTAACTTGGTTGATGTTTGTGTTAGTGTTAGCAATACTTTTAAAGATGCTTATGAGGGTGTTAACAAAATTAAGCATGCTTTGGTGGATGAATGTACTGCGGGTAGAGTCTTGGAAACCGGTACGAATGGGGTGAACAACTGCGTGACCGACCCATTTGATGGTGATAATGGTGTGGTAACCAATGGGGTTTGCATTGATAAGTTTGTAACAAATGTTGCTACCAATCATGATGTTGATGTTCATGCTTCACAGGTGTGTCTCTAACTTAATTGTTTTTACTTATAATTATGATCCCTTTTTCATTTTTTTGATTATGATATTGTAAGGTTTTGTATTATTCTTTTAATGATTTTTGTTTTCTTGTTAAGGATAATAAGGCTAAAGAAATGATGCATGCCGATGAAGAAGTTCGAGACATATGTCCATCGCCTAGTGAAGGCTTGGTAGGAGTAGCGGCTTTGATGGACTTGATTAGCTTCACCCCTCCTCGGGTAATTATACGTTAAATAGTTTTAATTTATTGGTAATTGATTGGTTCCAAAAGGTCAACTAAGTTTCCCAGGTGATGGTCAACCTAGTCAAACGTCTAAAACCAACTAACCAAGAAGTACAGGGTATTCCCGGGTCGTTATGTCCCAGCGAGGTAAGCAATTGTATTCAAAAACGTTTAAAGTAATCGGGTGATTTAACAGAAGGATCAGAAATTTGATTTTAGTGATTAAACTACGAGATTATGATGGAAAATGACTTAGAAACACTTTATTAACAATTACTGATGATCAGATTACCTAAAAACGTAATTTATCCTAAAAACGCGCGTTTTAGTTTAAAATAAACGCGAACGCGCAAATAAAAAAGTGAAACGGGAGTAAATAAAGTCCTACGAACGTGAAATTTATATTTTTACAATCCTAATGACTTAAGAAAATTTTTAGAAAAAGAAAAATAATTTTTACACTATTTAATTAATTACTATTAATTAATTACTAATTATTAATTACTTTTTAATTAACTAAAATATCCTAAATTACAATTAATTATGAAAATTAACTAGAAAAATGAAAATAAAATTTAGAAAAATCTAAAATAATATAAAACTAATTTTGAAACAGAAAAACTATTTTTCCTACTTTTTAATTAATTACTAATAATTAAAAACTAATTATTTAATTGATTTAAATTAGACTAAATTATAAAAAATACTAAATGATTACAGAAAAATCTGAAAAAATTCCTAAAAATCTATTATGATATCAGAAGCTTAAGAAAAATTTAACAATAGCTTTTGCTTATAAATAAGCAGAAAATAAGCCAAAGTGGCTTAAATAGAAGCTATCACTTCTAATTTTTTTGTCTTTTTCAAACTTTTCTTTTACCAAACTGTTTAACAACTAATAATAGGTAACTTTTGTGAAGGTTAACTTGGTGGAACTCAAAAGTAAGCTATTTGAAACTTAAGTGCTTAACAGCCAATGCTTATGGCTTATAATAGATGTTTTTAAGCCAAAATAAGCTCCCAATAAGCTGTTAAGCAGGAACCAAAGGGAGATAATAATATAGGCAAATGAGATGAAAAGGAAATAAGCTATAACACAGGAAAAACCTACTGAATAAGCCAAATGTGGGAATAAGCAATTCCAATTCCCACAGCTGTACAACCAGGCCTGCAAGGCTTTTTGAGGCTAAATTAAGCTAGGGACAGAAGTGCTTAAGCTCAGAACAAGCTTAGATTCCACTAGACAGATGGTAGGGCTATCCAAAGAACCAAAGAGCAAAGCTTAGACCCCGCAATTGAGCTCTGTGTGAGCTTGTGAGATGGGGTGCATTTACTGAGTGATATGATCACTTGGTGAATGGCCAGAAGCTTAAGTCACTCAATAAGCTCAAAACAAAGATACAAGCAAGTAATCAAAGTCTAAGATGAAAGCAAAAAACTTTATATCAACAATACTGACAATGAAAAAAATCAAAAGGGCATGCAATTCATAAACTCAACAACTGAGTTTGCTTGCAGAATGAACAGTGCCAAGGAAAAATAAATAAGCCACAATAAGCAAACCAACAAGCAATTTAAGAGCAAAAGAGATATACACCCAGCAAGTCCACCCAGGGTGCTATCCAAAACAACAATAATCTAACAAATTGATCCACAACTGAGCAAGTTGTGGTCTGAGAAAGAATAGGTGAGACTGGGTGCACAGGGGAGAATTCTTCCCCTGCGGGTAGGTTCTAGGTCAGATTTGAATGACTTAATGAAGTTCAAACTTGGTTCTTGTAATTGAATTTGATAAACAAGCTGGTAAGGTTTGTAAATCAACAAAAACTTTGTGTTTTCAACAAAAAATGAGACCTAGACACTCATTTGAAATCTGCTCAATTTTTCAGACTTAAAACTTTTGACTTTTCTTGTTTTTGGAAAACTTTGACCAATGTGAACTTTAAATGGCCAAATCTTACTGAGATGAATGTTAATGGTTGAATCAAGACTAGGACAACCTAACTAATCTACTTCTAATCTGAAATAAGTGATTTGCAATTCCAATTATCCAACAGTTAATAGTTGAGATGGATTGAAGGTAAATTTTGACTTTTACCTGGAAATTGACCAAGCATTTGATTTATTTGACTTACCTAAGACCTAAGTGTATTGTCTGAGCATTTTTTAGCAAACCACAACAACATACACTAAGTTAACTACCCTAATCCAAACACACCCTTAGCAACTGTTTTGAAAGTTTTACTCAGCAGATCAAAGTCCTAAACATATAACTGAAATACTAACTTATACTAGCGTAAATAAGCAGAAACAAACTTTGAAATAAATATTAAAACATATTAAGCTAAAAAAAATTGGAGAAGGCTTACAAACTGAGCCAAGCCACAGAACCACAAGAACTAGAACCAAGATGAATGGAACACAACCTATATGCCCTCCCTGGGCTCTAAACCATGTCCAATCCTTGCTACTCTTTTCTGAACCAGCAATCCATCACCTTCTTCTGCCTTGTATTTTTTTTCTTTTCTGATTATATTTTTTTTGTTTTTTTTTGTTTTCTTGTTTGACTACTGAGAGCTAATGTGAGGATTCAATAAATACAATCTAAGAACAAGTTTTAATTAAATCTGAAAATGCCAATAACAACTTGAATTTTAAGAACTGAAAAAGATTGCTTGCATTGATTACTGAGAAAAATTACATGTTACACTAATTGACTTGAAAATTACATAAGTTAAAAACTACTACTACACTACTTGGCTAACTCCATTCCAGGCTTACAATGGAATACTTATACTAAAAAATAAAAAGAGACTTGAACCAGGCTGTCTTTTCTTCCTTTTTCTCTTTTGTCTCTGCTTGTCTGGTATGCTTTTGTTGCTTTTGTTCCCTGGAAACACCACTCTAGTCACTGATTTGACTACATCTTCACTCAGCAGACCTATGATAGTTGGTGCTATATGGGATGAGGGGGGTAATTATGGTGTTGAGGGTTGACTTGTTGGGATGGTGTATGGGATAGGGTGGCTGGTTGGAGAGGTGGAGGGGAAGGTAGGGGACAAACTTGTTGGGATAGCAGTGTTGATTGGGGGATGTGTTTTAGGCGGGGAAGAAAAGGTGAGGGGTGAGGGTTGACTATCCCGTTTGACCCGGTTATATTTTTAATAAAAAGAGTTGGGTGGGCTTGGGTTATGTTGGGCTTTGGAAATGAGTGGGCTGGATTGAGTTTTGGAGTGGATTGGTTTACCAAAAATACAAAGGGTCCGTATGGTTTTGTAGTAATAACAACACAAGGACCAAATTGTAAATATGCTGAATTCGAGGGACTAAAATTGCCATTCATCCAAAGTTATTCCAGGGATCAAACATGTTACATTTCCATAAGATGAAGGTTACAAAAGTTATTTTTCATTTTAACATTCCCAGGGTCTGATTTCGTCAATTTCCCAAACTGCAGGGACCAAAAGTGTAATTTTCCAAAGTTTTTACCTAAAGACAATATTTGATAAATTTTGATTTCTAAATGCCTTAGGTTGACTTTTCTTTCAAAACACATGCTCAGGGACTAGTTTTGTAACTTTTTGAAAGTTGGGGGACTAAAACTGCCAATTGTGTAAACTTTGCTCATTTTTCATTGTTTTTGCCAATTGAGCACTCATCAATCCCCCACACTAAACTATTGCTAGTCTCTAGCAATATTTTTGGAAAACTTGATGGATTTTAAACTCTTTACCAAAAGCCATCACTTCTGGAGTAGCCAGGTGTAAGAACTGTGGCACACCTGATAACCGTGTGATTTTGAGCAAACCACCAGCTTTCAACGAATTTGATTTGTCTTTACCAAGAGCCGTTTGCTCCTGGACTAGCCAGCTCTTGATGGAATAGTCAACATCTTGGTGAGCTGATTACCAATTATGGTTTTTCCATGGCCTTTACCACAAGCCATAATCTTGCGGGCTAGCCAACTCATTAGCTTTTGAGGATAATGGGGAGTTGAGGAACCATACAATTTTGTGCAAATTGCAAGCCGTAAACGGATTTGAGTTATCTTTACCAAGAGCCGTTTGCTCCTGGATTAGCCAATCCCTTTTGTCGTTTAGACACGGCTGACTGATTACCACAAAAATTTTGAAATAAAGTGAAAAATTTTTGAAAATTTTGGGCCAAAATGGGGGTACTTGAAAGTATTTTGCGATAAAATTCGCTAGAATTTCCCCCCCACACTTAGAAATGAATATTGTCCTCAATATTCAAAGTCCCGGCTATTATGTCGAACCTAAGAACGTAAAAAGATAATATTCGAAGCTAACTGTGGAAATATTGTTTTGTATTTTTCACTTTATTTATCTGTACATACAATCATTTTTTTTTTGAACTTATATACATATATACATTTTCAAATTAGCGGGGGGTTGGTCATTCCCCCACACTAGGGTGGTAGAAAGTAGAAAGAAGTCAGAAATACGGGTGAAAAGCCATATATGTTGCTAATTTTTGTTTATCGAGTCGCTAGCTTGACTCGATCCCCGAATTTAATTGTCCTTGGGGAAAGTTTGGAGATCCGGGACAACCATGGATGGTATGTCCTCTCCAAAGTAGTGTTTCAGCCGATGTCCATTCACTTTGAAATTAGGACCGTCATTTTGTGATAATTCGACGGTGCCATAAGGATAAACTTTTGCGATAGTGAATGGACCAGTCCATCGGGTTTTGAGCTTTCCTGAGAAGATCTTGAGTCTAGAGTTGAAAAGAAGGACTCGATCACCAACGTTGAAAATGCGGTTTTTGATTTGGAGTCATGAATCTTCTTTGTCTTTTCTTTATAGAGTAAAGAGTTCTCGTAAGCTTGATCACGAAGTTCATTTAATTCATTCAGTTGAACTTTTCGATGATCACCCGCAGTTTTGAGGTCAAAATTTGCATGCTTGAGGGCCCAATAGGCTTTATGCTCAAGCTCGATCGGTAGATGGCACGCTTTCCAGTACACAAGCTTGTAAGGCATACACCCGATGGGTGTTTTGTAAGCCGTACGGAAAGCCCAAAGTGCATCATCGAATTTATCCGACCAAGATGCACGATTTTCACCAACGGTTCTTTCCAATATTCTCTTAATGCCACGATTGGAAACTTCTACTTGTCCACTTGTTTGAGGGTGGTACGCAGTAGAAAGACGGTGAGTTACACCATACTTTTGCATGACTTTATCAAATTTGTCATTGCAAAAATGCGTACCACGATCACTAATTATAGCACGTGGAGTTCCAAATCGAGCAAAAAGAGCTTTCAAAAATTTCACGACAACTCGGGCATCATTTGTGGGTAAAGCTTTCGCTTCAACCCATTTTGACAAATAGTCAACAGCCACGAGTATGTACTTATTTCCATGAGATGATGGAAATGGCCCCATAAAGTCAATGCCCCATACGTCAAATATTTCACAAACTTGGATTGCATTTTGTGGCATTTCATTCTTTTGTGAACTATTCCCGTGACGTTGACAAGCGTCACAGGATTTGACTAATTCCTGGGCATCCTTGTAAATCGTGGGCCAAAAGAAACCGGAATCAAACACCTTTTTGGCGGTGTAATTTGGATTGTGGTGGCCCCCCGTGGGACCAGCATGGCAAGCCTTAAGAATTTCAGAGGCTTCTTGGCCATAAACACACCGCCGGATGACTTGATCCGCACAGATTTTAAACAAGTAGGGGTCGTCCCAGAAATAATGTTTCACATCCTTGAAGAATTTATTCTTCTGTTGGGACGACATCCCTTTCACCACAAAATTACCCGCATGGTAGTTTGCGAAATTGGCAAACCATGGGGTAATAGAATCTCCATGAAAGGCAACCGCATTGAGTGTTTCGAGAGGGAAGGTTTCATTAATTTCCTTCTTTTCGAAGACATCTTGATGGGGGTTTTCCAATCGGGAGAGATGATCAGCAGCTAGGTTCTCAGCTCCTTTTTTATCACGAATTATGATATCAAATTCCTGTAGGAGGAGAACCCAACGAAGAAGTCTCAGCTTTGCATCTTGTTTTGCAAAAAGGTACTTCAAAGCCGAGTGATCCGTATACACTATGCTTTTGGTCAAGATCAAATATGACCGGAATTTTTCAAAGGCATACACCACAGCTAATAATTCTTTTTCAGTGGTGGTGTAATGACTTTGAGCCTCAGTCATTGTTTTGCTTGCATAGTGTATAGGCTGAAAGTGTTTAGACTTGCGTTGCCCCAAGACTGCCCCTATAGCATAATCGCTAGCATCACACATAAGTTCAAAGGGCAAGTCCCAATCGGGGGCAACAAGAATAGGTGCCTCAGTAAGCTTTTTCTTAAGAGTTTCAAAAGCTTCTACGCACTCAGGTGAGAAGATAAAAGGAGCATCCTTTTCGAGGAGATGGGTCATAGGCCGGGCGATCTTAGAAAAATCTTGAATAAACCTACGGTAAAAACCGACATGACCCAAAAAGCTCCTAATACCTTTGACGGTAGTGGGATGAGGTAATTTTTCAATGACATCAATTTTGGCTTTGTCAACCTCAATCCCATTCTTTGAAATTTTATGGCCGAGGACAATGCCCTCTTTGACCATAAAGTGACTCTTCTCCCAATTTAGACATAACTTTGTGTCTTCACAACGTTTGAGCATGTCGTCTAAATGGGAGAGGCATGATTGAAACGAATCCCCAATGACCGAAAAACTGTCCATGAAAACCTCCATAGTTTTCCCGATCATGTCGGAAAATATGGACATCATACATCTTTGAAACGTGCCCGGAGCATTACATAAGCCAAATGGCATACGTTTATACGCAAAAGTTCCATAGGGGCACGTGAACGTGGTCTTTTCTTGATCTTGCGGATCAATGGGAATCTGAAAGTAACCCGAGAAACCATCGAGGAAGCAATAGTACTCATTCCCCGCTAATCTCTCGAGCATCTGATCCATAAAGGGCAGAGGAAAATGATCCTTACGGGTGGCGTCATTTAACTTGCGATAATCAATACAGACACACCACCCCGTAACCAAACGAGTTGGAATCAACTCATTTTCCTCATTTGTGACAACAGTAATGCCACCCTTTTTTGGAACGCAGTGAATTGGGCTAACCCAAGGACTGTCCGAGATAGGGTAAATTAATCCGGCATCAAGAAGTTTTAAGACTTCTTGTTTGATCACCTCATGAATTTTTGGATTCACCCTTCTTTGTTGTTGGACTGCCGGTTTGAAGTCATCCTCCATTAAAATCTTGTGTGTACAAAATTCAGGGTCAATGCCCTTGATGTCGGAGAGACGCCAAGCAATTGCTTGCTTATGTGACTTCAAAACCTTTATTAGAGCAGCCTTTTCCTCAACACTTAAATTTTTAGCAATTATGACGGGTAATTTATCATCACCCTCTAGAAATGCATACTCAAGGTGAGGCGGCAAGTCCTTAAGTTCAACCACAGGCAAGTCATCAGTTATTTCAACATTTTTGACTTCCTCTTTATGAAGTATTTTTGGAGGAAGAGGGGGAGATGGATCTTCGTTTAACAATTTTTCTAGCAAAAGAATGTCCCCCTCAGGATCAAGATAGTCCTCATCAAATTTACCCGAAATTGAACTATCTTGGGCAAGAAAAGCCTCGACCTCTACCAAAAGGAAGTCACTTCCCTCAAAAGGAGTGAGGGAAGGGGAAGAGTCGGATATGATAGGCTCAGTAGATGAAGTGGGACTGCCACTCGGTAAGTAACCAAGAAGTTCTTGAGAGTACTCCTCAGACGCAACATCAATGACATCAATTCGGTTAACCGATTCAGCGTCATAATTAGAGGAGTACCTCAAAGTTTGATCGAGGTTAAACGTTACAGCTTCATTACCAACACGAAGAGTTATTTCCTCTTCGTGCACATCGATTAATGCACGACCCGTCCTTAAGAATCCTCTCCCAAGAATGAGAGGAACTCGCGGGCCAGCATCGAAATCGACAATCACAAAATCTGCCGGAAAGTGGAAGTTCCCCACCTTAACAAATACATCCTCGGCAATGCCGAGGGGACGAGATGTTGAGCGGTCTGCAAGCTCGAGAGTCATGCAGGTGGTGGTGTGTTCCGGAAGAGAGAGCTTTTTCCATATCGAATAAGGCATAAAGTTGATGCTTGCACCTAGATCGGCCAAGGCGAAGCACTCAACCATTCCGGGAAAAACACATGGAATAAGGAATTTTCCCGGATCTCCTAGCTTCTCGGGAAGCTGTTTCAAAAGAACTGCAGAGCAGTTTTCATTGAGTGGAGTTCGTGCCATTTCAAATAGTTTCTCTTTATTGTTCAACAGATTTTTGATTATCGATGCGAATTTAGGCATTAAAAGGAGAGCATCCGCGAAACTGAGATCAAAATGAATATCTCGGAAAATTTGAAAAAACTTTTCCATTTGATGATTGGCTTTTTCGCGGAGCTTCTGGTCTTGTAACCGAGATGGATATGGTAGTGAAGGTTTGGATTTAGGGTTCTCTTCAGGAGTCGTTGGTGGTTCAAAGACAACTCCTGGTTTTGGTGCGGTTTCTGGTACAACCTGAGGGTGGACGTATGCGGTACTTCGTGGGCTAGTAAATTGCACCTTGTCCTTTGTCACCTCATGCTCACTTTCTACTACCTTGGGAGGAGAAGAAGAGGTAGTAGGAGCTTTGGGTCCATCATAGGAAACACCACTTCTCATTGTGATCGCTTTAACATCGCCCCTCGGATTAGCGATCGTGTTGCTAGGTAAAGTAATACCTGAGCCCTAGGGTCGATCATTTAAAGACTTCTTAAGGTCTGCGATCTGAGTCATCATTACCCTATTCATTTCCTCCTGAGATTTCATGAATTGTTTCAACAACTCATCAGATGATGGGCCAGTTGGAACAATTGCTTGATTATGGTTAGGAGGAGCTTGGTTGGGGTAGTTCTGAGTAGCTGGAGTGATGGCTTGATTTTGATTGGGAAAATTGTGAGCCCGGTTATTTTGATGGGAACCGTGGTTTTGAAAATTTCCCTGATGTTGGTTGCCATGTCCATGAGAATTGTTTCCATGATGATAGTTGTTTTGACCTTGGTTTCGATTGTAGTTTCCATGATTTTGGAAACCTTGGTTTTGATTATGATGGAAACCTTGGTTATGGTTTTGATTGACATTTCCTTGGTTTTGGTAACCTTGGTTTGTTCGATTCTGATTTTGGTTCTGGTTACGGTTTGGGACATTGGGTTTTTGATTGAATCCGGGAGGTCCAAGGAAATTGTTAGAACGATAGCTAAGAAGATTGCGGTCCCCTTGCGGTTGGTAGTTATTACCTCCCGAATTATAGGAACCTTGAGCAGCATATACGTCCTCATGAGGGTAGCCACTAGTGGCTGGACACTCGGAATATGCATGTGGACCTCCACAAGTTTCACAACTTTGATTAACGGCTTTGGCTTGTTGATTTTGGACTTGTTGATTTTGGATACTTTGGTTCATCCTCAACCATAGCCGTAGCGAAATCATCCATCTTTTTAGTGAGGATCGCTATTTCAGAAGATGCTGGAGTGACAAACTTACATGACTCTTCCCTCTCAGCTGAGGAATCCCAAAAATTATGGTGGGCAGTCATGTTCTCAATGAGATCATAGCACTCTTCGGGGCGCCTTTTCATAAAGGTCCCACCAGCAGCAGCATTGAGAATATCACGGTGTCTCAAGGTCAACCCATTATAGAAAGTATCTATTTAGGTAACGAGTAACATGTTATGGTTAGGACACCGATCAATTGAGAGCTTATAGCATTCCCAAGCCTCAAATAGAGACTCATCGGGATGCTGACGAAAGTTACTAATGTCATTTCGTAACTTGGTAACCATGGATGGTGGAAAGTATTTGGCTAAAAATTTTGTCACCATTTCTTTGAAAGTGTGAATCGAATTCTTAGGAAGTCGATCAAACCATGCAGTGGCATGATGGGTTAGAGAATAGGGGAAAAGAGATAGACGAAGGGCATCATCGGAGACACCATTCTGCTTCATGGTTTGGGTGACGGTAAGAAATTTATCAAGATGCTTATTTGCATCGTCACCAGGTAAACCATGAAATTGGCACGAATTCTGGACTTGTTGTATCATGTGATGCTTAAGTCCAAAATCAGTGGCAGCAATGTTAAGAGGGGCAATGGGCCCGCCTCTTCCGAGCATTGTGGGTTGACAGAACTCCTCCATCGTTCGGAGATCAGGAGCTGCATCATCTATGATGGGTGGGTCATGTGGATTACCGTCCATTTTCGGAACTGGATCCTCAACAATAGGACGTAACTCAGTTACGTTTTTCAGTTGACGATTTCGTTTCGATTGTGAACGAGTGCGCATGCACTAGGGATAAAAACTTTTTGGACAATATTTTTGTTATCGTTTCGTTTACCAAAATCGTATCTCTTTAAGAATCACCTTAAAAGAAACGCGATATAGAAAACGTAACGATATGTTTTGTTTGTTTTTGATTTTTTTTTTTTGATGTTGTTAACACTTTAGGAAAAGTGTTAATGACGTTTTTGTTTTATGATTTAAATTTACAAAAAGGTGGTGGGTTTATACAGTGACGAATGAAAAATCACTAATCTCAAAGAAACGTTTTAAACACGCAGCTACCTCCCCGGCAGCGGCGCCAAGTTTTTGATTGGTTCCAAACGGTCAACTAAGTTTCCCAGGTGATGGTCAACCTAGTCAAACGTCTAAAACCAACTAACCAAGGAGTAGAGGGTATTCCCGGGTCGTTATGTCCCAGCGAGGTAAGCAATTGTATTCAAAAACGTTTAAAGTGATCGGGTGATTTAACAGAAGGATCAGAAATTTGATTTTAGTGATTAAACTACGAGATTATGATGGAAAATGACTTAGAAACACTTTATTAACAATTACTGATGATCAGATTACCTAAAAACGTAATTTATCCTAAAAACGCGCGTTTTAGTTTAAAATAAACGCGAACGCGCAAATAAAAAAGTGAAACGGGAGTAAATAAAGTCCTACGAACGTGAAATTTATATTTTTACAATCCTAATGACTTAAGAAAATTTTTAGAAAAAGAAAAATAATTTTTACACTATTTAATTAATTACTATTAATTAATTACTAATTATTAATTACTTTTTAATTAACTAAAATATCCTAAATTACAATTAATTATGAAAATTAACTAGAAAAATGAAAATAAAATTTAGAAAAATCTAAAATAATATAAAACTAATTTTGAAACAGAAAAACTATTTTTCCTACTTTTTAATTAATTACTAATAATTAAAAACTAATTATTTAATTGATTTAAATTAGACTAAATTATAAAAAATACTAAATGATTACAGAAAAATCTGAAAAAATTCCTAAAAATCTATTATGATATCAGAAGCTTAAGAAAAAATTAACAATAGCTTTTGCTTATAAATAAGCAGAAAATAAGCCAAAGTGGCTTAAATAGAAGCTATCACTTTTTATCTTTTTCAAACTTTTCTTTTACCAAACTGTTTAACAACTAATAATAGGTAACTTTTGTGAAGGTTAACTTGGTGGAACTTAAAAGTAAGCTATTTGAAAGCTTAAGTGCTTAACAGCCAATGCTTATGGCTTATAATAGATGTTTTTAAGCCAAAATAAGCTCCCAATAAGCTGTTAAGCAGGAACCAAAGGGAGATAATAATACAGGCAAATGAGATGAAAAGGAAATAAGCTATAACACAGGAAAAACCTACTGAATAAGCCAAATGTGGGAATAAGCAATTCCAATTCCCACAGCTGTACAACCAGGCCTGCAAGGCTTTTTGAGGCTAAATTAAGCTAGGGACAGAAGTGCTTAAGCTCAGAACAAGCTTAGATTCCACTAGACAGATGGTAGGGCTATCCAAAGAACCAAAGAGCAAAGCTTAGATCCCACAATTGAGCTCTGTGTGAGCTTGTGAGATGGGGTGCATTTACTGAGTGATATGATCACTTGGTGAATGGCCAGAAGCTTAAGTCACTCAATAATCTCCAAAACAAAGATACAAGCAAGTAATCAAAGTCTAAGATGAAAGCAAACAACTTTATATCAACAATACTGACAATGAAAAAAATCAAAAGGGCATGCAATTCATAAACTCAACAACTGAGTTTGCTTGCAGAATGAACAATGCCAAGGAAAAATAAATAAGCCACAATAAGCAAACCAACAAGCAATTTAAGAGCAAAAGAGATATACACCCAGCAAGTCCACCCAGGGTGCTATCCAAAACAACAATAATCTAACAAATTGATCCACAACTGAGCAAGTTGTGGTCCGAGAAAGAATAGGTGAGACTGGGTGCACAGGGGAGAATTCTTCCCCTGCAGGTAGGTTTTAGGTCAGATTTGAATGACTTAATGAAGTTCAAACTTGGTTCTTGTAATTGAATTTGATAAACAAGCTGGTAAGGTTTGTAAATCAACAAAAACTTTGTGTTTTCAACAAAAAATGAGACCTAGACACTCATTTGAAATCTGCTCAATTTTTCAGACTTGAAACTTTTGACTTTTCTTGTTTTTGGAAAACTTTGACCAATGTGAACTTTAAATGCCCAAATCTTACTGAGATGAATGTTAATGGTTGAATCAAGACTAGGACAACCTAACTAATCTACTTCTAATCTGAAATAAGTGATTTGCAATTCCAATTATCCAACAGTTAATAGTTGAGATGGATTGAAGGTAAATTTTGACTTTTACCTGGAAATTGACCAAGCATTTGATTTATTTGACTTACCTAAGACCTAAGTGTATTGTCTGAGCATTTGTTAGCAAACCACAACAACATACACTAAGTTAACTACCCTAATCCAAACACACCCTTAGCAACTGTTTTGATAGTTTTACTCAGCAGATCAAAGTCCTAAACATATAACTGAAATACTAACTTATACTAGTGTAAATAAGCAGAAACAAACTTTGAAATAAATATTAAAACTATTAAAACATATTAAGCTAAAAAAATTGGAGAAGGCTTACAAACTGAGCCAAGCCACAGAACCACAAGAACTAGAACCAAGATAAATGGAACACAACCTATATGCCCCCCTGGGCTCTAAACCATGTCCAATCCTTGCTACTCTTTTCTGAACCAGCAATCCATCACCTTCTTCTGCCTTGTATTTTTTTTCTTTTCTGATTATATTTTTTTTTGTTTTTGTTTTGTTTTCTTGTTTGACTACTGAGAGCTAATGTGAGGATTCAATAAACACAATCTAAGAACAAGTTTTAATTAAATCTGAAAATGACAATAACAACTTGAATTTTAAGAACTGAAAAAGATTGCTTGCATTGATTACTGAGAAAAATTACATGTTACACTAATTTACTTGAAAATTACATAAGTTAAAAACTACTACTACACTACTTGGCTAACTCCATTCCAGGCTTACAATGGAATACTTATACTAAAAAATAAAAAGAGACTTGAACCAGGCTGTCTTTTCTTCCTTTTTCTCTTTTGTCTCTGCTTGTCTGGTATGCTTTTGTTGCTTTTGTTCCCTGGAAACACCACTCTAGTCACTGATTTGACTACATCTTCACTCAGCAAACCTATGATAGTTGGTGCTATATGGGATGAGGGGGGTAATTATGGTGTTGAGGGTTGACTTGTTGGGATGGTGTATGGGATAGGGTGGCTGGTTGGAGAAGAGGAGGGGAAGGTAGGGGACAAACTTGTTGGGATAGCAGTGTTGATTGGGGGCTATGTTTTAGGCGGGGAAGAAAAGGTGAGGGGTGAGGGTTGACTATCCCGTTTGACCCGGTTATATTTTTAATAAAAAGAGTTGGGTGGGCTTGGGTTATGTTGGGCTTTAGAAATGAGTGGGCTTGATTGAGTTTTGGAGTGGATTGGTTTACCAAAAATACCAAGGGTCCGTATGGTTTTGTAGTAATAACAACACAAGGACCAAATTGTAAATATGCTGAATTCGAGGGACTAAAATTTCCATTCATCCAAAGTTATTCCAGGGATCAAACATGTTACATTTCCATAAGATGAAGGTTACAAAAGTTATTTTTCATTTTAACATTCCCAGGGACTGATTTTGTCAATTTCCCAAACTGCAGGGACCAAAAGTGTAATTTTCCAAAGTTTTTACCTAAAGACAATATTTGATAAATTTTGATTTCTAAATGCCTTAGGTTGACTTTTCTTTCAAAACACATGCTCAGGGACTAGTTTTGTAACTTTTTGAAAGTTGGGGGACTAAAACTGCCAATTGTGTAAACTTTGCTCGTTTTTCATTGTTTTTGCTCATTTTGCATCTGAAACGTATAAAATACAATCCCTGGGATATTTTTAGTATTTTGATGCATTTCTGAGCGTTTTTGGATGTTTTGACAGTTTAAATACGATAAAAATGATGAGTGTTTGAGCACCCATCAGTAATTTAGTCCTTTTTATACCTACGTTTAGTTAAAAACAGTTATTATACTTTGCAATCAGCTTATTGACTCTAGCTTATCTAAACAACTTGTTGGATCGATGTATACTCTGATCAAACTAACTATGTAGCTTGTAAAGGTTTAATAATCTTGAATAACTCCAAAACTACTAATAATGAAACATTGATATAACTCTGTTAAGTATGCAGAATATACTTCAACAAAGCTAAGAAGAATAACAAAACTTCAATGATTATATTAAAACCAAACTTTGAACCTGCTTATTATACAAATTTACTAATAACCCTAATCGCTAAATAACTCTCTAATATCGTATGTATGCATATCTCTAATACCACCATAGGGGTCCTTTTATAGGCATAAGGAAAACCCTAGTCGGTTTACAATTCTTGTACGACAAGTAAACTACTTCTAGAATATTCTAATCTAATAATCATAACTTTACATAACAATCCTTTAAAGATTTGCATATTAGTCCTTTAACAATAGCAGTACTTTGACTTTCTTCATACGAGCAGTACTTTGACCTTTATCCACAAGCAGTACTTTGATATTTAGCAGTACTTTGACTTTATATCCCAACGATCCTCCCCTAACTTTAATTCTACTTGCTTGATTTCAAGTTTCTTTGTGATTCTTTAACTGCAACATCTTTGTCTTCAAGGAAAGATTGTATCTTTAACTTCTGTCTATCTTATGCTCAATGTGTGTATTGTCATCATCAAAGTACTCTTTATCAGCAACATATGATATCTTTACAGCAACTAATTTCAGCTACTTTGCAACATATGATAAAGTGTACATCAGATCATAAAGTTTCATACTATTCTCATCACTTCCAGGTGTGTTAACTCCTATGAGAGGTGAATCATTGAAAATTAATGGATTAGATGTCTCTTTACCAAAGCCATTAACTCTGGAGTAGCCAATGTTTAGGTTAAAAACCATGATACATTGATAACCATATGATTTTTAGCAAATCATCAACTATCAACGGATTTGTTAAGTCTTTACCAATAGCCGTTTGCTTTTGGACTAGTTAGTTCTTTTAGTACAATCACTACCATGGTGAACTAATCCCTATACAAATGGATTTTCCACAGCCTTTACCACAAGCCATTTTCTTGTGGGCTAGCCAACTCGTCACTTATTAAAGATATGGTGAGTTGAAAACCATACAATTTTTAGTAAATTTTCAACTAAAAACGGATTTGATAATCACATCAGAGTCGTACCCTCATGATGAATCAAACTCTTTCTTGTTTATTGAACATGGTGAGATGATTACCATTTGTTGTGTAGTACAAGTACTAACACCATGTGTTACTCTTAAAACAATTTGTTGCTATCATCTTATGCTTCAAAAAGTTTTTGCCTTTTTATTTTTAATTTTAATCAAAAGACTTTACTGGTTTAATGCTGCAAGCAGTACTTTGATAAAGTACACTTTGTCTAGCAGTACTTTGAATAAAGTACTTAATCTTCAAAAAGATTTATATAACAAAAACCATACCAGTAATCATGCATCATCATCTTTTGAAGTTGTCCATTTGATAAACAATTCAATAACCATCAGTGCTATTTCATTCTCATGTTCAACTTCCATACCATGATCTAGCATTCTCCTCATAAGATCTCTTCTAAGAGGATATCTCTTTTCTGCTAGCATATGAATCATGGTACCATCTTCTAACTCAAGTAAATGCACTCCTGATGATTCAAAAAATCTCCATTTTGTGATTTCCCAATTTTCTTGAGTATTCCAGAGAGCATCATTACTTGTTTCCTTTGTTTCCCAGATGGTTGTAAGATAGCCTAGTAAGACTAATCCCACTCCTGTTGGAAAAATATTCTCAAAATAAACTTGCACTTGTTGATACAGATGATATAAATCTTCTCTGTCTATCATGTGCAGTATGTCCCACAACAGGTTGAATACTCTAAAGCTTCCATCTTCTCTATGAAAGATAAGATAGTCTCCTTCTGATGATTCTACAACAGAGAATATAGAAATCATAGACTTTGTCTCAACAACTTCTGACTTCTTTGGATTCTCAAAATCAACAACTCTTAAATAATTTCTCAGCTCATCAACTGTATCTGTTCTCAACTCAACCAATTCATCATTAGTTGTCCTTTTTCTCTTTAAGCTTCTTTTGGCAGCTCTATCTATTCTTGCATCCACAATCAGCTTTTCCTTTTCAAATTCATAAGGAATAATACTATCAACATTCCTTTGAATAGCTTCTCTAACAGCATCATATAAGCTTTTCATCTTTGGATATCTTAACTTCTGTAAGCCTTTATATCCTTGACCCTTTAGAAAACTCATCATGGAATTTCTTTGTTGTGCAATGGTCTGTGGCCTTCTTGGTTGAACAATTGGCTCTATTGGTTCAACATTCCATTCAGCCTACAACTTTCTGGCAACTTCTTCATTTTTAGCTTCCTCAATTGCTTTTAGCTCTGCTAAAGTGTACTTCTTCTTCTTTTTCTTGGATTCTATCATGATTCCTTTTCCTTTATCTTTTGGATCCAACTTTTCAGTAGATTGAGAAGAAGATTGTAGAACTTGAGATTGTTCAACTCTAGGAATACTAATACCTCTTGGTCTTGACATGTTGAGGATAATATTAGCAATGGTCTCATCATCACTACCACTATGTTCTTATTGCTGATTAGGATTTGAAGGACCAACATCTTCATCGAAATTCAGAGTTCTTGGTGTAATAAGATTTTGCCTAGCAGTACCTTGAACACCAGTACCTTGAACACCAGTACTTTGAACACCAGTACTTTGAACACCAGTACTTTGAACACCAATACTTTGAGCATCAGTACCTTCCAAAGCTATTTCTTCTTTATCTCCACTCTTAACATCAACAACAACATTCTTCTGTTCAAAATTAACTTGCTCACCTTCATCACTTTTTCTTTCAGCAGTATCTTGATGAGCAATGTCTTCAAAGAGTGGTGTATCCTCATAATGCATTGTATGACCTTCTTCATTTTGATCTTTATGAGATTCAGCATCTTCATTCAGATTCTCATTATCCAAATTCCTCCCTAATGTGAATGAAGATTTCTTCTTGAGCTTCTTTATCTTAAACTTAGAGATCTTCTTAGTGTGATGACCACTCTTTTTCTGTTGCTTCACCCATAACCTGTGATGTTTAACTAGTGGCCAAACAGATCTATGCATTCTCTTGAATTTAGCTTTCAACTTCAATAGCTGTGCAACTAGATCAGCATTCTCTTTCTTCAGTCTTAGCAATTCCCTTGTCAAGGCATAATTATCCATTTCTCCCTCATCTCCTCCAGATGTTTGAGACCCATCTGTGGAAGTATAATCATTGGGAGATGGTGGTGGATTCACACCATGATCTGAATCATCATGTGCAGTACCTTGCAAAGAAGCAGTACATTCTCTTGAAGCAGTATGTTGAGAAGATTCATGAGCTGGTGATGGAATATGGTTTGAACCGGAATGCTCAGTATCACTAGGTGAATCAGCTTCATCTCTAACAGCTTGTGCTACTTCCAAGATATGAGCAGTTAAAGGTGTATTGCGCCCAGAAAACTTGACACTCTTTTTAGCCATGAATGTAAACACCTTTGAAGGAAGTAAGACAACAGGTAAAAAGCTTGGAGGTTTAGGAAGATCCTCAAGCTGTTTGTTCAAAAACAACTGAACAAATCTAGGGTACATAAAAAATGGTGAACCATTATTGATATGAGACAGCATACCATCAAAAATCATATGTGAGAAATTAAAAGGTTGATTGGTAGCTAATCCTACTAATGCAGAGGCTATGCTTTGACCAAACTGATCCCAGGCTGTACTCTTAGGACTCAAGCAATGAAGTAAAACATGAATAAGATACTTCCAATGAGGACTAAATAAAGGCTTTTGAAAAAGTAATTTTAGTGAGATTACCTTCATATCCTATATCTCTGAGTGTACCCCATAATATTTGTCTATCAAAGCAAACAGTACCTTCTTCATCATGAAACAATAAATCTTCCCTTATTGTAGCCTCAGTGATTTGAATTGGCCTTCCAGCAACCATAACTTGAATAAAAGATTCATCATCTTGAACATGAGATTCAGCAGTAGCCCAAAATTCTTGAATCCATGGTCCAATAATATCAGGACTGACCAGAAGAGTATAATTAATTGACGACCCAGTTAGGAAATCGATAATAGCATGAAAATCTACATTCAACGCCATCTTGTCCAAATTGGCGATCATATTATGCTTACTACAGGTTGGACGAGTAACCATTGATTGTTTGTGGAAGAATATGTTCGTCGGCGGTGGATTTGTTGAAGATTGAATGAATAAAAGGGAATAAAGATGAAAGTAAAATGAATGGAAGAGATGAACTCATAAATATATGGGTAAGATTTAAAAAATCACGGCCCAATTAATGATTTTACCATTATTTTTGGCATTTATCCCCTCCATAGCAAGTTTGTTACTTTTTATCCCTTATTTTTTACTGTTGAACAGTATCCGACAAAAGAGCAGAACTTTCCATCTAGTAGTAAGAAGTACTTTCATTGAGTACAGAGCAGTACTTTCCACAAACAGATACATCAAAGTATATCTTTAAAAGAATAACTGTGTTGCCTCCCCTCAAACAAAGCATATACTTTCAAAAAGCCTTTAAGAAAGTATTCTAAACATAACTAAATCCTCCCCTAAAATGTAGCTTAATAGTTAATCATACCAATAATTACCACTAAATGGTTGAATCTTGAAAATTAAATCCTTTTGTGAGTAAATCAGCTACATTATCATCTGTGTGGACTTTAATCACATTAATAAGCCTGTGCTCATAGCAATCACGAATAAAGTGATGTCTAATCTCTTTCCATCTGGTAAATCACATAATACCCAAATCTCTTGAAGTTTGAATTGTAAAAGTTCTTCTTGCATGGCTTCAACCCAACTCTCCTCAGCTAATGCTTGTGATACCTTCTTAAGTTCTACTTGAGATAGAAAGAAAGCAAATAGGCACATTTGTTGATCCTTATGATTCACCCTATTTTGTTTATAAACAAAGCTAAGTAAAGCAATATGTTGCTTTGAAATACCTTTAGCTTTTGCTCTTGTGATCACTCCTGAAGTGGAAGGTCCAAGAATTTGACTAACAGGATGATCTTTATGAACTCTTAATGTAGGAGTTGGTGGAACTTCAAGATCATGTTCCAAATTTGTGGTCAGGATCTTCATGGGAATTTGAGAAAATGCCTTCATCATGAACTTCATCATCAATGTCTTCTAACTCATGCATGTTTGGATCATTTAAATCATCAAGATTAGAATCATCAGTATTAATCAAATCTAATGTACTGAAGACATTAGAAGTACATTCAATTGGTTCAGCAGTACTTTGATTCAAAGTACTGTGAGAGTAATCTGTGAATTTAGCCTTTTTCTTTTCTGCTTCATAAGCTCTCCTTTGATCGTCTTCATAGGATTTTGCAACGGTTTCTTGAAAAAGCATCCTATTAAGTTCATCTTGAATAGCTTGGTCTTCATCAGATAATATGGAATCTGGTTGAACAATACTTTTCTCCTTTTCAATAGTTATGAGGTCTTCATCAGGAACATCTTCAGGTCTAACATTGATTCCATGAACAATGTGCTGTGAATCTTCTTCTTTGTGAACAACTTGATTTTCTTCTCTGACAAGAACATAGTTCATAGAAGGAGTCAAGATATCAAGATCAAACATCCAATCAGGACCTTTACCTTTTTTACTCTCTTGATCTTCAAGAAAATCAGCATGAAGACATTCTTGAACCTTTTTGGTAGCCTTGTTGTACACTCTAAATCCTTTGCTATTGGTACAGTAACCCAATAAGTATCCTTCATCTGACTTGCCATCAAATTTTCCCACAGAATCAATAGAGAGGACAGCCATAAGGTTTCATAAAACAAATGTTTGGTTTCTTTCCCATAAGCTACTCATAAGGTGTCTTCATCTGAGGTTTATTGACTGATACTCTATTTAACACATAGCAAGCAGCACATACAGCTTCAGCCCAAAATTGAATAGGTAATAAAGAATCGGCAAGCATTGTTCTTGCTACTTCTATCAATGTTATATTCTTCCTTTCTGCAACACCATTCTGCTGTGGAGTTCTAGCAATGCTAAACTCCTTCTTAATTCCTTTCTTGGCGCAGAATTCATCCATAAGCTTGTTTTTGAATTCAGTCCCATTATCACATCTAATGGATCTTACTTTGAGTCTCAATTGATTTTCAAGGGCTATTATAAGATCATGAATAGCGTCAAAAGTTTCATCTTTAAATCCCAAGAAAAAGACCCAACTAAATCTGCTACAATCATTTGTTATAACTAAGCAGTATTTCTTCTTGTTTAAGCTTTCAACAGAAACATGTCCAAATAGATCCATGTGCAACAACTCCAAAGGCTCTCTAATATTTCTTTCTTCAATCTTTTTGCATGAAGCTTTGTGTTGTTTACCCTTCTTGCAGGCCAAACATGAATGATCATTCTTGTATGTTTTAGAAGGTAAACCTCTAACTAAATTGCCTTTGACCAACTTGTTGATATTCTTGAAATTCACATGTCCTAATCTTCTATGCCATAGATGTGCTTCTTCCATTGTTTTCCTTGCCACTAAACAAGTTGCTTTTTCAGTAGAGTTGATATTCTTCAAATCTAAGCTGTACACATCATTGGTTCTTGGCACACTCAGGGTTACCAAGTGATCATCAACAAACATGGACTTAGGAGAGAGAATAAGACATTCTGTGTCAAGGAATAAAACAGAATGTTTCTTGTCATAGATCTGAGATACTAACAAAAGATTGAATTTAAGCTCGTTCACATAACGAACATTCTCAAAATTAATGCATCCAGTCTTGATGGTTCCTTTTCCAGTAATTCTTCCTCCAGTAGGATCATTCCCAAAAGCAACTCTTCCTCCAAAATATGCCTTAAAGTCTGACAGAATATCCTTGTCTCCTGTCATGCTGCCAGAGCAACCACTATCAATAATAATATGATCATTAAGCTCCTCTTATGGGTTGCCCTGCATAAAAGATGAAAAGGTTAGTTTCTTTTAGGAACCCAAGCCATCACTGACTTGTGTTCCCCTTGTGAAGTGACATACTTAAATTCTTTGAGTATGTAATCTCCACTGTTTTTGAAATCATGATCAAGAATTATTTTCTTTGATTCCAAAACCTGTGTTGGATTTTCAACAACACTTTCTTTTTCATCCTTACTTGCTGAAAAGTACTGTTTGTCCCCTATCAGTACTTTCTTTCTTAACCCAGTTAGATTTAACACTGTGTGTTGAGTTCTTTAATCTAGGTACTCTACTTGAGGTGTAAGGCCTTCTAGATTGATAGTAATTGAACCTTGTAGAACCGTAGAGGGGGGGGGGGGGCGGGGTGAATACGGTTTCTTTGGCTTTTTAGATGTTTAAGAACTTTAAGCCAAAGAGAACACCAAGTGGTTGTATAATAAATCAACAACGACTATCACAACCAAAGTATATAAAGCAAGTAAAAGACACCACGATATATACTGGTTCGGGATGGGGGTTTATACCATCCGTACGTCCAGTTGCGAATCCGCGACTCCGATACTATTCACTAGTATAATCCTTTAGGTGGACTACAAACCGTTACAATTCACTCCACCAATATTGATGCTCACAAAGAAGGAGTTACTCCCACGGTATTCCGCCCTCGGAAACCACCCAAAAGAATCTCGCGATTCGACTTCACCTAAGGATCACAAAGATCACTACTAAGACTTCCACCCGGAAGTATCAAACCCCAACTAGATTCCCGATGATCTAGGCTTGGTCACCAAGACACAAGACTTCCCTTACAAACAATTAAATGTAAGAATGTTTGTTCAATCAAGTCCTAACCTAACCTAGAGACTCGATTGTAAAAGAAAGGGTATAAGAAATAAGACCCTCGACACAATCACAAGAGTGGATTAGGTTCTTGTGATTCTTCCCTTGCAAAGATATGTGTTCTTTCAAAGATTTTAGTATGAAAATCAAGAACACAAGATTAGAGATAGAGAGATAGAGAGATTTGAGAGTGTTTAGAGAGAAAGAATAATGGCAAGGGGTGAGGAATACAATAGGCAAGGGTGGTATTTATAGGCCAAGAACCCAAACTTGGGAAAATTTACCGAGGCCGGCGCGTCACCCGCTCGTTAGCGCGTGGGCAGCGCGCCAGGCGTCTGTAACTTTTCCCAAGTGTTGGGTGTTTGGATCTTACAAATACCTATCCTTGCTAAACCCCCAATTGTACTTCACAATAAACCTTAACATTAATCAATCTAAGGTTTACCAACTCAAATAGCCAATTTGGAAAATGTTTTGTGAACTGTTTAAAGAGAAACCAAATTACCAAGGGTATAAAGTGTAGATAGGGTAATTTGGAAAGGGTAGAAGTGTATCTCCTCACATGGCATAGAAAAGAGAGAAAGAATATGCCAAGAAATATTCCAATGCTTGGGGGGAAGAATGAGATGGAGGGTTGAGATGAAATGGTTTGAATTGGATGGTGGAGATCAAAGGGAGCCTCCCTTGGTTTTCAAACAATTTGGCATGTGTGGAATGTGAATGGTTGAGATGAATTCATTTGAAATGGTTGGATAGGATCAAAGATGCCTAGGTTAGGGTTGAGAAGGATATTCTAAGGAATATGCTTTGCTTGAGGGGAAAAGGAGAAATCCATGGTTGAGATGGTTTTGGTTTGAATTCAATGGTTGAGATCAAGCACATGTGGTGGCATAGATAGGAGAGATTGGATGGATGGTTGAGATGAGTTTAGTTTGAATTCAATGGTTGAGATCAAGCCCATGTGATGATATAGAGATGAGGGGTTGGATGGATGGTTGTGATGTGTTGTAATTTGAAATCAATGGCTTAGATGAGAGGAGCCATATTAGGGTTTCAAACAATTCCCCATGTGTCAAAAATGAAGGGATGAGATGTGTTGTAAGGAAATGGATGGTTAAGATGTAGTGTATAAGGGAATATGTAAGTGTGTAAGAGATTGTGTAAGAGAATATATGATTTGGATATGATTGGTTTTGTCTTTTGTATAAATGGGATTAAGAGAGGATTAAAACATAATCTTATTGTCATTAAGAAGAAAAGGTTTAGACAATAAAGATTGTAAGTTGAGAAAATCATAGGTTACTTATAAGTTCAAGTAACACAACGTCGAGAATCCATAGTTCCATATCTCGTGACTTTCCACGACTCGACGTTCTCAACTAATACCTTGGTTCAAACAAGTTAAGTGCTTTGCCTTGATGTAAAGCATAACCCAAGTGGGAAAAGATGCGTTTACGCAAAGTGACCTTTGACTTGGTTTGACCAATAAGGGAGTAAACCCGTTACGTAATTAGAGAAGATGTAAGCACGGGACATGAGCATATGGATGCTTTAACACGATGTTACGTGAAATATATAAACTCCCTAAGTTTAGAAAAGCCTTGGCTAGAGGCGATAGTTAGAAAATATGAGTTGGCGTTTTCCCGTAAATGGGTGTTCTAAAAGTGGAATCTCTCAAGTCTCAAAACTCGTTTCGAGTGTTCTCAATTAAGCACATAACATATTCATACCTGAATTGAAAGTTCCACATTTATCGGGTAAGGGGAAAGCCGACTTTCAAACTTCGCCCGGAACCATACAGACTCCTTGCGCGTCACCCATGCATTGACGCGCGGGCAGCGCGCCAGGAGCAGACATTGGCTCCGGCGATTTTGAGCTAACGTTTGTTATTTTATGTGTTTCAATGGTTTATTTGTCATCCTTAAAACATAAAGAGATCTTGATCATGTTGCCTCAATAAACCTCCTTGGTCTTACATTCGAAAAAGTGCTAGTAGTACCTTGATTGGGTGAATTCTTAGTAGTACTTTGAGAGGGTACTGCTTGAGAGACTTTTGACTTACCAGTACTTTGAAAAATATCTCTTGAGGGTACTGGTGGTTTTGAAAAAGGTCTTTTCTGGTGAGGGTACCTATAGTCTTTTGAGAAATTACTATGGTTAACCCTATTTGAGTGATTCCAAACTGGTTTATTCTCCCCTGACTTATGGTTGGTAGATGTGGTGTTTGGGAATTGACTTAAATATTCTTAGTGAAAGTCACAGTCCTTAATTAAATGATCAGGACTATAGCATACAAAACATAACTTTGATCCATGTTCCTAAATCCTCTTCCAAAACTCTCTTGACCTTTTGGTTAATGATTAAAAGGTTTTCTAAAGTTAGCAGTATTTTGAAAAGTTTTTCTTGAAGGTACTGCTGAATGTCTAGCAGTACTTTGAGAAGATTTTGGAAGTACTGCTTGTTTTGAAAATACTTTAGGAAACTTTTTATCATTGCTAACACACCCTGCACCCTTAACATTACTCCTTTTGTTATCATCCTTAGGTTTCTCAACTAATTCTTTTAAGGATTCAGAACTAGATGGACTTGAATTAGATTGACCAGTAACCTTTTTCCTAAATTCTAAATTGTCTACTCCAAAACAAGAAACATCTGTCCTAGGTGGTTGAAGGCTACCAGTGGGTGGAGGAACTTCATTATATCCCTTGTCTTTCTTAAATTCAGGAGGTGTTTGACTAATTGGTTCCTCTTTACTAGATGTGTTTTCTTCTAAGCTAGTGAGTTCTTCATCACTAGTTGAGATCTCCTCTAAACTATTATACTCAACATTATAACCTAGGCCAGTTTTAATGTTTGTTGTTCTTTGTTTCTCAACAAAACTAACATGTGAAAGACCAGATTCTTTCCAACTAGCCAGTTTTGCTAACAAATCATCCCTTTCTTTGGTGATCTTTTCAAGTTCAGAAACCTTACATCCTAACTTCCATTCACTCAATTTTAATTGATAGTCTTATTGCTCATATTTTTCTGCCCAAGCCATTTCATTATTTTCATGAGTGATTATTTTGGCTTCCGTTGACTCTAAAGTCAATTGATAGCCAGCTACCTCAGACCTAGCCTTTCTACAATTATCTCTTTCAGTCTCATATTCTTTAAGCAATTTTTGATAAAAATTACTACATTTAGAGCATACCTCAGAGATAGTGGATGAACTTGGTGAAGTAGCTACCATAGCGCACAGAACAGGTTCTTCTTCACATTTCATGCTCCAATTAAAGCTTCCAAGGCCATCTCTTGATTCTAAAGCAGCAAATCCTGGTTCCTCATCAAAAGTTGTGCTCCAATCAAATTCTTCCAAAGCAACCATAGAGTAGGTTACTGGTTCATCATCAAATTCATTACTCCAGTCAACCTCTGATAGATTTTCTTGAGCCACCAAAGCTTGTGATTTTGGTTCAGTAATAGGAACTTCCTTTCTTTCAACCTTGGGTTTTTCAATCATCCTATTTGCCTGATATTTTGCAAACTTGCATTCCCTTGCAAAGTGTCCAAGTTTTTGACAATTGAAGCATTCAATCTTAGATTTGTCAAATGTTACACCCTGTTTGGCTTTGAAGTCAATACCTCTTCCTGTTTTGTTCATGAACTTCTTGATCCTTGCAGTGATAATGGCAACTTGCCATCTTATGTCAATTTCTTCCAGAGCATCCTCTTCAATTTGCAACAAGTCTTCTTGATAAGTAACAGGTAAAGTGGCTTGTTTAGCAAAGAAGGAACATACAACATCATCAGAGTTGGTGTTGTTTGATGGTGATGAAGTGGTAGTAGTCATGGTTGTGCAAATGTGCTGTTTATCACCAACAGTACTTTGGACAGGATAAGCAGTACTTTTAGTGGAGGTACTGCTTCTGTTTTCAGAAGACACAAAAGCAATGTTTTGAGATTTCTGATGAGAACTTGAACTTATTTGACCATTCATCTCATGCTCATACACCTTCAAATTATTGTAGAGATCATTAAAGTCCATAGAATCTAAACCATGTTGTCCTCTAATCATAGTAGCAACCACATGCCATGCATATGGTAAGCTTCTTAAGAACTTTAAGTTTGCATCTTCAACAGATGTTTCTGCACCATATAACTCTAGCATACTAAGAAGATTTTGGAATCTGTCATAGGCAGCATCAAGACCTTCTCTTTTACCAACAGTGAATGTTTCAAACTTGTTGCTTCAATAAATTTCTATGCATCTTCTTGGAAGCATCGTTACCTCCAAATCTTGTCTTAATAGCAGCCCATGGTTGTTTTTCATCCTTAGCATCATGAAACTTTAGTAGGTGACCATCAGGAATAGCAGACAGCAGTATGTTGAGAGCCTTATCTTGATTTCTTTTTGTAACTGTTGGCAAGGTTGGCTTAGGTGGTTTAGGTTGTGCTGGGATTTCTACAGGTTCTTCAAGAACAACATTACCATTGACAATCACATCCCATAGAGCATGGTCTGTGATAGCAATGTACTGCCTCATCTTCATGCTCCAGAGATCATATTCTCCCTTCTTGATGATAGGAATTCTGATTGAGTGATGGATGGGATTGGTGCAGCTTCAGTTGTCATCTTTTAAGGATTGTAGTTAAATCGGTTTTAAGGGTTTCTTCTTAATCAGAGTTTCCACACAAGCTCTGATACCACTTGTTGGATCGATGTATACTCTGATCAAACTAACTATGTAGCTTGTAAAGGTTTAATAATCTTGAATAACTCCAAAACTACTAATAATGAAACACTGATATAACTCTGTTAAGTATGCGGAATCTACTTCAACAAAGCTAAGAAGAATAACAAAACTTCAATGATTATATTAAAACCAAACTTTGAACCTGCTTATAATACAGATTCACTAACAACCCTAATCGCTAAATAATTCTCTAATATTGTACGTATGCATATCTCTAATACCATCATAGGGGTCCTTTTATAGGCATAAGGAAAACCCTAGTCGGTTTACAATTCTTGTACGACAAGTAAACTAATTCTAAGTAAACTACTTCTAGAATATTCTAATCTAATAATCATAACTTTACATAACAATCATTTAACAATTTGCATATTAGTCCTTTAACAATAGCAGTACTTTGACTTTCTTCATACGAGTAGTACTTTGACCTTTATCCACAAGCAGTACTTTGATCTTCAGCAGTACTTTGACTTTATATCCCAACACAACTCATTGTGAATTGTTTTGCTTCTTTTTAGTGTCTTAGTATAGCTTGAGCTTGTTTACACCCTTAGGATAGCTTATGGCTTTTGTAGCATGTAGCTTTATACTGCAAAATCTCCATTTAGCCTTTTTAGCCCACTGTTAGGTTATTTAGGTTTATTCAGAGCGTACCCCACAAGTATACATATATTTAGTAATAAAATACCACTGGTAGGATTCTAACTCGGGCTACCTAGCTCACCCCACAAGTATACTTTAAAAGTTGTTTGCACAATAGGAAACTTTGCAGCGTGTGAAGTATGTTTGTGTTAAAGCCGATGTTAATTCATAGTCTTGATTAGATACAATTTTATATTTGCTTGACATTTCTTAAACTTTTTTTTCAGGAAACTAATCAGTCAAATTTGGGGTAGCTGATATGGAGCGGGATAATTATGGGGAAATCTAAAATGTTGATGATGACACACAGGATGGTCAAAACATTAACGATGCTCAAGACACAGAAAAGGTTAAAACTGTACAGGTTCCATTTGTTCGTGAAAGGAAGAAGAGTGTGTACCTACAAGATCCTTTTACCGACCCACCACCAACTACACCTCGAGTTCGCAGGAAGCGTAAGCAAAAGGTTTATAAAAAAACATTGAAGACTTTGCTTGGCTCTGACGGAAAGGAGATCCAGCTACAACCATAGAACGAGGTACATACATTGTAATGTAACCAAATATTAAAATTTTTATTCCATAATTGTTGCAAATCAATTTGTTTGTGTTTCTATCCAAAACATTTCAGGATCTGACTCGTCCTAAAGGTTCGCCAGCAAACAGAGTTAACGCTGATAGAGAAATAAACTTGGTGTTGCGTACGCGGAAGGACTTTACTATAGTTTTCCTTGGTCAGAGATTGTGGTGGATTGGCGTTTTTGGTCAGCTTTGTTGTGCAAAGACGGAAATAGAAGAGGTTGGCTTTCTGATTCGGTATGTCATTTTTTCATCGAATTTATATTTTGAAAATGTTTGAAATATGTACAACTATTGTAAATTAATTTTAGAAATATTTTATTTTGCAGCACATAGAACTGTGGGTCTGGTATATCATGCACTTTAGACCGAACAATGCCGATTGGGTAGCCGTTAGCCCAATTTTCAACACCATGATCCTCAATCGTGAAATGCCACTGTATTATGCTGACGGGGTTACTTATGGTGTACCTTGGTTTTCGCAATCTGTGAAGAAGGTAAGAATTCATATTCTTTAATTGGTTTATGATGATAGATGCATAGGGCGCATTGCTATTTAATTCGTTATATGGAAACTGTCATATCTTGAAATTGGCTTAAGCTGTTGGTATATGTATATTATGTTGGAAAATGACAACTATATTGTTTTCCATAATTGTTCCAAACTAGCTTTTAAATTGTTGTAAAATGCCTTAACCTTATCATATTTTTTGTCTCATATTGTAGGTTTATTTCCCGGTCAACGAAACAGAAGTTCATTGGTGTTTAGCAGAGCTTGATATTTGTTCTGGTGTGATAACCATATATGACAGCCTTGGTCCTTTCGATAATGCTGATGAAGACTCACGCCCGTGGTGGAAGAATTGGATGAATGTTGTTGCTAAGAATCTCCCATTGTACCTAGAAGAAAGTGAAGTCATAGAGAGGAAGAACATCGACCTATCAAACTATTGTATAACCTTCAGGTATGCGCATAATTTGCCGGTACAAGGTCCTACTTACGGTGACTGCGGAGTGTGGGTTTGCATATTCCTATACCAGTTAACACATCAATTATTGTTAGCTGTAAGTGATCCCGTTGAGGTAGCTTTAGCCTATCGTGAGCAACTGACATCTTTCTATTGGAAGTACAAGATGATCGTTCCTAATCCTAATCTCAGGTAGATGGTAAATGTTAGCCATGTTTTACAAAAACAATCTCTTCGGCATTCATGGATTTTATTTTATTGACTATGAAACTATGGGTGTATGTACTACGGTTTTATGTTCATCAACTATTTCGTATGTTTGATGAGTGCTCAAACACTCATCGTTTTTGATATATTTAAACTGTCAAAACGCACAAAAACAATCAAAAAGATATCAAAATACTTAAATTATCCCAGGGATTGTGTTTTATGTGTTTTAAAAGCAAAATGTGCAAAAACAAAGAAAAAACGTACAAAGTTTGCAGTATTGGCAGTTTCAGTCCCCCAAGTTTCAAAACTTGTCAATTTTAGTCCCTATGCATCTATTTTGAAAGGAAAAGTCTACCCAAGGTTTTAAAAGTAAAAAAAAAAAATCAAAATATTACACTTGGGTAACAAGTTTTCCAAAATTACATGTTTAGTCCCTAAAAATCCAAAAATGGCAAAATAGGTCCCTGGGAAATTTTGAAATTGGGAAAATGGAAAAATGGTTTGTGAACTTTGGAATTATAACAAATTTGGTTCTTGGTATAAATTGGGAAAAGTTACAATTTCAGTCCTTGAGGTTTGGGAAATTACAAAAATGGTCCTTGTTGAAACTAAACAAACCATCCGGACCTATGTATTATCATAACCCAAAACAAAACCCCAATCCAATTCCATTGTCCAGTCCACCCAGGCCCAACCCTTTAGCCCGTTTCTCTTTTTTTTTTTTAAATAAAAACCCTCCGGTCAAACTCCATCTTTGACCCTCCTTCTTCCCCAACACAGAAGCGCAAAACCAGGGAATACTCCCCCCCCCCCTCTCACCTTTTCACCAACCAGCCCCCACACTTAATACCCTCTCACCAACTTAACCAACCCCCACCACCACATTAAATACCTCGCCTAACACCACTCAGTATTGCCATATAAATCTTTTGGCGGGAAAAATACAATCAATGGCTAGGATGGCTCAAAGGCTAAATTGAAGGCTGGGATTTGGTCAGAGGTCAAAGGGGATACCAAGTGGAGTGCAAAAGGTTATAAAAGGAAGAAAAAAGAGAGGAGAAGATACCTTGGAATAGCCATTGGTCACGTAGTTGTAGTTTTATTGCTTTCTTTTAATTAATGTCAATTTAAATGCTTTCAAGTGTTTTGTTTAACACTGACAATGTAAAGCAAACCTTATTTACAGTCTTAATGCAATTTATCTTTCATTTATGCTTAAATGTCTTTAATTTTCATGTCATTTAAATTATTGTCGATTATAGTTGTTAGTAGGATTCTAATTAACACTACATAAGCTTTGACAAAGCTTTTGCAAGCTTTTAGGACTCTTAAAACCAGCTTTAATCTTTAAAACCAAAAATACCAAAAAGAAACAAGAAAATAGAAAAGAAAAATAAAAATCAGTGTTTATGAAGATTGGAGCATAGAAAATGGTGGATTATGGATGCATTTGGTTTAGTAGCTTTGTGGAAAGCTGTTAGGTTGTTTATAGTCCTTGGTTCACTCTTTCTCAGCTTGATCAAATTTGTAAGCTCTTTTATCAATTTTGGCAATTTACTGTTTCAGTGTGTTATTTACTTTATTTTCTATGTTTTCTTGTTTATCTATTGTTGTTTAGTGTTGTTATAGCTTAATATAGGTTGGTTATGTTTTGGATCTCATTGATGCTTTGAAATTCATTTTGAATGCCTCTATGCAAGTTTTTGATATCCTAGGTCTAGACACTTGTGACTATTTGTTTAGACTTAAAATGGTTTGCTGTGACATAGTATAATCACTGGATTTGATGAAATGAGTTTATGCAGTCTTTTGTTTTGAAAAATCTCAATTTGGTTTATTTAAGGGTTGTTTGGTTCTATTTGGTAAACTGGGTATAGGGTTGTATAAGGTGTTGTTCTTGTTTGATATGGACTCTATGGAACTTATTAGACTCAGTTTAGCATTAGTCAAGTGGTTTGGCATGCAGAAAGTCAAAAATGACTCTTTGATCATCTAGCATGAGAATTATTAGACTGTTAGACCTAGAACTCTGCATATCCATTTAATTGTTATTAATCTTTGATTATTCCATGTTACTTATGTTTAATATTCCATAATTAATCAGTAGGATTAGTTCTAATTTCATTTTGGTCAAATTTTCTTTGTTCTTATAAATAGTCAAAATTCCAGTTTTTCTGGTTTTTGAATAACTAGTTGAATTTCCTGTAGCTTAATCTCTTAGTTTCTGTTTAAGATCTTGTAGTATGTTAATCTTTTGTTGCTCAACTTGTTGTATGTAATTTTGTTTAATTTTATTCTGCTTATCTTACAGCTTATTTTTGTGCTTATAGTAGCTAGTTTCTCCCCTGTGCACAACCTTAGATGTCAAATTCTTGAGCTTGCAGAAGCTCATGGATTTGACCTAAGCTTATGCACTTGGGTGATTTGTGTTGCCCATGTGGCCTAATTTTAGTTTCTGTGCTTGTCTTTTCATTTATTAGCTTGTAGTTTAGCTTAATAAACCTAAACTTTTTGTTCCACTAAACTCCCCACACAGTAAGCAAATTGTGTGGGTGGAGTTGTTTTCATAAGTTCAACTTAAGCCCTCAGTGAGCTTGAGTTGGTTTGGATTGGCTTCCTGTGAAGCTAATCCACCAAGCTCATAGTCTCATTGCTTGTGTAGCTTTTTGAGCTTAATTGATAGGTCAATGAGAGTTTTGTTGTTTGCTAACTCACAAAGTTTCCTGAGAAATCAGGAAACATGCACTATTGCCAACAACTCTATAAGCTCATTAGTGATCCAAAGCTTGTGATGCTTGGCTTTATTTGAAGCTTAGCAACCAAACTCCATGATCCTGTGCCTAAGTTCACCCTTGTAGCTCAATTCATAGGGCTGCAAGTGGCTTTTACCTATCAACAATTCACCATGTATGCTGGAAAATCAGCATACTCTAGCCTTCTTCATAAGCTTGTAAAAAGTTTATCACTGGGACCAGCTTGTGAAGTCAGCTTCTTTGAGAGGCTAACCAACAAGTCTCATGGATCCTGTGCTTTAATGCCATGTCACTGCTTATTTGATAAGCTTGTGACATGCTTTTTACTTGTCCCATATTGACTGAGTAACTGGGAATCCAGTTGTCCTCAGTCAATTTGGAGGATTTCCATAAGCTTCTCATAAGCTACCTAGTGGACCCCACTAGGTGAGCTTTGGCTTTTTGGAAAGTCAATCACCCCTACTTGCTACTTAAACTCTTATTTTGGCTTTTGAAGCTCAATAGCTGAGCTTAAATTGTCCAAAATGTGGACTGCAGGGGTGTTTGGTTCTGCATAAATCTGGGAAAAGCTTATAAGCTTATTTTAGCTTATGAGTGATTCCCAGGTCATATGCTTGTATATACTTGTTCATAGCACATGTACAAACCATATTTTATCTTTTGTTTCAACTGTGTAGCTTATTGGAAGCTTATTTCAAGCTCAAAAATCCTACAGTTAAGCATATGCTTAACTGTCAATCACATAAGCTCACAATTGGCTTATTCCTTGGTATGTAAAGTTCCATTTTCATAATCTTGTATAATATTAGTAGTACATTAATCCAGAAAAAGAAAAAACCAAAAACCAAACTTTAACACTAGTGATAGCTTCTATTTAAGAAGTTTGAGCTTAAAAAGCCAACTGTTGTGGAAATAAGCTCCCACAGAGCTTATTTCCAAGTTTTGGAAAAGTTTGCTTTGTTAAAGTTTCCTATTATAGCTTATTATTAAGTTTTGCAAAAAGAAAATTACAAAAATAAAATAAAACCAAAAATGGGTGTGTGTGTGTGTGGATTCGAACTTGGGACCTCTCGCTAGTATCATGCATATATACACACACCCCTTCCACTGTACTGGGGCACCAGTTCCGTTGGTATCTCCACAAATAATATACATATAGTGGTTTTGGCCTAATAAGCTTATAGGGACTGTTTAGCTTATTCCAGCTTATTGGAATAAGCTGGTGACCCAAGATTATTTTTCCCAGCTCCTTCATAATATAATTTACTTTCTGTAATTTTTTCAGATTTTTTACTGTTCATATAGTATTTTTAATAATTAATATAGTTTAAATTTCTTTTAGTAAATAATAAGTATTTAATTTTTAAATCAGCTTATTTATAATTTTTATAAACTTTTTATATTTTTTAGGGATTCCTGAGATGGTTAGGAAGTTTTATAAAAAGTTTTATAATTTTATAAATTAGTTTAGTATGTATAATAATTATAGTAGTTTAATTAGTTTAATTAATAAATAATAGTTTTTAATTAAGTTTTCTTATTTTTGTATATAAAATATAGTTTTTATATTTTTCTTAGCTTCTTATAATTAGTTTAGAATTATGTAAAAAGTTTTAGACTTTTGTATGCTTATTTAGTATATATAATAATTAAATATTAGTATTAGTAATTAAATAATAGTAAATAAATTATAATAAATAGAATATTTGTATAATAAATATAATTTTTGTTTCTGAAATTCTTTTATATTATTTTAAACTTTTCTAAATTTTTATTTCATTTATTTAGGTTTATTTTAAATATCCTTTATATTTAGTTAATTATTAAATATTAAATAAATAGTTTTTTAATTAATGGTAATTACATAAGTACTTGTAAAAATTATTTTAATTCATAATTAATTTTCTTATATTATTAGGATTCCAAAAATATAATTTTCACATCTGTGGGACTTATATTTGACGGCATTCACTTTTTATTTTTGTACATAGACGTTTATTTAAACGTTTACATACGCGTTTTAGGTTTCTAGGTTTTCGTACTATAATAATAACTTTGTAAATATAGTTATTTATTTTATTTCTTTTTAATTTGCATTTAAGCCGTCAAGGCATGCAAATTCCCTCTTTGGGAAAGTTTTGTTTTAATTTTTTTGTACGTTTACGTTTACTTAAACCTAAACATACGTTTGTAAATATTTTCACATTTTAGGGTTTCTGATTGCACGTTTCTTAAATGAACTAGCTGTGACAGAGCTATTACTATTCACATTCCAGTGTTAGTCAATCGGATTCCTGTTTTTATATTTAATATCCCCAGAACACACATTCGTTGTATTTCAGAACGTCATAGCCTCGTCGGGACATAACGACCCTGGTGATACCCTATATTACCCGGAGCATTGATCTAGGCTATTTGACTTTGTTGACCATTCCTTGGTCAATATAAGTTAGGTGGTTTAGGCTCAATCAATGTTCAATTCATGGATTTTACGTTCAGCAACTATTTCATATGTTCAATTCATGTATATATTCGTGTTTATTTTTTTGGTTACGCCAGTATTATAAACATGCATAGATATTTACAGTGGACATTACTAATTGAAAGGAAAAAAAACCCCAACAACTTGAAGCAAACAATAGAAACTCAACATCACTAATCCATTAGATAACTAGAAAGTCAACATTACTACATTAGGACACTAAAGGCTAAGAAGCAAACACTAGCAAGTCAAGATTACTAGACCATAACTTGAATACAGAAACTAAAAACAAAACATCCAGACACACTTATAGTTAATTAAACACAACATACAGAATAAATAAGAACCAAGAAAAATACAATAGCACTTTCATTCTGTGTGCATTGCTAGCATTCTGGCTTGATGTTTCTTGAAGATTATTGATCCTTCTCAATAATCCGGGAATGATAACCACCGAACGGGGGCACATGGGCGGGTTGTACCAACGGCTAAAAACACAGTTAGGATATAGGCGGAACCGACAACCCGGATTATGATCTGTCCATGACGTGGTAATCGTTGTCGCAGCTCCACAATGGTGGCATGCATTATCCATAATGAACCAGGATATTTTTTTGTGTATGTGTTTTTTTATTGGATGGTGAAGTAAATCTACACTATTTATATGGAAATAAAGGTAAATAGTAATGTAGATGTGGTAGTTGGTAATCAAATGTGCGACTGTGCTACTGTGCGATTGTGCTACTGTGCGATTGTCTACAAATGTGCGACTTGAAAATGCAACTTTTTTATTTCATGCAAGGAAATTAATCCAAATCAGTTAGTTTCGTATTCGGAATCCGATTCGAAGAACTGATATGGGTGACAACCAAATTTCAAATAAAAATCATATTCTTCATCCTCTTCTTTCTTGATTTGTGACTGCCATTCCCGATCATTCCTTGCTTCTTCTACTAAAATTGCTCTTGCAGCATCTTTGTCTAGTCATAATTGATATTCTTTGTCCTCTACCTTTTTCCTTATGCTTTCTTCCCAATCCCTTTGAATTGTTTCACTTTCTTCGAAGGCTTGCCTCAACCTTTCCTCTTCTAGTTTCAATAAATTCTCCTCTTCTAAAGTAAGTCCCCCATGATCAAGGCCGGATTCGGAGATCACTTTGTCTTTGCTTGTTGTGGTGTCATCGGTTGTTGGTGTACTCATATTATACAATTACGGATTTTAGCTAGTGTAGAAATTGGTAAAATGGAACACATATATATATATAATTGATCTAGTGTGCGAATGTGCTACTTGGACTTAATACATACATTATTTATATAAAGAATTGGTCGGTGTGGGACTGTGCTACTTACAATGTGCGACTTTGCTACTTTGACTTAATGGTGGGTGAATGCATTAAATGAGGTTTAATGACTGTTAGATTGATTGACATGACTAGAATTAAATTTATGGTAGGTTAGATTGAAAGTGTAACTTAATTGCTGAAGTGTGCGACTGTCCAACTTGACAATTATTATTTGCCATAATAACAAAAAAAAAATCACACCGATGGCTAGTACATCAGATCGCAAGTTTAGTTTATTGCTAGTTTTGTTGGAGGAAGAATTAATATATGGTATTTCACTTTCACAAAATACAACGTACAAACATCTATTAGGCTATTAGCTAATGTCAAAAGAAAACTCAACATCGGTAGTGAATTTGATGTTCGTCTTTCCTATAATATTCGAAAAAAATCTGTCCGCATAGTTGATGATGATGATGTGGATTTTTTCGTACACGAAGTATGCAAGCATAAGTCTGAATTGCAATCTTTGTTTGTGTCAAAGATTGTCAAACCACCAAAGGTAACTCCTTCTTCCACCAAGCCGTTAGATTTTAATCTGAATTTATATCCTGAAGGTTACAATGGTGTTGACAATGATTTTCAAAACATACCAAAAAAACAAAAAAAAACGAATATTTTCCAAATAACATTCACCATTTCCCCAACGACTACTCCGAGCCAAAATGGGAACATAATACGTTTACGTATATGCCTACACCACCTGATCCACAAAAAATTCCAGTTAAATCACCCCGAACAATCACTGAGAACAGCTCATTCGGTTTATATTCCGGAAGAAAATTTAATTCTAAAGAAGAATGTATGTATGAAATAAGTGAACAATCACTAACACATGCATTTGAATATAAGCCTAGAGAATCTGATAAGTATAGGTATGATGTTACGTGTGTCCATAAAGGATGTGATTGGGTAATAATTACGTCTAAAGTTGACGGCAGTTCCCAATGGGAAATACGAAAAGTTAGAGACACTCACACATGTTCAAGAACAAAAATCATTCCAAATCATAGTAATGCAACAACAAAATTGTTGGGTCATTTGCTTGTACCGAAGCTACGAGATAATAATCGGATCTATAAGGCAAAGGACATTGTACACGACATGAAAGTTGATTACAATTGCGACGTTTCTTACAAGAAGGCATGGAGAGGAAGAAATATAGCGTTCGAGACTCTCAGTGGTTGCCCGAAAAATTCTTTTGCACAGTTACCCTATTTTTGTCACAACTTACATTTGACAAACGAGGGCTGGGCAACAAATATTCTGACTGATGATGAAGACCGGTTTGAAATGTTTTTTATTGGAATTGGTGTTTCGGTAATCATATTTTTCGATACTCATGCTTTAACTTTTTATCTTTTATTACATATACATACTAAACTAGTTTTGTTATAGATTGGAAGTTTGTTGCAAGAGCATATCCGGCCATTGATTATCATAGACTTAGCCCATCTTAAAGGAATGTACCTTGGAACAAATTTGCTGGTTGTTGGAATGGATAGGAATAACCAAATTATCCCTCTTGCAACCGGGGTATCCCAAGGTGAGACAGGTAGATCGTGGACATGGTTTTTGACCAACTTGCGCGAATGCATCAGTGAACTCCCGGATTTGACAATAATCTCTGATAGACATCCCGCCATACAACTAGCATGTCGTACTGTTTTCCCAAACGCATTTCATGGTTGTTGTTGTAGGCATTTGATGATGAATTGCAAATTAGGTGAGGAAGTTGTATTGGAAGTTATGTAAAGTTAAAAGACCCACGAGTTTCATAGAGAGTTGAATAACCTAGCCGCTTTTAGGGCTGAAGCTTACAACAAACTAGTCGAAGCTGGTGTTAGTAACTGGTCTAGGGCATATTGTCCTGGACAGCGATATAATTACATGACTACCAATAGCGCTAAGTCAATAAATGCCCTCACTAGACTCGTTCAAAGAGTTCCATTTACGATGCTAATGGAGTGGTATAGAGCGCTTATACAAAATTGGTATTTCGAACGACGTCAGCAATATGCAGGTTCGCAAACGATTTTGTATTTTTAAAAGTCAATTTATTGTTCTTGTTTTATTTTGGTTAAGGAGATTAATATAATCTACATTATTTTTTTTATTCATTATTATTATGTTTTTTTATTTTTATATTTTTATTTATTAATTTTTTTTACGGTAGATGCTGTTGATGGGGAACTCAGTGACTGGGTGCGGAAAAAGTACAGGACCGGATGTTGAAGAGTGCAAACTTGATTGTCAATGGGATTGAGCATGGAGAAGTATACCAAGTTTATAATAATTTAAGGACTCACGTAGTCCGGATAACGGAAGGTACTTGCACTTTTCGCAAATGCCAACTTTCAGGTTTGCCATGTGGCCATGCTATAGCTGTGTGTAGGGTTCTTGGCTTAAGTGATTCTAGTTAGTTGGCAAGAGACTGGTTTAAGAAAACAACTCTAAAGGCTACCTACGAACCTTTGATATTTCCTCTCGGTGAAGTTTCTAGCTGGGAAACACCAAACAACATTCAGGTAGTAGAACCACCACTTATGGATAGGAGACCAGCCAGAAGACCTAAAAACAAAGACAGAATAAGATCTAAAGGAGAGGAGCCAAGACAAATATCATGTGGTAGGTGCAGTGTAGTTGGACACAACCGAACTACGTGCAAACAACCATTGATGAAACAAAAGGTATTTTTATTTACTTATTACAGTAATGTATTGCAAAATGACCATTGAGTATTTGATATAACAAATTCTATTTGTGTAGAAGAGGGGTCGAATGTCATCAACCGGAGCAACACAAAGAAGTAGTGGAAGCTTACAAACTCAAAATGGAAGGCCTCAAAACCAACGTGTTAGCTCACAAGGTTCAGAACGATCAATGCCATTTGGCTACAACCCGGTTAACTTGGCAGACCCTTAGGTTAACAGATGTACTAGTAAGTTAACGTTGAAGTAGTATGATGTTCTTGTTTGAAACATAATATGTTACGTCACCACTCTTGTATATCTTAATGTTCCTGTTTCATATTACAATTTTTCATTTTCCAGTTTAAAGTTAAAACAAACAAAATAACCAGGAATGTTACTATATCATACATTAAGTACCAAAATGATTGGCGTAAAACTAGTCTTTAGTCATGGTTACATTACATACTATCACATACCCGTTAAACTACCATCGTTACTAAAACACAAGCACATACTAAGTTAACTTAAACAACAAGTGACAATGTCTTAATATTATAACTTAGATAGGTAGCAAATGTAATCATTCCAAACGAGTTCAAACATTTAAGGGCAGCATATCTTGTGCTTGAAATAGAAACGAATCAATGACTCTCTGTATGCAAGTGCTGTTTGAATTGGGTCATCCATAACCAGAGGGATCCCATAAGCCAACCTGTGTAGTAATTAGGATTATACATTTGGCATAAAATACAATACGTAATGGCAAAGTAGATACATGGTACCGAAAGTATTGCTAACTTGTAAAGAAAAATGCATAGAAAGATGCTGCAATCACCAAAACCCCACCCTGCTTCGGGATGTGAGTTACGTGTTGAAAATTGATACGGTAACTAGTGGGGTCGATTCCTTTCTTTACAAAAACACATGTCTCCTTAAGGATAAAAGGAAGATTTTCCCTTTGACACCTCCTCATCTTGAAATACCACTCACGATATTCTACTTCATATGTTTCACCGTTGTCATAAAAAACCACTTCCCCGGTTTGTATGTAAAACGCGGCAAGAGACCAATGGGTGAAAGTTCATTTATAGGGATGAAAACCTGAAATGTTTATACAGAAACATGAATATAACCACTATCATAACTTTTTAAAAGGTTTAAGGTTCGATTCAATTACATACCCGCTCAACATCAGCCCATGCACAGTCATACACTTCGTTAGTCGCATAAAATAGTGCCATAGAACCTTGAAGGAGAATTGTCAAGAAATAACAACTAACCATGCACCTATCTACATTATTTGGTCCAAAGTGCCACATATACATCACCCAAAGATCTATGTGCTGTATGTCATTATAAAGTGAGTCAAAAAAATAAATATATAAGCCGCCAACACAATTATTATAAAAAGACATTAAGTTTTTACTAAGTGTATATGTATTACCTCGTCACGTAACCAACCCGAACGATTATTGTCAAGACCAGCTAGGCTATCCCAGAAAAGACGATCAACAACAATATCACTGCACCAAGGAAACTTGCAACGAGGCAACCAAGAACTATTTAGAAATTCCTCAAAGTCATGATCAATTATAATTGTATCGATACTATTGTGTCTCCTCTTGAGATCCTGCACATTTTAAGAATAATATCTTTATTAAGGAATCATAGTATATCGTGGAACCGTATATACGATATGATATAGTGTATAATGCTTTAGGACATACCTCTACCCAAGGTTTGACATCTCTACACATTTCAATCATAAAAGGATCACGAATATTCTTTTGACTTTTCAGTGTTTCCAATGTAGGAATAACATGTTTTGGAAGATCTTCCATGAATGGTGGCCTCAAAACAAATTTGTATTCCCTCATATTTGGTCCAGGACGGTTTAAAAAAAGTTTAATGTAAGGCAGTTTCATCACCCCACTATCCCCAAATCTTTTCTCCTCTTCCTGTCTAAGTCGTACAGTTTCATCTCTAACCGCAGCCAACCTACGTATCTCAGCCTCATGCTTATTAGCTTTCTCACAATCATCCAAAATGACCCATTCATCCTACAACAAATCACAACACGAAATACAAACCAAGTTATAATTCACCCCTAGATTCTAAATTGTACAATGCATTCCAGTATTGTTATAAATATTTATAAATAACCTGTTCAAAATCTTCGTCATATACTTCCTCAACTTTAGGACACACATCCTGAAACATGTAATATATGTTTTAAGGAAAAACATTATATCGCAAGTTATGTGTGTTACTAGTTCAGGGTGTACAAACCTGTAAACCGGTCCCAACAGATTTCTGCCATGGTTCATGATGGTCAAACACAACATATTGTTGTGTTTGTTGAATCGGTGCGTCAAAAAAATTCAGGAAGTTGTCATTTAAATTTGTGCAATACTCGTTAGCAAGATCACTCTCCACATTAGATCCAAATTCCACTCTACCCTAGAAGGTTTGCAAGTAAATGATAAGCAACTGAAAAAAAGCGAACAAAGCTTTTACCAAATATGTCAATCAAATATCAAAAATTGGAACTTACTTTTTTGCTATCCAAATAACACTTCTGCTCGGCCTTGTTGACATGATGCACCGTATCTAGAAAATAAATAATTTGGTCAACAACAGTTATTTTGATATAAACAATTTTAAAGTATGAATGTTCACATAATGTTATATTAGAATACATACATGAATAACAGATTCAAGTTTTTGGACACGTCCTTTCAAACTATCAACCTCTGCCGGTAGCTTTAACAAACTTCCACACATTTCCTGTATAATCTCAACACGTTCCATAATAGAAACAGTACAAAGATTGGAACGGTTTTCCGCTTCTTCCTCTGCATCTTTAGCTAGCATTTTCTTGCGTGCTTAACTTCTTTTATGAAATAATTCATCAACAAGGCCAACTTCAGCAACAGGCGCTGGTCTAGGCACGTACCAATTAAAAAACTTAACACTACGTCTAAATGATTCAGACGCTCCCTCATCCCTTGTTGGATACAATTCATAGTTGCTTTTTTCACCCTAACAAACCAATAAAAACATAAATTTGGGCTAAGCACTAACAGAAACTTAAAATTTTTCAAATTCAAGCTACATTGAATCCTAGAAACAGTAACACATCGTTTACAAGTATGGAAAAAAATAGCAGAATTTTATGTATACGTACGAATTACCTCAGGAAAAAGCTCTCCAAATAACTCAAATACTTGAAACGGAACCTTCTTGGTCCATGCTATAGCTCTTGGAAGAACATTAGGCTCCTTTGTCCACCACCGGCCACTCTGGAGATATGCTTCTAAAATCCAAATCTGAAATAATTACAAAGTTAAGTCATTCTAATTTATTACTTGTATAAGAGTAGGTAAGTAAAAAGATGTTACGGGAAATTACTAACCTTGAATGGCAAAATAAACCCTCCCAATGAATAAGAAGGTTGAAACTTAGGGTTCATATTAGGTTCCTTGTGAAACGCATGCCTTTGAAATGAGTTAACATTCAAAATCACATCATACAACATTCACCAAATATGTTCCCCCAGGGAAAATCATTCCATGTTTCTAAACTGTCAACCATCCTAACCAAAGGATCAGCCACCACAGATATCAATTCATGACCCATAAAAATTACCTCTAAGGCTAACAAGAGGCACACACGAATTGCGTCTTCATCAGATATTTTGGAAAAAGCCTCGTCATCCTCAATTAAAGAAAGAAGATCAATGGTTTTTAAATGCTCACCAATCTTGTCAGGAAACACACGGTCGCGAAAACTTAAAGGACCAGTCCTAAACCCACGTAAAGTAGGGGTTCCAAATCTGAAACGAGTTATGAGCTGGAACTCATGACGGCCAAAATACAAAAGATGTCCGTTTACATTATAAATAAGTGATAGATCATAGTGCTTATCATCGGATTTCAGTTGCTTTTCCAGCATGTGATGAACAAGAGTCTCGTCATTATCAACATAAGTTATATCTAACCATAAACCGAAACATGTAGACCTAAATAAAGTACGCCGCTTTTCATCTAACCTTGCCTTAATTAACGGAAAGTAACGAAATTTGCTTCTAACATGGACCTTCGAATGATGTAAGTATCCCTACATTATTAAACAAATACAACATATAAGTAAACTCAAACAAATGGTAACAAATCAACATACACATTCACCAAATAACATGATAGATGTAACACATATACACATTGATGAAAAACAAGCTAAAACTGCAATTTAAGGTAACAAGCTAAAACTTATAAAAGCAAAGGCTAAAACTAACTTAGCTACTAATAGATACAAGGTCAGAAACTAGGAAAACAAGCTAGAATGTATGGTTAAATCAACAAGCTTAAGCTGCAACCTCTAAACTACAAACAATCTAAACAAATGAACAAGCACACAAGCTGAGACAAGCTGATTCAAACAAAAGCTTAAACTAGTAAAAGATAATTTAAGCAGTCCTACAAGTGAGTTCTACAAGCTACTCTAAAAGCCATTTTGCAAACTGGTGTGTATTAATTTACACACCTTTATATTACCAAATACCGACCCATAACGACTATTTGAGCTAACAAATGCCAAGAAAACAAGTGTTTTTATGTTGTGAATGTGTAGGGACAGATTTATCATAAAAAGACGAAAAATCACACGATTATCGGTAAAACGGGCACGAGAGTAGAAGACGGTCAAAAAGTCAAAGCCGGGGATCCAAGAGTCAGTTTTTCAGATTTGGCAAGTTTAGTCCCTGGATTATATTTTTGAAGAAAGTACAATTCAGTCCTTGGAGTTTGGAAGTTTACACTATTGGTCCTTGTAATTTCCATATCACACAAAACTCTGAAATCCAATTACAAGCCTGGTCCATAAAGTTATCAAGTCCAAATCCAATAATCCTTAAGCCCAAGTCCACCAATTAAATTCCAAAGGCCCAATCCTTAACCTTTGACCCGGCCCTAGGTCAAAATAATAAATAAACAAACACCTCCGCGCCATATTTTGTTCATCCCCAAATACAAACCCAGAAATTATGAACCCTAGCTCACTAGTTATATCAATTGGTTCAAACCAACCTCACCTAGCCATCAATTAATCAATAATTAAGCCTTCTAGAACCACACGTGACCCTGCACATGTCAGAGAGTGTAAGGGGATCTATCAGGGTCACGTGTTAGATACCTATTAGATGAGGCACGTCATTCCAATCATTAGGAATCCTTTTAGAAGCGGCTGACACCATTCTGACATGGAAAGAGAAAGTACAAGCATAGAAGGGACAGATGGATGAAGCTTATTGGATTGGACACATCATTGATCATGATCTGAGGGTTCATATTGATCTGAAGTAACACAAAATTGATCCAAGGGTGCTGAGGAGCTCAAAAGAAGCACAATCCCTCGGATTGCCAGCATGGATTTAAGACCCTCACCTCCTCACTCCTCATCTATAAATAGAACTACTTGTAAGCTGATTAGTGTGTATTATTTTTTCTAGCGAAGCTCTGTAGAATTTTAGTCAGAATGTATTTAGAATAGAGGTTGTAATGTTTACTTGTTGATTTTAATAAAATTTGAGTTTTCTTTTTATCTCAGTTAGCTAAATATTCATTTTAAAACTGCTTATTAGTTCTTATATGCTACTTATACTGTTTTAACTCCATTCTTTTCATTAGTTTAATTAGTATATCTTTTATCTATACTTTAATCATTTACACAAAAATAAAATTAATAAAAAAATCAGATAAAATAAAAAATAAAAAAAAAATGTTTCCAATAAGTTGTTCCAGATATGAGATAAGCTGTTTTTAGCTTATAATAAGTATATTCAAACTTTTATAGTTTGTTGTATACCTATGCTGTTTCATTGGGTAAAAGTTGATAAAAGTCAACTATAGTCAAAGGAGATTGGGAATCTGAGTTGCTGAGGTGCTTTGATAAGCTGATACAGAAGCTAAGAAATCAGCCTATCTTAGAGATAGGCTAGCTCAGGGAACTCCCTCTGTTTAGCTGAGGGAGAAACAATTGGTAAACTCATTTTCAGTCTCTCATTTGTAGATTTAATATAATCTGATTCAAGTCAGTAGTTGCTATAGATTACTGTTTTATTTGATTTGTAGTATAATTGTTGTTTGAGATTTATAGTTTAGTTTGTTTGAATCTTATTGTTTAAATAATTGCTTAGATCTGTATAGTTATAGCTTCTTATTAATAATCTGATTTTAGAATTTAGTAGTAGATTCAATTGTTTGATTCAGCTTTATAAGCATCTGTTTTGCATAGATCTGTGTAGCTTAGATTGTTTGAATATCTGAGTATTGTAGATCTGAGTTAGGTTGGTTTGTGATTGAGTTACTGTTACATTGTTACCATAGTTGAATTGTAGCTTAGTGGTGATCAGTATAATACTTGTTGCATCTTCTGTGTATTGTTGCACATCTGTCATATAGTGGATCTGTGATACTGAGCTTCTGTTGGATCTTGTTGTGACTGGTTGTGGTTATTGCTTTATTTAGTTGTTAGATAGCTTAGTGGAACAAGTGGATTTGAGATTTGAAGATTTGATTAAGATATGTTAGACTCAAATAGTTGACAGACTCATTATAGGAAGTGATTGGATCTGCTTATTACTAGGTATGGTATTTACAGTTGTTATTTCTGCATTAACTAGTTCTTTTAAAGGTAGATTGAATCAGTAGCTTTTCGTCATTTAGCTTGTGCAACTGCTTGAACAAGTCCCATTAGGCCTGCTAGGTGCCCTGCACAATCAGCACTTTTGACTGCCCCAAACTGCCTCAACATCAGCAGTTGTATTAAGCCCATATAAGCTCATAATAGATGGAATTTTGCTTTTGAATGTTCTATGATAGCTAGTTAATGCAATTCTATAGTTTTATACATTAGCTTTTAATTCTCTCGCTTATGCATTAGATTATAGTTAGCAGCATAGGGACTGTTTGGTCTTAGTTTTACTCAGTTCTGTTATAGATTGTTTATCAGCTTATTGTGCATCTGAGCTCATACTTGTGTTTTGTGATTACTTCTGTATTTCATTTGAGCAATTTAAGTGTAAAGCATCATTAAATCGTTTATGAGATTACTTGTTCCACATTCTGCTTATCAGTTTGCTTTTCATTTGAGCTTATTGCTTCAAATTTTGAGTATCTGTGATTTTTGAGCTATAACTTGGTCATCTTCTTGCATTTCTGAGCTTATTACATCATTTTCAGTCTGAGTGTTAAGTTTCATAGTGATTGGATCTCAAGTGCTTAATAATAAGCACTTGAGATAAGCAGTTTTCTCTAAATAAGCAATTCCATAGCTGATTTTCATTTCAAATTTTTATTCTGAGTTTCTTTTATTATTTTTGATTTTCTGGAATTTTTCCAGATTTTTCTAAGGCTTTTTACTATTTTTCTTATTTTCTTTTGATTATTTTCAATTTTTAATTACCAAAAATCCATAAAAATTCAAATAAGGTTCTGAAAAATACAAAAATATTTTTAGAATAACTTTTATAATATTTTAGAATTTTTAGAATTAAATTTTTATTTTTCTATTTTTCCTTATTTTTAATTCATTTTTAATTCTAAGAATAGGAAATTAATTCTAGAAAATAAATGAAAAGTCTAAAAAATATTTTTCTTTTTCTTAAAATTCTTTTTATTAGTTTTAAATTTTTAAAAAATATTTCCAAGTTCGTAGGGTCATTTTTCGTTATACGTTACGTTTTAAATTTTACGGTTGCGTTACCGTTTTTACGTTTTTCATTTCAGTGCATAATTAGCTTATACTCTTTGCATGCTTTATCATTGTTTGTGAATAATTGAATTCCTTGATTGCTATTTTCACTCTATCACTCTTTCACCATTCACTTACACTACACGATTCCCAAATCGATATTTCGAATTTTCCATTCGAGCCTTCGTTGGGAGAACGACCCGGGAATTACTTTCACAAGTGTTTCATCGGAATATAAATATACTATAATTGACACGAATCAAATTTTGGCGCCGCTGCCGGGGAAGGTTGAAGTGAATTTTTCGTTTTCGTTTTTCGAAATTGTGTTTTGAAAACCTTCCTTGTATATATTTTCTATAAAAACCAAAAAAAAAATTGAAAAATCAAAAACACTTTTTCTAAAGTGTTTTCAAAAACACCAAAAAAATAATAAAGTTACAGCCTCGTCTCGACCGAAAGGAAGAGTGTTGTAAACCAAATAAGCCTTACAATATAACTACGCGTGAAATTAGTTGCTAATCGGATTACTTTGATTCTACGACCGAATAAGCGGAAAATACGGAAGCTTTGACATTAAATTGCAAGCTGAAGAGAGATCCATTCTTCTCTCCCGTTCCGTCGCGAGTAGATTTAAAGGAAACGGTTTACGATTAACGTAACGTTTGAAAAACAAAAGAGAATAAAAGTTTTAAGTTTTTGAATTTTGTTTTCCAAAAATAAAAATACAAAAAGATTTTCCTTTTCCATTTTGATTTTATGATATTTAAAAAACATAAATAATCTTCTTCTCATAATTGATTCTTCTTCTCAAACCTTCTCACGTTTAATTCTCATAGATCCGATTTGTTCCAATTGTCGAGAACCGTTCTTCGGAGGGTTGTGTGTGTGGTGTACGTGCGACGAATGTGGAGATAATATTCGTGATGGCGTTTGTTTGAATTGTAATTCTCATTCGTATGATCAAAATTCATTCAACAATTCGTCAAACATTCCCGATTTTTATACACCACCACCACCTTCGTTTTATTGCTATAATTGTGGAAACCCGTCCGAAGAAGGAATGACGTGTGGGCGATGTTTTTGTGATGGATGTGGATACACCGATTGTATGTGCTATGCTCCGAATGCTCACACGTCTTACGATTACGACTCGAGCTTCAATAATTTTCCTCAAAATGATTTTTATGAGCCAAATTCGTGCTACAATGGTGATTTTCAAAATACATCGAGTTTTGAAAATTGTGGGGGATCGTTTGAAAGTTCTTATCATGAACCTAATTCTTGTTACGATTCTAATGATTTTTATCAACCCCCACAAACTTCCAATTTCAATAATGATATTCTTGAACTTAAATCAATGCTCGATAAGTTGAAAGAGATGGTGAATAATCGTTACACATCTTCTCCCGAGCCTAATGAGAGATCGATGGAAGAACCTCCTACCGAAGAAAGGAAATTCCAATTTTGCGAGTGTTGTTTATACGATGATGATTCCACGATTACGATCAATCTTAATCCTCAAAATGATTCTATCTCTTCTCCCGTAGAACCCGAAGACTCTCTAACAATGGGGGACGGGCATCTTGACACTATTCCGGCAACAGAATCGGACGAATTCAATAAGTCAAGTGTTGTGAACCTCGTTCCAATCCCGAGTGAGTCTGAGGAGATTTCTAACAATGATTCTGAATTTGTTGAAAATAATCGTTTTGATGATCATATTGAAACACCGGTTGAAGATAATCGTGATGAGTTATTCTCCGATTCTGATAATGATGATTCTATATCATGTGGAGAGATCGATTATGTTGATGAAGAACATCTTAAGCTTGAAAGCTTTGAAGATGATAATGAAGAAGATGATGACATGGAAATTCGAGATGAAGCTTTACGTGAGACATTGTTAAATGTCAATCTTCTTATCTCACGTATTGAGGCATTGAATGATCCTTTTACTTCTCCTCCTATCCCCGTTATGGATAGTGATTCTTTACATGAGCTTGAAATTTTTCGATTTGAAGAGACGAGTAGTGGCAATCCCACTATTCATGCTAATATCTCTCTTCCGGATTATGAGTGCTTTCACTTTGAGATTGATTCTATTCCTATTTTCGATAATCCGTTACGTGACCCTCTTTTAGAGGATGTCGATCTATTTCTTGCTGCGGATGACTCGATACCACCGGGTATTGAGAATGATGAGAATGATATTTCTTTCGATTCTTCTTCTTCTCGTCCACCTGCAAAACCACCGGATGAAGTTTTTGAATCCGATGCGGATGAAGTTATTTTTAGAATAGTACACGAGGTTTCTGAACTTGAATTTGCTCTTACTATCCGAGTGTTTCATCCATTCTTTGTTTATCCCATCACTTCGTCACTTTTCCACTCCACCGGGAGTGAGGATACCATATCTGATCCGGGCATCTCTATTTTCAAGTGTCCGTTTCATCTGCTTTCCCCAAGGACGAATTAATTCGGGGATCGAGTCAAGCTCAAGTGACTCGGTGAACAAAAACAAGCGCTTCGTGGGAGGCACCCCATGCTTATCCTTTCATCTTCTTAAATTTCTTATTTCTTATTAACGTGACGTGAGGAGGGCTACCTCTTCCAATCTTGTGTTTCGTGGTTGTTTGTGATGTTTGTTCAGGATTGTCCATGATTTATGATGACTCTCGTGCTCGTTATCTCTTCACTTGGAGTCTCATTCATCGGTGCTACTTGGAAATCCTATATTCGTTAAATCGTATCGACTAACATTTTCTTTGGCATAATTAATAAACGGCCTAGAATTTTGTTAGGATTACCTTAACCCAATAAAACATTGAGGACAATGTTTAATTCTAGTCGGGGGGGGGGGGGGGGGGGGTGAATCTTCGATTCGATTTTGACCTAGCATTTTCACATGTCGTGCACTCTTGCAACTCCGTTTTTCCACCAAAAATAAAAAAAATTGAAAAAATGAGAAAATTTCAAAAAATTTTGAGAAAAAATCATGAAAAAGCACAAAAAAAAGTTGAAAAAAGTTGTGCAAAAATATAATAAAGTTTGAATAAGTGTTTTGACACCTTGTTGACTTTCTTGCTGGCGAGAGTAGGAATAAATATTTTGACTTGACCGGGCATGTTGAGCCCTAGCTTGTTCCCTTAACCAATGATAATCACATAAGCTTGTGCTACTTTCGTACACCAGGAGCTATAAAATGCGAATTCTTTCTTAAGAATCTGCAAGTTCCCGTACTTGACTTTATACATGCGCAGCTTAAAAGCTTTCGCTAGTCTTTTACATCAGGAGCTAGAAAACGCGAATTCTTCTTCTAGAATTTGCAAGTTTCCGTATCTGACTTTATATATGCGTGGCTGATTATCGGCTAAGTATTCGCGGGTTTCATTATTTGGAATCTTAAATTGCGAAGAGCGAGAAATGATAGAGTTTATTTAGAAGTTAGATGCTAAACGTGGAGTAGTGGTTCTCTTTAGAGCTCATGAGAGGTACTTGTGGCTTTTTACTCCCATCAGAAACGTCACCCATATATAATAGATGTTCTAGGTTAATTAGTGGTATTTCGGTTTGAATAATATTTAGTTCTTTATTTTCTTAAGAGAATTTTTGCTTTAGAAGTTGGGTACATATCAAGGAACATCAAAAATAAGAGCAAAAAGTGAAAAAATCAAAAGTCAAAAGTTGATTATTTATGTGGTTTTGGAGCTACCCGTTAAGCTTCCATTGATGTATTGAGAAAAAAAGTAAGAAAGAAAAAAGTATGAAAAAAGTAAAAAAAAAAAAAAAAAAAAAAAAAAAAAAAAAAAGTGAAAAATGAAAAAGTAAAGTTGAAGTATTGTTGAATAAGAGCTATGTATGTATCAATAAGTTGTTGGCGCGTGAGGTGCATGTGATACGTGATTAGTAATCAGTCACATGAGGTGCACGTGATCGTACTCCGCAACTTATATCCTTGATATTATATGTACCCCAAATTCCTTGATGTGGACCGAATTTCTATTGCAGTGGTTCTTAAGAGAAAATGAATAACTACTTATCGTTTTAACTTAGGTGTCACTATCGGACTTAAAAATTATTGAAACGAAAAAATATGAAGCAATTCATTTCTCAACAAAATAAAATATTGAGATACAAAACCTAGAAAATGGGAGTAAGGAGTTTCCACAAGTAACTGTTATGAGTAGTGTTAGCATCTAATTTGTAAATAAGCTGTGATCTCGTTTGTACGCTTAGTTTGGGGATTCGTGAAAAATCAAGGATGATGATTTTTATCCGTATGGTCGCTTCTTAAATAAGAAGTGTTTCTACTCGTTGACCTTAATAATTATTGCAAGATAATGAAAGTTCAACAAACCGTCACAAGTATGAATGAGAAAAAAGTACAAAAATAGAAAGTGTAAGTGGAATAAAGGAATAAAAAGAAAATTTTGGAAAACGGAGCGTTTTCGGGATTAAATGATTTTATTACTTCTTTTGAACCTCCTTGCTACTTTTCAAAGTTAGTAAAAAGAGTATCGAAATTATTTATCTCAAAAGCGTGAATTGATCACATTGCGTGAGGACACGACAATGCTTTAGTCGGGGGGATTTTGGTGTGTATTAATTTACACACCTTTATATTACCAAATACCGACCCATAACGACTATTTGAGCTAACAAATGCCAAGAAAACAAGTGTTTTTATGTTGTGAATGTGCAGGGACGGATTTATCATAAAAAGACGAAAAATCACACGATTATCGGTAAAACGGGCACGAGAGTAGAAGACGGTCAAAAAGTCAAAGCCGGGGATCCAAGAGTTAGTTTTTCAGATTTGGCAAGTTTAGTCCCTGGATTATATTTTTGAAGAAAGTACAATTCAGTCCTTGGAGTTTGGAAGTTTACACTATTGGTCCTTGTAATTTCCATATCACACAAAACTCTAAAATCCAATTACAAGCCTGGTCCATAAAGTTATCAAGTCCAAATCCAATAATCCTCAAGCCCAAGTCCACCAATTAAATTCCAAAGGCCCAATCCTTAACCTTTGACCCGGCCCTAGGTCAAAATAATAAATAAACAAACACCTCCGCGCCATATTTTTAATTCATTTTTCTTTTTCTAAGAATAGGAAATTAATTCTAGAAAATAAATAAAAAGTCTAAAAAATATTTTTCTTTTTCTTAAAATTCTTTTTATTAGTTTTAAATTTTTAAAAAATATTTCTAAGTTCGTAGGGTCATTTTTCGTTATACGTTACGTTTTAAATTTTACGGTTACGTTACCGTTTTTACGTTTTTCATTTCAGTGCATAATTAGCTTATACTCTTTGCATGCTTTATCATTGTTTGTGAATAATTGAATTCCTTGATTGCTATTTTCACTCTATCACTCTTTCACCATTCACTTACACTACACGATTCCCAAATCGATATTTCGAATTTTCCATTCGAGCCTTCGTTGGGAGAACGACCCGGGAATTACTTTCACAAGTATTTCCTCGGAATATAAATATACTATAATTGACACGAATCACAAACAATAAGCTCAACTGAGCAAGTAGAAAAGAGCTTGTGAGAGTAGGCTTTTGGACACAGTTGTCTTGTGCATGGGAGTTTATGCTCTAACATGTTACAAAAAGCTACTCAAAAGCTACCTAGGATAATTCTAAAAATTATGCAAAAATTATATTTTAAATAAAAAGCTGCCAAATATTAATCACCCAAAATCTCAGCTAATTTGGTTGAAAATTAAGAAAATGGAAATTCAAGTAACTAAAATGGTTGACTTTTTTCTGTTTTTGTAAACTTTGACCAAAGTGGATTTAGATTGATCCTAGATGATTGATAATGATATAATAAGCTAATATATGATTGATTTAAGCTAAGTTAACTACTATTGTAACTATTTGATGAGATTATGCAAGCTATTATCCTAACAGTGTATGCAAGTATGAGATTAAAATGTGATTTTGACTTTTTAATGAAAGAGTACTGAATTTTAAGCTTTAATTGACCTAATAGCAACTAATGTAAAGTATCTCAACCAATTATAACTACTGAATCAAGCTTAAATACAGTTATGCATTCTAATCCAAACACCTCTATACTAAACTGTTTTTTATGCTTTTAAACTAAAATTATGCAGAAACAAAACATTATACTAGATTATGCAATGTTATGCAAATATGACAGTGAAATAAAGCAAAATGCACAAATGTAAGATCTAATGAACAAACTGAAGTAAATAAGCAACAAATCACTCAAACACACTGATTAAGCAAATAACTCACAGATAAACACCAATAGATAAGCTATTGAGCACAAATTAGAGAAAATAGGCTAAAAATGAGATTGAATCTTACACACAAGTCTATTGGTTGTCCATAGTCTATTGGGAACCATAACTAGTATACCTATTACAAAGACGAACTGGATTACTAGAACCACTAGGGGTGCAAAGCTATTGGTTGTCCATAGTATTTACAGTTTGATATCCATCACAAACTCCACATTTACTAAACAATGAACCACATTAGTAGACAACACAATTATTTGCAATTATTTTTTTAATTATCAATATATCATCATTTCAATGTCTTTGGACAACCACAAAAACCAACACTTTGCGATCAACAACATATAACAATAGATAGAAAATAGTTCATTTCCATTAAAAACATAAATTTACAAACATACTTAACGCGCACAAAACAAAATGGCGCTAAGTATCCACTTAAAACACATAAACTAATACATAAACTACTAGAGTCGACCAACATCCCCAAAACCATAGGCTAGACCTACAACAAACCCCTAGAGACGCAACACACAGCCAATAAACTCCAAGAGTAGATCGGCATTGTGACGTGCCTCATCAGCAGCACGTGTGTACAAGAAAATCCTTGACACATCCTGGTAACGAGCTAGCCTAAGCATCCTACGACCATGGGCAGCCACGGTCGAGCCATATACCTGGCCCAACTCAAACAAATAGAGATCAATCTCTATGATTCTTTGTCGGGCTTCCTCGACATAGGCCCTCAGCTCTTCTTCTTCCGCGAGGTTGGCTGCCCTGATCCTCTTAAAGTATACAAACAGTTGACGAGCTCTGCTCAATGAGTGAGCTTCAATGGCTAGTCTAGCATGAAATGGGAAATTTGGGGACGACATTTTCAGTGCAGTTTGAAGATATAGTGATCGGAAAAGTAAGTGTGTGGTCGGAAAACTTAAACTAGGGTGTGGTCAGAAAATTTAACTTAGTGAGTGGATAGGATTGTGTGTTAACTTAGTGGCACTATATATAATGGGAAATCATTTCAATCTTAATACCTAAGAGGATTAATACATCTAAAACAAAAATATAAATGCCTATCAAATCAAAGTAATAAACAACTTAAACTATCACATATTCACATTTAAAAAGTAACACCTACGATATTATCAATCATTATTAATGTTAATAATGATTATGGAAATGAACAGTGTCGCGGTTATGGTAGCATCACACACAAAAGTATCAGTGTTGTGCAAGAAGAAGAAGTACACATGCAAATCTAAGAGGAGGAAATGAAAAAAAAAATGTCAAGTGGTAGTGTACTATTTGGTTCCTTCCCCATGCAAATCTAAGAAAGATTCTGAGCCGCCAGTCGCTAGGGGTGTAATCGAGCCGAGACAACTCGCGAGTAACTCGAGATCGACTCGAAAAATACTCGATTCGACTCGATTTTAAACGAGTCGAGCTCGAGCTCGAGCTACTCGTGTAAGATGTCGAGTCGAGTTCGAGTTCTATGTTACTCGGCTCGTGAAGCTCGCGAGTCTTAACGAGCTTTTCTATAATTACATATATGCCCTTCAAGAATATACGAGCCGAGCTCGAGCTTGAATTTTGAGCCGAGCTCGAGCTTTTCTATAGTGACTTTTTCAAAAACTTGATTTTATTTAATATATACGAGCCGAGCCGAGCCGAGCCTCGAGCTCGAGTTTTAGTGATCGAGCCGAGCTCGAGCTTGAATTTTGAGGCTCGGTCGAGCTCGAGCCGAGCTTCGAGCTCGAGTATTATGTGTCGAGCCGAGCTCGAGCTTGTCAATACTCGACTCGACTCGGCTCGTTTACACCCCTACCAGTCGCACACTTAGCAAGTAGCACAACCTCCAGTTGCACACTTGGTTCAGATAAAACAAAATACAAGTGGGGTCAGATAATGATTAGTAAATACTAAATAGTTGATATGAAAAATGTAGAGTGCCACGTGTCAGTTAATATATGGAGTCGCACAGTAGCACAGGTCGCACATGACCAAAATTGAAAGTTGCATAAAAGTTGACTCAATCGTGGTGCTAAATTCGATTTTAGGCATAAAATTGAAATTATCCCTCGTAAAATAATACTATGTACTTTTCTGGATAATGAAACATATGAGTCATTACATTATAACATTTTGTGTGTAGGCTCTATTTGATATTGCAATAGACTTAATTCAAAAATAAAAATAATATTAATAAAGTTTGATCTTATTGACCTGTGAAAATTACGTGGTAGCTAGAAGTGCAAATTAAGCAAAGATCTCAAATTTAAAGGACTCCATAATCAAAATTAATTGTAATATGCATGCAAATTAATAATAACAATAATACTTTCCTTCTTGAAGTGATCAGTTTAATTATCATCTTCAACTTACATTATTTGTTTCAACATGTTTATACTTTATAGAATAGGTAATGTCAAATCAATCACAAACAACTTACATTTTTCTTCACCATTGAGTCAAGAATTTTGCAACTTCTAATTATGGTTATGTGCGACATGTACTAGTGTGCGACTCCATATATTACTTGACACGTGGCCTGACTATATGTTTCATTTCAACTATTCACTAATCATTTGCTGACCTCACTAGTATTTTGTTTTTATCCGAACCAAGTGTGTGACTGACGGCTGAGTGTGCGGCTGGCTAGGAAATCTTTCTAAGATTTCATCGGGAAGGAACAAAATTATTTAATAATATTTCCTAGCCGCCAGTCGCACACTTGCATGGTCGAGCAGCCGTCAGTCGCACACTTGGTTCGGATAAAACAAAATACTAGTGGGGTCAGCAAATGATTAGTGAATAGTTGTAATGAAACATGTAGTCAGGCCACGTGTCAAGTAATATATGGAGTCGCACAGTAGCACAGATTGCACATGACCAAAATTAGAAATTGCATAATTCTTGACTCAATTGTGGAGCAAAATTTGATTTTAGGTGTACTATGTTTTTCCTAGTTACTCACTTAAAGAACCAAATATCATATCTTTTTTATATAATAAAACAAAACTCCTAATGGGGACTTTCGTATTTCAGAAAAAAAGAATGTTTCCTTATTAGGCAATATTTTAATTATTATTTTTTAATTCATAAATTTATAAATTCGTTTTGTCTATATACTATACAAGTAGAAGATAAATACAAAAATTATAGACAAGATGCAACTATTATCTTTAATAATTAAAAAACATAAATTAAACGAAATAAAGATTAAATGATTTGTTTTCTAATAAATAAAAATATATTATTATTCAAAAAGTTAAAAAAAAATAAAAAAAATCCAATACATGTGTTTCTCAATTTGTTACTCATTTAAAGAATCCAATACCCAAGGACGGATCTATAGTGTAAGTATGGGGGCCGGTGCCCCCCATTGCTAGCCGAAAAGTTGAAATTCTAGTGTAATTTTTTTTTTTTAATTTTGATCTTTTTTTTAAAGTGACCCCCACCCAAAACTCAAATTGCCCCCCACCCACATACTAAAACCTAACATTCAACGCTCTAAAACCTTATAAATCTTTCATCTCTAAGTAAAAATACTCGATTTATCATTACGATCTTATTTTTTTTCTGCATTTTGTTGTTATTGTCAAAAATAAAATTGCCCCCCACATCCATTTTTCTTAGGTCCGTTACTGCCAATACCGTACATATATTGTAAATAACTCAATTTTCTTTTGTACACAACAAATCTCACATAAATTGGAGTTATTGTTGATTTTATATGAAGTTACAAAATCAATTTCTGAAGTGTAGACACAGTCTCTGGGGAAATTATAGTCTGTAAACATTGCGTTTGCACTTTTAGAAGTTTTATATGTTCAAATGCCAAAGATGGTAATTGTTGTTACCATCATTTGTGCAATTATCATAATGTGATTAGCTTGATTGTAGGCAATTATCTATTTACCTTATTTATCTCATATTGTAACCCCTATATGTAGGCTCCTATTTGCAATGTATTGGAACAAAAATCAATAAAACAGTTTGATGTTAATCTCATATCCTTCATGGTATCACGAGCCATAATCAACCGATCCACCTAAACCTCATAGACACCAAAACCTTTTTACGTTTTCTTTTTCCTTTGTGGTGATTTGTGCTAGGTCACAGTCCATATTTACTACTCCAACGTTCTTCGTTTGTGTGTTAAGGTCACACGGTTACTTTTTCGAGGCATGCAAGGTCATCGTCTTGGGTTCATCGTGCTAAGGTCACGGTGTGTGTAACTCGTGCTAAGGTCACGCGTGTTTAAATACGAGTCAACACGTTTTGTCGATTGTTGGTTTTTGATCTTCAATTCGTTGGGTTGCTTCTGTAAGCTATCATATCTTATAATCATTAGCATAAAAAGAAAAGGTACAAGGTACACTTACTGTGGGCGTGAAGCAGGGGATTATTCCATTTGGTTCCATTTGGCATCTTACTATCATACGTATTAAAAAATAATAATAATAAAAAAAAAAAAAAAAATGTTTCTTTTAACCCTTACAGTAGGCGTGAAGTAGGGGATTATTCCTTTGATTCCATTCTAGTGGTCAAAAGTTGCGGGATGACACAGATTCAATATATAAACAAGATGCCAACTCATAATATATGTAACCCCTCTTTTGCTTGTCATACCAGGCCATCACAAAGCTTTAGTTTTTATCAGCCTATATCTCACATGATAGGCCACCAGGATTTAGTGTTTTTCAGGCCCAACATGCACCATATGTTTTTAATAGTGCAGCAGCCCAACAATCTTCTACATTAGGCCAGTAAGCTTCGGGTCAACATGGCCTAGGTCAACAGGTTCCGGGTCAACAGCTTTCGAGATTACCACATGTTTTTAGTGCCATGTCTCCACAAGATCCTACCACTAGTGCTTGGAATATGGATACATGTGCGAGCTCTCATCTCAATAGTTCAGTTAATAGTCTTAGTGAAATTTTTAATACGTGTATGTATCCATCTATATTTGTTGGTGACAGTCATTCTATACCCGTCACTAATACGGGCCATAGTATTTTGCAAACTCCCTTTAAACCCTTTTACCTAAATAATGTCCTTATTACTCCCCATATTGTCAAAAACCTTATTTCTGTTCGTCAGTTCGTTTGTGACAACAATTGTACCGTCGAATTTGACCCTTTTGGATTTTCTGTTAAAGATTTAATGACACGTCAGGTGCTTCTCCGATGTGATAGCACGGGGGACCTTTATCCTGTCACACCTCCGTCTCCCATTCCTCAAGCTCTCCTAGTCAGTCAACATACGTGGCATCAGCGTCTTGGACATCCAGGAAGCGAAGTGTTACGTCGTCTAGTTTCAAATAATCTCATTTCATGTAATAAAGAGAAGCCTCCCGTGCTTTGTCATGCCTGCCAGGTTGGCAAACACGTTAGACTTCCATTTGCTAGTTCCAATACTGTCGTCAATGCTTGTTTTGACATTGTTCACTCTGATGTATTCACCAATTCCGAGTCTTTCGGGTTTCAAGTATTATGTATTATTCTTAGATCATTATTCGCATTTTGTTTGGGTTTATCCTTTAATTAACAAATCTGATGTTTTGTCTAAATTTGTAATTGATGCGTGGGGATTGCACCAGGATTTACCTCTCGAGGGATCTCGAGAAGCTTACAACCCCCACCAGGCAGTGTACCTGATCGTTGTAGTATAGTATAGTGACAAGTACCGGGGGATTGATCGTTCAGCTAGGAATAGTGTCGCTAGAATTAGAAAACCTAAATACTAGTTCTAAAGATGATAGATGATTATTTTTGTATTTTTATATTTTTTAGAAAGCAAATAAAAATCTCGGGTTTGAAGGATTTGGGCGGAATTAGTTGCTAATCAACTAACCCAATACTAAAGATGAAATCAAAATAAAATACTAGAAATGAAGATAAAACTAAATTAAACTAAGGTTGTGAGCAATAAGTGGAGAAATTATGTTTACTTAGATTTCACTACTCCCTAGATATCTTTTACACGTTAATTACTTGTTATAGTTGTGTGGATGACGGATTGTATTCCTTAATATCATTCATGGGGTGGCGCACTTAATTCCCCAATCCTATGAGTGCCTACTTCACTCCTATACCGAGCCGGCTAAGAAGCTCCTAACATGGGATCATTAGAATTTACTCTTGCATTAAATACAACCAATAAAACCTAGTGCACATCAGTTCATGTTTCCTAAGACGTTCAAACATGTTACCATTTGGAGATCTGCCAGTTTTCTTAAGCCTAACATCGAAATCATTCATCCAATACAACCATAAACAAGTAATCAACACATAATCAACATCTAGGTTTCATTATATCTAAGCAAACACAAGATAAATCTAGCCTAGCATGATGGAATTAAGACAAGCACAATATATAGACAACCAACACATAGACATATTGATTGAATTAGAAGAACACTTATCTCAATTGCACATGTAAGGGTTCAAGGGCTGAAAACCCTTGAAAAACCTGTAAAATTTGTAACAAGTTCGGCCTTAGGGTTTCTCCAAAACTTCTCTTTTTAATGAATGAAAATTAGAAAACTATATATAGGAAATTGAGGCTGACGGCGTCAAGACAAAATAGGTGACGCCGTCATCTCGCCGCCAAAATAATTCTCGGACTGCCTTGATCTACATCTGACGCCGTCATGTGTTAGGTTCTTCCAGGCCGTCACGTGTTAACTCTTGACGCTCTTCCTCGTGACGCCTTCATGTTTGCACTGGGCCGTCATGCAATTTACTCTTGACGCCGTCAAAGTGTTGCTCTTGACGCCGTCACCTACTGTTCCCAGCAAGGAAAATTAAGACTTTGGCGTTTTCTTCACTTTTATGCTCCAAAAACGTCCGAATTGTTTCCTTTTCCAGATTTCACTCCCAAAGTACCTAAAATCACAAAAGGAACGATTTAGGGCAATATTTGATCAAATAAATTCAATTCCGGGCTTAAATGACCCCCTAAAAGTGGTTCATTTTTCGCCTCATCATATACCCTTACACTTGAGATTTGCTTGTCCTCAAGCAAATGTGCTTTTATTCTACTCAAAATACAAGTTAGGGGTCATTTAACACTAATATAAAAGTAATTACAACAAATAATCGTTCCACTAAAGACCAAAGTCAAGCACGGAGGTCATATACTAGCACCTCACAAATAGTGTTTAGATACTCACATCTCTCGGGTGTAATAAAGTATAAATTACAATATGGAAATGGAAGATATCTCTCACTACCTGTCATAGCAAAATAGATTACCATAGGCTTGGGAAAGGATCAAACCTCCACCACATGGCGTAAGCACCTAGGATAAACTATCAAAGAGGTCTTTTAAAGGGTTGTAACGTTAGGTGTAGGGATATGAAATACACGGTTTTGTTGGATATAGGCAGTCTTTACTGGTGGCGAGTTAACAATCTTGGTTAATTACATGTACAATGTGGCGTTGCTAAGCCAAGACTAGACTAGACTTAAGCTAATAAATCAAAAAGAACAAAAACATAGAATAAAAAGGGATGGTAGTCCGTATGTTTTTCACTTTTTCTTTTTCTTTTTCTTGTTTTTTTCGATTTTTTTTTTATTTTTTTATTATTATTATTTTTTTTTTTTTTGCATACACTTTTACCCTACCATCCAAAATAATACATCATAGGGAATGAACATTCCCCTTACACTTGAATTTTTACATACTTTATAGTAAACTAATCTAATGACTCGAATTAAGAAAATCAAAACACTTTGAGCACTTTTAAGATTAACGTACATATGGGGGTAATAAATGATGTTCTTCCCCATTACTCCATAAATAAGTACTTTACCCATGAGTCCCAATCGTCCCAAAACAATATGTACAAGGATATGACTCGACTTAGCAACCATGTAATCAATTAGATAATTAACTTAGGGTTTAACAAATAACAATAATGCACTAAAAATGAGCGCATACACGGAAGGCTAAGGCGATTTTGGTGTACATTTAAGTGGGGTGTAACAAATTCTTCCTTTAAGTAAAATGCTTAAAGTTAGAAACGAAAAGATAGGCTCGGAGGGGTGTACTAGGGGTTTCGTGTACTAAAAATGAGTACAACGCTAAGGTGTGGGAAAAATTAGTTGACTTAACTAGCCAAGTAATATGACTTAAATGGTCAAGTAATTATGATACGGGTTTAACACAAGGGTGATCCTAATGCCTCTTATCATGTAATAAATCCTACTACACGAATGTAATCTCACTAGCGGTCTCGGGATGCATCACTAACGCAAGTTCTAGAATCTAAATGCTACCGGTACACTCATAAGCACTAATAGTAAATGTTTTTCCTATCAAATCTAAAGGCGAACCTCACATATTTTGGTAGAAAATTTTTCTGAATAGTACGGTTTTGTGCTAGTCATACAATCTCCTATCCATGAGACGCTTGCTATGGCTAAAGTTTCACTCCTAAATGTTGTAAAAAAAAATTAAATTTGACGCTAAAATTACACTAACAAGTATTTCTCATAGTTTTATTACACCTCTACCATTAAACAAACGAACTCAAGCGAAAGTGTATTTGTAAGGTATCATCATTTTACCCTCCCCTTACACTTAGGATGAACATTGTCCCCAATGTTCAAGTAAAGAATGTAAAAGCGAAATAAGTAAAAAGAATGAAATCAAATACTCCCCTGATTCGCTCGGTATGGATAATAAGGTGGCCAGGTTAGATCTTCCTCCAAGAAAATGAACAATCAAAGCTTCCCTTCCAGAATATAAATAATCTTCTTGTCATACATAACCTGTAAATCCTGAGAAAACAAACAAAGCAACCTCGCATAAAATCGGCGGCAATCTACATAATTTACTAAATCCTAGAAAACAAAGTAAGGAGTAAATTACACCATTCGTCCTTGTGGTTTGCGTTGACCGCAGCCGTTCGTCCTTTGACCAAAAAAACTGCACCGTTAATCCTTAACGGGCATACGTTAGGCGCCATTAGTCCCTCCATCACTAACGCTCGTTAAGTGTTGTTACATTTTAAGTCCTATGATGGTATACTGACCAAAAGGACGAACCGTGCAATTTTTTTTTTTTTTTTTTTTTTTTTTTTTAATATGTTAGTAAGTTCCGTTTTCGTACGTTTTTTTTTGTTTTCGTCCGTTTTTTTACGTTTTCGTCCCTTTTTTTACGTTTTCGTCTTTTTTTTTTACGTTTTCCTCCGTTTTTTTACGTTTTCGTCGCTTTTTTACGTTTTCGTCCATTTTTTTACGTTTTCGTCCGTTTTTTTTTCGTTTTCGTCTGTTTTTTTACGTTTTCCTCCGTTTTTTTACGTTTTCGGCCCTTTTTCTACGTTTTCGTCCATTTTTTTCGCTTTCGTCTGTTTTTTTTACGTTTTCCTCCGTTTTTTTTTACGTTTTCCTCTGTTTTTTTACGTTTTCGCCCGTTTTTTTACGTTTTCGTCCGCTTTTTTACGTTTTCGTCCGTTTTTTTACGTTTTCGTCTGTTTTTTTACGTTTTCCTCCGTTTTTTTACGTTTTCGTCCCTTTTTTTACGTTTTCGTCCATTTTTTTCGCTTTCGTCTGTTTTTTTTACGTTTTCCTCCGTTTTTTTTTACGTTTTCGTCTGTTTTTTTACGTTTTCGTCTGTTTTTTTACGTTTTCGTCCGTTGTTTTACGTTTTCGTCCCTTTTTTTACGTTTTCGTCCATTTTTTTCGCTTTCGTCTGTTTTTTTACGTTTTCATCCGTTTTTTTACGTTTTCCTCCGTTTTTTTTGCTTTTTCCTCTGTTTTTTTACGTTTTTGTCCGTTTTTGTACGTTTTCCTCCGTTTTTTTTTACGTTTTCGTCTATTTTTTTACGTTTTCGTCCATTTTTTTACGTTTTCATAAAAAAAATAGAGGAAAACGTAAAAAAAAAACAGACAAAACCGAAAAAAAACGGACGAAAACGTAAAAATAAAAGACAAAAACGGACAAAAACGTAAAAAATGGGACAGAAACGTAAAAAAAAAGAGGAAAACGTAAAAAAACAGGCGAAAACATAAAAAACGGGACGAAAACGTAAAAAAAGAGATGAAAACGTAAAAAAACGGACGAAAACGTAAAAAAATGGACGAAAACGTAAAAAAAAGGGACGAAAACGTAAAAAAAACGGACGAAAACGTAAAAAAACAGAGGAAAACGTAAAAAAAAAACGGAGGAAAACGTAAAAAAAACAGACAAAAGCGAAAAAAAATGGACGAAAACGTAAAAAAACAGAGGAAAACGTAAAAAAAAACGGAGGAAAACGTAAAAAAAACAGACGAAAGCGAAAAAAATGGACGAAAACGTAAAACAACGGACGAAAACGTAAAAAAACAGACGAAAACGTAAAAAAACGGACGAAAACGTAAAAAAAAGGGACGAAAACGTAAAAAAAGGGACGAAAACGTAAAAAAAACGGACGAAAATGTAAAAAAACAGAGGAAAACGTAAAAAAACAGACGAAAGCGAAAAAAACGACGAAAGCGTAAAAAAATGGACGAAAACGTAAAACAACGGACGAAAACGTAAAAAAACAGACGAAAACGTAAAAAAAACAGACGAAAACGTAAAAAAAAAGGGACGAAAACGTAAAAAAACGGACGAAAACGTAAAAAAACAGAGGAAAACGTAAAAAAAAAAACGGAGGAAAACGTAAAAAAACAGACGAAAGCGAAAAAAATGGACGAAAACGTAAAAAAGGGACGAAAACGTAAAAAAACGGAGTAAAACGTAAAAAAAAACAGACGAAAACGAAAAAAAACGGACGAAAACGTAAAAAGCGGACGAAAACGTAAAAAAACGGAGGAAAACGTAAAAAAAAACAGACGAAAACGTAAAAAAGGGACGAAAACGTAAAAAAACGGACGAAAACGGAACTTACTAACATATAAAAAAAAAAAAAAAAAAAAAAAAAAAAAAAAAAAAAAAAAAAAAAAAAAAAAAAAAAAATTGCACGGTTCGTCCTTTTGGTCAGTATACCATCATGGGACTTAAAATGTAACAACACTTAACGAGCGTTAGTGATGGAGGGACTAATGGCGCCTAACGTATGCCCGTTAAGGATTAACGGTGCAGTTTTTTTGGTCAAAGGACGAACGGCTGCGGTCAACGCAAACCACAAGGACGAATGGTGTAATTTACTCCAAAGTAAGATATAATGCTTGTGGAATGAAGTTTGCAGATTTCCTGGAGATTATAAAACTTAATAATTCAACAAAAACTTTAAGACTCCGTTAGAAAAACAAAACTGGTAAAATTTCCAGATTTTTACACGTGACGCCGTCAAGAGTAAACTCGTGACGCCGTCAGAAGTGATCTGCAGAAATTCTTATGTTAAGTTTCCGGAAAATTTCTGGAAAAACTTGGTCCTCCTTCCTGGAAAATCCTGCAAAACTTCATTATGACTCGATACAAGCATTTGACTCTAACAAATACGAATACACATGTTCACTTACTATTGTAGAGAATCATGATCGGTTTGTTTCTCAAAAACATATTTGAGGTTTCCCCTTACACTTATCTTTTGAAAAAATACCTTTAGGTGGAGTTAAGACTAGGCCAAAACAACAAAGTAAAGTATTTCCACTTTTTAGTTTGAAACATGATCTACCAACAATAAAAATAAGGCATGCATACAGAAGCAAATAATAAACAAACAAAATAAAATCACACAAAGCATGGGTTGCCTCCCAAGAAGCGCTTTTCTTTATTTACGAGTCTTGTAGCTAGACTCAAGGTCATGAGTTACTACGTGACCTCATCATTGGTTCCACTCTCTAGGTCGTCTTCTAAACTAGTATCGCTTTCATAGTGTAAGTATTTCGGGTCTTCAAACTCGAAGACATCTTCTCGATACTTAGAGTCAAGCTTACTAACATCGTTAAAAAATCCACATGATAAATCAGAAGTGTTCTTACACCCTCTCCGAACATCTTCATCACACAAAATAAGTTGGGAACTCATCCTATCAAGCCCGTCACAATCGATTTCCTTAAGGTCTTTTCTCTTGTACGGCGTTTGGCATGAAATCCTCCTAATTCCATCAGCGAAGGTCATGATTCCGTTCTGGTCATCAACTATCAGATTAGTGATTTCACAAAAGGGTGCCCCAAAAATGACTTGTGATAACCTAGGGTCGACATAGTCTTCGATGTTGTCCACAATCGTGAATTCCATAGTGAATGCCATATTTCCTACGAACACCTGGATTTCATGATCTTTACCAACCACTGTCTCTCCCTTGTAAATCATTCTCCATCTGCAGATATTGTTATAATGGAATAGGGACATAAAATTCTTAGGCATGAATATGTTAATGTAGACGTTATCGAAGTACTTATGACCGATCATGCAGGGAATTTTGAGATTACTCGGATCACGCCTCCTTATCTTCCTCGATTCTCCGTTCCTTGATCCATATAGATTCCCCTCAAGGGAAGGACGATATTCGTATACCTCTTCCTTACCCCTACGGAAAATTACCTTTTTGACACCATTGGTGAACAATGCACTACCATCCTTCTCATCAAGGATTACTCCCGATTCATTGATGAATGGTTTCCCAAGAACGAGGTTGGTTAATGTTCGATTGGTGAGAGGGTCCACGTCATTGACCACGGTGAGGACGATATTGTAAACAAATTCTCCAATCATAATTGATAGATTTCTTATCACCCTTGCATTATCGACTCTCTCGCATACTATGCGCTCTGGGAAGGTTTCTTGGTATAAGGAAAGGGGCATTATGTTATCTGGGAAGCTAGGATCTATATGACTATCGGTGAAGAGCTTTTTCTTAATGGTGCAGGAGATCTTAAAAACCATAGGGTTGCTTTCATTAGTCCTATCGCTACTCTCACTGGTAACATTCTCCACTTTTCTCTTGGGCTCCTCTAAAATAGATTTCCCCAAAATCGCTGGATTTCTCGTATGCTCTTCCGATCTCTCTTTCCCTTCTTCCGACTTGTTAGATTCTTGTGTGGCGCACTGCTCGGATGAGTTGGTATGGCTTTCGGCCAATTCGTGGTCTACCCTTGAGGTCTCATCTTCAGCTGTATGACCAATTTTTTTAGCTTGTTGTTGGTTCAGGTTAGGTGTAGGAGCAGAGATCGTGGTGATGGTGATTACAAAACGAATTGGTCCTAGGGGTTGACAGGTTCTTTTTCTTTTGGTGATAGATGTTTGAATAGCTTACTAGGACTTTTTATTTTCACAGGGGAGGTTGGCGGACTCACGACGGTAACAGACTTGACCTCATCAATGTGAATAGGTTTATTAACAACATGCTCTTTGATAGCAGTTAACAGATTACAAATCTTGTTATTCATATCGGCATGCTGTTGTCTAAATTTAGCCTCGAGCGTAGAGAGCTGTAATTCTTGAGATAGAATGAATTTTCGCAGAGCATCTTCACAACTTTGCCTAGGAATGCTTTGTGATGGAAAATGCTCGGACCAATTGAGTGGTGAGGAGTCATTGAAGGATACGCTCTGCGTTTGGTACCCTCTGAAATTAGGTTTATCCTTCCATGCCTCATAGGCTTCATCAGAAGTTCGAGGGCCTCGTCCCACGTTTGACAATGTGAATTCGTTATAAGCACGTTTTGGAAGCTCCATGCAGTTATGAGTTTCGTGAGGGCCATTACACAATTTGCATGCAGAAGCGATCCTGCTTACTTGGCTTGAAGGCTTTTGAGTTTCGTAAGATTTCATGAGAGACTTGACTCGACTTTCAAGTTCCATGATCCTATGGTCGGGAGTGATAGAGTTATTCGAAGGCAAAGATATTGCGTTGACCGTTTTGTTCAAATCACGGGATCATTCCAACTTTCGTTGTCATAGAGAGCAAGATCTTCTATGAGTTCCCATGATTGTTCCGCACTTAGATCACGTAGCTTACCACCAGCCGATTGGTCAATGGCTCGCCTAGTGGAGAGATCGGTATGGTCAAAAAAGATTTGGACTTGGAGCCAAAGATCTATGCCATGATGAGGGACTTTTTGGAGTAAGTCCTTGAAACGAGTCCATGCTTCATAAAGAGATTCATTTTGACGTTGTTGGAACATCAAGATGTCATTTCTAAGCTTAGTAGTTCTCCCCGGTGGGAAAAATTGAGCAAGGAAACGAGTGGTGAGATCATCCCATGTGGTGATGGATCCCGCGGGTAAACGCTCAAGCCATTGACTAGCTTGATCCCGTAGAGAGAATTGGAATAGGCGTAATCTGGTTGTCTCTCTAGTTTCAACATCTAGGTCTATAGAATCTACGATTTTTAGGAAGTCCTTAAGATGTTGATTTGGATCTTCGGAACGAAGTCCATGGAATGCACATCCGCTTTGCACCAACCGGATGGTGTCGGATCGCAAGGGAGTCACATTAGCTCCGGTGAGCTCAATGGTGTTTCGGTAGCCTTGGTGGCTAGGTCGGGAATACTCTCCTAAGGTTCGGGGCCTAGGAGGTTCTAGTGGTGGTTTTGTTGTGGTGGGATGACGGGTTCAAAGATGTTCCCAACGTCCATGATGTCGGGTGGTGAAGAGTTACGAACAAAAACACAAAAAAATAAGATAGACTAAAGAAACCTAAAAATAAAAATAAAATCTTACTAGAAAGGAATCTAGCAAGTAGACCTAATAAAAAGAAATTCTAACCTAGACAATAACTATTCCCCGGCTGCGGTGCCAAAAACTTGATGCGTGGGGATTGCACCAGGCTTTACCTCTCGAGGGATCTCGAGAAGCTTACAACCCCCACCAGGCAGTGTACCTGATCATTGTAGTATAGTATAGTGACAAGTACCGGGGGATTGATCGTTCAGCTAGGAATAGTGTCGCTAGGATTAGAAAACCTAAATACTAGTTCTAAAGATGATGGATGATTATTTTTGTATTTTTATATTTTTTAGAAAGCAAATAAAAATCTCGGGTTTGAAGGATTTGGGCGGAATTAGTTGCTAATCAACTAACCCAATACTAAAGATGCAATCAAAATAAAATACTAGAAATGAAGATAAAACTAAATTAAACTAAGGTTGTGAGCAATAAGTGGAGAAATTATGTTTACTTAGATTTCACTACTCCCTAGATATCTTTTACACGTTAATTACTTGTTATAGTTGCGTGGATGACGGATTGTATTCCTTAATACCATTCATGGGGTGGCGTACTTAATTCCCCAATCCTATGAGTGCCTACTTCACTCCTATGTCGAGCCGGCTAAGAAGCTCCTAACATGGGATCATTAGAATTTACTCATGCATTAAATACAACCAATAAAACCTAGTGCACATCAGTTCATGTTTCCTAAGACGTTCAAGCATGTTACCATTTGGAGATCTGCCAGTTTTCTTAAGCCTAACATCGAAATCATTCATCCAATACAACCATAAACGAGTAATCAACACATAATCAACATCTAGGTTTCAATAGATCTAAGCAAACACAAGATAAATCTAGCCTAGCATGATGGAATTAAGACAAGCACAAGATTTAGACAACCAACACATAGACATATTGATTGAATTAGAAGAACACTTATCTCAATTACACATGTAAGGGTTCAAGGGCTGAAAACCCTTGAAAAACCTGTAAAATTCGTAACAAGTTCGGCCTTAGGGTTTCTCCAAAACTTCTCTTTTTAATGAATGAAAATTAGAAAACTATATATAGAAAATTGAGGCTGACGGCGTCAAGACCAAATAGGTGACACCGTCATCTCGCTGCCAAAATAATTCTCGGACTGCCTTGATCTACATCTGACGCCGTCATGTGTTAGGTTCTTCCAGGCCGTCACGTGTTAACTCTTGACGCTCTTCCTCGTGACGCCTTCATGTTTGCACTGGGCCGTCATGCAATTTACTCTTGACGCCGTCAAAGTGTTGCTCTTGACGCCGTCACCTAGTGTTCTCAGCAAGGAAAATTAAGACTTTGGCGTTTTCTTCACTTTTATGCTCCAAAAACGTCCGAATTGCTTCCTTTTTCAGATTTCACTCCCAAAGTACCTAAAATCACAAAAGGAACGATTTAGGGCAATATTTGATCAAATAAATTCAATTTTGGGCTTAAATGACCCCCTAAAAGTGGTTCATTTTTCGCCTCATCAGTAATATTTCGTAATTATGTTAACACTCAATTCAAGTGTGAAATTCGGTCCTTTTAGTGTGATCATGGTGGTGAATTTGACAACTGTAACCTACATACACTTTTTGCCGAAAAGGGCATTCAGTTTCGCTTTTCATGCCCCAAAACATCACAACAAAATGGCAAGTCTAAACGAATAATTCGCACCATCAATAATCTCATTCGGACCTTGCTTTTTCATGCCAACCTTCCACCAACATTTTGGGTTGAAGCTCTCAATATGGCTGTTCACTTACTCAATTTCTTGCCCTCAATTGCTATTGCCAACGAAATCCATTACACCCGAATGTTTGGCTAAAACCCGGATTATAGCCTTATACGCATGATGAGGCGAAAAATGAACCACTTTTAGGGGGTCATTTAAGCCCGGAATTGAATTTATTTGATCAAATATTGCCCTAAATCGTTCCTTTTGTGATTTTAGGTACTTTGGGAGTGAAATCTGGAAAAGGAAGCAATTCGGACGTTTTTGGAGCATAAAAGTGAAGAAAACGCCAAAGACTTAATTTTCCATGCTGGGAACAGTGTGTGACGGCGTCAAGAGTACTTTCCTGACGGCGTCAAGAGTAAAGATCATGACGACCCAGTACAGAAATGAAGGCGTCACAAAGTAGAGCGTCAAGAGTTAAATGTGTGACGGCCTGCAAAAGTGGATAACATGACGGCGTCAGATGTAGATCAAGGCAGTCCGAGAATTATTTTGGCGGAGAGATGACGGCGTCACCCATTTGTTCTTGACGCCGTCAGCCTCTAATATCTATATATAGTTTTCTAATTTTCATTCATTAAGAGGAACAAGTTTGGAGAAACCCTAAGGCCGAACCATATACGTATTTTACAGCTTTTTCAAGGGTTTTCAGCCCTTGAACCCTTACATGTGCTATTGAGATAAGTATTCTTTTAATTCAATCAATATGTCTATGTATTGGTTGTCTATATCTTGTGCTTGTCTTGATTCCACCATGCTAGGCTAGATTTATCTTGCGTTTGCTTAGATCTAATGAAACCTAGATGTTGATTATGTGTTGATTACTTGTTTATGGTTGTATTGGATGAATGATTTCAATGTTAGGCTTAAGAAAACTGGCAGATCTCCAATTGGTAACATGCTTGAACGTCTTAGGAAACATGAACCGATATGTACTAGGTTTTATTGGTTGTATTTAATGCATGAGTAAATTCTAATGATCCCATGTTAGGAGCTTCTTAGCTGGCTCAACATAGGAGTGAAGTAGGCATTCATAGGATTGGGGAAGTAAGTACGCCACCCCATGAATGGTATTAAGGAATACAATCCGTCATCCACGCAACTATAACAAGTAATTAACGTGTAAAAGATATCTAGGGAGTAGTGAAATCTAAGTAAACACATTTCTCCACTTGTTGCTCACAACCTTAGTTTAATTTAGTTTTAATTTCAATTTTAGTATTTTATTTTGATTGCATCTTTAGTATTGGGTTAGTTGACTAGCAACTAATTCCGCCCAAATCCTTCAAACCCGAGATATTTACTTGCTTTATAAAAAATATAAAAATACAAAAAAGAATCATCCCTCATCTCTAGAACTAGTATTTAGGTTTTCTAATCCTAGCGACACTATTCCTAGCTGAACGATCAATCCCCTGGTACTTGTCATTATACTATACTACATCGATCAGGTACACTGCCTGGTGGGGGTTGTAAGCTTGTCGAGATCCCTCGAGAGGTAAAACCTGGTGCAATCCCTACGCTACCAAGTTTTTGGCGCCGCAGCCCGGGGAATAGTTATTGTCTAGGTTAGAATCTCTTTTTATAAGGTCTACTTGCTAGATTCCTTTCTAGTAAGATTTTATTTTTATTTTTAGGTTCTCTTTAGTCTATCTTATTTCTTTGTGTTTTTGTTCGTAACTTTTCACCACCCGACATCATGGACGATGGGAACATCTTTGAACCCGTCATCCCACCACAACAAAACCCACCACTAGAACCTCTTAGGCCCCGAACCTTAGGAGAGTATTCCCGACCTAGCCACCAAGGCTACCGAAACACCATTGAGCTCACCGGAGCCAATGTGACCCCCTTGCTATCCGACACCATCCGGTTGGTGCAAAGCGGATGTGCATTCCATGGACTTCGTTCCTAAGATCCAAATGAACATCTTAAGGACTTCCTAAAAATCGTAGACTCCATAGACCTAGATGTTGCAACTAGAGAGACAACCAGATTACGCCTATTCTAATTCTCTCTACGGGATCAAACTAGTCAATGGCTTGAGCGTTTACCCGCGGGATCCATCACCACATGGGATGATCTCACCACTCGTTTCCTTGCTCAATTTTTCCCACCGGGGAGAACTACTAAGCTTAGAAATGACATCTTGATGTTCCAACAACGTCAAAATGAATCTCTTTATGAAGCATGGACTCGTTTCAAGGACTTACTCCAAAAAGTCCCTCATCATGGCATAGATCTTTGGCTCCAAGTCCAAATCTTTTATGCCCATATCGATCTCTCCACGAGGCGAGCCATTGACCAATCGGCCGGTGGTAAGCTACGTGATCTAAGTGCGGGACAATCATGGGAACTCATAGAAGATCTTGCTCTGTATGACAACGAAAGTTGGAATGATCCCCGTGATTTGAACAAAACGGTCAAGGCAATATCTTTGCCTTCGAACAACTCTAGCACCCCCGACCGTAGGATCATGGAACTTGAGGACCAAGTCAAGTTTCTCATGAAATCTTACGAAGCTCCTAAGCCTTCAAGCCAAGTGAACAAAATCACTTCTTCATGTGAATTATGTGGTGGTCCCCATGACACTCGTGATTGGGTGGAACTCCCCGGAACAGCTTTTGCGGACTACGCATCCTCGCGTACCGAAGAAGCAGGAGATAAGTGGTACACTTTCAAACCCGAGCCAAACCTTTACGGTGATTCATACAACCCCTCTTGGAAAAATCACCCAAACCTTAGGTGGAAACAAAATCAACCCAATTCTTCCAATCCGCCTAATCGTTACCAACCAAACGGTCCACCCTCCAACCGTACTTTCAACAACACTCCTTCTAACAACTATGGTAGTACCAACAATCTTGAAGGGCTGATATCTAAATTCATGGCATCTCAAGAAGCTCGCATATCTAAGTTTGAAGCCGATTTCAAACAAAAGCAAAGCGAGATGACCACCAAAATTGATGCATTGTTGAAAGTTCTCAATGACCGAGAAATGGGAGCACTCCCAAGCGACACAGTCAAGAATCCAAAACTAAACGTTAATTCCATATCATCAGTTTCGTCACCCACTTTGTGTCCACAATACTACTCGGTTAAATCAACGAGCACGTGTTTCAAACAAAACCAAATTCTTCAAAAGGACCAATCAAATAAAACACCCGATATAAAACCGGTAAAAAGTATAGTTGAAACACCTCCTACGCAAGACCTTGACGATGAATTCAAGGAACTTCACCTTGAACGCCCCATCATTGATGTCTTAGCCCGTGCTCCCTACTATAGTGCCCTCCTAGAAAAATATGAGAAGTTTAAACTAGGTAAAAATGGGACCGCCTTCGTTCAAAACAAGTTGCCTAAAAAGCTTGATGATCCGGGTATATTTGTTTTGCCTTGTAAAATAGGAAGATCCGAAGCTTTCGACACACTAGACGATTTAGGGTCAAGCCTCAACTTGATTCCCTTATCCCTATTCACCACTCTTAAGCTAAGAAAGTTAGAGGAAACGGAGGTGTTGATAGGTCTAGCGGATGGAAGTATTGCCCACCCGGTTGGAATGATTAAGGATGTAGTTGTTCACGTAGGAAAGTTAACTATCTTAGCGGATTTTCACGTCCTAGACATGGTTAGTGACACTACATGCCCATTATTGGTAGGAAGAGGATTTTTAGCAACCGCTAGTGCCATGATAGATTGTAAGGAGTCTAAGATAGCGGTAGGTGAAGGCGATACTTGGTCGGTGTACGATGTTAAGAAGCATAGTTATGATTTTGATGATGAACCGACACCACATTGGGTAGAGATGAATAGGAGACCCTCTAGATATGGACCTTGGATAGAAAGGAACTTTATAGGACCTCAATGCCCATTCTATCTAGAAAAAGATTTCATTGAAAAGACACATTCGGTGGAACAACTCATAGCTAGAGATGAAGAGCTAGATCCTTTTGAGGACCCCTTAGTCTTTAGGAAGATGATTAAGTTCTTGAGCGTAATGCCCATTAATATAGAGATGAATAAGTGGAAAAGAGAGGAAGACAAGTGTAAATGGAGGTGGGACAAGCCACCTAAAGAAGGTGACGGATCATGGCATATGAGGATGACTTTGTATGATCCGGATGAAGAAAAGTTTGAAAGGTCATACCGTACTAAGAAAATCGATAGGAAGTTGAAACCTAAGTTTGATCCCAAAGATGTCCTCAATGAGGAACTCACCCGTGTCACGTAGTAACCCATGACCTTGAGTCTAGCTACAAGACTCGTAAATAAAGAAAAGCGCTTCTTGGGAGGCAACCCATGCTTTGTGTGATTTTATTGTGTTTGTTTGTTATTTGCTTCCGTATGCATGCTTTATTTTTATTGTTGGTAGATCATGTTTCTAAACTAAAAAGTGGAAATACTTTACATTGTTGTTTTGGCCTAGCCTTAACTCCACCTAAAGGTATTTTTGCAAAAGATAAGTGTAAGGGGAAACCCCAAATATATTTTTAAGAAACAAACCGATCATGATTCTCCACAATATTAAGTGAACATGTATATTCGTATTTGTTAGAGTCAAATGCTTGTATCGAGTCATAATGAAGTTTTGCAGGATTTTCCAGGAAGTGGGACCAAGTTTTCCCAGAAATTTTCTGGAAACTTAACACAAGAATTTCTGCAGGTCACTTCTGACGGCGTCATGAGCTTGCTCTTGACGGCGTCACGTGTAAAAATCTGGAAATTTTACCAGTTTTGTTTTTCTAACGGAGTTTTAAAGTTTTTGTTGAATTATTAAGTTTTATAATCTCCAGGAAATCTGCAAACTTCATTCCACAAGCATTATATCTTATTTTGTTTTCTAGGATTTAGTAACTTATGTAGATTGCCGCCGATTTTATGCGAGGTTGTCTTGTTTGTTTTCTCAGGATTTACAGGTTATGTATGAAAAGAAGATGATTTATATTCTGGAAGGGAAGCTTTGATTGTTCATTTTCTTGGAGGAAGATTTAACTTGACCACCTTATTATCCATACCGAGCAAATCAGGGGAGTATTTGATTTCATTTGTTTTACTTATTTCACTTTTACATTCTTTACTTGAACATTGGGGACAATGTTCATCCTAAGTGTAAAGGGAGGGTAAAATGATGATACCTTACAGATACACTTTCGCTTGAGTTTGTTTGTTTGATAGTAGATGTGTAATAAAACTATGAGAAATACTTGTTAGTGTAATTTTAGCGTCAAATTTAAAATTTTTTACAACATTTAGGAGTGAAACTTTAGCCATAGCAAGCGTCTCATGGATAGGAGATTGTATGACTAGTACATAACCGTACTATTCAGAAAAATTTTCCACCCAAATATGTGAGGTTCACCTTTAGATTTGATAGAAAAAGCATTTACTATTAATGCTTATGAGTGTACCAGTAGCATTTAGATTCTAGAACTTGCGTTAGTGATGCATCCCGAGACCGCTAGTGAGACTACATTCGTGTAGTAGGATTTACTACATGATAAGAGGCATTAGGATCACCCTTGTGTTACACCCGTATCATAATTACTTGACCATTTAAGTCATATTACTTGGCTAGTAAAGTCAACTAATTTTTCCCACACATTAGCGTTGTACTCATTTTTAGTACACGAAACCCCTAGTACACCCCACCGAGCCTATCTTTTCGTTTCTAACTTTAAGCATCTTACTTAAAGGAAGAATTTGTTACACCCCACTTAAATGTACAACCAAATCGCCTTAGCCTTCCGTGTATGCGCTCATTTTTAGTGCATTATTGTTATTTGTTAAACCCTAAGTTAACTATCTAATTGATTACATGGTTGCTAAGTCGAGTCATATCCTTGTACATATTGTTTTGGGACGATTGGGACTCATGGGTAAAGTACTTATTTTATGGAGTAATGGGGAAGAACATCATTTATTACCCCCATATGTACGTTAATCTTAAAAGTGCTCCAAGTGTTTTGATTTTCTTAATTCGAGTCATTAGATTGGTTTATTGTAAAGTATGTAAAAATTCAAGTGTAAAGGGAATTTCCATTCCCTATGATGTATTATTTTGGATGGTAGGGTAAGAGTGTATGCAAAAATAAATAAATAAATAAAATATAAAAAAAAATCGAAAAATCAATAAAAAGAAAAGAAAAAAATAGAAAAAGAAAAGAGAAAAAACATACGGACTACCATCCCTTTTTATTCTATGTTCATTTTATGTTTTTGTTATTTTTCATTTATTAGCTTAAGTCGAGTCTAGTCTTGGCTTAGCAACGCCATATTGTACATGTAATTAACCAAGATTGTTAGCTCGCCACCAGTAAAGACTGCCTATATCCAACAAAACCGTGTATTTCATATCCCTACACCTAACGCTACAACCCTTTGAAAGACCTCTTTGATAGTTTATCCTAGGTGCTTACGCCATATGGTGGAGGTTTGATCCTTTCCCAAGCCTATGGTAATCTATTTTGCTATGACAGGTAGTAAGAGATATCTTCCGTTTCCATATCGTAATTTATACTTTATTACACCCGAGAGATGTGAGTATCTAAACACTATTTGTGAGGTGCTAGTATATGACCTCCGTGCTTGTCTTTGGTCTTTAGTGGAATGATTATTTGTTGTAATTACTTTTATATTAGTGTTAAATGACCCCTAACTTGTATTTTGACTAGAATAAAAGCGCATTTGCTTGAGGACAAGCAAATCTCAAGTGTAAGGGTATATGATGAGGCAAAAAATGAACCACTTTTAGGGGGTCATTTAAGCCCAAAATTGAATTTATTTGATCAAATATTGCCCTAAATCGTTCCTTTTATGATTTTAGGTACTTTGGGAGTGAAATCTGGAAAAGGAAGCAATTCGGACGTTTTTGGAGCATAAAAGTGAAGAAAACGCCAAAGACTTAATTTTCCATGCTGGGAACAGTGTGTGACGGCGTCAAGAGTACTTTCCTGACGGCGTCAAGAGTAAAGATCATGACGACCCAGTACAGAAATGAAGGCGTCACAAAGTAGAGCGTCAAGAGTTAAATGTGTGACGGCCTGCAAAAGTGGATAACATGACGGTGTCAGATGTAGATCAAGGCAGTCCGAGAATTATTTTGGCGGCGAGATGACGGCGTCACCCATTTGTTCTTGACGCCGTCAGCCTCTAATATCTATATATAGTTTTCTAATTTTCATTCATTAAGAGGAACAAGTTTGGAGAAACCCTAAGGCCGAACCATATACGTATTTTACAGCTTTTTCAAGGGTTTTCAGCCCTTGAACCCTTACATTTGCTATTGAGATAAGTATTCTTTTAATTCAATCAATATGTCTATGTGTTGGTTGTCTATATCTTGTGCTTGTCTTGATTCCACCATGCTAGGCTAGATTTATCTTGTGTTTGCTTAGATCTAATGAAACGTAGATGTTGATTATGTGTTGATTACTTGTTTATGGTTGTATTGGATGAATGATTTCAATGTTAGGCTTAAGAAAACTGGCAGATTTCCAATTGGTAACATGCTTGAACGTCTTAGGAAACATGAACCGATGTGTACTAGGTTTTATTGGTTGTATTTAATGCATGAGTAAATTCTAATGATCCCATGTTAGGAGCTTCTTAGCCGGCTCGACATAGGAGTGAAGTAGGCACTCATAGGATTGGGGAAGTAAGTACGCCACCCCATGAATGGTATTAAGGAATACAATTCGTCATCCACGCAACTATAACAAGTAATTAACGTGTAAAAGATATCTAGGGAGTAGTGAAATCTAAGTAAACACATTTCTCCACCTATTGCTCACAACCTTAGTTTAATTTAGTTTTATTTTCAATTTTAGTATTTTATTTTGATTGCATCTTTAGTATTGGGTTAGTTGACTAGCAACTAATTCCGCCCAAATCCTTCAAACCCGAGATATTTACTTGCTTTATAAAAAATATAAAAAATAAAAAAAGAATCATCCCTCATCTCTAGAACTAGTATTTAGGTTTTCTAATCCTAGCGACACTATTCCTAGCTGAACGATCAATCCCCCGGTACTTGTCATTATACTATACTACATCGATCAGGTACACTGCCTGGTGGGGGTTGTAAGCTTCTTGAGATCCCTCGAGAGGTAAAGCCTGGTGCAATCCCTACGCATCAACGCACATTTGGTTGCTTATGTTACCCCCATTTATATCCTAATCACAAACTTGAACCACGCGTCACACCCTCCATCTATTTGGGTCAAGCTTCAAATCATCGTGGGTATCGTTGCCTCACCAATAAAATAATCATTTCTCGTTATGTAACCTTTGATGAAACCGTTTTTCCATATGGCACTTCTAAACCAACATCGGCACCCAAATACAATTTCTTAGATGACTCACCCGATATAAATCCGCCATTCATCCGATCCGCCCCCGTTGTGCAACCTAGTGTGCCTCAACCTACAAATGAACCAACCGCACCCATAAAAACTCATCCTTAGACGGCCCAACATGAGGCAACCCATGACCCATCACCACCAACTCAACCACAAACACCAAATCCAGTCGCGGAACAAAACCCACATATTATCCCAGATCCTCCTCAAAACCCAAACCCTGTCTCGACTCACTCCATGGTCACACGCTTCTGTGTCAGGACTAATCGTCCCACTCAGCGTATTAACATGCATGTGTCTTCGGTTTCACCGTTACCAAAAACATATCGTGATGCGTTTACTAATCCAAATTGGCAAAATGCTATGCGTGATGAATACACTGCACTTATTAAGAATGGAACTTGGATTTTAGTGCCAAAACCCACGGACACCAACATTATTCGCTCTATGTGGCTTTTTCATCATAAGTATTTGGCTGATGGCACTCTTAGTCGCTATAAGGCTCGCCTTGTGGCGAATGGTAGTAATCAGTTAGAAGGGGTTGATGTAGATGAGACCTTTAGCCCGGTGGTTAAACCGGGCACTATTCGGACTGTTTTGAGTTTAGCTACTTCTCGACATTGGCCGATTCATCAGCTTGATGTCAAGAATGCTTTCTTACATGGTGATTTATCTGAGACAGTTTATATGCATCAGCCACTGGGGTTTTGGGACCCTGTGCATCCTGATTATGTATGTTTACTACAGCGGTCTCTGTATGGGCTCAAACAGGCCCCTAGAGCTTGGTTTCAACGATTTGCATCTTATATCACACGGGTTGGGTTTTCTCATAGTCGTTGTGACTCATCTTTATTTATATACAAACATGGGACGGATACTGCTTACCTGTTGTTATATGTTGATGATATTGTACTCACATCATCTTCTGAGAATTTGTTGCACCAGATTATTGAATCTTTACATCAGGAATTTGCTATGACAGATCTGGGTCCACTTAATTATTTTCTGGGTATCTCTGTTACACGTGATTCCTCGGGGCTATTTTTATCTCAGAAGAAATATGCTATTGAAGTTTTGGAGAGAGCTTATATGGTTAATTGTAATCCTAGTCGGACTCCTGTTGACACTGAGTCTAAACTGGGGGATAAAGGTGATCCGATGTCTGATCCTACTTTATATCGAAGTCTTGCAGGATCTCTTCAGTATCTCACATTTACTCGCCCAGATATATCTTATGCAGTTCAGCAGGTTTGCCTTCATATGCATGACCCTCTAGAGCCTCATTTCTCGACTCTTAAACGGATCTTGTGATATGTTCGGGGTACCTTACACCATGGGCTACAGTTGTTTGCATCTTCTACTACATCATTGGTTGCTTATTCCGATGCGGATTGGGCGGGTTGTCCCACCACTAGGAGATCGACTTCTGGGTATTGTGTATTTCTCGGCAACAACTTACTCTCATGGTCCTCTAAGCGTCAACCGACGCTTTCTCGTTCTAGTGCCGAAGCAGAGTACCGCGGGGTTGCCAATGCTGTTGCTGAGACTTGTTGGTTACGGAATTAACTTCGTGAGCTACACACACCTTTATCTTCCGTTACACTTGTCTACTGTGATAACGTTAGCGTTGTCTACTTATCTTGTAATCCTGTTCAACACCAGCGAACGAAACACATTAAGATTGATATACATTTTGTTCGAGACTTGGTTGCTACTGGTCAGGTCCGGGTTCTTCATGTTCCTTCTCGCTATGAGTATGCGGACATCTTCACGAAAGGATTGCCCACTGCTCTATTTGAAGAATTTCGCTCCAGCCTGAGCGTTCGGTGTCCTCCCGCTCCGACTGCGGGAGAGTGTTAGACCGAATATCCTTGTTACCATCATTTGTGCAATTATCATAATGTGATTAGCTTGATTGTAGGCAATTATCTATTTACCTTATTTATCTCATATTGTAACCCCTATATGTAGGCTCCTATTTGCAATGTATTGGAACAAGAATCAATAAAACAGTTTGATGTTAATCTCGTATCCTTCTGTTAGACCGAATATCCTTGTTACCATCATTTGTGCAATTATCATAATGTGATTAGCTTGATTGTAGGCAATTATCTATTTACCTTATTTATCTCATATTGTAACCCCTATATGTAGGCTCATATTTGCAATGTAATGGAACAAGAAAATTCGGTCTAACAATTGCATACTAAAATTTCCTTATAAGAATAATGTCTGCACTATCAAATTTATAGAAATTGAGCCTGCAATTTGGTCAAATCATAACTTCGAATTTCCATTTTACTCTAAGCTAAATATACATAGATATGCTATCCATAATAATAGGGTATCTGATCAAGGCTTTGCTCTTATGCAAGAACGAATAGGCTCGCACATTGCTTTGAGTTGTTCTTTCTATACCTAGTTGTAATAGATGCTTCAAAGTGACTGCAATAATGATAACATATTGTTGATTTAAATTAGTACCACTATAATTTAGGTTTGATATTGTAGGCAGTGGCGGAGTCAGGATTTTGCCATATGGGGGGCAAAAAAATGTTGTCATAAATTTTTTTTTAACAAAGAAATAATAGTGAACGTAACCGATTTAATATTGCATAAAAGAAGTTAGATAGTGCTAAAATAACAACAAAACACACCTTGTGTTGCGTGAAAACGGCAGCCATATAATAACCAAAAAATAGCGGTGTAACATTGTTATCTAAACATCATTACAGCAGCATCCAAACACCCTAACTGCAGAAACCAAACAGCCCCCAAAAAACAGAAAAATCAGCATCCAAACAGCATTACAGCAGCATCCAAATAGCCTAATTTCAGCATCCAAACACCCTAATTACAGCAGCATCCAAACAGCCTAATTTCAGCATCCAAACACCCAAAAAACAGCAAAATCAGCACCAGTTACAGCAGCAAAAACAACCCAAAAAAAACAGCTTTTGGCGTGCAAAAACATATATATTTATAAAGTGCAAAAAAGAATATATATTAACAAGAAAATATGTATATCTTGTTTGGGCATAAAAATAACAACAAAAAATGCTTACCTTGAGCAAACAAACATGTTAAAGTTGTCCTTTACGACCTGTCATATTTTGGAACCGATTCATCACATCTTCATCACTAATATTTGCAAGTTCTTCTCTTTCTACGCCACATATAACACAAGAGTTTAAAAACCCTTGACTAATTCAATTCCGCAAATCTGATTTAATAATCTTCATTGCAGAAAAACATCTCTCGACACTTGCGGTTGCAACAGGCAAAATCAAAGCTAACTTCAATAATCGATACACCAAAGGATAAGAAATGTGTTTCCTTTTCTTCACCATCATTGTAGCAATGTCGGTGATACCATTCAAGTCGAGAAAACTATTATCTTCTTTGACATTGGCATAGTACAAGTTTAGTTGACTCTCAAGTTCCATCCTTTCAACGCTATTAAAATCGTTTGGGTACAACTCACTCAACCTTACAAACTTTGATGCGTCGAATTGAGCAAATGAATCACACGGGTTCAAACAAGCCATATGTGCAAGTAATTTGGTGCTTGCCTCACTAAAAGGATCACTAAACTCTTGAATTTGCATATCTACAACCGTGTTAAAACATTCAACCTCAAAGAAATGTCGATTAGTAACACTCACCCTTCGTCTCCGACCATTTGGACTAACATATACTTCATCCATGTTAACCACTCGAATATTATGCTTTTTGCAAAAAGAAGAGATTCTATCTAAAAGTAGAACAAACCCGTTAGATCTAAATTCTTTCAATTGTTCCTTGGTTGATTTGACCATTGAAACCGCTTCCACAATATCTTGGTCTTCTCTTTGGAGAGCTTGTGACAATACATTCGTGAGACCCAAAATGTATTTCATCATATGCAAATAAAATACAAAATCAAATGATTCAAAGTACACAAGAATACCAGTTGCTTGATTTTGCCTAGAACCATCATTTCCTTCGTTTTCCACAAATTCAAGCACCTTAATAACATATGGAAGCAAATCTATCAAACGCAAAATTGTTTTGTAGTGGGAATTCCATCTTGTATCCCCAGCTCGTATAAGAGAAAGCTCCTTATAAAGTCTCTCCGCCACAATTTGCAGATTTATTTTGTTTTTGTTGGAGAATGAGCAGAGTCCGTTGTTTTTTCCAATTTACAATCTAGTCCAAAATTATAGAGAAAAGCCGGTAAGTACATGTGTATTTTTGATATTTTTCAGCATGTAAATAAAAAAAACAAATTTTCTTTTAATTTAGGCAAATTAGGAAACAAGTAGGTTTAATTATTTTTTAAAATCCAAAAAAAAAATAATAATAAATAAACAAAAATAAAAAATAAAAAAAATAATAATAAGGAATGAATTGATTTTTTTGAAATGTAAAAGTCACAACTTGAAGTTTTGTTTTATTATATAAAAGAAGTTACAAAATCAATTTCTAAAGTGGACACATGTGGGGAAATTATCGTCTATGTGAAAATTGCGTTTGCACTTTAAAAGTTTTACATGTTCTCATGCCAAAGATGGTAATTACGTACTGAAATTTCCTTATAAGAATAATGCTTACACTATCAAAGTTATAAAGATTGAGCCTGCAATTTGGCCAAATCATAAATACGATTTTGCATTTTACTCTAAGCAGCTATACATAGATATGCTATCCATAATAATAGGGTAGCTGATCAAGGCTTTGCTCTTATACAAGAACGAGGTTAAAATAGGCTCGCACAATGCTCTGAGTTTTTCTTTCTGTACGTAGTTGAAATAGACTTCAAAAGAGGGATGAAACTTGGACGTTGTTGGTGAAAGGACCAACTTGAAAAGTATTTATTTTAAGGGCCGATATACATCACGCTGAAATTTTTATATTAAAAATAACTAAAACTATATATAAAAAAAGTATAAAATGTACATAGGGTCAAAAATTTTGAGAAGACCACAGCCTCCTTGTTCTCTTCTAAGTTCTGTCCATGTTTCAAATGAATGAATTTATTTGTTATTTGCATGCATGTACACACTTATACAAAATATCTCGGTTTATTTCATCTTACCTATTATTTGAATGCAATAATGATAACATATTTGAGCTTTCTGGAATCCGTTTGACTTATAAAGATCGGACTAATTTCATTAATTATGTTAGTCTCGAATAATCCTTTTAACTCTTTAAGATGTTTGTTTGTTCTCATACTAACTAGTAATTTTACTTAGAAATCTAGCATCATGTCTCTAAAGAAATGAGTGGTTTATATGTGGGTAAGTGGGTTTATAAATAATTAGTAGCGGATGTTTGTTTGTTCTCATACCAATTGGTATTTTTTCTTAACAATCTAGTATTAATTTTTAAAAGAATTTAGTGGCTTATACTAATGGCCGGTTTATAACATAATAAGCTGCTTATAAATGCATCACGGAACCGTTTCTTCTTTGATTTTCCGTTCTAGTATAATACGACGAGTAGTGGGGTCCTGAACTTTTGGCTAAACCTTAGAAATCTAATGCCATAATGCTTTCAATATGTTATTATTCTTTACATATACTACATAAAAAGAGAAAACTATTTTCCTTAAAACCTTACAAAATGAGTAAGTAATTTTAGACCAACTGGGGCTTGCTCCAGTGGTATCATTCCTCTTCCGCAAGCGTTCAGTTGACCGCTTAATGAGGGCCTTTGCGAAATAGATCAGGGTTCGAATCCAACTCATGGCTAATTAGGTCACTGGGACAAGAGCTCATCGCCTAGAGCCAGGTCTTTGGGGAAGGGTCTGGTTGGCATCAAAAGATGCCTGGGATCAGGGTATTCCCACCAATATACATCTTTTGCGAAGTAATTTTAGTATAATAGATGGGTACCCCGTGCGTTACGGCAGCGGGTACCCTGCAATTTAATTATTTACATTCAAAGTTATGCGAGAAATAGGTATGACATCAAACAACAAAATAAGTATCATCTTACAAACATATATTAAAATAAAAGCGTCATTGCAGATGTGATAGAGTATAGCATACACACACATTTGCGAAAAATGAGTATGCAGAATTGATTTACTCAGTAAAATATTGTTCTAACGGTTCGATTCTGTAATGTGAAATTATGATTCTGTAACTCTAGAAGTTTTGTGCTTTTGTTATTTTTGGGTAAAAGGTCAACGACCCGGTAAATAGTTTTGTGCTTTTGTTATTGTGTTGCTCTAATAATGATTTTGTAATTATGAAAACTATAGGAAAACGTTAAAGAAATTTTTTTCTGTATGTTGCAAAAAAAAAGTCTACAAGGCCGATTAATCGCCGCTTAGGCGCTACAGAGCCACCAACTTTGCCGATTTATGTAACTTGGTCAAACAAATAGGTCAACCATGGCCAACGGTGATAAACAGTGGTCAATGATGGTCAAACTTACCGGAAATATACAAATCTTGCTGGAATTACCCAAAACTCGTCGTAAACTTATTTTGATCACTCATATTAACTATTTAAATCTATTACAAGTTGTTTTTTTAGAAAAAATCTTGCCGGGAATGCATAAAACTAGCCAGAAATACACAAAACTTGGCGGAAATACCCAAAATTTGCCAAAAATGCTAATCCGATTAATCTCACCTAGACCGATTACAAGCTACAAAGTGGCCGACCGCCCGACTACCAATTCACGATTTTTGCAACCTTGATATTAATTTCAAAAGTATCCAAGAGGTAGTTTAGTAATTCAATGTGTTGAATTTTCAAAAATTTAACATCACGTTCATGTTTTATATGTAGTAACGTTAAAACTTTTAAATCAGCTTTATATTTAGTATCGTCAAAACTTTTAAATGTTTAAAATTAGTTTTTTTTTTTTTTTTCAACTTTTCTTTTTTATTTTCTTAAAATTAGTATTTTCTTATACAAACTAAAATTAATATAATATGTTTATACAGTTATGATCAAATAACAAGAAAAATTAATATGAAAATGATGAGAATAAACCATAACTAAACACTTCAGATGCACTTACAAAAGTTGATGCATCTGCTCTTAAAATTCTCTCTCTTATTTGAAGTATGTAGCTAAAAATCCTTATTATTCTTTTTATTTTAGTTTTTATCTGTACAATACGATGACAACATGTGAGGCTGTGGAGCCTTCAACCGCACGGGCCCAATCCCTAATTATGATGGCCACCAAGTATGTTCAACCCATTATACAATAGAAATTCAATTTATCCTGCTTTGTAGCCCATGTAAGGCCCATCCTTGATGCTTCACATCGCAGGCCTTCTTGCCAAAGAGAAGTTGACATTTAGAGCGATTGATTCCAAGCTTAATATCTATTGCAAACATGGAAAAAAATTGAACATGTTATTGAATACTTTTTAAAAAGAGTGGGAATTAAGCTTTAATGATATAACTTAGTTCTTGGTATTGAAATTGGTAACTAAGACCATGTAATAACTGGACATTGCTTGGGGTTGTTCTTTGAGGAAAGGTCACTTGGCATTCACGAATGTACGAAGTTAAAGTTTTTCTACCGATTTTTTTTTTTTTTTTCCCTGAATAAGCGTGACTTCTTCCAATCACGTAACTATAAAATGTTACTCTTTACTGCTAATAGTGTTTCATTACTATGATTTTATTTCAATTAAAGTTGTTCCTCTTTTATCCACTTCTCTTTTTCGCTTGTTTGTTATCTCATATTCTATTCATCCACCAAAAAGTTAATGATGGATTTGATATGTGGAAATATACACCACATTTGCAGTTCATTTCTCATATTCAAATATGTACTGTAATTATTATAAATTAAGTCAACTATAAGGAAGTGATGGAAGGCATTCATCTATAACAACTTTTTAAAAATATACTGTGACATCAAATAAATTATGTCACTGCTCGGTATATTTTAAACTCACTGACATTTGACAAAGACTATTGGAATTAAAGATTATCAGTGACATATGTCTAAGCACTTATATCATGACATGTAGCATATCTAAAGGAATTTTCGGTGAAATCACACTAAACAATTTAATAGGAAATTTCAAATGATTAAGTATCAAGTATGTGTATATGCACTTTTGTTATATATATATTAAAAAAAAAAAAAAAAAAAAAAAAAAAAAGTATGTGCACTTGAACTATGGGAAAATGCATACTTTGTAAAACATATAGTATCATTTCAGAGTGGAAAACCTTTTAATTTCATAGATTGTTCAATAGTATAAGAAATTGGTTATTTATACGATAGACACTTGAATGGTACTTATAAGTGATATATGGATGATAACGATTAATCGTTGTGTATTAAACACTTATACAAATATAATTTAGATTTCTATAATTTCAGAAAGAAAAAAATAACTAAAATATACTAGTACTAAATAGATGAAAATATATACGCGTGGCAATTCCAATAAGGTTGGTGGCGAGAATAGGGAAAATTGTCCAGAAATGCATCTAACTTGCCACCTTTTGTTTTTTTATACCATGAACTTTTTTTTTTTTTTCCTATTCTATACACGAACTTTCTTAATCTTCCTGTTGTATACACGAACTTTCTTAATCTTCCTATTGTATACATGAATTTGACGTGACATGGAGTTAATTACATAAATTTACATGAATCGTCCCTGTGGCTCAAAACAATTACAACATTCGTCCTTGAAACAATTACATAAAAGGTCTCTGTAACTCAAGAGTTAAAATATTTGCATCGTTAGTCCTCATTGAGTTAAAATATTTGCATCGTTAGTCCTCATTGACTATTGAGTTAAAATATTTGCATCGTTAGTCGTCATTAAGTTAAAATATTTGCATCGTTAGTCCTCATTGACTATTCTTACGTTAAAATATTTGCATCGTTAGTCCTCATTGACTATTGAGTTAAAATATTTGCATCGTTAGTCCTCATGGAGTTAAAATATTTGCATTGTTAGTCCTCATTGACTATTAATACGTTTTTATCCTTTTCCGTTCGTTTTTCTTACGTTTTCGTCCGTTTTTCTCATGTTTTCATAGGTTTTTATCAGTGTTCGTCCATTTTTATAAGTTTTCATTCATTTTTCTCATGTTTTTATCCGCTTCTTCCGTTTTTCTCACGTTTTCATATGTTTTTCTCATAGTTATAATAGCATTAGTTACATGGCCATCTATGAATTTTTGTAAATTTTGAGGACCCTGGACGAAATTACATAATGTTGCATTTCGAGAAGAAATGTATATATAAAGTGTCACCGTTTATATAAAGTGTCACCGTTTTATAAATGACCACATCAACCTTCGAAAAAAAAGTCTTTGCCTAGTACTCCTTCCATCCCTAAATAAATGTCCACTATAGTTAACAAAAAAAAAAAAGTCTTTGCCTAGACTTAAGCAAATAAACTTACTTGCCAAACAATCAAAACTATAGTTAACAAAAAACTAGTAAAAGTAAATAAAATATACCAATCTAAAAATAAAGATAAGCTTAAATCATTCAACCACACAGACTAGAAATTATATAAATTAATACTCATGAAACCATGGTTGTGGGTAGTGGTGGTGGTGGGTAGTGGTGGGTAGTGGTGGCGGTGGTGGGTTGGTGGTGGTAGCGGTGGGTGGTAGTGGTGATGGTGGGTGGATGCGGTGGTGATGGTGGTGTTGGTGGTGGTGATGGGTGGTGGTGGCGGTGGTGGGTGGTGGCGATGGGTGTTGGTCGGTGGCGGTGGGTGGTGGTGGTGTTGGTAGGTGGAGGTGGTGGGTGGTGGTGGCGGTAGGTGGTGGGTGTGGGTGGTGGGTGGCGGAGGTGGGTGGTGGTGGTGGTAGGTGGTGGTGGCGGTGGTGGGTGGAGGTGGTGGGTGGTGGCGGTGGGTGTTGGTGGGTGGCGGTGGTGGTGGTGGGCGGTGGTGGGTGGCGGTGGGTGGCAGTGAGGACTAACGATGCAAATATTTTAACTCAATGAGGACTAACGATGCAAATATTTTAACTTAATAGTCAATGAGAACTAACGATGCAAATATTTTAACTCAATGAGGACTAACGATGCAAATATTTTAACTCTTGAGCTACAGGGACCTTTTATGTAGTTGTTTCAAGGACGAATGGTGTAATTGTTTTGAGCCACAGGGACGATTCATGTAAATTTATGTAATTAACTCCATGCCACGTCAGATTCATGTATACAATAGGAAGATTAAGAAAGTTCGTGTATACAATAGAGAAAAAAAAGTTCATGGTATACAAAAGCAAAAGGTGGCAAGTTAGATGCATTTCTGGACAATTTTCCCGCGAGAATAACCCAACACGAATATGATTTGTTTAAGTAATTTGGGTTATCTAATCAGCTTTGTCAACCTCAACCTGTTTACATATAACTCGAACGCAACTCATGTAACCTCAATCACAACGGGGTGACAAGTAAAACATGTTATACGGATTAAATATGTTTATCAACTCATAGGTCATGTTTTGTGTCGAGTCCATAATTGGCCCATAGCAATAAGCAATATACATAAACCAAAATAACTAAAATGGTTACTTGGGCTTAAATTATAGCAAAAAATAAAGGTACCCATAATATTAAAGGAGGGAGACAATTTAAAACTTTGAAACAATAGTAATGATCACTTAAATTTATGAAATAAAAGAAGAACAATGGCATGATCATAAAAAGAACCTATAGCATCTCTTTTTCCTTCACTAGTCACTTCTAATACCACCCAAATTCACCTTTTCTTGAACCAACACTATCATAAAAGTATTATAAAGCATTACCAACCCATGCTCACTATTACTTTGTTATTCAAATTTCAGAAAATTTGACTCAAATACTTTTATTGGTTTCATAATCTTGAATATCAGCTTTAGTACATATAGATTCATCCTTTTTATATACCATCTTTTTCATCATTCCAATAGAACATTTCATTCTTCATTCTCTTTGTTCTTTAAGGTAAATACAAAAAGTGCTCCTTTCTCTATTCTTTCTCAAAATTTGATTTATTTGTTTTGCGATAAAATTTTAAGCTTTATGATAAGCCCATGTTGTATTTTGTTTGAACTTAAAATCCCATGTTAATCATGCAAAAACTTTGATCATAAATTTCAGTTTCTTTGTTAAATTGTTAAATTCAGAAGGTTGTGAGTTAAGAAAACTTTCCTTTTTTAGAAACTTTTTATTCAGAAGCTTCATATAAAAATTTTGAATATCTATTTCAGTTTCGCCGCTAAATTATCGAAAAAGATGGTTGGAAGTAGTAGAATGGAGGTGATCACTAGCAAAGGTTGTTCAAAGATGTATGCAGATATGGCTTGCACATTGGGTGCAGATTCTTTGAAAGATCTTCAACCGCCACGCCATTCAACGTCAAATGGTCCATTTTCTGGTCTTGTTATTTGTGTTACTGGTTTATCCAAAGGTGATTCAATCTTTTTTTAATCATGTGTTGATCAAATCTTAATTTCTTTTAGCTTAATGTATATGATTTGTTCACTCATGTTTGAACATTTTGACTCATAGTCAAACAATTTGTGAGCTTTAAAGTTGGAATTTTTGGCTCATAGTCAAACAATTTTAAGGCTTTAAATCATTTTGGTTCTTTTGTTTCATCATGTAGTATTTTTATGAGTAAGGCATGCATATTTGGATGTTTTGTTGCATCAGCATTCACCTTTGCAATCATAAAAGTCATATTTCCAACTCACTTTAACATGATTCTGTTCATACTCTATTTTTAGAACTTTAGAACTAGCAAAATTTCATATAATCCAGCATCATCCCTTTTCCGCGCTTAGTATGTATGAAAACGCTTAATCTAAACCATAAAGCAGATTTGTTTTTTCTACAAAATCCAAAATGAACTAGATTTTGACATGTTGGTTTTGGACTTATTTTTATTTTTCATTCTTGTGTCATGAAGTGGATTCAATGTTAATTTAATTGTATCAACCAAACTCTTGTGGTTGGTTTCATCTACTTGTTTTACATGTCATTAAGAAAAAGTCTTGCTGGCCAAGTCTTTGACTATTTATATATAATTTCTATCTTGATGTTGACTTGCAGAAGCAAGAAAACAAGTGATGGATGCAACTGAGAGATTGGGTGGTCAATTCAGTCCCCATTTGCATCCTCAGTGTACACATTTGGTGGTTCAGATATCCTTTTCCATGTTTACGCCGTATTTGATATTCGTGTTGTATTCTCAGATAGATTTTGCATAGACCGTTGCCATCGAGATTACTCAAATAACTAATACTAGTATTTAATAACACGAATAATATTGCGGGGCCAATCAATTTATATGAAAACTTAACGCGTATCTACAGCTTCCATGAACGTAAATCTGATTATATATCGAAGCACAAAGCCAACGACTGTCTCTTTATCGTTACACTAGGATGGTTTGTGGATAGTGTAAGAAGAAATGGTAAAAAAGAAACCACTTTAATACTTGTTTATCTCCTACTCAAATTTTTCTGTGTTGTTTGAACTAATAATGTTCTTTTGGCATGTATTTAGTGAGACTGGACGAATCATTATACGAAGTTAAGAGTATCGAAGAAAATTATATGACGAAGGATGCTGTAAACAGGATCAGTGACAGGAATTCCTGTATTCCTGTAGCTATGCTTGAAAATGTTAAAGAAACGCACTTGATCCCAAGATCAAGATTACATTTATTAGAGGGCCAAAAAATAAAAAAAGGGATTTTTTCGGGTCAAACTTTTTACGTTGACCAAGATGTCTCAGCTGAGATGCGGAACAAGGTATTTATCGTAGTAGTAGTTTTTTTCATTCGTTTTGAATATATGTTGATTGTTTTTGTACTATATTACAAATTGGTTCAACTGCTAATAATACATGCGTACATAGGTTGTTGAGGCTGTTTTAGAAGAACGTGCTATGCTAGTGAACCGATGGTTAGTTGGTCATGACGCAACCCATGTGGTGTGTGAAGGTTCTTCGATGCAAAAGTATCTTGGTCACTCCAATAATCTTGTTACAGTAAGTTTAGTGTAACTCAATGCAGGATCCTTGGTGATTGTTGTTGCAAGTTTATGTTTGTCTTATGTTTAACTGATGATATACCTCAGCCTGAATGGGTTCTGAAGACTGTGAAGGAGATAAGGTCGCAAAGGCTCGTCCATTTGTCTGCTGACTTGGCACGCCATGTAGGAAAAGTGCTCCACAATGTACCATGTGACAATGACCAAAAGGTATGTTCCTTTGTTTTACAGTCTTGATGTTTTTACACCCACCATGGTCACTTAGTCCAGCCACATCATTACTCGAGAGTGCTGTCTAGAATATGTTGGTCAATTTCCATCAACTTTCTTGGTGATATTTTTCATTCTTGACATATTCTAGGTTAGTGACATCGTCAATGTTTCTCAGGATAAACAAAATTATAGCATAACATCAAACCACAAAGATAACCAAAGCATTGTGATCCTTGCAAAGAAAGGGGTCAGGAATCGACGAGTTCATAATATGGAGGTAATAACAATTTACCTTTACCTTATTGCTTTGTGGCGAATTATTCATTAGACTCGAGCATAATGAAACTTGAGGTTTGGATTGTGGTTATAGGCGTCTCAAACACCGATAAAACCATTAGCTCGAAGCATTCTTCTTGATTCAATCAACTGGAATATGTCCGAGCCACCATCAACCGCGTCTATATGTATGGACTCCTTTAGTTTAAATGATGCAAATGAAAGTATGAAGGAACCAGATGCTTGTTTTGTGAATTTCTTGAGGCCACTCTCTGAAAGGTTACTTTTTACATTATGTTATCTTCCACCTAGTGTTCATTTACATATTAGTGCTTTTGAGTCGGATTGCTCCCTAGCCCGTCCCGACCCATAGGTCCACGCCTATGCCCATCTCGACTCTGGAATTATGTTTTGATTTTTCTTGTACATTTTCATGTAGGGAAAGGAGCGAATTGGTTTTCGGGAACCACTTCATTACAATACTATTTCCAGTAGACCGTTTCGGTGAAATGGGCCCTTCCTCAAGGACATTTTTCAGCAATACAGGGTTCACTTGTTCACAGTTGTTAAATCACATCTACGCATTTTATCAGGTAAAAACAAATTTTCTTGGTCGTGTGTACATACATACATTAACGATAAATCACGTAAAGACAGCTATTCGAGTATCTTTTGACATTTTTGGGTTTATTCCGTGTTCAGGAAAACATGTCAACATCCGAGATAGAGTTAGCAATCCATACTGATTCAAGGCATGCAGACAGATTTCGGTCAATGTACTCAAGCAAAGAAGCTGCAGAGTGTGGTTTTGTAGAAGTCAAGCGCATTGACTTCTTAGGGAGTCGAAGACTCTTTAAAATGCTCAAGCAGGTACCTAGTAACGACCTTAAGAACGTGTATGAATTGTTGACTCGAGCATAGTCAATGAACAATATAACACCATTGACCAAAAATCCTATAGATTATACAGCTTTTTAATATATATTATAATGAGCTTTTCTACAATAGCATAATGTTTGCAGCAAAATAAAAGCCCATTCGACATAGAGGATAATAATGTTTTTGGAATTATATTCACTTTAACATACTGATAAATTAGATCACTACTCCTCCCCGATTTTGAGCTTTCCGAGTCTTTGAAGCTCGTAAAGCATGAGAAGTGCAGCAGAGTCATAAGAACCCTTTTTATCTGCTCGCTGATCACCCCTGAGTTCAATATCACCATAACCGGGAATAGTCAAACTAATTTGAGCCTCAAAGCTATTGAAGGCTTCTCTTTGGTCCTCGCCTTCACCAATGATCATAAGAGTTCTGTAAAATCATGATTAACTTTAGGGACGGAAATAATTGGTACTGCAAATAGTTTATAAGATGAGTGCGGCTAGGGGTGTTATGGTAATATTATAGCCTCTTTGTTTCATTCCTTAATTCAACTTTACGTACTTTTTCACGATGCCAAAATCTTTGCTAATCCCCTAATTTTCTAGTCCTTTCCCTTTTTAGAATCATACCGTCCAAGAACACAAACATAAGCAACGCCAGCTATAAATTAAACAATGATCCAAATAAAATCTATTTTTAAACGAGGATCCAACTAAAACAACTAAAATAACCGAGACCAAAAACGTATTAAAAATGAAAAATCAAACCTGTTATAACAAATTAAATAGTGTAATAACTAGTAATGCCGATGTTATGGAGCAACTGGCTTATTTGGAAAAGTTTGTTATATGAATTGGAAGAATAACCAGGGGGCTTGAGAAACATATGAAAAAAGGGACGGCCTATAAAAGTTAGGAGGAAAGGCAAATTTTATTGAAGGAAGTTGTAATTATCAAAAACAGCACGGTTGATTATCCCTTAACTTTACGTATCCTAAACTCAAACAACAAAATATTTCAACTCATAATAAGATATTTGCTTACCTTGATTTGTGCTCTGATGGCGTAAACGTAGGCATTGGCCATTGCATTTTCTTGCACAAGTCATAAAGTGAAGATCTTGGTCCTCCTTTTTTCATGTTGATCGACTTTAGGACTGCCATTTAAACAAATAAAGAAATTTTAAAAGATGCTGTGAAGTATCGTATTAATAATGAATAGATTTCTATGATGATTACCTGGTATTTCGATCTCAGATTTAGATTCTTCCTCCATTAGACATTCATTAAGAATAGAGGTCACTGCAGCTGGCTCAGGATGGAAGAGAGTTATCTTTGCATTCCTACTGAGATTGGGATTTGATAAGGTTGTTCCACATTTGTTATCGCTTTTATTGTCAATCTGCCCATCTCCATCTTGGCCTTGGTTCTTCCTTTTAATTCCTCTTTTCTGTCAAATGAAAAGACATCAACATATCAAATACAAACATTAGACATTAATAAATGATGCTTATGACTTAGGTGGCAAATCTAGCTCATTTACTTATGAGTCGATTCAGAATTATCTTTTATCTCTAACGGGTCAAAAAGGTAAAGAAGTCCTCAAAAAATCAGTCGAAAACCACCTAAAGTTTTTTTTTTAATTCATAAAACATCCTAAATCATTTTTATTAAACAAGTTAAACTTTTTATTGACAAAATAACTTTTTTTGTAATCATGTTTGAAACACCATTAATTCATTAAGAATTTGACAAGGGTGTTTTTAGCCAAACCTAAAGCATACAAAAAAGACTCCTCTTGACCGGAGCCCATTTTGATCCGTTATGACTAACAAGAACCAGCAATGCGCAATATATACTAGAAATTAACCCAAACCTCAAGGTCTTTTAACAACCGAAGAGCGGCTTCACCTCTTGCAATCTTCCTGGTTGCACCCGTGCCCTCACCAACCAATAACACATCTTTGAGCTGCAACCTTAACTCAATTATAACTTTATCACCCTTGTTTCTACATACGTCTTTGATGAAATAACCCAACGAGTCGCACAATTCCATCAACTCACGTAAAGGTGGAAGCTCCAGCTTATCGGGTGTTACTATTGGTGATAATAACGGCTCAAATACCCTCCAAACTTCATCAAGATTGAGTTTTGTATCCACTAAAATTGCACCAGCGATACTTTCAACTAGGTCACCAAGTGCCTACAACAGAAAGAATATAAATAAATAAAGCTGCACAAATCAGATAATGATATTGTTCTATGATTCATCCTTGTAGAAATAATTCTTCTTTTAAAATTGGGAGATTATTAGTTCTTAAACAGTAACTTTGACCCAGTTATATTAGAGATCAATTTGGGTTAGCATATTAAAAAAACAAATAAGCCAAAAACTGAAAGTTGCCCAAGCAGTAATTTGATGCATACAGCCTTCAAAATCGTTTTAATGACATATTAGAACTTTTGCAATGATACAGTTTCAATGACCATACTTAATACATTAAATATATGTAACATAAAATATATGAAAATGGAATTTTAATCAGTACAAAAACTACCCGTTTGGACCCAGTATGCAACTTGTCTGACCCAACCATTTTTCCTATAATAGTGTGTCCGATTTATGCAAGATATAATATATAAAACATCAATAAACGCCAACGTACCTTTGGGCTTTTCTTGGTAGCCAGCGAGTTTGTATCTGTGGATGAGGTGGCTACAAACTTCACGTACTCTTCAATTTGAGTTTCAAGAAGCCCCGAGCGATGCTGGAGGTGGTGATGAAGTTCCCGTCTCACAGCAGCATATGCAAAATTTTCATTGTTAACTGATGCTGAACGTAAGTCCGTCAATTCCCCAGGATCAATATCATTGTGCTTTTGGTATAAATACCAAGTAATCAGTAGGTCCAATACTGAGTCTCCAAGAAATTCTAATCTCTGTAAGAAGAAAAAACGTGTACGAAAAATGATTAAGATACATGAGTCATATAACATTTGTAATTTTATTTTACATACTAATTGTTATGAAAAAGATATAGAGCAGTTTGGGCAAAAATAGTTCATGGTCAACCTAACCCGACCCATATAAAATGAGCCCATTTGACGCGCCCTGCATAAAAAGTATACATTTTGACCTGACCCGAATAAAAATAACCCATTTTAACCAAACTAGTACAAAAAAAATTACCCACTTGGCCTGTTACCTAACCCACTCATTTTGCAACTTCATACACGATGTATTATTAAGAATTAACTAATAAAATACCTGATAACAGAATCCAGCTCCTTGGTCTTGACCAGATGCATGGGTGATAGCTTCCAACAGTAAACCCTTCACACCAAATTCGTACCCAAGCTTTTTCTCTATAGTCTGAATGACATCTATTTTTGGAGTATATGTATGAAGTGAAGCAATTTCAATGGCTTCAGTGATACGAGATGGATTAAGCTCACAACTTATACCTAACCAATTCATACAGTGAATAGCCCCAGTCAACCCACCGTCCACATAATAAGCACCGACAAGGGCCTCGACACAGTCTGAAATTGTCTTAGAACCCAACCATCTGTGGCCCAAATCGCAGCACTTCCCAACCGTGATTGTTGGGTCTTCAGTTTGATATTTGTTGTCAATGGGGACTTGTAGAGTTTCAATTTCATGGTCACAAGGGCTCGGTTTCAATGGAAGCTGACCTGGCGCCGTCCATCTTGTTGGATCAAACGCACAGTCTCTTATGTAACCCTGTAGAAATAATTCCATTAAATTACTTAAAGGTTCATCAGTGGCAATCCTGATCCGTCTACTTATAAAATGGGTCGAAACAGGTTACATTTTTTTTAGAAGATGAAAAGTTGCCTGTGTATGATTCTAACATACAAGAATTCATTTATCATTTATTCAATATATTGAAAATATATTTTTGGCACATTAACCTATATAGAAAATGTATTTTTTGGATAAAAAGTGCTACCGGTCAACCGGACCTAGAAATACTTGCTTTGACCCAACACCAGCCCATTCTGCCACACTTGTATCAAATCCATTAAATGTACAGCTAAAGAAGCATAAAATACAACGTTCACAACATACCTGTACCCCGCATTTGATTCCCAAATCGTATAAGGTGGAGTTACAAACTTGCCATGCTCGGCGAGAAGACAGCTGTCCTTCATGTTTCTTTGAATATTCAAGAAAAAGACAACAACTCACTGCATACTTCAGCACAGAATCACCAAGCAACTCCAATCGTTCCATTGAAAAACTTTCGTTGCATCGCAGACTTGTGATAGCTTCCAAAACCTAAGAAATACAACATATCACAATATTTTAATAAGTTGAGGTCTGAGGTGCAACTCACAAAGCAGGACTCCTGGTCTAGAAAGAAAACTAATTACAAACCATTGAGCTCGAGATGTGCAAGTCAGTAGAGTGGCCATTGATTTCCGCGCGAAGCTGGCTAGCCGACATTAAGGACTCCATTCGGTGCATTAATGACGGTAGCAAATACAACGATTTCATAACATCTATTCGTGCATCGATAACAACTAAAAGTTCCGGTGGTATGCGAGCATAATATCTCTGTCTATCCGTATTCACCTTACAACTCTCAGCCTTTATCTTCTTTCCATGTAAAATACCGTCTACATTCAAATAAATAAATAAATAAATAAAATAGACAATCAGCAATCAAGAAAATTCGGTTTAGTATAAATCACATAAATGGTCCACGTGCCAAAACTATATACAGACCATACATGTAATATACTCTTCGATTTGTTATAGAGTAATAGAAAAAAGCAAAAAAAGAACAAGTTATAACGAACCTTCACCATTGAAGTCCACAAGAAGGTTATGTGCCCTATGGCTTTGCTTTAATAGCACCAAATTTTTTCCAGGGTACTTTAGATTAATATCATACTTCTTTTTAAAATAATCAGTGAACGATGAATATTGTTTAGCATCTCCGTCAAAAGGGCTATCAGCAGTTTCATCTTTTAGAAGCTTAAGAACCGAGTATAGTTTCCCAGTATGAATTGCCAAAACTACAACTTCCTTAACCTCATCTTCATGAAGTGATCTGTCTGCAAAGTGAACGATATTTGTGCTATCAGAATCAGTCATGACTGTATCCGTACTTTGTTTCTCGTCCGTTAAAAGAGGGTTTTTCTTGTCTGCAGAGTGAACGATATCTGTGCTATCAGAATCAGTCATGATTGAATCCGTACTTTGCGCCACGCCTGTTAAAAGAGGATTTTTCGTGATGAACTCAAAAGCAGATGCACAAGAATCGATCCCTTTCCAACAGATTTGAAATGGCTCGAGTGATTCCAGTGGCAAGAGCAAGAACATGTATGACGGGTTCCACAATTTTTGGTCAGCTTCTGGTAAAAATTGTCGTGGTTCTTCTAATTGTTTAGAACCGATATACAACTTTCCAAATATTGCATTAAAGAACAACTCTTGGAAACATTTGGCTTTTGCTACCTATTTTAGTATAAAACACATGTTAAAACAACTTGGACGTGAATATTAAACAGCAGATAGTTGACAAAGTTTTGGTCAAACCTGTTCTGCATTGAGATGTAATTCTGCGCATGAAGAAACCTTGCATTTTACAGACTTTGACACCAAATATAAATCCAGTTCGAAATTTGCCACGTCGTCATCAAGCTTTGATTCAAGCAAAAGAACAAAACTTGAATATGTGACATCAGCAATGCTACATTTGAAGCTCATTTTATATGCATAAAATTTGACGCCATCATCCAGTTTTTCGCCCCAAGTACCCGATATTGCACGAATTGGTGTGGTCCCATGTAACTCCTTCCTCTTTGTAGTGCCTATAATAACAAACAACATAATGAGTAACTTATTTTTTATACGACCCTGATCATTAAGATATTTTCTTATTATTAATATTTAGAATTTCCTTATTATTAATTAGTTTACTTTTTAGTAATTTCGTTTTATTGTATTATCTTGGTAACCAAGATAGAGTATTTTGGTAACTTCAGGATTTCTCTAGTATTTAAAGTATCATTAGGTCTGTAATTCGGAGGATGTGGTTCATTATCAATGGATTAGTGATGTGATACCATTATTGGGAGAGAGAGATCGGCCTCTAGAAAGTTGATCATCTATCTTTGTTTTCTTTTATACCTCAAGATCGTAACAGGTTCGTATCAATTTTTTTGAAAAAGAAAACATTGTGATTTCAGTTAGCGTGCCCTACCTGCACCGGATGGTGCTACTTTAATTTTAGAAGATTTAACCTCTGAAGGATCTTCGTTATGAGGGAGTAGATGATCACTGAGTGCACCCATTTGGTGCAACTTTTTACAAGCAACCAAACATACAAGCTGCTTTGAAAGATGCGATGACTTACACAGTGGACCAGATATACTTTGAAACTCAGCATTTGGAGGTAAAGTCATGTCACACTGGAATTCATCTTCCACCATTGAAACTTTAAAATCTGGCTTTGTTGTGTAGAACCTATGGAGCAAGTAAGTTATGTTAGATTTTGAACGAAAATAGTGAAAAGCATCTGAGTTCAAGCCATTTACTTACAAATGGATTAACTCAGGGTAAATTTCTGTCTAACGGGTGAAATGGGTATAATCAATATAATAGCTAAAACAGAAACAGGTCAAGCTGTTCTAATTGATTGAAAAAGTAGCCCGCAGTGTATAACTTTGTAATATTATTTAACACGCAAACTGTTTATAAAAAAGTATACAAATTGGATAAAAAGTGCTTCGGGTTAAGCCAACACAAAATTAATAGCTTTGACCTGTTACCCAACCAGCCCATTTCGCTACCCCTAGCTAAAATATATGGGAACAAGGTTAGATTAATAATTGGGGGGGGGGGGGGGGGGGGGCATACTTTTCAGCTGGGAGTTTTGAGCAGTATCGATGTATGAGACTAACACTAGAATCATGAGTGACAGAAGCTCCTGTTGACTCAACACGATAACTTTCTGGTTCTTTAATTTTAGCAGGTTTTACAACACATGAGTTAGGGTCTCGTTTTTTAGCAGTTTGCATCATAAACTTCTCACTCCGAAGGATGTCACAAACATGTTCTCGTTGTTTTGCATTCCCCCTGTTGATAGATTTTGTAATTAATAAGCATATACAAGAAACTTACGTTTTGAAGAAAAAAAGAGTTTACTGATTTTTACTACCTCTCGAGCATTATGATAAACTGGGACCCACTTTGACGAGCCCGTCCCCGTGATTGGACATTGCTACGAACCGTTTTTGGGATATCGAAACGAATCACAGTTGAACAGTTTGGAACGTCAATCCCCTCCTCAACAACGTCAGTAGCAAATAACAGATTCACCTAGTGTGAGACACATTAGAAAAAACCATCAAGATAGATGATCATTTGCGTAAAAGGACATGGATTTAAAATAAAAGAACTGGTTTAATGCATCAAAATTTGTTGCGGCACTAGATACTACATAGAACTGAACTCTGAAGAAAATTTAGGAAATTTTTTAGTTTTTTGTATACCCTTGTACCGGTTTTGGAAACTGGAAACAATAAGTTTGACCAGAAAAGTCAGTCTGACTCTGACTAAGGACATAAGAGAGCCTACCCAAGCTTAGAGGTGGAAAATTTCAAGGAATTCAGGTAAGAAAATGTTTTAAGTATACAGTCAAGCGGGTTGAACATCACCCAAAGGGTATATATAACTATATAAGGCATTAAACTACCCAAATCATCCTATTCGAAAGTTACATCCTTTATGAATTAATAAAGTTTTCTGCAATCATTTTTTGACACTGATTATTTAAAAATAAAAATAAAACAAAATAAGTTGGAAAATAAGTGTTCCGACTTTTCGGGTCAACTCTGCCCGTACCAAAAAATACTTAATTTGACCCATGACAAGACCTGCCCAATTTCCACCTCTAAGCCATACTCAAGCTCACACAGGAAGAGGATATATATACCTTTCCAGAGCGAAAAGATTCAAGTGTCTCCTTTTGCAGTTTTGATGACATGGCATCAACTGAAGTTGAATTACCAGTACTCAAGCTCACACAGGAAGAGGATATATATACCTTTCCAGAGCGAAAAGATTCAAGTGTCTCCTTTTGCAGTTTTGATGACATGGCATCAACTGAAGTTGAATTACCAGTCATATACGAAACTTCCAGATGTGACAAGTCTGCAACTCTCTTCACGATTATATCAACAACTTTAGCTGTTATGATTCTCTCTACAAAAATGAGGCACGACACTTTTGTAGCTTCCCTGAAAGAAGAAATACAGGAAATAATTAGTAAAAGGGTTAAATTTCGTTTATTTTACTATTAATACATAGAATATATTAATTACCCAAATGTCTTCAAAAGAAGAAAGAGATGATATAGTTTTGATGAGATATAGCCCGCTGCTACTAAGTTTTCGTAATCAAATCCAGCATCGAAAATAATCTCATGGCCTGAGAAAATGACCAGAAACATAAATTAGAAGAACTCAAAAACTAATCATTCCACAAATTCATTAAATAAGTAAAGAACGATGATAATAAATACTAATGTTTTAAAAAACTAGAAATATAATATATACCATTAGGCAAAGAATTTCCAATTAGAGATAATGCTTCCTCCAGAAAATAAGAACACTTTAAGCAACTTTCCTTAAAGATATCACACTCTTCAGCGGCTTTTGGGGCGTTTGCTAGACAAATTTTAACAGCCTAAAAAAACATCAAAATATGTAAGATATAAATATTCAACTCAATATATAGGCACGATGCAATGCATAATTCACTCAACTGCAAAGTAAGGATACCTCATAAGCACACAATAAGCCTAATTCATCAATGCAATAAATAATTTTAGCATGATCATTAGATAGCCTCTTCCGTAGAATCTCGAGCTTTTCCTTTGTATCTTGAAAATTTCCTTTCACTGACGATTGCATATCGACCAGTTCTACTTCTAGCTGTGAGGATAACAGTGAGACAAAAGAAACAAAATGATTTAATTTTCAGAGTTCATTATGTTTATTACTAAATAACATTTGGGATTTTCAGATATTGACCTTTGATCGTGAGGACACCAGTTTAAGTTTCAACTCCTGATGGTCAAACTTTGCTGGATGATAGTAACAATATTTTAGTGTGGCAGATGGAGTGACCTTTTCCAGCTCTTCCCTGTCCTGTACTGTGTAAACCTGCATATTCATCATTTTTACCATCAAATTTCATACAACATAAATTTTGAATCAAGAGTTAGACTTATAAAACTGCACGTTACTACCTGTGAATCCAAGATGCTTTCAAGGATTCCTAACTGTGTTTCACAATCTTGAGCCGAAGAGACACCTGATAAAGAAATCATATTCAGGTTATGTATTATCTCTAACGGGTCAAAGGGTAAAATCAAACAGATTAAATATGAACAAAGTAAAATTTTAGTTACATAAAACTACCTACATCATTTGATATAAAAAATTATTTTTATTGAACAATATAAATTTTATAATCATATTTAAAACTATTCTTACAAGCAATGAAAACTGAAGTTGTTGGACAAAAGGTATTTCAGATTGAATCGACCCATACTAAAAAGTGCCCACTTTGACTGAACCCTTTTTGACATGTTGACTGACTCGCTCATTCTACCACCCATGTTGTGGCAGCTACTCACGGTCTCAGCCTGCATTACTAAATATGATCCGTGTATTACAAATCATATTGACTGACACAGAGCGAGATGCAAGTGCTGAACCAATCATGGATGATAGAGCCTGCCTATCACACATACCTTGTTAAAAGAAGTACAGAACCAATCATGGATGATAGAGCCTGCCTATCACACATACCTTGTTAAAAGAAGTACAAAAATATTCATAACCGAACCTTTTTTTGTTAAGGGAGATGCGGTCATTCCAAAAACCTTTGGCTTCTTGATGGCTTTATGATAAAATTCCTTCACAAAAAAAGATAAACCTCAGTAACATATTTTCATTTACAGTCAAATATATCCAACGTTTGGATAGCAATAGATAAATAGTTCTTACCTTCATTATGCTTGCATAAGGATGATTACCACCAGCACGGTGACACTCATCAATAATCAATAAACATATCATTTCAAAGTTTACAAATGCATTCCTCAATGCATCTAGCAAAATCTGAGGTGTCATAACCATTACCTGTGAAAACCATCAAAAACGAAATAAAATGTGAACACTGGACTTTTACAACCGCTTTTAAATACTAAAATGTACTTGTAATCATTCACAAGATTTAAAGAAACTCACTTGATTTTTGTTAGTTTCATGTTCCCAAACGGCAGCATCCCATTCATCAACCTTCTGTCCGTCAATATTTCCCACTTTACTCCCATGGTAATAATCAACCATCAAGTCTGTGCTTTCCTTAAGAACATTGTATTGCTGCAATCGGAAAATTTATATGACTTACTTTCATTAACAAACAAATGATAATAAAACAAAATGCAAGTGGAAGGAGCATCGTAACATCACATGTATAGAAAATATCAAAAACACATAAAAAAAAATTTTAAAAAAAGATGACAGTGTCGTCTAAAAAGCTCATTTTCCAGTTTGCTTGCTTTAGGGGCCGTTTGGCTTGAAGGTATGGGAATGAAGGAATGCTTTCATTCCTAACATAGTTGTTTGGTTTTTGAAAATGGGTATGAAACCCATGAAAATGGGCATTTCCCATACCCATCTACAGTGGTGAATTTACAAATCCATTCCATACCCATATCCATAGTCATTCCCATATACATACCAAACGCCCCCTTAGTAAATCAAACAATACCAGACTGACCCATTTACTCATCCAAACACTGAAGGTCTAAAATAAGACAGATATTTGACTCTGGAGTCAATCCTAGTACTTAACAGAGTCAAATTTAAAATTTAAATGGAATGTCATTACAAAATAATTACTATTAGTTTATATCTAGTGATAGTATCCATAGCAAAACCTTGTTAATCTATTAATGATCTCCTCAAACCGCAAAATATCCACAATATATATTCTCAAAGTCTATTAATGATCTCCTCAACCTCAAACCACCCAATAGATTTACAACATAATATAAATCTCCTAAAAAACACATATAATCCACCCAACAAACTCAAAGTCAAATAGTCAACAGTTGACCACAAATAAACTCAGATAACCAAACAACCATAAAAAACACTAAACCACCAAATTATTGAGACAAAGATAGTATATATACCTGTTCGACAAGGTTTCGAGTAGGGGCCAAGAACACAATAAGTTCATTAGGAGGTGGTTTTTGTTTTTTAAGGTTTTTCGCAAATTCGTTGATCATCATAACAGCTATCATAGTCTTTCCAGCACCAGTGTCTAAATGCGCTATTGTGTTGCTCTTCATTGCTACCTTAAACACATCATTCTGGTACCTATATTCCACCAAACACTCAACAGTTTATCAAAAACCAACATTTTATAAACTAAAAAAATTCAAAAACTTAAAAAAAAAAAAAAAGAAAAAAAAAAACCAACAACAACAACAGTTTATCAAAAACCCAACATTTATAAACTAAAAAAATTCAAAAAATTAAAAAATTAAAAAATTAAAAAATTAAAAAAAAAAAAAAAAAAAAAAAAAAAAAAAAAAAGAACCAACAACATTTTATCAAAAACCCAACAATTTATAAACTAAAAAAAATCAAAAATAAATAAATAAAACAGTAAAACTTACTCTCTTGGTGCCAAACCCATTTGGGGGTTCATTGTTCCTTCCAAAGAACTTGATCATAAAAAACAAAAAAGAAAAAGTTAGTCACATTTTCCGCGAAAGCGCAAATGAGTAGTAGGATGTAGACAGTCACACCCCTACTCCATAACATATAAAAAGAAAAAGTAAAAAACTGACCATGGATTAATCATGGTATGAAAATTTCTTTTCAAAGGGTTTTCAGTTGTTGTAGGAGACTGCATGTTTACCGATGAAATTTTTTTATCAAGAAACAATATATGTGTGTGTTTTTAATGAGACAAAAGAGGTAGTGGGAGTGTGTTATAAGTTGTCGATAAAATTTTGAAAAATGTTGTAGATGTTTTTTGGTACTAGTACTATTTTTGGGATGATCAAAGAGAAAATAAGGAAATGGGTTTCATGGTGCTGATGGTGGTGTTGATAGTGGTAATTTTAATGGAGGGAATCAAAATGCTCCGTACGCTACAGGCCTACGCAGCTACTCTGCTTGCTGTTTTTTTTCTTTTTTTTCTTTTTTTTTTTTCTGTTTTGTTTTATTTTTGGGTTTTAAGGAGAAATCTGTTTTTGCATCAACATTGGGATTTTAAGAGGGGTTTTGTTAACTATTTTTAGTGACTAATAATACTACACTAATTAGATTATCTTAGATTAGATATTAATATTTGTTTGAAAAATGGTACTATCTTTTTTACATTTTTTTTATTACATATCATTCTATTCATTTAATTGAACTAGGCGAGTACCCGTGCATAGCAACGGGATTTTATAGCGACAGATAGTTTATTGATAAAAAAAATTTATATGTTATAAATGAAAAATAATAAAAATTTGAAGATTTGGGAATTAAACATAATGTTTTGAAACCCGGTTCGACCCGGGTGGTTCAACCGGTTGAACCATTCCGGTCGAAAAATTGGTCGATTTAAACCGGGTCAACTTGCTAGGTTGGGTCGAAAATGGGTCAAATTAAACCGGTTCAACCCGTCGGGTTTGAAGCGTCCCGGGTCAACCCGGTTTGTGATTTGTATTAATTGTTTTAATTTGTTGTATTTAATATGGTAAATATATTTTTAATTGGTTGTACAATGTGAATAAATCATTGTACTTTTAACTAATAGGATGTTTTAATAAGAGTATTAATTACATTTCATAATTTCCTAATTAACACAGGGGCAATTTCGGGATTGACCGAAAGTTCAGTTTTTCACATTCCCCTTTGACCATTTTTGCTTTATAGGTAGTAAAGATATACGAGTTCATGTGCATAGCAACGAGATTTTATAGCAGCAGATAGTTTTAGTGATAAGAAAAATTTATGGGTTATAAACGAAAAATAATAAAAGTTTGAGGATTTTGGGATTAAACATAATGTTTTGAAACCCGGTTCGACCCGGGTGGTTCAGTCGGTTGAACCATTCTGGTCGAAAAACGGGCCAATTTAAACCGGATCAATCCGATGGATTGGGTCAAATTAAACAGGGTCAACCCGCCAGGTTTGAAGCGTCCCGAGTCAAACCGGTTTTTGATATGTATTAATAGTTTTCTTTCGAATCATATGTGTATTAATAGTTGAGATTGCTCATAATTAACTGATTCAACATTTTCTTTATAATTTTTTCAACGTTTCATTTTATTTCACTTTTCACTTTCATCATTTTTATTTTATAAATAATATAGATAAAAGATTTATTTGTAGTAAGATGATAAGTAGGAAAAAATAAGATATGTCAATGCTCTATTTGTTTCTTTAGCTTTGTTAAAACCAAGTATCATATGTATGTTACTTGACAAAATTGATGTTCTGAAGTTTCTTGTTAGACTTAACTACGATATTTAATTTTCGGTTTATCTTTTTAAAATGTTATGGATCCTATTAAAGAATGAAACACCCATTATTTGGTTTGATTCATTTACTCATAGATCTGTTGTGGTCCGTCATCGACGGCTTGCTGCTGCGTAGGAGTTCGACTTTGCATCTGTTAGGCTTTTGTCTGGCTCCTTTAAGGATGCCTTATTTTATCTTCTATGTATCCACAAAAGGTGTAGATTGGCGGGAACACCCTGACCCCAGGCACCAGCCATTGTCCACCCCACAAGGAATAGCTCCGGCAACTCTCCTGGCCTAGTGGGGCACCAACTGGAGTGAGCCGAGACTCTCGGACTCTTGAGCTCTTATCCACAAAGTCTCTCCAGTGAGCCCATAGGTTTTGCGGAGGTGGGTACCTACCTGGGAGCAAAGTGCCAGGGATGGGATTCGAACCTGAGTCTATTGACTCAAGGATGCCTTATTTTATCTTCTATGTATGTTTTATGTACTTAGTGTACTTTTGTCAAGCTACACTTTCATATGGTTGTATCAGTCAAAGCTCACTCGGGTGATTCCCCCCACCCTTGAATGGTGTTGCTATAGTCTGTCACAACTATTATGGTGTATGTCTTGTTTAGCTTAACTTGTTATGTTTCGATGTAACTTGTTATGTTATATCTTCCTCCATTTGTGAGGTTTGTAATGAAATGAAATCTTTGTTCAAAAAAAAAAAAAAAAAAAAAAAAAAAAAAAAAAAAAAAAAAAAACTAGATAAATAATGTTAAATAACTTAAATATCTTTATTTTGATATGTTAGCCTCGCTCTTTTATAAAGATAACGTCACCTACGTGAATTGGACTAGATATGTAGCAAGTTGTGCCATTAGGGAGTATTTATGTACATTTGGCAAACATGTAATTGGATGAGCCTATAAATACCCCTCATGACTCTCTATGAGGGGTGTGAGAAATTGTGTAACTTTCATTTTATCATTAATAAAAACCTTTTTCTTCACCCTCTCTATACTCTTTCTCTCTCTAAACTAAACATGGAATCCATCTATTTTGATCAATCTCGACCTCCCGAATCACATAAAATCAATACTTTCGATCCTACATGATATTATTTAATTGGTAAAATTAACGAACAAAAAAAAAAGAATCAAACACATAAGGCTAGACACAGTGGTTACCATTTTTTTCACCAACACATTAGCATCATATCATTATTCAGCATATCATTACTCTCCACACCTTTCAGACACAATGGTTATCACCATTAAAAATAACCACTTTATACAAACATACATCACAAATACCTTATGTTAGGAATACGAATATTCATATAAAAGACTCGGTCACCCCGAGTATCTAATAGCATTAAGTTAGCTCGTAGTCATTACTATCATTAGTTAATATTAGTGTAGGTTAAGTAACATCGTGGAGGAAGGACGGGTCTTTACCCACTGTACACCCGATCCATAGCCCGACAGAAAGGCGTTTTGTAATAACTATAAATACCCCTCTCCTACTAAGGGAGATGGTTGGACCTTTCATTTGAAGCTAATACATTCATCTTATTTCTCTCTCTAAAAGGCTCCCATTCTTCTTCCTCTCTCTCTCTCTCTAAACCAACGAACCAAACCACCCTTGTAATCATGTTTGTGACTTAGTGTATATCTTACAATTGGTATCAAGAGCCATTGTTTCATCTTAGGGCCTTGGATATTCGGATTTGGTGTGGTTTTTGTGGTTTTAGTTGGTTAGAATTGTTTTCTAAGAAAACATTTTGGTTTGATCTTGTTTGTGATATATGAAGTGTTATGGGTGTACTTTCGTGATTAGTGGTGTTAGATTTACTTAGTTCTTCAGTTGGATTGGCTATATCTTTTGTTAGTTTGGAGTTTGAAGGATTTTGGGTTGTTTTGCTTCGTAGCGATTAGCTCCTCTGGTTGAAGTTCTTCATAGCGATTAGCTCTAGAAAGGTAGCGATTAGCAGTGTTTGCCATTTTTGGACAACCAGACAAATCGCTAGACAGCGACTGGATTGGCGGTTAGTGGTATAGTACACTATGTCGTTTTGTGTTTCTAGCGTTTACCTCTTCCAGCGATTAGCTCATTCCAGTGATTAGCTCCTTCCAGCGATTAGCTTACATCAGTGATTAGCTCTAGCCTAGCGTTTACCTACTTTCCAGCGATTAGCGCTTACCAGTGATTAGCTCCAGCTAGCGAGTACCTACTCTTCAGCGTTTAGCTTTAGCATGTTTTCAGCGATTAGTTCTAGCGTTTAGCACTAATCTCTACTTTGTGATTAGCTCCAGTGAGTTGCCATTCTTCAGCGATTTGCTCTTCAGCGATTAACTCAGTTGTGAGATTCTAGTGATTTGTTAATTACTTGTATTTGGTGAATTGTTGCAACTTAAGTCGTTTTGATTAATCTGATTGTGATTTGACGTTGTGAGTTAATTCTTACGACTTAACTTATTACAATCGGATATATTGTAACTTGACTTGTCGCGACTTGACACTTAGTGCAAATTGTGACTTATCCAAGATCTCACTCTAAGTCTAACTCGCATATTACATCTTTCGGTTTCTTTTGTTGACCTTAGTAAAATCCCGGGAAATAATTGATTTCTCGGTTTAAGTCACAAGAGTTGTAAAATCCCGTTTAAGATTATATCATGGCAACTACGACTTCAACTGATGACATTCAAGCTGCCGGGTCCGATACCCGACCTCCTATGCTCGATAGGACTGACTATGAATCATGGGCACAAAGAATTCGACTATATTGCCGGGGTAAGGAAAATGGTGAGAACATTCTTCGATCAATTGACGAAGGTCCCCTCCAGATGGGTACAACAAGAGATGTTATCTCCACTGCTGATGATGGAACTGTCACCTTTGGAATTGATAGGCCACGTACTTATAATGACCTTAGCGATGCTGAAAAGAAGCGCTATGATGCTGACATTCGAGCCTCCAACATCGTGATACAAGGATTACCCAGGGATGTGTACAAGCTCATTAACTTCAACACAGATTCCAAAGCTATTTGGGATAATGTCAAAATGCTTTTAGCCGGGTCAGAACTTACCAAAGAAGATCGTGAGTCACAGCTGTATGATAAGTTTGAACATTTCAAGATGAATCCCGGTGAAAACATAACTGGTTACTACGTCAGATTTCACAAGCTTGTTAATGACATGAAGATGATCCGAATGACAATGCCCAACATCCAACTCAACTCAAAGTTTGTCAACAACATGTCACTTGAATGGGATCGGTTTGTCACAGCAGTAAAACTCAACAAGGGACTCAGAAACACCAACTATGAACAACTCTATGATTACTTACAACAACATGAGAAGCATGCAGTGTATGACCGTCAATTGAGGGACAAGCTCAATCTAACCTCCACAACTGATCCTCTTGCATTCATATCCAATGTTCAAACACTAAACCAACCATCTCATGATCAAGTCTTTCACCATCCTGTACCAACCACACAGAACCAGTCATCAACTGTTCAATCATCAGTGCAATCACCAAGTGTCATGAGCACTCAACTGGACTCGGGATACTCTCACACTGATAAGATGATTGATAACCTATCCAACCAAGTGTCTCTACTTGTTCAGCAATTCAGAGCGACACTTCCTCAAACTAACAACCAACTCAGAACATCATCTAAACCACGTAACCTTCCTGTTGTGGAATATGGACGTGTTATGGTTCAAGGAAGACAAAATGTCAATCAAAAGAATGGTGTCAGGGGGTATGCTCAGAATAGAGTTGGCAATGCTAATCAGGGACAGGGAAGACAACCCAAATGCTACAACTGTGGAGGGTTTAGTCACATTGCTAGGAACTGCACTCAACCTAAACGTCCCCAGAACTCCGACTACTTCAAGGACAAGATGTTGCTAATGCAAACACAGAAGTGGAGTGGCACTGGATGAGGAGCAGCTGTTATTCCTAGCTGGTGATGAGGGAAACTCTGTAACAACCGTGGTTTTAGCAGGTCAGTTTGACTGATAGTCTTGACTCGGTTGACGTTTGTTTGGTGTGTCCTAGGTGATTGACGTGATATATGTGTGATATAGGTGAGTTTTAGCACTAAATCCCTTTGCGTGGTGTTGTTTTTGTGAGAGAGTAATGTTGATATTTGGATAAGTTCATTTTGATCGCCTTTGTGACGTAGGAATGATTTGTGTAGTTTTGGTGTTTTTGTGTTTTTTGCATAACGAGTCTTCATTCAAGTGTTTGAGCGTTAGCGAGTTACGAGGAGTTTGTTTTTATGTGTTATACTTTTAGAGGGTGTGAAATTCTATTTTTGAAAAATTTGTTTTGAAAATGATAATTTTTTCGAGTCGTCACAAAAACTAAGGTTTATAGCGTAAGACGTTAGGATTGTCTACGGGTACTCATAAAATATCAAAAGTATGAGGTTTTGATTGTAATATATATATATATATATATATATATATATATATATATATATATATATATATATATATATATATATATATATATATATATATATATATATATATATATAAGGGGGTGGCCAGTTATGGGTTAAAGGGGGAAGATGAAACCCAATTTGAGTCCAAATATGACTCTTAGGCCCAAGGATTATCCATAATTAATATATATACAAACCCAAACAACCCTTGAACATTTTTTTAAGTTATTGGTCGATCCAAGGGAGAAAAGAGAAGGAAAAAATTAGGGTTTGTAATTTGGAAGCAATAATCAAGAATCAAGGTAAAATTCTTAAAACCTATGTTCAATTAATTGATTAATTATTGGAATTCATGTAATATTAAGTATGATTGATTTAGGGTTTATAAACTTCTATAAATTTATGAGGTAAAACATATTAAAATCATTAATAGATAATAGTATGATGATTGGTTAAGAGAATTGAGCGTAAAACGCGTTAGTTTACATGTTAGGGTTTGGACAGAAAATTAGTACTGTAAAAATTCGAAGGTATTTAATAGATGGTGATGAGTTAAATCACGAATTTTTAGTCTAAATTGAAGTTCAGTGAAAGAGCTTTCCAAAAAGTCTGGTCACAAGCGATTTCGAGGTTCGGAAGTTAGCCTTTTGATTTTTTTTTTTTTTTTTTTTTTTTTTTTTTTTTTTTTGTTAAGGTGTCAAAGTTGTAAAACCGGGACAGATTTAGGTCATAAGTTTGGTAGTGAGAAGTGGATGAAAAGTGAGATTTAGCTTAGCCCTTCTGGTTGAGTTAAGTTTCATATGTACTTACATTCCCACGCGAAGGATTTGCGATTAAAAGTTGTAAAAGTATTTTAATTTAATTAAAACGTTTTGGTGTGCGTTCAGATCCGAATCTGGATAGTTTTTAAGTTTGATTTTATGAAGGGTACTTGTGTGTGTTATTATACTATGACCTTCTGGTAGTAGCTTGTATACATCCAAGAGACTATGGTAAAATTTTGGTGTGAGTTATTAAGCCTTTAAAGTTATTATTTCATGTGGGCGAATGTACCATAAAATTTTGCGTTTTCTGATTTTATAAGTGCAAGGAATTTAGTGAGCATTAGTATTTGGTGGTGATTAGTATGGAGTCTAGGAGATCCATGGTGGGTCATATGAACCTTAGACATCCATCATATGCGTATTACATGGGTTATTGCTTTTAGCTTGACCATGTGTAACGTGGACTTATTTTGTGTGATATAGATTTGTGATGTGGAAGCTGCAAAGTTTGAGGTGAGTTCATAGTCCTACTTTTTACTTTGTTTTAAACTTGGGATGGGAATGATGCTTGTGTTAATTGTTTTGAGTTACTGTGATTATGTGTGGTTTAAAATCTTGGACTTATAATGTTATCGTATGAATGCTATATGTGATGATAATTTTGTGTGGTTTGAATGCTGTGTGGTCCAATTGGAGGGTAGCTTCGCTCCCATTATCTAATTGGAGAGTAGTATTCCTACTCACTATTATGTTGTGTGGTTTGATCAGAGGGTATTAATTACCCATTATTGGGAGCGGGGGTCATGTTCCAGCCCGGATGTTGTGAATGCAGATCGGTGGACACATTCCGTCCAAATTGTTGCCTTTTTGTGTGATGGTTGGTTTGTGAATACATGTAGCTTGTATGATAACTATAATTATTTGTCCATCTATGTTTTATAATCACGGTGAATCTGTCACAACTCGTAATTTCCGGTCATTTTCCAAACTTCGACAATTTACTATTCACCGATTACTATTCATCATTTTACTATTCATCGTTTTTTAGGTCAATTTGACATTTCGAGAAACATTCAGAAATTTTACTATTCACTTGACACTATTCATTCCCGGAAGAAAACCACTATTCACGTGCATTACTCATGTCATCGTAAATTTAGTTTACGAGTATTCAAATTCGCGTAACCGTATTGGTTCAGGTGCGAATTCATGCTGTATCATTTGGGACATCTCATACAGACTAGAAATAGTCTGCATATCATTATTATGGCACTTGCATACTATTCCACTCGTAGGATAATTAAATTTATACTTTTGGTATAATTAATACTTTTACGTATAAATATTTCTAAAATAAATGTTAACAAACGATCAATAATGTGAATACCACGTCCGACACTCCCGACTATGATCCCAATATATTTTTATATTCATTTTAATAATATAAAAACTATATTATTAATTTACCCGGCGTTTTCAAATCAATTGCTACATTTTACGGTCGGAGCTTATAACTCCGTCGGTTTGCGATATTTCAACCCGATAAATATTTTAACACTCGATTCTCACCAGGAATAATATTTTATAACTTTTACAACTTCATCGTATTTTATTTCACCTCGGTAACATTTATTTTTAGTTAACTCGGTACCCGATAACATCCAATACACAACCAAAACTAAACTAATTCATATGTTGGAGACAAGAACATTAACTAGTCATTTTTTTCTTCCTCCTTCCCCTAAAATCCGCCCAATGCCCCCCCCCCCCCCCCCCCCCCCCATTTGCACATGATCATGTTTTCTTTACTTGACCAAAATATCTACACATATGTCTATTAATTTTTTTCCATTTCTTTCATTATACACTACAAGAAAAAGCTCCCATTTTTCTTCTTTCTTCTTTGGGGTGCACGGCAAGAACAAGAACAACAAGAAGGAACATCAATTTTTCCAAGATCAAGTGATAAGCTAGGTTATTTAGTACTTCTTGTTAGGGTTTTGAAGTTTTAACACAAGGTTTTGCAAGTTTTTCATCTCCACTAGTCCACTAATCTTTCAAGTAAGTATGTCAAACTAATTTTCCTAATTTTATCAAGTTCTTATTATGTTCATATGGTTTTTATACAAGATCTTATGCATTTGATAGCTTATACCACTTTATTTTTACAAACTTTTAACTTTTGAACCTTAGAAAGTGAATATAGTTAGATCCTTGTTAGATCCACTTGGTTTGTGATGTTTAGGAACCCATGACACCCTAAGAAGGTGTATGGTAGGATTAGACTAGTTTTGTGGTGATTGAAAGTGGTTTGGTTGAAGTAGAAACTAGATTGAAACCTTGAAAATGGTTTTTGAACAAGTAAAAATACATGCTGTTCCATTTTGGCTTATCCAGAAAAATACGAATTTACACAGTAACCTTTGACAATTTTTCTAGAAAATACTTTCAAAAACGAAGCCGTAGGCGAAAGAACGGATTAAAACGAGTTAATAACGAAGGAGTTATGATTTTCCGAAGTTAACGACGAAAACTATTTTTTTTCTGAAAAACCTTGCTGATGAACAGTGGTCACGACAGTTTCGAGGCGTAAACTAAATCTAGTCATCCCGACTTATCAAAAATATGCTAGTATTTTATCTCACGATTCCGTGGATATAAAGAACGAGTAAAACGGACTTACGACGACAAAGATATTCACGTTTCAGTAACGGCAAAATAAATATTGTTTTGACAGCTTTTGTACAAAAATAATATACCACTACGTAGTAACTTATATTTCTAGAAATAATACCCAAGTATCCAAATTCATAACTAATAAAGTATTAGTGATTTCAAGTATATTTTCATGGTTGTAAGACGTTATGTGAAAGATTTCAAATCGAGGATTTCAATACTAATACTTATATATATACGATATATATATAGATTTCGGCTAGTTTATTTTCTAAATTGCCATATTTTCCCAAGGTTTGGAAAATGAATATTTTGATAACAACAAGTATTTCTACAAGTTACGAGTGGTATAGGCATCATGTGCACGTGCATTCATTTCATCACATCATGATCTAAGGTAGATCGTTATTACTCATATTAGGTTGCGGTTAGAGATCGTGCCTTATTTCAGTGTATCCATTCTTGTCATCGTAGCTATCGCTCCAGGTGAGTCATAGCCCCTACTTTTTCAATTGTTTTGGTAAACTCTTTGGGGAGAATACATGCTCGTTTTACTTAAACGCACTACTTGTTTTACCTGGTTGATTTCTCAAATATTACCAATGTTACCTAAACATATGTTTGATCACCTGCATTCATTTGTATGTTTGATCACCTGCATTCATTGGTATGTTTGATTTCCTGTATTTCATGGGATTGATTATCCTTGTTTATATGACCTCATAGTCACCAATTGTTCCTATATGCTCATTGTAATACTGTGGTATTCCCCACTTGGCTGTGATGTCAAACGTAATATTGTGGTATTCCCCACTTGGCTGTGATGTCAAACGTATTGTGGTATTCCCCACTTGGCTGTGATGTCAAACGTAATATTGTGGTATTCCCCACTTGGCTGTGATGTCAAACGTAGTATTGCTGTTTCCATACTTGATTGACCTATATGTTCATTGTAATATTGTGGTATTCCCCACTTGGCTGTGATGTCAAACGTATTGTGGTATTCCCCACTTGGCTGTGATGTCAAACGTAATATTACTGTTTCATTTCTTGACTGAATTGCGATGCCTTTGCATCAACTTTATTACGGGTTTTCCCGCTTGACTGATTTATCATATGACCTCATTGACTGAATTATTTATATAGCCGTTTTGCTATATTTGTCTGGGAATTTAAATACAAGTATTACTTTTGTTCACGTAAACATATTACTTTTGGCAGTGGGTTGTAAACACACAGGTTACAAGTCTCTTATGGCGGGACCTGTAACTGAGTGGATTTACGATGCCTTTGCTGGGCGATCTTTTCTCTATAGGCATTATTTGTTAAACAAACTCTATGAACTCACCAACCTCGTGTTGACACTTTAGCATGTATTTTCAGGTTTTAAGCAATGGCACGCTACAGGAGGTTTTGACAGGGCATGGCATGGTCATAGAAGACTCTGAGTATTTATATGGGGACCGTTTTAAACTACTTTTAAGGGCCTACTTCCGCACTACTTTTAACGATGTAAATTCAACATTTTTGATTAAACGATTTTATTCTAAATGATTAAAGTGAAAACCATTTTTGTACTTGTGTCGTGATACCAATTGAGTTACACCCCAGCTACATGTATGCTTCCACTGGACCCGATTTTGGGGGTGTGACAGAATCGTTTGCCTATTGTGTGTGAGTCTTAAACCTATGAATCTCACCAACATTATGTTGATGTTTTAAGCATCATTTTTAGGTGAGCTTTCTAAGGATAAGATAGAAGGATGTGATTAGACGAGACCTTAGTTGCATTGGAAGTGGTTTATCATCTATGTTTGGACTTATGTATTGTTTTGGATTTTTTTTTTGGTTATTTTATTTTGGGGTATTGTTACCACACTTTGTGTTTGTGCTTTGCTCTATTTTTGTGCATGTAGTTGTTCTCTATATAGACACCAGGTGTTGTGATGATATCCATGAAGTTACACCCTCGTGTTTCCGTCTTGGCGAGGTGTGACAGATTCGTATCAGAGCTTTGGTTATAGAGAATTAGGTGGTTGAACCTATACTATAACCTAGGAGTTCCTCATATAGTTGCATTTAGGGCCTATGTATAAGTTTGGTATTTTATACGTATATTTTTCCTAAGTTTATGAGATGTTTTTATCGAGTTTTGGACGCCTATTGAGCCTCTATACGTAATATTGTATATGTCAATTTTAGTACGTCATCTTCCCTTGCGTAAGAAGTTTCGTTAGGCTATTATTTTGCTATCAAGAGAAGTGGTAGGATGAAGCAGACTAACCGCAGAATCCGAGTTCTCAATAGCATGTATCCATGTTCGGACAAGGAGAGGACGTTTATGGAAAACGTTGGTGGAGAAGAAGTGGAGAGGTTTCTAACCACGGTGACTTCTGGAGATGGAGCCATTACCAAATACCCTTGGTTGTGTCCTCACTTCTCATAGGAAGGAGAGGTGGTTTGGTCTAAACCTCGTGATTTGTATGCACTTGTGAATCATACAGAATTTGAAGAAAGAAATAGAGATGGTTTTTCATGTTGTCAACTACCTCAATAGGTAGGAAACAGGAATGGGTGGTTGAGTAAAGATGAAGGGGAGTTAGGATGGAATGGTGTGGATTCGGATCTAGAGTCCGCGGCGAGTAGTATAGTAAGTTAAATTGATCTGAGTGGGGAGGAAAGTGCGAGAGTGGAATTTGAGCCATTATGCGGCGTCTTTTGTTTTGTGTCATGTTTTGAAATTCTTATATTGCCTTTTTACCGTCTAGAGCCATGTTGGAGCATGATTACTCGTGAGTATTGGATCGATCTTATCCAAGTGATTTTGATTATGGGGTTTACGTGATCGTTGGAATTGTTCCATGTGAGATGATTGTTTGCAACATCTTTTGTTTTTGTTTGCATGATGTGTTGTCATAGGAGGGAGTATACTTGTGAAAGGGGGCATAGATAATTATGGTGGCCAACATAATTGTACATGCGTCACAACACAAGTGGACTTGCAAGTATGATAGCATGGATTGCATGGTGTATTAGGTGCTATGTGGTATATGTGCGTTATCATTGAGATGTGTGGTTTTGGAAGTAAGTGTGCGTGTGGAATAGGCTTATAACTATGGTCGCGAACATAATTATAAAGGTATCACACACGTGGACTTGTGACCATTATTGCATTGATTGATGTTTGTTGTTATATGTTGTGGTAGATGGTATGTGATATCATGTTGATGATGGTTGTATGGTTAGAGAAGTATTCTTTTAACCGTTTGGGCAGTCGTTATATGTTGGGGTGTGTAGGTGGTAAGATTCCATCCTACCTATCATATACTGATACCTCGATTATCGGTAGGTACTTATGTTGTGGTATTTAAATTGATTCGTTTCCTAGACTCTCCGTTTGTATACCTAATTCTTTGGTTGGCATACCTATTCGTACCATGATGGTACAGATGCCATATTCTTTCTATTCGACGTCGTGATAGGTGTTGGGTAATCGAATTCCTTTTTGTTGGATACTGGTTCGTTTCTTTGGTTATTCCTTGTATTCATTCCGCGAATGAATATTATATTGTTCTTTGAGTATTGTTGGTTCGTGACGAGTTGGTGCGGATATTTAATCCCTCATTTGCACACCAATTGGATTTCGTGACATGTTTTTGCGATCTGTTAGTGTCGATGTTTTTTTTCTATGATCTTAATTTGCTCATTGTATGAATAAGTCTTTACGTTCTTCGCTTGGTTTGCAATGTATTTGCGTGAGTGTTCACTGGTATGAGTTCGTTTGATGATTATTTTGATTATGTGATTCTTCCATGTCTTCCGCATTCGATTAAGAGGTTGTGTTAGAGTCTTTATGGCGTTTTACAATTCGTTTTGGGTATTTCAAGGTCATTTATTGGAAACTAATATTTTTATGGGAAATGAGGTGTGGAAAAAAAATGGTTATCGATCTATTTTCAAAGCTATTTATAAAAATTCTGCTATGAAAGTCTACTTATTTTATTGTGTTAATAAGCACGATTTAAATATCTTAAACAAGTAAGGTGAGATACTATATTTATATAATTAACATATGGTGTCATAAAAACGATGCCTAATATGGAATTTAAGTCGGAGATGATTTTCTTACATAAAATGGTTTGTATATATCTTATAAAAAATGTATGAGTTAAGGTATATCATGTGAAAAACGAAATTTATTTTTATGGGGTAAGGTCAAGTACGAGAATAAGAACTATATATGGTTCTCATTTACCAAACATGATATGTATTTGGTTCATCGAGTGTTTCTTTTGTTGGGGTACGCTTGTGGATTTTCTATGGGTACGTTATTCTATCTTTTCTTGTGTGGGTATTTCATGAACATATGATTTGCGTCTACTTTTATTGGGAAAAATTTCTCATTGTGTTTTCTAGCTTTGATTTTGATATTCGATTACTACGCTAGTCAGTAATTCGTAACCCTTTTTGAGTTCGTTGATATATGTTTTAGTTCGACCGTTTACATGGTTCGCGTCATTTCCTTTGGATAGATTGTCGTTTTGGTTATCATCGTGTTTGTTGAAGAAGAAGAGGATGGTTGCTAAGTTGTCCAAGTGAGAGGTTCAGATTCAAGATGTACGTTCTTCATGTATGTGGTCAACGATAGTGAGTTTTCGTGATACTGGTAAGATAAAAGTAGTGAAGCGTAGAAAGTACCTAAGACACCATCTAAGAGACGATTGTCCTTAGGATTGGCAGGTACTATTGACGATTCATTTCGAACTTTTTATAGATTGCGTAGGCATCGCGGAGGTAAAAGATCCATAAGAGGAACTATGTGATACACAATTTCGAGTTGGGGAGTAGAACTTGGAGACGATATTTGTATGAAGCAGAGAGTATTATCTACATAGATCATAAGAATCTTTAGCATATATTTGACAAGAGGTTAATATATGTGGAAGAGAATGTGGGTGTGAAATTTCTTAGTGACTACAATTGTCTGATTCGCTACGTCAAGGAAGAGAAGACATTGTGGTAGGAGCGCTGAGCAGGAGTGAATGAGTGAAACTTAGTTGTCTATGAATAATGATTGTGATAATTCAGTTTGGAGTTAAAGGGATGATACTGACAGCCCAGAGAGAGATGTTCAAAGGAGAGAACATGTAAGAATAAGGATTTCTTGGTTTAGACCAGCAAATGGAAAGGAATGAAGATAGAGGATTGTACTTTGCGGACCCGCTATTGGTTTCATGGAGGGGAAGCTTAAGGACATCGATCATGCAAGGTATTAGATACATCCGAGAATGGATAAGACATATTATTACCTTAGCAAGAAATGTATTGAGGAGCAAGTGTGAAGAGGAATACAGATACCTTAGCAAGTGTTTGATACGCTTGAAGGTAAATGTTAATGTCAACAATTATTAGGGTGATGCCACAGTCAGAGATACCTGAAGATTGTGTTAAGGAAGAGTTAGCGAGACGTTACATTTGATGAGTTGGTAGAGAGACGTGAGGTGTCGCGTCAATCAGCTTATAATAAGATGAAATACTTACTTCGAGATTGTGGTAAATGTTTTATAGAGCCTTGAGATAGCGTATGAAGATGAGTACGACTTGTCGTTCTTAAATGAATGGACTAAGTGAGCGTACAAATCAGGCGTTGGATGGTATGATGAGAGCATGGGTGTGTTTGAGTTTGGAGGAAGCTGAGGTATGCATTTATCTTTAGCTGAGTTCTCCTATAACAATAATTATCATTCTAGTATTAAGAATGTGTCGTTTGAAGTATTGTATGGAAGGAAATGTATATCACCTGTTCTAAGGACAGAGGTTGGAACAAGCCAACTAATTGGTCCTGAACTGGAATGAGAGATTACAAATAAGGTTTTCAGATTAAAGAGAGAGATTTAAGGCAGCGCGATATTCGCCAAATGAGTTATGTGGATAATCTCCATAAACCGTTAGAGTCTAATGTTGGTGATTTTGTGATGTTAAAAGTATCTCCTTGGAAAGGTGTTATGTGTTTCGGTAAGAAAGGTGTTATGTGTTTCGGTAAGAAAGGCTAGTTAGCACCGATATATGTAGGACCGTTTGAGATTTCGGAAAGGATTTGATTTGTGGCATACCGGTTGAAGTTAGCTGAGGAATTGAGTGGTCTACATGATACGTTTCACGTATCTAATTGAAAGAAGTGTTTGGCGGATGCTAGTCTGCATGTGCCATTAGATGAAAGTAAGGGTGACAAACTCTTCGCTTTGTCAAGAAACCTGTTGAGATTATGGATCGAGATGTTGAGGGTTTGAAGTGTGGTGAGATAACGTTAGTAAAAGTACGGTGGGATTTTAAGCGTGGTCCAGAGTTTACTTGGGAACGCGAGGATCAGGTGAGATAACGTTAGTAAAAGTACGGTGGGATTTTAGTCGGTTCACATTTTTGTGGTACTTTCTCTGTGATTTTATGGAGTGGTATTATTCCGCTTAAATATCCATTAATTTTCTTTTGCTGTTTTGAGTAGTGACTAGAGTAGTTGAAATATCGGGACGCGATTTCCCTAAGTGGGGGATGTTGTAACAACCGTGGTTTTAACAGGCCAGTTTGACTGATAGTGTTGACTCGGTTGACGTTTGTTTGGTGTGTCCTAGGTGATTTCCGTGATATATGTGTGATATAGGTGAGTTTTAGCACTAAATCCCTTTGCGTGATGTTGTTTTTGTGAGTGAGTAATGTTGATATTTAGATAAGTTCATTTTGATCGCCTTTGTGGTGTAGGAATGACTTGCGTAGTTTTAGTGTTTTTGTGTTTTTGCGTAACGAGTCTTCGTTCAAGTGTTTGAGCGTTAGCGAGTTACGAGGAGTTTGTTTTTATGTGTTATACTTTTAGAGGGTGTGAAATTCTATTTTTGGAAACTTTGTTTTGAAAATGATAATTTTTCCATGTCGTCGCAAAAACTAAGGTTTATCGCGTAAGACATTAGGATTAGCTATGGGTACTCATAAAATATCAAAAGTATGAGGTTTTAGTGTAATAAATTAATTAAAATATATATATATATATATATATATATATATATATATATATATATATATATATATATATATATATATATATATATATATATATATATATATATATATATATATATATATATATATATATATATATATATATATATATATATATAAGGGGGTGGCCGGTTATGGGTTAAAGGGGGAAAAGGAAACCATATTTGATTCCAAATATGACTCTTAGGCCCAAGGATTATCCATATTTAATATATATATACAAACCCAAACAACCCTTGAACGTTTTTTTGAGTTATTGGTCGATCCAAGGGAGAAAAGAGAAGGAAAAAAATTAGGGTTTGTAATTTGAAAGCAATAATCAAGAATCAAGGTAAAATTCTTAAAACCTATGTTCAACTAATTGATTAATTATTGGAATTCATGTAATATTTAGTTTGATGGATTTAGGGTTTATAAACTTCTTTAAATTTATGAGGTAAAACATGTTAGAATCATTAATTGATAATAGTATGATGATTGGTTAAGAGAATTGAGCGTAAAACGCGTTAGTTTACAAGTTAGGGTTTGGACAGAAAATTAGTGCTGTAAAGATTCGAAGGTATTTAATAGATAGTGATGAGTTAGATCACGAATTTTTAGTCTAAATTGAAGTTCAGTGAAGAGCTTTCCAAAAAGTCCGGCCACGAGCGATTTCGAGGTCCAGAAGTTAGTCTTTTGATTTTTCATTGTTAAGGTATCAAAGCTGTAAAACTGGGACAGATTTAGGTTATAAGTTTGGTAGTGAGAAGTGGATGAAAAAGCGAGATTTAGCTTAGCCCTTCTGGTTGAGTTAAGTTTCATATGTACTTAGACTCCCACAGCGAAGGATTTGCGATTAAAAGTTGTACAAGTATTTTAGTTTAATTAAAACTTTTTGGTGTGCGTTCAGATCTGAATCTGGATAGTTTTTAAGTTTGATTTTATGAAGGGTACTAGTGTGTGTTATTAGACCATGGCCTTCTGATAGTAGCTTTTATACATCCAAAGGACTATGGTAAATTTTTGGTGTGAGTTATTGAGCCTTTAAAGTTATTATTTCATGTGGGCGAATGCACCCTAAAATTTTGCGTTTTTTTATTTTAAAAGTGCAAGGGATTTAGTGAGCATTAGTATTTGGTGGTGATTAGTATGGAGTCTAGGAGATCCATGGTGGGTCATATGTACCTTATACATCCATCATATGCATTTTACATGGGTTATAGCTTTTAGCTTGGCCATGTGTAACGTGGACTTATTTTGTATGATATAGATTTGTGATTTGTGTTATGAAAGTTGCAAAGTTTGAGGTGAGTTCATAGTCCCACTTTTTACTTTGTTTTATACTTGGGATGGGAATGATGCTTGTGTTAATTGTTTTGAGTTACTGTGATTATGTGTGGTTTAAAAGCTTGGACTTATAATGTTATCGTATGAATGCTATATGTGATGATAATGTTGTGTGGTTTGAATGCTGTGTAGTCCAATTGGAGGGTAGCTTCGCTCCTATTATCCAATTGGAGAGTAGTAATCCTACTCACTATTATGCTATGTGGTCTGATCAGAGGGTATTAATTACCCATTATTGGGATCGGGGGTCACGTTCCGGCCTGGATGTTGTGAATGTGGATCGGTGGACACGTTCCGTCCAAATGGTTGCCTTTTTGCGTGATGGTTGGTTTGTGAATACATGTAGCTTGTATGATAACTATAATTATTTGTCCAGCTATGTTTTATAATCACAGTAAATCGGTTGCCTATTGTGTGTGAGTCTTAAACCTATGAATCTCACAAACATTATGTTGACGTTTTAAGCATCATTTTTAGGTGAGCTTTCTAAGGACAAGATAGAAGGATGTGATTAGACGAGACCTTAGTTGCATTGGAAGTGGTTTATCATCTATGTTTGGACTTATGTATTGTTTTGGATTTTGTTTTGGTTATTTTATTTTGGGGTATTGTTACAACACTTTGTATTTGTACTTTGCTCTATTTTTGTGCATGTAGTTGTTCTCTGTATAGACACCAGGTGTTGGGATGATATCCATGAAGTTACACCCTCACATTTCCGCCTTGGCGAGTTGTGACAAACTCATTTGATGCCGATGTAGATGATTAACCTATTCAGGACTTAGCTCTTAATGATCTAAACATCTTCCAAGCAGAGGATTGTGATGCTTTTCTTTCGGGCGTTGATGATGAACCCACAGCTCAAACCATCTTCATGGCCAATTTGTCATCAGCTGTCTCATCACCTCAACAATCCAGTCCCTTCAAGTCATCCATCATATCTGAGGTACTTAAGTTATATGATGCATGCAATATAAATGGTGAACCGAAGATTCTCAACGACATACGTCAAATTAATGTTGGTGAACCAAATGAGGCTGAATTGGTGAACAATAATGTTAGTCCAATTGAGCAATATTCGGATCACAACAAAAAGTCTGACGTATCTATTGGAGCATCGTCAGTTGTATGTGACAATAATGTGACGCATGAACAAAGGATTCCTAACGAAGTACAACAAACAAACGTGGTGGGATTAGATATTGCCAATATGGGAAATAGCAATGTTGTCCCATATGAACAATATGTGAAGCACGACGTCAGGTCTGTTGTACCAAGTGATGCATCCTCTGTTGATGATAATGTGTGTGAATTGGATGAGTACACTGCTGTTGCACCCGATGACACCTTGACCACTAGGATATTCTTAAGGATCAGGTAACTTGTTATGAACAACGTGCAAAATTTGAGCTAACCGAACGTGAACAAAAAATGGATTGGCAAATGCGTGCATATATAACTGAATATAACTTAAGGGAGGAAAAATTAAAACAAGAGTTAAAGTCTGTACAAAATCAACTTGATCAAGCTGTTAAACAAAAACAAGAGATTCAGGATAGTGTAAGTGCACTAAAAGGTGATTTTCAAGAAAAGAAACTAAACTCTTAAATGTTTTTTCCAATCTTAAGACCTTGAAAACAAATTGTACACTCAAGGCCAAACCATACAAACAGCTCAAATGATACAAAAGCACATTGAATTACGGGAGAAGCATAGTAATAAGGATTTAGGAGTGCCTAAAACGAACTTCCTTAAGAGCGTTTGTGCCTCTCAACCTGCCTTGTATGATGTTAATGTGATGTTTAAACCTGATCATGCCCCCCCCCCCCCCCCCCCCCCCCAATTGTTGGTCTGATGAAGAGATGGATGAGATAGAATTGGTCAATAGGGAGAAGTTAGAGAACAAAATGAAGGATCCAAAGTGCAATAAAAAACGTGTCAATGTCAAACCACATAATTACTATGAACATAATCGATTGACTATTTTTGCACCCCAATCTAAGGTAACACCTGAGCAAGTAGTTTGGTCCCTAGGCGTGGAAAAAATGAAAGCTGAAGAACTTAAGGACAAAACCCCTCTTAAGGTTGCTGCCCCAACGGTGTATCCCCCCAATACACCAATGCACTTAGTACAATTATCACTTCCCACTCAATGCAAGACTCTTATTAGCATATATGTACTATGTCAAATGTTTGCCGACTTTGATAAAACTTGTAAAAAGAGAATTACACCAACGAGAATTACTGAGGGTGAAAGGGGCTTTGAGCTTACAAAAGAGTGTTACTTAACGGAAGTTATCCCATTTTTTAAATTGATCAAAGAACACTTTGAGGGCTTACAACAATCCCTTGAAATTGAGGTGAAATAAATGAAAGAGGTGTTTAAAAATGTGGAAAATGAGGGAAAACAAATTGCAATATATCTTCAATATAGTGAAATTGCAAGGAAAAATGCCCTTATCATGAATGATAATTTGATTGCTAAGTGTATTGCACAAGATGTATTGTACACTGCTACCGACTCTACATTAACTGCTTGTCAATTTCATGAAATGTTTGTTGCCTTTAATGTTCTCCAAAATCGTGTTGTTGAGCTTGAGGAAGAGAATTTCAAACTGCATGAAAAAATTCAAAATGATGATCATGATAACATGGTCAAGCACTTTTCTAAACTAGAAGTTGATTATCTTAACTTACAATTAAAATATCAACATTTAGAAGTAAGGATTAAAATCTCAAATGCCAAAACATCTTCGGATGCTCTTGAATTTGATGCATATTTTGAATTAGCCAAACGGGATGATAAAATTCAAGCTCACACCAACACGATTCGAAAATTGAGGGCCCAAATTGCCCAATTGAAATCTCAAAAGTGTGATGTGATCGGCTCCTATAAACCACAGTCTACAGATTCTCAGGATTTTCAATTTAAAGACATGATCAATAAACTCAAATATGAAAATGGTTGTTTTCAAGATGAAAATTCAAAAGTCAAACAACGTTACAAAGAGTTATATGATTCAATTAAGATCACATGTGATCAAACCAATGATAAAAATAACTTCTTTGCTAAATGAAATTGAGAATCTAAAGACCAAGGTGAAAGGGAAAATGCCGGTTACTACATCTGATAATGTCACTTCTAAGGTCGGTGAATGCAAAAAATATGCATGTGAGGCCGTGAATATTCCGCTTCCACTTAGGAATAATAAGTTAGTCTATAGTGATCACCTTAGACATCTTAAGGCTTGCCTTGACATGCTTTGTGAGACCATTGAAGAAGTTAGAATTGTAAGACCGCATGATAACACAGTCACAGATGCTTGTTTACTCACCAATCGATCCCAAGTGTTGGGAACGCTGGAAGTGACAATCATTATCGAGTCAATGAGTCTTGTAATAGGTTGCAATATTATATTAGTACATTAAAGTTTTAATATGTTTAGAATACATGTTTTGTTAAAGTCTAAGGGCCATTAGTGATACTATGTGAAACATGTAAGATGCCCTAGACAATGAGTATAAATACTCTTGTAAACCCTCCAAGGAGGGTGTTGGTTCATTATGGAATAAGAAATCCTCTTATTTTCCTCTCTTGTACTCTCTCTCTCTAAAATGCATCTTCATCTCTCTAAACCTTCTCATATGTGTGAAATGATATAAAACTAGGGAACCAACAATTGGTATCAAGAGCTAGAAGATGATTTAGAAGTTTTTTGTGTTTTAAAGTCTCGTTTTTTAGCTTATTTTGTGCTTATCAGTAGCTTATTTCATGCTTATTGAGTCTAAACAATAGCTTTTCATACTGTCTTTCACCTTTTATTTTAAGCTTATTTTCAAAAAGTAGAATACGTTTGTTTTGATTATTATTGAGCTTATTAAAGTCCAATCTGCTTATTACGTGCTTTAATAGTCCATATTTTCTGATTATTTTGTCAAAACAATCAATATTTAAGTTTTTTTATCCAAAATTTTTATAGTATTATAAGCAATTTCTGTGTCCAAACAGTCCTTGTATTGTCCCAAACAGATTGCTTTAAGGTTATTTTAGTCCAAATATATAGATCTGAGTATTTTTTTGTCCAAGCAGTCTTGTTTCATAACCAAAAGTCAAAACTGCTTTGTTAACATTCTTGCTGGATTTTTTTGTGGTCAAAACGTGACCAGAAAAAGGTAGTTAGAAAAAGTTATCGGAAAATATCGTCGGCAAAGTGGTCAAACAGTCAAAACCCGATTCCTACGCTTAACTTCAAATCTTAGGCAAAAAAAAAAAAAAAAAAAAAAAAAAAAACCCCTCAAGCTACGCAAAACACCTCATCCTACGCATAACTTCTAGCTTGGAAAGTTAGTAAGTTTATTTACGCAAAAGACTTACGCGTAAGACCAAACTTTATGCAAAAAGTTTACACTTAAGATCTACGCAAAAGATTTGTGCTTACGCGTAAGGCCATAGTTTACGCTTAAGTTTTACGCGTAAGAATCAAGACCTGATCAGTGAAAAAAAAAAAAAAAACGTGAAACAGATCCACACCAACAATCACAACAGAAAACCTTCGTCAATCAGTCAACAACAAACATAAACTTTCCTATATCACAACTTCTCATCCTACGGTAATACAAGAAAATTAATACTAGATCTCAGTTTTACTCTTTGTGTAATCAAAGACAAGTCCATAAGACGAGCCACAAGAGATTATCATCATAGATCTTCTTGAAGCATAACTTCTTGTGTAATATCCGAATCATAAAGGAAGAACAAAACTACAAAGTTTCATCCAACTCTTTCTTTCGGGTCAAAAAAAGAAAAACAAATACACATAAACCTACCTGAGACTCATAAAGAATCTTGAAGCCACGAATAAATCAGGAAGGAGATAAAAGGTGTGCTTGGCGTTCTTAATTCAACGATCTGCTTGAGATTCGATTTGTCAAAAGAGAAGGGTGTTCGTGGTTTGTTGTTGTTCTGATTAAGCTTACGAGGGTTGAATTTTTAGTAGTGTTGCTGCGTTTGTATTGACAGATTGATACTTGTAGCTGTGTTATGATTCGAGTGGTATTAAAAAGATAAATAAATTAGATCTATTTTTTGTGGAACTGAAAGTTGGGTGAGAGAAGGAGTATTGGCTGCGTATTTTTTAAAGTGAGCAGAATATTAGGGCAAAGTGTGGCTTAGTGTCTTATAAATACCATTTAATTAGGTTTAAGGTTAAGTTAGTGGGCTGGACTTTGATCCAGGATTCTACAATTAGTCTTGGGCTGATAATTGGTTGTTTGTTTCTTTGGGCCGAGTGGTATAAAAGTGGAATAATAATCTTTGGGCATGAGATATATAAGAGATATAAACGTAGAAATTTTTTTGTCGAGTTGGCTAAAATTACGTGTGGTGAATTTTGTTTGGAATATTATTTTGAACCACAATTTGGTTTGAGTTTTAATATTCCGAGATTGAGAATTTTTTTTTGGTTGAGATTATTTGGGTTCATGTGGACATAACTACCGTGCTAGTTATTGTAACATCGTGAACGATTGATAGAGATTCTTTTGAAAACACAATCTTACTTCTTTATCGTCTACAATATCCATTTTCATTTCACACCGAAATTCAATGGAATCAAGTTTAAAAGAGATGGAGATATCCACTAAAAGAGAAAGAGATATTCGTTTTAATTTTCTTTTTCATCTAAGAGATATGCTGGAAAAGAATAGAGAGTCAAATGAAAAAGAATTGCAAGAACGAGAGTTAAAAGGAAAAGAACGAGAAAGAATTGAAATGGGGATGCTGATACAAGCGGGAACGGTCAACAATGAAGGGACATCGGATGATAATTTGATTTTCACGGGTAATAGTGCATTATCAGAACAGCAGAATGAAAGCAGCACTCCATGGAAAGATTCAGATGCTGACGGGAAACTCAACTGTAAGGATGATTTAAAGAATACATTTGCTGATGTCAGACCTTCAGAAAGTTCGGACACATTCATCAAGGTAGATCATTCAAATGGTGTTATAAATGATGTTGATACATTCGATAATGTGTTTGCTTATGAGACGCAAAGTCATGAACAACCTGAGTACATTAACGACACATGTGTGGTGAATCAGGTTGATAGTGATATCACCCCCGAGACTCCACATATAGATCCTAGTGGAGGTATGGTTGAACATGACAATGTGAATCATAATCAAGAATGTGCTTCAAATGTTGATTTAGAAGCTAAATTGAAAATCTTTTAAAAAACTACATATGATAAATCATTGATTGTTGAGTCTGAAAACTTAAAAGTGAAAAATGAGATGTTGAGACACGAAAATGAGAAAATTTTAGAAGAGTCAAGTGACATCCAAGAGAAACTTAAACGTCAAATATTTTTTCTTGAACAAAATTTTCAAAGATGTTAAGCACAAAGCATTAACTTTGAGCTTGCTTTACAACACAATCTTGAAAAGCAGTCTTTTGAAAACCCCTGGATGTCAAAGCTTGAACAAGTTGAAGATGAAAACGTGTCAATGAAATGTCAAATTTCAAAATACGAAAAAGAGATTGAGCGTTTGAAACAGATTTACAAAAACCTGTTTGATTCAATCAAAAGTTCACGAGTTCAGAAACAAAACTCAAACTTGAAACAAAAAGAGACTGAAGATCTGAAGTCTCAATTGAATGAATTTGTAGGAAAAAAGTTTGAAAATGTTTTGCAAAAGATTGAATCAATGAAAAAGAAAAATGTTGATTTTCAAATCACAAAAGTTTCCTTCCCAAAACCCCTGTTCGATTCTAATACTCCAGATTTTGAAAATGAAACGGGGGAGAAAATATATCTTTTTGAAAATGAAAATCTTGTACTTCAAACGAAAGTGGTTGAGCTTGAAACGGTTTTAGCTCAACAAACAAACGCTTTTGAGGATGCCAAAACCGACTTTTTCAACAAAGTAACGAAATTTGAAAATTATTTTGAAAGACTTGAAAAAGAAAATGTTGAGTTCGAACGGAAATTGGCTCGTAAAATAGATGATTCTAAAGCCGAAAAGGATCAACTTTTGAAACAAATTGCTTCTTCAAAATCAAAGTTGGCATCCCAAGATCATCTTTCTCTTCAAAAAGAATACAATGATTTGAGAATTTCATACAATGCTTTAAAAGTGAAGTTTGATACTCTTAACCGATCAAAGGGTAAAGCTCCAATTTCAAATGTTTCAACACTAGAAGTGAGTGTTTCAAAGAAGGTTTACACGGGTGAATCTTCAAAACCATTTTCGAAAAAGGTTTCTCAGTTTACAACCTATTCTTTGCAAAAAGGAAGGAAGTTTACAAAGAGACCAAGTTTTTCCGAAACATTTACTTCCAAAAGGTTTTCAAATCCAAATGCTTCAAGTAAAATGAAACAAGTTCTTCAAACTCCACACTCTCATCTTACACCGGTAAAGCAAGTGTGGAGACCAAAACAAGGTTTTTCAAAACCCCCAAATGCTTCAAAAGAAAAGAATCATGTTTTTAAAACTCCACACTCTCGTTTTACACCGGTAAAGCAAGTGTGGAGGCCAAAGCAAAGTCGTTCAAAACCTTTCAAATATACAATATCAGAATTGCTTTCGCTGCAACATGAAAATGACTCTGCTTTGAACATTCCAAATACCGGAAGGTTTCCATTTATCACAGAAACAAATCTTCAAAAAGAACCCATGAGGTTCAACTCTAGATGGAAATCTTCTTCTTCATATTCTAAAACTCCAAGAGAAACGCCAGGTTTCTCAAACAATTTTCAACAGAAAATGAGTTTTAAATCTCCAATGATTCCACGAGTGTTATTTCAAAATGAAACACCAGTTTTCAGTCCTCGTTGGAATTCAACATCTTTAAATCAGATTGACACAACTTACAAATGAATTTCAAAATTTGGTAAACCCGTTGGCGCCGTGCTTAAATGGGTTCCCAAGGTTGTTGTCTAATCTATCATTTCTTGATGGCTTGTAAGTATTTCAGCTTACAACCCGGGCTTAAACATTACGACTTGTGCATACATTTCAGTGTACAACTCGGGTTTTAAATAAAGGAAAGTGTCTTACTAAACCATTCTTTAAAACCAAACGTGCACTTATCCTAAAAACAAGAAGCAAGTTCTCACGCAAAGTTTATCTAAAACTTCTTAATCTTGAGCAAAATTTATTCAAAATTTTTCAAAAGGTTTTTTTCAAAACTTTTCAAAATTTTGCTCAAGATTTTTCAAATCTTTACTCCCCAATTCACTCTAAAGTTTAAAATTGTCAAAACAAATGCTAATTTTGAGGGGGAGTATTTCAGCGTAAAATGTTTTAGTTACCTTGAAGCAAAATTTATTCAAGAATTTTTCAAACTGAAATTTCTAAATCTTTCAGAATTTTGCTTCAAGAAGACTCCTTCCCTCAAACTATAAAAAGTTTAAAATTCTCAAAATAAATGCGAGTTTTGAGGGGGAGTATTTTTCAAAACAAAATGTTCCATCAAAATCATGTTTAATTACTTATGCACATATAGCAGTGTACAACCTGTTCTTTGAAATTAAAGGAACCTGAGGTACGCCTCAGTGCCTCAATCCTAACATAAGGAGCGAAAGCTTCTTACTTTTGAGTAGAATTACTCAAATTTTCAAAGTTTTTTTCTAAATTCTACTCAAAAGGACAAGTATTCTCTCTCGTAATCAAAACATCAAAAAGTTATTTTACTTATTGAGGGGGAGTATTTGAAATGATCTTTGTTCAAAATGATAAGTTCTTAGTGAATCTCCCCATAAAACTCAAAAAGCATATTTTAATCAAAAATTCATCAAAAACAACATCTTATATGCTATTTTTGAGGGGGAGAAAAGTAAAAGTGATTAAAATATGAATGTTTAAGGATGCTAAAAGTTGAATCTCGTGCGAGCTCGACTCAGAATTGACCCAGGAATTGACGAAACATGAAAGTTAGTAATCTTGAAAAGACTTATCCTCGACGGGTAATGACATCAAGCTAGTTACTAGAGCTAGTTGTCACCTAAAAGCTGACAATGGAACTCTCTAACTAGCCACGTAAGCGTGTCTCGAAAAGGATTCGTCTTAGTAGAAATGTACCGGTTCGAGAAACTTTCTGTGGACTCGACCAGGCCGGGTAATAACTTCAAGCTAGTCTAACTAGTGATGTAAGCGTGTCTTGAATAGGTCTTGTTCACTGAAAGTGGATCAATTCTAAAAGTGCTTGCTCCTCCCGCATGTGCAAATTTATTTAAATACACATGAGCACATGTGAAGGGGGAGCCCTTCATAAGTAAACACAAAACTCTCAAAGTATTAAACAAAATGTTTGAATATCACAAACACTTTGAGAGATTTTTCAATAAATGGTTTCATGGCAATTGTAGGATTGTCATGGAGTTATAAGGTGACTAAGGTTAGGGAAAACCGTCCTATGATCCGCCAGAGCCGGAGGGATCTACCCAAGGACATCACCAATAGTTAGAATTAGAAGTCCTTAGGTATGATACGAAAAAAGGAGAAAAGAATGAAAGGGGAAAGAAGGAGTTGAAGAATTAAAAAGAAAAGTAAAGAAAAGGGTGAAAAGAAATAGCCCTCCATATGTTCAACCTTAGGGCAGACACCGGGTTCAATTCATATACTACTGGTTGTTGTAAAAACAACACCGATATTGAAGATAAAATCGTCATGGACCCAGTGACGCAATGCACTAAACCTTCTTTACCACTCAAGTTCTCTTAAAAGAGCTTGTTTCATTCTCACGGGGAACCGGTGTAATCTATCAACTTGTCTCTTAGAGATGGTTGATATTGAAGCAGGAGACCCCTCCCTAGTCTCCGCATAGGAAACCTAAGTGTGCACTTATCGAGTTTAGAGCCATGAGATACATCAAAGATCTCTTAGGAACACTTAGTATTTCTACAACTGGTGCTCTACATCAATGGACACCAGCTGTAAATTATCAAGTCCTTCGCAGATCTTAGCAATCTGCCGAGAACGTTTATGAGAGAATTACTTAAGTATTTCTCAATGATTGAACGGAAATTCCTGCCAGGGTCAACATCAAACAGCCCTGAAAGCAGGTCACTTCGGTAACCCCACTCGGGTTACGCTTAGTGTTCGCGGTGGTTCCATAGCGGTCTACAGTCGTGGAGTGATCCCCAGCGACTCACCCAGTCATTGAGCTACTTAGTAGGTCTCGTAAGCTCCTTCGGGAGTATCTGACATGGGAACGGCCTTGATAAGGATTAGAAGGAGTCTTCACACTATGTTGTTGACAAGCTCTAATTTCTTATCTGTAAGTACCAGTTGTTTATTGCTAATTGTTTACCTGCAGCTACACATCACCTCTATGGCGATAGATTCCGCATGCTCATACATACATCTTGAAGTCAAAGAAAGCTCCTCAAAGATCTAAGCAACACAAAGTTCAAAGAAAGATTCTTCGCCAAAAAGAAGAATCTACAAAGTAAAGAGACTAAAGATCAAAGTGATAGAAAGGGAACTACGTGCATGTGAATGTCAAAGTCCAAAGATGTATGAGCATGTTGGAATGGCGGACAACCACCACAGACGCAGAAGTGACAAACGGCAGATTACACCATCATTTGATCACACAACAACAAGAACGAAGAACAAAGATCACAAAGCATGATTGGAACAAAGAATCTAGCAAAGCTATTACACAAAGACTCAAAGTTCAAAATAACAAGCATTAAAGAAGTCAAAAGATCTGTCATTTCTATTGGTGGACCCATAACCCACAGGTCGCAAAAGAGATCTCAAATGATCACCCCTTTAGGGGGAGATTGTTGGAAACGCAAAAGTGATGATCATAAATGCAATCAAAGAGAGATCTCAATGATCGTCCCTTAGGGGGAGATTGTTGGGAACGCTGGAAGTGACAATCATTATCGAGTCAATGAGTCTTGAAATAGGTTGCAATATTATATTAGTACATTAAAGTTTTAATATGTTTAGAATACATGTTTTGTTAAAGTCTAAGGGCCATTAGTGATACTATGTGAAACATGTAAGATGCCCTAGACAATGAGTATAAATACTCTTGTAAACCCTCCAAGGAGGGTGTTGGTTCATTATGGAATAAGAAATCCTCTTATTTTCCTCTCTTGTACTCTCTCTCTCTAAAATACATCTTCATCTCTCTAAACCTTCTCATATGTGTGAAATGATATAAAACTAGGGAACCAACACCAAGTACTTTTAGAGTATGCCATAGGTACATGTCCTAAGATCAACAATGTGCGAGACAAAACTACTTCATCTTCCTCTAAGGTAGTGAACAAGCATGTTACCTTTGACGTACCTTTGACAAGATCTGAACATAACACATCACTTCCTAGAAAACAAATAGCAATGCAACAATCTAATGTTCCCGTCATGAATTCTACACGAGTAAGCAATGACACTAAAGCTAGCAGGTCAAAGCATAGATGCAATACAAGGAATGATAAGACTTTGCCAGCTAAGAGTGTTCAAGGGAAGAAAGTAGAAGACCATCCTAGGAACAATAAGTTTGATTTGAATGAAAAGAATCGTGTTGATTCTAGTATTGGCTTTAAGCGTACTGTAATTAATTCAAATTCTAATGCTACTTGTAAGACATGTAATGGTTGTTTGATTTCTGGTAATCATGATGATTGTGTTGTGTCATTTTTGAAGTCTTCTTACGTATCCTCAGTTAAGATTGCTATGACACATAAACTGGAAAATCATACTTGGAAAACTACAGGAAAGACTTTCATCAGTGTAGGAAATCAGTGGAGACCTACGGGAAGAAAGTTCACTTTAGGAAGCCAATGCCCAGTAACAAAAATGACCAATCTCAAGTCTTTAGAGGCTAAGAAATGGAAGGCAACTGGTAGAAAATTCCCTTTAGTGACACAATGCCTTGATGATAAGTCAGTAGCACCCACTAGTATCGTTTCCTCTGAGGAAACCATTGCATATGCTAATCCTGTTTCTCCTAAGTATGTGTGTGCTAACCAATTGGATCCCAACTACACTTGGGGATCCACATTTTTCAGTTATCCATATTTGTCTGGTTTCAAATGCAGGCAGTACAAATCGTCCTGTGGTATTTGGACTCAGGCTGCTCAAAACATATGACTGGGGATTGCTCTCGGCTCATAAATTTTGTGAAAAAGTTTATCGGGACTTTTCAGATTCGGGAACGACCATTTTGGAGCCATTATGGGCTATGGTGATTATGTGTTTGGTGACAATGTGATTTCTAGAGTTTACTATGTGGAAGGACTTGGGCACAATCTATTCTCTGTTGGACAATTCTGTGACTCCGATCTGGAAGTGGCCTTCAGAAAGCACACTTGTTTTATTAGAGAATTGGATGGAGTTGATCTTCTTAAAGGAAGTCATGGCACAAATCTTTATACCATCTCTATCAAAGATATGATGCAGTCCTCTCCCATTTTCTTGCTCTCTAAGGCCTCGAAGAACAAATCAAGGTTATGGCATCACCGGTTGAACCACTTGAACTTCGGCACCATTAATGAACTTACTCGCAAGGATCTTGATCGAGGCATGCCCAAATTGAAGTATGAAAAGGATCATCTTTGTTCAGCATGTCAATTGGGAAAAAGCAAGAAACACACTCACAAACCCAAGCTGGCCAACTCCATTACAGAAGTTCTCCATACCCTTCACATGGATATGTGCGGACCTATGAGAGTGTAGAGTTTCAATGGGAAAAGATACATTCTCGTAATTGTTGACGATTACTCATGATTTACATGGGTGAAGTTTTTGAGATCCAAGGATGAAACTCCGGAGATTATCATTAATCTTATCAAGCAACCACAAGTAAGGCTCAACAAAACTGTTAGATTCATACGCACAGACAATGGAACAGAGTTTGTCAATAAACAACTCACTCAATTCTATGAAAGTGTTGGCATCAGTCATCAAACGAGTATCCCTCGCACTCCTCAACAAAATGGAGTTGTTGGAAGACGGAATCATACTCTAGTTGAAGCTGCTCATACTATGCTGATATTTTCTAGAACTCCAATGTTTCTATGGGCTGAGGCTATTGCTACTGCTTGCTATACTCAAAATTGATCATTGATACATCCTCTCCACAACAAAACACCTTATGAGCTAGTGCATCTCAGAAAACCTGATCTTTCCTTTCTTCGTGGGTTTGGAGCTCTTTGTTATCCAAAAAACGATAGTGAAGACTTAGGTAAACTTAAAGCTAAGGCTGATATTGGGGTATTTGTTGGATATGCACCAGAACGAAAGGGGTACCGAATCTACAACAAAAGAACCTGACAAATCATGGAAACAATCCATGTCACGTTTGATGAGCTGACAGAGCATACGGTTTCAGGACACACAAGTTCTGGACCCGCACCAAATCTTTTATCTCCTGGACCGATTAGTTCGGCCCTTGTACAGAATACCAATCCTGCCATTCCTTATGTACCTCCCACTAGTGAGGAATTGAAAAAGTTATTTGATCCTATATTTGATGAGTACTTTGAGCCACAATAACCTCACGAACCTGAACCACATGCGGCAAATCCTAATGATTCGGTTGTTAATGCTCCACATGCTACTAATGATCCATCCTCTTCCATCTCTCTTGGTCAGGATGCTCTAGTATCTAGTCACTCTTAACTTGCATCGAATGTACAATCATCTTCTGAACATCAAGGAACGACAGCAGATAATTCATGTGAAGTTAATCCTTTTGCTCCACCAGAAGATGAGTCGTTTGAAAATATTTTTGCTCCTGAATTCTCTAATGAAGCATCCTCCTCAGGAGAATCTAACTCAGCTACTTCAGTTCACTACCCTCAACCTCATGAACATCTCAGAAAATGGACCAACGATCACCCTATTGATAACATCATAGGGAATCCCTCTCGACCAGTGTCTACAAGAAAACAACTTGCCACCGATGCCTTGTGGTGTTTCTTTAACTCCATTCTATCCAAGGCCGAACCCAAAGATTTCAAGGATGCTTTGTCTAAAGAATGCTGGTTCACAGCAATGCCAGAAGAGATCGATGAATTCGATCGTCTTGATGTATGGGAATTGGTGCCTCCTCCGGAATGCGCAATGATCATTGCTCTCAAGTGGATATTTAAAGTAAAACTTGATGAGCATGGTGATTTTTTAAAAACAAGGCACGGTTAGTTGCTAAAGGATATAGTCAACAAGAGGGAATTGACTTTGAAGAATTGTTTGCACCTGTTGCTCATATTGAGGCCATTAGAATATTTCTCGCCAATGTTGCTAGCAGTAACATGATTGTCTACCAAATGGATGTTAAGACCGCTTTCCTGAAAGGTGATTTGAAAGATGTGGTCTATGTTACTCAGCCTGAAGGATTCGTGGATCCTGAACGGCCAACTCATGTGTATCGTTTGAAGAAAGCTCTCTATGGCCTAAAACAAGCACCCAGGGCTTTGTACGACACGTTTTCCAAGTTTCTTCTAGCAAACCGATTCACTAAGGGTGTCGTTGATACTACCTTGTTCACTAGAAAGACGGGAAATCATCTGCTTCATGTTCAAATTTATGTAGATGATATCATATTTGCATCTTCTGATTCCAAGGAATGTGATCGATTCGCAAAGGAAATGAGTTCCGAGTTTCAAATGTCAATGATGGGACAAATGTCATTCTTCTTGGGGTTAAAAATCTCACAAAATCCAAGCGGCATCTTCATTAATCAAGCCAAATATGCTAACGACATTCTGAAGAAATTTGGTTTTGATTCAAGTGACTCAGTTGACACACCAATGGTTGAAAGATCCAAACTTGATGACAATTCAGCAGGTATACCGGTTGATCAAACCAAATACAGAAGCATGATTGGATCTCTCATGTACCTCACTGCGAGCAGGCCAGACCTTATATTTGCGGTATGTATGTGTGCTCGGTATCAATCCAAGCCTACCAAAAAGCACTTAGAAGCAGTCAAAAGAATATTTAGGTATCTCCAAGGGACCATTCACATGGGTCTCTAGTACCCTAAAGACAATGCTATGGCTCTCACGGCTTACTCAGATGCGGGCCATGCGGGGTGTCAAGATACTCGAAGAAGTACGTCAGGAGGTGCTCAATTTCTGGGTGAGAAACTTGTATGCTGGTCATCAAAGAAGCAAATGTGTACATCGATATCATCCACAGAGGCTGAATACATTGCTATGTCTTCATGCTGTGCTCAAATTTTGTGGATGAGATCTCAACTATCGGACTATGGCTTTATCTTCAACAAAGTTCCGATGTATTGTGATAACAAAAGTGTCATTGCTTTGTGCTGCAACAATGTCCAGCATTCCAGATCCAAACATATCGACATCCGTCATCACTTCATCAGGGAACAAGTAGAGAAATGGGTAGTGGAACTTTACTTCATGAGGATAGAGTTTCAGCTGGCTGACATCTTTACAAAGGCTCTTTCGCGAGAAAGGTTTCAGTTTATTCTTCCACGACTCGGGATGAAGAGCCTTACGCCAGAATCTCTTAAGTGTCTTCAGGAAGAAAATGAGGAGTGATGGATTTTCCTCACATATCCTTTGTATATAGTTTAAAACAAAAAGAAAATAGAAAAATATAAAACCTACAAAAACCATAAAAATCTGAAAAATTTTTAAAATGCAAAAATATTCTTCTCTCGACATGTCTCCTGTGTAATCAATATTATGTACGTTTCTAGAAATGTCATTCAATAATGACACGGAAATATACATATGCTTGAGCAAGAGTTTTTCTTTTAACTTCAAATAATGTTTTTTTTCTAAAACATGTCGTTTCTCAAAATATTCTTTCAAATGACTTGCTATTACTTCAGATAGCAACCCGCTTTTAAAATTAAGGAAAATAAGTCGCCAAAAAGACAGTTGTTCCTTTGACCGGGTGAAGTTCACCTGGGCATGGATTACTTTATATCCATGTTTTCTCGACTTGATGTACATTTCAGTGCATCATTTTTTTGTAAAAGAAGATAAGTCTTCTTTACATCACGAGTACTTTTCCTTCAATGATTCTTCGGAAAAGTATTTGTTCTAAACTTGGTGGTACCATGATTTTTGAAAATCAATCAAAATTGAAATTTTGTACAAAATTTGCCACTCAATCGATGCTAAATGATTAATGTTTTGAGTAAAATGATATTTTGAAAATGGGTCATCGATTGACGGGGAGAACGATTTCAAAAATTATATATCATCAAACAAGATCTTTTTACATAAAAGGCAGTGAATAATATGTGATTGTTATGTGTTAGAATATGATTTTTTCATGAGTTTTTCGTTAAACTCGAAATCATTTATAAACTCATTATTTTTGACACATAACATGCTCCTTCCAGGATTGAGGGGGAGCAAATGTATCATCTCATTATCAGTATATCCTTAATCAGACCACATTTTTCTCCCAAACTTTTCTAACTTATTTAAATCGCTTGGGATCACAAATCTCAAATGGTTTAAAATTTTTGATCTGGGGAGAAAATGTGATTTAAATATGAAATCTGATAAAAAAATGTGATTGTTTTGGACTTGTACAAATGCTCTCCCATATGTGCTAAACACTTTTGTACATCAATGCACATATTGAGGGGGAGCAAATGGTTTGTGAAAATGGTTCCTAGCATCTCATGTGAGCGAGACTTAGACTTAACCTATGAATTGACGAAACAAAAATTGTCATCAATCAAAAGGACTAGTCCTGGATGGGTAATAACTTCAAGCTGGTCTAACCAGTGATGTAAGCGTGTCTCGAAAAGGACTTGTCTGAGTAGAGTGTACCATTTCGAGAAACCTTTTGTGGATTTGATCGGGCCGAGTAATAACTTCAAGCTAGTCTAACTAGTGATGTAAGCGTGTCTCGAATGCCTATTTATGTTACTAAAGGTGGATCAATTCAAAAGTGCAAACTCTTCTCAACATGTGCAAATTTTCGAATCAAAACATATGAGCACATGTTAAGGGGGAGCATTTGAAAATGATAAAACTCTCAACGTGTTAACAAAATGTATTTCTTAATTATAAACACGTTGGGAGAATTTTCAATGATTTGGTTTACGCCAACATAGGATAGTCATGAAGTTATAAGGTGGCTAAGGTTAGGTAAACCGTCCTATGATCCGCCAGATCCGGAGGGATCTACCCAAGGACAATATCCTCTAGTTAGAATAGAAGTCCTAACGAATGATTTAAAAAAAAGAGTAATATGAGAATGGAGAAAGAATGAGTTGAAGAATTAAAATGAAATGAAATGTGAAAGGGTGAAAAGAAATAGCCCTCCATTTATTCAACCTTAGGGCAGAAACCGGGTTCAATTCATATACTACTAGTGGTTACCAAGGTAACACCGGTATTGAAGAAAAGACATCATGGACCCAGTGACGCACTGCACTAAACCTTCTAACCACTAAAGTTCTCTCAAAAGAGCTTGTTTCATTCTCACGGGGAACCCTGCATAACCTATCAACCGCTCATTATGAGCTATGTTGATATTGAAACAGGAGACACTACTCTAGTCTCCGACTACCAAATTTTGCACTTATTGAGTCTAGAGCCTCGAGATGCATCAAAAGATCTCAATAGGAACACTCGATACTTTTGCACTGGTGGTTCATTATCAAGGACACCAGTTGCATATTTGAGAGTCCTACGTAGATCTTATCAATCTACCAGAACATTCATGAGAGAAATTACTAATGTAATTATCAATGATTGAATGGAAATTCCTGCCAGGGTCAACATCAAACAGCCCTGAAAGCATGTCACTTAGGTAATTCCTTGTGGATTACGCTTAGTGGTCGTGGCGGTTACAAACGGTCTATAGTCGTGGAGTGATCTCCAGCGACTCACCCAATCGTTGATCTACTTAGGTAGATCGTGTAAATCCTCTCGGGGGTTGCCGATTGGGAACGGTCTTGGTAAGGGTTAGAAGGAGTGAATCACACTATGTTGTTGACGATCTCTAATTCCAAACCTGTAAGTACCGGTCGATTTATTGCTAACTGTTTACTTACAGGAATATCTGATGATTACTGTTAAGATACCAATCCGTCACCCTGTGCTCACACTTCATTATACATGTCAAAGATATCATGAGAACTCAAAGGCCTTCACCCAAAGCTTCTGCTACTCTAATGCTGTAAACATGAATCAAGTAAAGTGTGAGAATGCCAATTCCACAATCACAACTTCACATGGAGACAATGATGCTAAAGATGACTTGATGATGAAAGTTGGATGACTAACTCAATGAACTCTCGAAGATCATCCTAGATATACAACGAGTCATCTAAAGCCTACTGCCTGAAGCACAAAGATCAAAAACTTTGAAGAATCAAGGACTACGAGCTACGAAGTTTACTCCAAAGATTAGAATGCTAGAATTCACGTTGTAATTTTCGGGGTGACCTCCCTTAGGGAGAGATTGTTAGGAATACAAATATTCATATAAAAGACTCGGTCACCCCGAGTATCTAATAGCATAGTTAGCTCGTAGTCATTACTATCATTAGTTAATATTAGTGTAGGTTAAGTAACATCGTGGAGGAAGGACGGGTCTTTACCCATTGTACACCCGATCCACAGCCCGTCATAAGGGTGTTTTGTAATAACTATAAATACCCCTCTCCCACCAAGGGAGAGGGTTGGACCTTTCATTTGAAGCTAATACATTCATCTTATTTCTCTCTCTAAAAGGCTCCCATTCTTCTTCCTCTCTCTCTCTAAACCAACGAACTAAACCACCCTTGTAATCATGTTTGTGACTTAGTGTATATCTTACACCTTAAACATTCATTAAAAAAAAAAATGTGGTGAGAGTGATTATCACTCTCTCTTTCTCTTCTTTTTTCTTGTTTCGCACGTGACCAATGGTGACCACAATGAATGTGGCGCGTGACACGTGAGGCTGATGGTTCACTCTCAATTATGTGTAATCTAACACCAATGGGCCTCTGGTCTATCGGTATGGAGGTTTTACGCTCCTAGGCAAGGTTTCAAGTTCGAGTCTTGTCTAGGGCGATAGGGTTTCCTCCTGCGTGCGTGGAAGGGTGCCATTGCCTTCTGAGCTGGACCCAACCTGGTTGTGTGGGATCGCTACGCCTTCTGGGCTAGGGGCCATGTAGCCACAATTACTATAAAAAAAATTGTATGTAATCTAACAGATATTTTATTTTTAGACAGAATTCACAATTTTTCAAAATGTTAGTGAAATTCCTCGACATAATGACCATAAATGTAATTAACTATTTTTTATTAGAGTCAATTACATTTTGGTCTCTGTGGTATGGCCAAATTGCATGTTTGGTCTCTAAAACTTTGAAAGTGCAGCAATAGTTCCTATTTTAAAGTTTGGGTTGTATTTTTGGGTCCCTGATCGGTGTGAATGACCAAATTACCCTTGTCTTTTCTGAAGAAGACAAAGGGTATTTTAGTTATTTAACTTTATATAAGGACCAAAAATGAAACTCAAACTTTAAAATAGGGACTGTTACTGCACTTTCAAAGTTTTGGAGACCATAACAGCAATTTGGCCATACCACAGGGACCAAAAATGCAATTAACTCTTTTTATTATATGTACAAACTTTGTGTTATTGTTTTAATGTGTCTATTTCGACTCTCTGTATTCGCACCCTTCTTATCAGTACTATAAACAAGAAAACCCCTATTCATCACCACCAAGAAACCCTAACTAGGAACCAGATTTATGTAGTAATAACCAACAACCATGCAAACCAAATAGATAAAGAAAACCCTAATCACAAGATTAGGGTTTAATCGTAAAGCACTCCAAGACCTAACCTTCAACCAGGCCCCATGTTGATCATCACAAATAATGATAAATCGATTCAATCAAGACAGTATTAAAACCGAATTCAATATGGCATAGGCTGTGAGATCAAGGATGAATTGCAGCAAATTAAATATGCACTTGCAAAGGTCAACAATATTGCATGCAACAATAAAAAAGATAACACTAAACTAACCCAATGAATAGCGAACAGAATTAATCTTCTACACACCGACCCACGATTGCGAATTAAATAAATCTAAGAAACAATTGTGGGACAGTTAAGACAGAATAATCAAGCTCGACCGATAAGGATTTAGGGTTAGGAATCGTGCATCGTTTTTCACCAGAGAGGTTTTTTTTTTTTTTTTTTTTTTTTTTTTTTTTTTTTAATGTGTCAAACTTTACCAAAGATTAAATAAGACCAAACAACAAGTCAACTACATATAAAACAAAATTTTCAAGTTAATGTATCAAACTTTACCAAAGATTCAATAAGAAACAAAACAACAAGTCATCTACATATAATAGAAAATGAGTCGGATACTCACGCGTTGCGGTTGCAAAAACCCTTCAATATAATTTAGTTGCAATCATATATTATGCAAAAATAGTTATGACATTAACATAGGAGCATCTCCAATGCAATAAGCTTTTGATATTATTAACCCATTTTTCGACACATAACTCCAATGCAAATAAGTTGTTGAACTTAATATCTAGCCTATTTTTACTCACACAACTAAAATGTTAATAAGGTAGGCAATAGGTTGAGCAAGAACAACTTATTACTCTACAAAGTTATTATCAGCCCTCCACTCCAATGCTTCAACCTTTTTTCAAGTCATCATCAACTCATCGTTGGAAGGGATAGGGGTGACCATCGGCTCAAACCCGACCCGGCAAAAACCAACCCGAGCCGAAAAACAAAAAATAAAAAAACTCAAACTGAGAAATAGATATCAAAACCGAAACCGAACCGAAGAACTCGGTTCGGGTCAGTTTTCGGGTTTCGAACCAAAATAACCGATAAAAATAGAATCGAACCGAAACCGATAAAAACCGAAATAAATATACAAAACCGAAATCGAACCGAAAAAGGTCGGTTCGATCCTGTTTCAGTCAGTTTGTAGGTTCGGATCGGTTTTCGGGTAGATTTGCTCAGCCCTAGGAGGAGATGCTCTAAGTATCATCTTATAAACAATACATCTATATATATATATATATATATATATATATATATATATATATATATATATATATATATATATATATATATATATATTGAGTTCCCCCTATTGAATGTGAGCATTAATGCCACAAGCTAAGAAACTCAAATATGTAGTTTAAGCTAATGAATTTAGTACATCTCAAGCTTATTTTGAAGCTTTTAAGAGCTTTTAAGGATACATAAATCTATTATACTTAAATCTTATCCCCTTAATTTAATGTGCAAGAGGGGTTTTACACAACCAATTGTACGGTGCAAACATGATTATGCATACCAAAATTACTACAAAAAATTTCGTTTATGATAACTAATTTCGAGGCTTTGGAATACCAAATGATAGAGAATGTAAAACATTAACAAATTCAATTTAGACTTGAATTAACATCATAAAAGAATCGCCATTAAAAGTAGTCTTTTCATATAACCACACAAGTCTATAAATAACATATTCTCATTGCATCCGAAAATGGGTAAAAATCCAAGCCCCACCACCCCCACCATTCCTGCCTGATGTAGCTAAAGGTTTTCCAAGACCACTCCAAGAACAACATAGTACTGAAGCCGTGTGTTCCTTAAGAGTACTAACCAGGTTACCATCTTTACATCTTTAAATAAATAACATATACAATCCCTCACAATCGTGAAACCAATGCCCACTCTCACAATATCCACTTTCAAGATTTGTTCGAAAACTCGAACATATACAATCCCTTCTTCGTGTGGTAATAATAAAATATCTCAATTTTTTCTTCTCTTTCGTGTATAACATCATCTTAGACCTTTTAAGATTGAAACAGAAAAGAAGTACAACATCATCGATCCATCTTTTGAAGCTTAACTTCTTTTTATATCCGAACAAGAAAGATAAGATTTATAACAACTATGTTATAATCTCTCTTTGATTCGAAAATAACAAAATAAATAACGAAAAACAAAATTAAACCTACCCGAGACCTTATATCAAGATCTTGAAGGCACAACTGAGATCTAACGAGTTAAAACAAAACCCATCAATAATTTAGAAGCTTAGCTCCACGCATCCTTTTATTTATTTTTCTTTGAAGAACCAAACAAGAACACGAATTAGAGGGTTAACTGTTTTTCTTATTTCTTATTTTAGTAAAGTGGTCATTCTTATTATTATAATTGTTTATGAAAATAAGATGAGTGATGTTCGATTTAAAAAAAATGGTAACGTATTATTTGAGATTCTTTGAAAAAATGTTAATGAAAATATGTTTGACTCAGTACTAAGTACTGTAGTGGTTAAATATGACGGAAAAAAGCTATAAAATATGTTTGACTCAAATAGAAAGTATATAAATATCTGCACAAACATTATATACAAAACACGTAGAAATTCAACCAATGATCCAGCCGATGCATCGCACGGGTTTGATACTAATTTAATGTTGAAGGGGATTTGTGCACAAAGTATGGTACAACCAAGACATTGCACACCAAATAACTACAAATTTTATATCAATTAGTAGTACATCGCTATATCAGTTATGAAAATTTATTTCACTCGGGTAAACAAAAAGATGTAATTATGTGATCACACGAATCATAAAACCCTCAAAGAATACAAACCAAGTGGTAGTTACAGCAGTAATAAGTTAATGCATTTTAACTTTATGCCATAATCAATTTTATGACTTTTAGTTTGTTCACAATTAGTAGTTCCTTAAAACCTTTAAATAACCCAACACGCTTTCACCGACCATAACGTATCCCACAATCATATCCACCTCAGATCTGTTACATGTTCATCGGTCAAAAAAAGTCAAATGAAAAAGAAGAGAAAGATGAACAAACGAAATAGCACAAACAACGTTCGAAAACAAAAAGGAACATGCAAGATCTCAAATCTGTTAAACCTTTTAACAAATCTTTTTACATTCGATCCAAAATGAAATATTTAAATATCTTTTGATATATTGATCTAGAGGTTGGAATTGTTAATGAAGATTACATGGCGTTTGCTTAGATGAGTTAAGAGAATAATAATAATAACATTAATGTTTTAATAGTAGTGATATTAATTTTTGTTTATTAACAAATTGTAAAGTAATGACATTAATTTTTTTTCAACAGAAATTGTAAAGCCAATACCCGAGTTTTGTAATCTTATGTCGTTGTGATTCCAATAGATCCATTAGTATAAACTGATGTATCAGTTTTGGTGTAAGAGCTAGACAAAAGAAAAAAAGACCTAAGTTTTGGGTAGTATAAACATGTGTTTGAAATAACATGTTTTACATTACGATGAATAAAGTCACTCATGTATTTGATACGTATTTCTTCAAATCAATTATATTTACAAAAACTTACTTAAAAAAAACTTCGTTTATTCAGTCGAGTACCCCAATCAAAACTAGGCATAATAACTAAATACGCATAATCTTTGCGAAACCGAATATATTTTACGGTGAATAAAGTCCGTGCATCGCACGGGCCATGATGTCTCGTTAAGATAAAAAAGAAAATCATTTTGAAATGAGATAATTTAGCATACAAAAAAAAAAAAAAAAAAAAAAAAAAAAAAAAAAAAAAAAATTGTAAAATATAATATCAACTGTTCCGTTCATTCATTCGACGATATCTTTCATATTCTTTAAAATAGGCTATTGAACATTAAAAAACATTAGTATGAGGTTCTATAATATTTATAATCACAAGGTTATCATTATCCACAACATACTGGGAGACATTTCATCTTGTAAACATATATATTAAATAAAAATATCATTGTGAAATGAGATATAATATAGCATACACAAAAATATGCCAACAATGATGCATAAGTGATTTACTGAGTAAAATATGGTTTCAAATGTCCATTCATTCATTCAATGGTATTTTTCATATTCTTTAAAACAAGCTTTATTAAACATTGAACAACATTAGTATGGGGTTCTATGATATTGATAATCACACGGTTATCATTATTCATAAGAGATTGGAAGACGTTTTTGTTAACGATTTTGCTTAATTTTAATTCTCATTGCGCTTTACATAACAATCTCTATGCTCTTGCATCTTTCTACATGTTTAATTGATACATGCATTATGACTATATAACATGTAGTATAGAAAATGAAAGTGGTTTGCACACTTTGGTTTTTAATTTACACAAAGGTGTGAATATAATACAACTATGTAGAACATAAAATTAGGTGTCTTAATAAAAAATATTTTGTAAATCAATTTTCATTTATAAAACATAATATGAAAGTAGGCGTCTGCTCTCCCCCTCCTTTTCTTTGTGTCGCCCCTCTCATATATATTCACGGATTCACCAAACGACTTCCTCTCCAAGCCAAAGTCAGGAGTGTATTTAAAAAATAAAAAACTTACCACGGATTATCATGGTATGAAAATTTCTTATGAAAGGGGAATCAAAGGGACTATAGCCTACAGCTACTCTAGTACTATGCCATTTTTTATATTTTTTGGTTTGGTTTTTTTATTTTCACAAAAATGAAAGTTACATCAACATTGGGATTATTTCTAACAGGGTTTTTGTTAACTAGTGCATTTTACTAATACTACACTAAATCAGATCATCTTAGATATCTGTTTCCCTTTGTTAAAACCAAATATTATATGTATCTTACTTTACTAATTTCTTGTTTAAATAATGTTAAATGACTAAAATAATTTTATCTTGATAGTTGATATTGTTAAATAACTGAAATACCCTCATTTTGATATTATTTAACTAGCTAAATAACGGCCAACGAAAAAATGGATCAAACATGTAACGGGTGTTTCATTTTGGTACAGGTTTCGTAAATTTAAAAAAAAAATTAGATTGAAAGTGAAATACCCGACAGACCACATGGACCATTAACGTAGTTAAGTCTTCTAGTTATATTTACGAAATTTATATTATTGTTTTATTGTGTGTATTTAGAATCGCATTATCTTGTTATCAAACTTTACCAAAAGTTTGTATGTAGAATAAATAAAGACCATAAGAAATTGAAAACAATAAGTCAACCACACGTCCACACGTATATATGAATATTTTAACTGTGATCAAAATGGATAAATTATGATGCAATTTACCTTTTATATTGGAATATAAAAATAAACCATATACATTTAAAATACGGGCTTTGCTAACCACAACCTAAAGAGTTGTGTTTAAATCTCATCATCTGTGTAAAATGACATTTAATGAAATTGTTATTTTCATACTTATACCTTTTGATAATTATAATTATAGCAAAACCCTTAAAATAAAGTCCAATTAATCTTAGATTATTAATAATGCTATTATTATCTATAGGGGATATATACTATTTAGATTCCTAATCACTTGAATTAGAAATTTATTTTGTAGCTGCCGAGTGATTTTGCATCCAATGTGATGTGCAAACAAAACTTTGTCGTTATATTTTGTAAACTTGTAACTTGTTTTACATTAATGATGTATCTGTAAACGTAGTTTAAAATGAATTAGACATGTGATTAAAAGTTATGACTCTTAATTGATGACCATTAACTAATCAAACATTTAACAAAAGTCCACAGTCAAATAAAGCATGAATGTGTTAATAACCGAAGATTATTGTGTTATATTTGTTTTCTTAGCATTGATAGTATAGATGGATAATTATGATGCTAGAAACTCAAGTAACTTGCTGTAAAAAACATGAAGAAAAAAAGAAGGTTGAAATGTTGAATTACGAGCATATCATGTAGCATTTAAATGCCCAATTACACCGTGTGTTTATTCGAGTTATTTTTATCTACAGTATAAAATTGTTATAACAATTTTCTAAAACACTTTAGCCTACTGAAACTTGAATGCCAGAAAAAGTTACTTTTTACCAAGCATTTTTTTTTTTTTTTTTTGAACGGCAAAGTGAAATAAAACACGCTAGAAAAAAACTAGCAACTTATACAAAGGAATGCAACATTGGGTTTTGAAGCCACAATGTCCATGGGATGTTATATTTTTTACATCTACTCGAAAACCATTGAAAAGAGTTAATTACAATGGACTCGAAGATAAGACTCTTTTTCATGTTTGAATCTTTGAACACCACTCCGTTTCGAAACCTCCAAATACACCACATTGTTGCATACACAATTACCTCTAGGATTCTTCTTCTATGAACATCGATCGATTCCAACCAGCTAAGCATCGAGGAGATGTTATCAATAGCTGGCATATTCAATTCACACCATCTCGATACCCTCCTCCAAAGTTGAACCGCCGTATCACATTTAAAGAACACATGATCCGAAGACTCAAACTCATTATTACATATAGGGCATAGCACGGACGGGATATCTATGTCTTTATCAGCAAGATTCATTCTCGTTGGCAACCGATCCCACATAAGCCGCCACATCATGATATTAACTTTAATCGGGACGTTTCTACACCATCTCGTTACAATATTACCAGTTGTAAGTAAACTAGAATCAATTATCTTCTTTGCACTGTGAACCGAGAATAGCCCATCCAATTCAAACTCCCATTTCCATTTGTCTTCTGTATTAGAGAAGTTTACATTCATTAACATAGATAAAATCTCTCTCAATTGGTGCTCTGTTCTGCTTCCACTTCTGATATCTCGATTCCACATCCAAGCCCACTGATCTTGAACCCAACGCTCATCAATGGAACATTCTTTATTCAACTCCATATCGAACAACCTGGGAAATTTGTCTCGTAACCGATGTTCGCCAACCCAAATGTCATTCCAGAATGAGACATTACGACCATTTCCAACCTGTAAAACCATCGAACCTGAAGGCATAATTTGTTTCTCATGCATTTGATCAACAACTTTGACAATAGTTGCCCACATTCCATTTCCGGCTGGTTTTCGATCGGATGTACCAAACCCACCATCCCTGCCGTGTATGCTTTTTATATCTTTCACCCATTTAGAGTCGTGGTCATTCAAGAATCTCCATCGCCATTTATATAAAAGAGCTAAATTGGAAGCTTTTAAACTACTTATACCCAACCCGCCCTTGTCTCTTTCATTTAAGACGGAATCCCATTTAACCCATGAAATTTTCCGATCATTAATACCTCCCCCCCAGAAGAAGGTAGCTCGATATCGCTCTAACTCTTTTATCACTGATTCGGGTACTTTAAAAAGAGACATATAATAAATACACACACTACTCAAGACCGAACGAATTAAAGTATATCTACCTCCAATCGAAAGCAGATTTACTTTCCATTTAGATAGCCTGTGTTGCACTCTTTGGACCATCTCATTCCAGTTCTGAATACGCCCCATGTTACTTCCAACTGGAAGCCCAAGGTAATGAAAAGGAATACTCGCTGCCACACACCCTGTGATACCTGCTAACCTGGATACCTCCCGACTTGTAACACCAATCCCATGCAAGTTGGATTTGGATAGATTTAAACGGAGTCCCGACACCAAATAAAAGCAATTTAATATAGTGATCAGACTCTTAATGTTATTTTCGTCCCATTCTCCAAGGAAAATAGCATCGTCTGCATATAGAAGGTGGGATACACGATACTCATTAAGCCCTATTGACATGCCTCGAAATAAACCATGTTCCACCGCCGTATCCATAGCAACATGAAGCCCTTCCATAGCTATGACGAAGAGGAACGGGGACAAAGGATCTCCTTGTCGAAGACCCCGTTCTAAAGAGAATTCTTTCGTAGGGCTTCCATTAACAAGAATGGATGCTCTAGATGAGGAAAGGCACCCCTTGATCCAGTTTAACCATTTGGCAGGAAAGCCCATGCACTCCATAACATTTAGAATATAATCCCATGACACCGAATCATATGCTTTATCAAAATCAACCTTAAAAACTAATCCTTTCTTTTTCCTTTTCTTATACCATTCAATAACTTCATTAACCACCAGAGGTCCATCTAGAATTTGTCTACCTTTAATGAACGCCGATTGTTCCACACTTATAACCCCTTCAATGACCTTAACAATTCGATTAGCTAACAATTTTGCAATAATTTTATATTGCAATCCTATTAGGCTAATAGGTCTATAATCTTTACAGAGAATGGGGCTTGTCACTTTAGGGATAAGCGTGATAAATGAAGAATTGCATCCCCTCGGAATATTTCCACTTTTAATGAATTCCTGTACGAAGTCAAATATGTCATTTTTCATCATTTCCCAATATGTTTTAACAAACTTAAACGAGAACCCATCCGGCCCAGGAGCACGATCCCCACCACACGACCAAACAGCATCCTTGATTTCTTCTAATGTTATTTCCGAGATCAAAGACTCTCTGCTACAAGAAACTAATTTTTTGAAACGATCATTAGGATATATAAATCTTGCCCCTTGAAACTTCCTGAATTTCGCATGAAAAAAATCAAAAAATTCGTTCTTGATCTCCCCTGGATCACGCACCCATTGCCCATCTTTCAATATACCAGAAACCATCATTTTGTGTCTTTGTTTTTTCACTAAATTGTGAAAGAACTTTGAGTTCTCATCTCCATCCATGTCCCACTTCCTTTTGATCTTTTGGGCATCATCTAATCTACTTCTTTCATCTAGATCCAGGATTGATTTCATAATATCAATCCTAGATTCCACTAATGTTTGATTAAAAGTGCCATCGTCTAGGAGTGCATCGATATGGTCAAACTTATCTACCAGCTTCTTACTTTCAATATCTATGTTTCTTACCATGTCTTTATGCCAGTTCTTCAATCGGGCTTTTACTTCTTTCAACTTATTTTTAAAACTAACGAAAGCATTACCTCCCATAGACTGTTCACAGTGAATCCAAGCATCCTTGACCGTCATATCAAAACCTTCCATTTCAAACCAAGAATGAAATAATTTAAATGATGTCGGACCAAAATCTACATACTCATCTTTAATAGCAATCGGACTATGATCTGACCAAATTCTTGGAAGCACCGTAGCCACCAAGTTGTGATACCAATCTAACACCCCTTCAGACACGAGGAATCTATCGAGCTTAGCCATTTTCCTTCCATGCTCACCTATTCTTGTGAATTTTCTTCCTCCCATACGAACATCCACCAAGTTATTTAAATGTATAAAATTGTTAAAATCATCCGCAGACTGATGACAAAACATAGTCCCACTTCTTTCATTTTGGTACCTCACCACATTAAAGTCACCAAAAATGATATATTCACCTACATTGCTATTCATAAATGAAGTTAACCATCCCCACAGAGCTTGTTTTTCTTGCCTATCCTGAGGAGCATACATGTTAACAAGATAACATTGTTTTTGGTTTTTCACTATTTCACCTAGAACAATTAGCGTATGGCCAAAGGACCACACTTTGTTATGTCTAAATACCGCAGGATCCCACATCATCAACAGTCCACCTGACCGACCTCGAGCACCACTACTAGCAACTTCAAAATTGTAATTCCCCCAAACTGATCGAGCTAAAAACAAATCTAATCGGACCATCTTTGTTTCTTGTATACCCAAAACACCTATGCTATGTTCAATACACAATCGTTTAATCCACCTCCTTTTCCGATGGCTTTTAAAGCCGCATAAGTTTACAGACAAGATATTCATTTGACCCCGTCTTTTACGCCCATTCGATCAATCATTTTACTAATGTCATCTTTGCACCCACTCAAATCATATCCAAGGATTTTACCAAACTCCACATATTTTTCCATTTCTACAATAAGGGACCCAACATTAACAGGTTGTTTCTTTAACTGGCGTATCTCCGGGGATTCTGAATCTGAGTGTACAGGTTGTTTCTTTACCAAGCATTTTGATCGATATGTTTACAATGGGTTTCTTTTTTGCTAGTGTTGACCACACCTTCCCCTAGTTTTTAGCCCCACCCCCTTATTTTTTTAATTATTTTTTTTTTATTTTTTTTTATATCAAAAAGATATAAACCTGAAAGTGCGAAACAAAAAATGTAAAGTTTAATATGACAAAAAGCTAGGTTATACTGAAAAAAAAAAAAAAAAAAAAAAGAAAAAAAAAAGAGGGACAAGGAGGAGACAAGGGGCCCGCCACCCTTGTCCCCCGTACAGTTAATGTATCCCTTCTTTTTTGACACATTTGTAAAACACTTTAGTCTGGTAAAAGTTCTCGATATGTTCACAATTTTTCTAAAACATTTTAGCCTAGTAAAAGTTTAGCCTGGTAAAAGTTCTCGATATGTTCACAATTTTTCTAAAACATTTTAGCCTAGTAAAAGGTTAGCTAAAAGAGAGTAGGTTCTTGGAATGCCATCTTTTAATACATACAACTATACAAGTATGCAAATGTTAAAAAAAAAAAAAAAAAAAAAAAAAAAAAAAAAAAAAAAAAAAACAAACCATACAAGTATATAACTCACTAGATGACTTAATTTAACAACTTACGCTATTGTTATTATCGTCGTAACCATACTAATTTTAATTATTTATATCAAAAAAGGTAATTTAAAGTCGACTAAACTAAAACTGGCCTGACCCAAACAAACAAATTTTACCATATCCATTCGATCGCATCAACAAAATCTTCTCTTAGAAAGTGCTAACTCCCTACTTGTTCTCAAAACTAGTTTTAATCGAAGCACAAGCTTCATGTTTCGTCACGAAACTAAAAATTGTAATCCATATATGTTATATAAAGTGGTCATCATAACCTTTTGAAAACAGAAGTTTTTACCCCATTTGGTTAAAAAAAACCCGTGAATTATTCGGTTAAAAAAATTGGATGCTATGGTTACTCCACAAAAGTGGCATACCTATACACCTAACAAATTTAGTAATAACGTTAGCATTAATATGTAAATTAATCTTTCAATACACTTTGCAGGGTTAAGAAAAGACTTGGGGACAAATATTCCAAGTTTGTGTGTGCTCCAAGTTTTGTATGGCTTGTTACTTTGTGAGTATTATATAAAAGGAAACATTAAATTTGTAAGAAGGACTGGCAAAAGCTGGTCTAGCTCAAAATCAAGCATGTAACACAGGACATTAATGGTGGACAAGCTGACGTCAGGTTTGTCATTTGTACAAATATGATACAATAGCGACTGGGACTGGGATTAAGATGAAAACAAATAAACTAATTTTTTAAAGAATCAATTTTCATACTCAAGTTTTTATTAGGACACTCTAATTTGCATTATATAATTGTACAATGTTTATAATGTCTTGTACTCTTGTATACTTGAATGTTTTAATCAAAATAAAGAGTGTGCAAATCATTTCTTAATTTTTAAAGTACACATTATATAGCTTCAAGCTTTCAAACAAAATATAATAAAGAAATTGCCAAACTCTACTAAACCCTATCCGGTTTATCCGGATCAAATATCATAGAGTAAATTACATGGTTGGTCCCTGTGGTTTATACAAAGTAACAAGTTTCGTCCCTCTCTTTTAAAAGTTGCATGGTTAGTCCCTAAGTGCGTAAACAAATAACACCACAGGTCCCTTGGTTTAACTGGTGTTAACTAGGTTAGTTAAAATTTACAAGTTAGCCTCCTTTGGTTAAATAGCGCTGCATCGTTAATCCTTTGGTTAAATAGCGCTGCATCGTTAATCCTTTGGCTAAATAGCACTGCATCGTTAATCCTTTTAACGTTTTCGCCCGTTTTTGTCCGTTTTTTTTACGTTTTCGCCCGTTTTTGTCCGTTTTTTTTTTGTTTTCGCCCGTTTTTGTCCGTTTTTTTTACGTTTTCGTCCGTTTTTGTCCGTTTTTTTTTGTTTTCGCCCGTTTTTGTCCGTTTTTTTTACGTTTTTGCCCGTTTTTGTCCCTTTTTTTTGTTTTCGCCCGGTTTTGTTCGTTTTTTTTTGTTTTCGCCCGTTTTTGTCCATTTTTTTTACGTTTTCGCCCATTTTTGTCCCTTTTTTTTACGTTTTCGCCCGTTTTTGACCGTTTTTTTTTACGTTTTCGGCCGTTTTTGTCCGTTTTTTTTGTTTTCGCCCGTTTTTGACCCTTTTTTTTACGTTTTCGCCCGTTTTTGACCCTTTTTTTTACGTTTTCGCCCGTTTTTGTCCCTTTTTTTTGTTTTCGCCCGTTTTTGTCCGTTTTTTTATGTTTTCGCCCGTTTTTGTCCGTTTTTTTTTGTTTTCGCCCGTTTTTGTCCGTTTTTTTTACGTTTTCACACTTTTTTGTCCGTTTTTTTTTGTTTTCGCCCGCTTTTGTCCGTTTTTTTTTTGTTTTCGCCCGTTTTTGTCCGTTTTTTTTACGTTTTCGCCCGTTTTTGTCCGTTTTTTTTTTTGTTTTCGCCCGTTTTTGACCTTTTTTTACGTTTTCGCCCGTTTTTGTCCATTTTTTTACGTTTTCGCCCGTTTTTTTACGTTTTCGCCCGTTTTTGTCCCTTTTTTTTACGTTTTTTTTCCGTTTTCGCCCGTTTAGAAAAAATATTTTAGAAATATATTGGGGTAAAAGAAAGTTTCTAAAATATATTTTAGAAAAAATATTTTAGAAAAAATATTTTTTTTTTACCCAATTTTTTTTCGAAAAATATATTTTAGAAACTTTTTTTTACCCAATTTTTTTTTTCGAAAAATATATTTTAGAAACTTTTTTTTACGCCAAAATTTTTTTCCAAAAATATATTTTAGAAACTTTTTTTTACCCAAAATTTTTTTTCGAAAAATATATTTTAGAAAAAATATTTTTTTACCCAAATTTTTTTTTCGAAAAACAAAAAAAAAGGGACAAAAACGGGCGAAAACGTAAAAAAAAACGGTAAAAAAACGGGCGAAAACAAAAAAAAAAGGACAAAAACGGGCGAAAACGTAAAAAAAGGGACAAAAACGGGCGAAAACGTAAAAAAAGGGTCAAAAACGGGCGAAAACAAAAAAAAAACGGACAAAAACGGGCGAAAACGTAAAAAAACGGACAAAAACGGGCGAAAACAAAAAAAAAAACGGACAAAAGCGGGCGAAAACAAAAAAAAAAACGGACAAAAAAGTGTGAAAACGTAAAAAAAAACGGACAAAAACGGGCGAAAACAAAAAAAAAACGGACAAAAAAGTGTGAAAACTTAAAAAAAACGGACAAAAACGGGCGAAAACAAAAAAAACGGACAAAAACGGGCGAAAACGTAAAAAAAAACGGTCAAAAACGGGCGAAAACGTAAAAAAAAACGGTCAAAAACGGGCGAAAACAAAAAAAAGGACAAAAACGGCCGAAAACGTAAAAAAAAACGGACAAAAACGGGCGAAAACGTAAAAAAAAAACGGACAAAAACGGGCGAAAACGTTAAAAGGATTAACGATGCAGCGCTATTTAGCCAAAGGATTAACGATGCAGCGCTATTTAACCAAAGGATTAACGATGCAGCGCTATTTAACCAAAGGGGGCTAACTTGTAAATTTTAACTAACCTTAGTTAACACCAGTTAAACCAAGGGACCAGTGGTGTTATTTGTTTACGTACTTAGGGACTAACCATGCAACTTTTAAAAGAGAGGGACGAAACTTGTTACTTTGTATAAACCACAGGGACCAACCATGTAATTTACTCAATATCATATAACCAAAATGAACCTCACTCAACACCCATGACATAAGTTTTATGCGCCTAAAATGCTCTTTGATTTGTCTTTTTGTGTGTAAATTACTTCCATGAATCATAAACACAAATGTCCTTGTAATCATAAATATGGCACATGTCTTTACTTCGAATCAGAATTACCAATGAATCACAAGCTTCAAGTGTTTTTGGGTAAAGACAAGCTTTAAGTGTTCATCTATAAAGTTTTGGAAATGAAACTAAAGTAGCGGGAAAATGCGCTTAGAATGCATCGCATGGTAAAAATGCTCTTGTGGTCGTCTTTTTTTGGTCTTTAAGTGTTAATAAATCAAGAATGCGCCATAAATATGTGCCGCATGGGAAAAATGCGCTTGTGTTTGTCTTTTTTGGTCTTTAACTGTTAATAAATCAAGAATGCGCCAAGAATATGCGCCGCATGTTTGTCTTTTTTCAGTTATGTTATGTGTTAACAAATACGGCGCATTTTCATGTTTCTTGAATGAGCCTAGAATGCTCTTTGTTTTGTCTCTTTGTGTTGGAACGCGCCCAGAATGCTCTTTGTTTGCTTATTTATTTATTTATTTATTTTTGTTGGAATGCGTTTGTGACGTGTATAAACTAGGTTTGTTGACTAATAAATTGTCTTCCATCCAACGAAAGCGCATCTGTAGGTTCATTTTCGTGAATAATATACGCGCCGTCCATTCTCGTAAAACCGTACTTTAAGTTTAAAATGTTCGTTTAAGAAATTTTCTCAAATATATTTTAAACTTTGAGTGTTTGTAGCTTTCAAAATTACATTTAACATACTACATTTCTATCACATAATGGACAAAAGTGATTTTGTCAACCAAGCATGAATAACTCTGAAGAGAGCACGGTGCAAATTGTGGTTCGTTCGCCATCCGCCAAAAAGCGAACCAACGATGCCGCCGTTCTGCATCGCAATGGCGCCGTTGGTGTGCCATTGGTTCCTCCGTCAACCCACTCACTGGTGCCACTAGTAATTTTTTATTTTATTTATTTATTTGTAAGTGAGTGAGATATTTTTTTGGGGTTTCTGTCGAACCTACAAAGTGTTTTTTTTAGTTGGAGTGTGTTTTAGTTATTGGTGTGTTATTAGTGGGGTGATGAGGTGGCAGACAAATAACATGTTATTCACCATCACTGTACTGAGCACTCTAAAAAAATGGTTCGTGTGGAACCCATTTTGACTTATTGACTAAAATGTTTTACCAACTAAAACCCGCCGTAAGAAGCACCACCAGCACCACATGTCAACCATTTGCTTTACACACTAACCACCACTACGCAACTCTTGCTCCGTGTATAGTCACCAAAAGTTTTGGGACATAACGAAATTTTTATTTGTATTTTGAGACATAACGAAATTTCTTATTTGTATGAGAATGAGCATGTTTAATGAGGTATGTACCTCTAACAGCCATGATGTTACTTCTTCGATTCACGCGTGGTTACCAAAATCATGGATGGTTTAGTTGTAACCACCACGAAAGTTTGATGTGGCAATAACGTAACACACCACCACCACACTACCACCGCAACAAATCATTATTTCCCAGTCTAATATTGGTACTTGTTAATTTTTTGATATGTACTTATTAAATATCTTAAATGGTATCTTTTCAACCTATCGGTCCAAAAAAAGAGAAAAAAAATGGTTTTCACATATTGGTCACGTCAGCTTTAAAACATCACCAGAACTTAGTACATGATGGAATTGTATTTGTACGCAACCAAACATATATCTTCACTTGACCAAAACCTATACTTTTGTTCGACCAAATATTAGAGTTGTCATATTGCCATGTGTCGGTTTATGATTAGGTCACATGGTTCGTATGTGATATGTGTAAAAACCTTCACAATCTTGACCAATACCAGTTTGATAATTTTCTTGTATCTTTAACTTAGGTCTATTAGTTTTGTTACCATTTTACTTGAGTCTCTTTTCAAAATGAGGAATGCTAGATCCACATAAGAAATCCACAAAAGAAATTCACACGCAGACGTGTTAGGCGGTGATTGGTGGATTTTACTATAGTTTCTCTCTCTCTTTTTTATGATTAAGCCAATCACCGCATGACACTTCAGCGTGCGAATTTTTTTTGTGGATTTCTTATGTGGGTCTAGCATCCTCATTTTTAAAATCGGATACCTTTTTGAATTTAAACCAAATTCAAAAAGGTATCCGATTTTAAAAATATCTTTTATTGTTCATGGGTTTTTTAGGAGAACATTATGCATACTATCATGTCTAGAAAAATGTTTGTCTACGTTTTATTGTCTTGGCATTCTTTGGCTGTTTTTAGATGCTTAAGACATTTATTGCTCATGGGTTTTTTAGGAGAACATGTCAGGCATTTGAACAAGATATCACCATTGTTAAAGTTCAGATCAGTTATAAGTTACTAACATCTATAAGTAATATCTAATACCTTGATCTTCAGATAAGCCATTTTTACAGTAATGGGTCGACTATCTACCCGATTTTGATCATTTGGAGTCGTTGGAGCTCATATAGCATAAGTAGAGCAGCAGAGTCAAGAGAACTCTTCTTATGGGCTCGTGAATCTCCCATGAGTTCAACATTACCATAAGCAGGAATACTCAAGCTGATACAAGACTTAAAACCTATTTTGAACTGTTCTTTTGTCAACACCTTGATCAACTTCCATCGCAGATCTGCAAAATCATGCATTAGTTGTAGAACAACCTGAAAATAATAATAATAATAATAACATGAAGCAAAGGTTTACTAACTTTGATTTTAGCGAACATGGCGTAAAAGTAGGCTTCGGCCACTGCTTTTTCATGCACAACTTGAAAATTGAAGTTCTTGGTATCTGCCAATGGCCTAAAAGTAGTCATGGATGTATTGTCTATCTGCCAATGGCTGTGAGCTTAAAACAGTCGTCTTTGTATCCTCATTGCTATCTTTTTCATTATCCATTTCCGCATCTTTGTTGTCTTGAACTTGGTCTGGCTTCGTAATTCCTCTTTTCTAACACCATGTTAATGATGCTTATGATACACTCTAATGATCAAGGGATAATGTATAACAAATCTCTAAGTTCTTTTAACAACCGAAGTGCAGCTTGACCCCTTGCAACTTTCTTAGAGGATCCTGATCCTGTTCCAACCAATAGGTCATCCTTGAGCTGCAAATGCAGCTCCAGTATAACCGTATCAACCTTGGTCCTACACATGTCTTTGACCAAATAACCTAACAAGTCACACATGTCCATCAAGTCACGCATAGGAGGAAGCTCAAGTTTATCAGGTGTTACTATTGGAGATAATAACAGTTCAATGATTCTCATTTCTCCAAACTTCATCAGGTTAAGTTTTGTATCAACTAATAACGCTCCGGCGATACTCTCTACGAAGTCACCATGTGCCTATAACACACAGATAATAAATCAATAAATATAGGCAAAAAAAGTGTTTCCTGGTAAACCCAACCCGACCAATACAAAATTTACCCGTTTTGACCCAACGCACCTTCAAGCCTTTCTTAGTATCAGTTGAAGAGGTGGTTACAGACTTTACATAGTCTGCAATCTGAGTTTGGAGATGATCCAAGCGATATTGGAGGTGAGGATAAAGATTGCCTCTAACAGTAGCAGATGCAAAGTTTTCATTATTAACAGATGTTGAACGTAAGTCTGTTAGGTCGCCAGGTACCAATATCTTTGTGTTGTCGCGTATTCATGATAAAGATCACAACTGACTGCAAATTTGAGCACTGAATCACCAAGCAACTCTAATCGCTCTACAGAGTTGTGATGGCTTCCAAAACCTAAAGCAGAAAGGGTCTTGATATTAATAAGTTGTAATATCATCTAGTTATTAATCATACTATAGCAGTAACCAAGCAGTTGGAGATGTGTAAGTCAGTTGACTGCCTTCAATCTCTTGTCGAAGCTGGGTAGCCAACATTAAGGACTCGATTCGGTGCATTAATGATGGCAGTAGATAGAACAATTTCACAACTTCTATTCGTGCATCAATAACTACTAGAAGTTCGGGTGGTATACGAGCATATCCCTGCCTATCAGTCTGCATGTTTCCGTGCAAAACACCATCAGGCTCAAGAACTAAATCATCAATAATAAGAACTGATTTATTACATATGAAAAATAAAATAAAAAAGAAGTTTTAACGGACCTTCATCATGGAAGTCCAAAACGTTATGTGCCCGTCTGCTTTGTTTGAGCAGCAATAGGTGTTGTCCGGGCCGGTACTTTAGATCAATTTCACATAAAGACAAATCTTTTTGACTTTTTTGGGTTTATTGTATGTTCAGGAGAATATGTCAACATCCGAGATAGAGTTAGCAATTCATACTGATTCAAGGCATGCAGACAGACTATAATCAATGTATTCAAGCATTGTGAATGAACAATATAACACCATTGACCAAAAATCCTATAGATTTTACATAAAGGATAATAATGTTTTTGGATTTACCAATTAATTAGATGACTACTTCCTCCCCAATTTTGAGCTTTCTGAGTCTTTGAAGCTCATAAAGCATGATAAGTGCAGCAGAGTCATTAGAACTCTTTTTATCTGCTCGGTGATCACCAATATCACCATAACTCGGAATAGTCAAACTGATATGAGCCTCAAAGCTGTTAAAGGCTGTCCTTTTATCCTCACCTTCACCAATTTCCATCAGAGATCTGAAAAATCTAATTAACTTTACAGGCGGAAATAATTGGTACTGCAAGCAGTACATATAAGACGTGTGACGTGAGGGGTATTATGGTAATTCAATAGCCTCTTCGTTTCATTCCTTAATTCAACTTTACCTACTTTTCACGATGCTAGAATCTTTGTTTAATCCCCTAATTTATGATAGAATCTTTGCTTAATCCCCTAATTTTCTAGTCCTTCCCCTGTATAAAATCAGACGGTCCAAGAATAAACATAAGCAAAGGCAGCTATAAATGAAAGTATGAAACAATGATCCAAATAAAAACTCTAAATAACTGAAACCAAAATCGTATTATAACTGAAAAATCAAACCTATTAGTATAAGAAATCAAACAGTGTAGCAACTAGAAATGCCAATGTTATGGAGCAACTGGATTATTTGGAAAAGTGTCTTACGTGAATTTGGAAGAATAACCAGGCTTGTGTTAGGATGGAAAGGCAAAGTTTTACTCAAGGAAGTTGTAAAACAATTATCTTTATGAAGTGATCTGTCGGCAAAGTGAACAATATTTGTGGTATCAGAATCAGTCATGACTGTATGCGTACTTTGTTTCTCGTCCGTTAAAAAAGGGTTTTTCTTCTCTGCAGCATGAACGATATCTGCTATATCATAATCAGTCATGCAGAGAGGACCAGATATAGTTTGAAACTCAGCATTTGGCGGTTAAGTCATTTCACACTGGAATTGATCATCCACCATTGAAATTTTAAGGTCTGGTTTTGCTATGTAAAACCTATAGAGCAAGTAAAATTTTAAGCCAAACACAACACCACCAGTTTTGACACGTACCAAACTTAACAGCTTTGACCCGTTACCCAACCAGCCCAAAACTAACAAATTGAATTCCCTCGCCAACAGCAATAACATACCGTATATAGTCAATACAAAAAAACACCATCAAACACACACACGCACAACTCTAGCAACCTCAAATCACCCAATAGTTTTACAAAAACTGATTAACATTTAGTTACTAATATGATCATCAACTAATTACACCCCAATAACCTCAGACTACCCATGCTTACAAAAAAATGAACATATAAGTTAGTCATAGTTTTGAGGAAACCGTTAAAAGCTCATTTGTTGGCGTAATTAGTGTAACCAAAATCGACCTGTTTACCCTAATACAATCAAGGTCCAAAACAAGAGCCACATCTTTGACCTTTTAGTCAAACATAGTACTTCACATGATCAAAATCAAATGAAATTTCACAACAAAGTTAGCACCAACAAACTTCACATGATCAAAAGACAAAGACTATAGTGTTCATCCAAACAGCCTCATTTTCTGGTTAGCCAAACTTAACACATCAAAGAGAGACAATATATAACCAAAACCAACATTATACCCTTAAACGATCAATATCCAAAAAAAAAGAGTAACATACTTGACTTTTTAGTCAGACCTACTACTTTATCACAACAAAATTAGCACCAAGTTCTGTCACATAACACTATTTTTAACAAAATCTTTCAAACCTTTAGATAACCATCTCAAACATTAAGGAATCCAACCAACATATTCGAATTAAAGATTTATCAGTTGACCACAGATAAACTCACGATACCAAACAATCATACAAAAACCTTTAGCTACTAAAAATATAAAAATGAACATATTAGTAAGATCATCATAGTTTTGACTTTTGAGGATACCATTAAAAGCTCATTGTCCGGTTTGCTTAACTTAAGTATAACCCAAACTAGCCTGTTTACCTTTAAACAATCAATGTCCAAAACAAGAGCAACACGCTTGACCTTTTAGTCAAACTCAGTACTTTTCAATTTTCATAGTCAGAATTAATAATAATTTCACAACACAACTAGCACTAATTTATGTCACATAATACTATTTATAAGTAACATAATCTTGCAAACCTATAAATAACTTCCTAAGACATCCAAAAATCCACAAAAAAAGTTTAAAAGTCAATATCCATTACTAGACTACAAATAAAATCACATTACTAAACAACCATAAAAAAAACCTTAGCTACCCAAAAATAAATAAATAAATAAAAATGAACAACTTAGCAAGATAATCTTAGTTTTAAGTAAACCATTAAAAGCTCATTTTCGATTTGCTTAACTTAACACATCAAAAGAGAGACCAAGTATAACCAAAACCGACCCGTTTACCCCTTAAACAATAAATATTCAAAACAAGAGCCACGGATTTGACTTAGGAGTCAAACATACTACTGGTAGTTTACAAAGTCAAAATTAAAAAAAAAAAAAAAAAAAAAAAAAAAAAAAAAAAAAAAAAAAAGGCACCAAATAATGTCACATAAATGCCCCCTAACAAAGGGGAAATTACATATACAACAAAATTTTGCAAACCAATTACAGTAAAAAACAACAAAAAATCCTGTCACATTTACAACAAAAATACTGTCACATTTATATCTCTAAAATAAGCATACATTCAATAAACTTAGTTCCTGATAATTGATATGAATTGGTATGAAATTCGATGGGCGCACAGTTTGGAACTCAAGGTATGGAATTCCAAACTGAACGGCCATGGAATTTCATACCAATTGCGAGGACAGATCCGGGTTAGTTGGTTGTTTGGGTTCTCTATTGGATGTAATGCATGCTCATAAAATGTGACAGTATTTGGTGATATTTTGTGAACTTCTTGCTGTTCCATTCCTTCTATAAAGTTTCCTCCTAAAGCTATACACATGTGAATGTTTTTCTTGGCCTACTTCTCTTGTTAAACCAACAAATTTTGGTCCACTATATTAGCCCAATGCATAGCCCATAATACAAACTATTTTTTAAGGGTGTTCATCGGTTCGGTTTTCGGATTATTCGGTTAAAAAAAATTGGTCATAACCGAAAACTGAATTCTAGTTCGGTTCGGTTCGGTTTTCGATCATAACCGAGAACCGAATTCAGTTTTGAAATTTGAAAAATTGAAATTGAAACCAAAGTCTAAAGATACTCGTCTATCTATATGGGGTATTATTGAGCAAAAAGTCAAAAACTTAAGAACTTTACACTATAGTTTTACATGGGGACATAGGTATGATTAAAATCTTTGCGTCTTTCATATTCCATCCTTTGATTTTCAGTTAACATGTGATAGGGTAGGGAGTGATTTGTAAAATTGATATTTTTTAACTAATATGTAAAAAATATTAATTGAAATTCGGTTTTTGATTCGGTTCGATTTTTATTTTGCTAAACCCTTAATCGAACCATAAACCGATTATGATATTCAGTTCGGTTCGGATCAGTTGTGATCCAAAAACCGATTTCAATGTTCGGTTCGGTTTCAATCCAGGTTCAGCTCAGTTCGGTTTGGGTGAAACCCAAATTCTGCACACCCCTACTAGTTTCCAGTATTGAAAAAAAAAAAAAAAAAAAAACTACAAAGCCGATTAATTGCCACCTAGACACTAATCGGCCACCAATCTTTTTGATTTGTGCAAATCGGTCGAACAAACAGGTCAATTATTGTCGATGGTGGCCAACTGTAGTCAAACTTATTAGAAACCTGCAAATTTTGCCGGAAATAATATAAAAACGCAAAAAAAAAAAAAAAAAACTAGTTTTAATCACTTATAATCGCTTTCTATATGTATTACAAGTTGTTCATGTACATTTTAAGAAAGGTAATTTTAATGTGTCTTCAACTTTTTAGAATAATCTCTTTGGTCTTTAAAACATTTCTTATTTTCAAAAAGTAATGAGTCATGATGCTATACAGTTATTTGTTACCAAAATTAAGTATATAAATTTCTAAACGTAATATTTATAGAGACTAGAGAGTATAATGTTTTGTTAAAGGTGTCGAACTAAAATTGTAAACTGATATAATTAAGATTGGGTTAGATTCAAGATCTAAAGATGTCAAAGGGTCAAAAATGAAATTTCATATATTTGTAGGATTATAAAGAAAACAATTTTGGTGGTCCAAGATATGAAACCTGTAAAACAGTTTCCAGTCATCTTCCCAACCACAAAACTAACTCCATTAAAACACAGTCCAAGCTCTGTGTTTTCAGTTTATTAAAACACCTGTTACACATAAATGATGTGCTCCAAGTTTGTTACTTTGAGAGTATATATAAAAGGAAAGATGAAATGAGTAAAGAAGGTCTGGCAAGAGCTGGTGTTTAGCACAAAATCATGCAAGTAACCAGGACATTAATGGTGGACAAGCTTCCTCGTCAGGTTTCACAAATATGTACACGATAGTGTCTGGCCGGGACTGAGATCAAAACAAAGAAAATTATTTTCAAAAGAAATATACGCTGTATAACTTTTTAAAGATTTTTCTTAAAAAAAAAAAAATAGAGTTTTACATTTAGCATACTACCTACATTTTTATCACAAATGGACAAAAGTGATATTGACTTTGTGTGGAACCCATTTACTTATTAGCTAAAAGCCTAAAATGTTTTACCACGACCCGGCGTAAACAAGCACCATCACCACTATGTGTCAACCTCTTGCTTCGCGCGCCAACCATCACTATCCTGCCATTTCTTCATGCGCACCAGAAAGTTTGGGTGGCGGTCACTTCTTCGTTTCATGCGTGGTCACCAAAAATCATGGGTGGTTCGGTGATGAGAGTAAATAATGATGTAGCAATGACGTGACAGCCACCATCACAAATCATAATTTCCGGTCTAATATTAATACCTCAACATTGTTACTTTTTGGATCTATAAGACTATCTTTATTCGCAAACTGATCCAACAGATTGAAGTATACAAATACCAAAAAAAAAAAAAAAAAAAAAAAAAAAAAAAAAAAACACTTAATATTATATTAAAATAGCACAAAAGAAAGAAAGAGAATGGAACGATCCGGTTGGTATGTGACCTCCAAATCTTTGAGCCAATCTTGCCACATATCACTCTCGGAAAGAAAGAGAAAAAAATACATACTTTTGGTTTGATAAAATGTCGACTGAAAGATACTTGCCGAAGAAGGAGAAGGAAAAAGAAAGCATGGTTATAGATAGAAGAAAAAAGAATGGCCACTTTCTTTTTAGTTTTTAGTGTTGAAACTTTGGTTCCCAATTTTCTTTTTGTTTATTAGATTTTTTTTGTTTATCTTTAATTTTCTTTATTAATTATATAAGTTTAAACATAAGCATAAATTTAGGCTTCAATGTTAAAGTAATTTTTTTTTTGTTGTCTATAAAGTTTTGTGAGCTAATTTTAATATAATAATTGGACAATGGTTATATTCTGAAGTTTAATTAATTAAATTAAATAGATAATAAATAATATTATATTTTAAGTTGGGTTGTTGATAAATGATAATAAAAAGTTAAGATTGGTTGTATATATGTTGGTCAAAAATGTCATATTTAACACTTCATCACAACATAGTGCATAACGGAATTGTATTTTTACGCGACCAAAAATGTATTTTTACTTGACCAATCCTGTACTATTGTTCGACCAAATATAAGAGATGTCAAATTATTACCACATGTTGGTTTATATAGAGGTTGCGATGTGTGAAAGCTTGATAATCTCGACCGGTGAGAGAAAACTAATTTCTTTTGTATTTGTGAACCAATGGGTTTAAACCATTTCAATAATTTTCTTGCATCTTGAACTTAGGTCTATTAGTTTAGTCACTTTTTTTACTTGGGGTCTATTTCTTAAATGCTAACTTTTGTTGTAGAATGGGTTTAAATGAAAAAAAAAATTAAAAAAAAAAAATAAAAAAAAAATTGATGAATATACTTTGTTGCTTTTTTAGGCGATTGATTATTGTCATCATTTGCTTTTGTGGGTAGCAAACAATTTTTTTTGCTTTTGTGGGTAGTTTTATTTTAAATTCATCTTTTTTAAGGTATTATGTGACATGTTTGCCTTTTGGGAAAAAAATCTATTAAATAAGAGGGGCAAAAATATTTAAAAATTCACAAAATACCTTAAAAAAGATGAATTTTAAAGAAAAGTACTCACAAAAGTAAAAAATTTTGTTCGCTACCCATAAAAATAAATGGTGATAAGTATGATACTTTTTTTTAATCATTTGCCATTTTTTCTAATCTTGCTATCTTGTTCACAGTTGCTAGATCACACTCTCAATTTAACAAGCAACTATTATACTATATACTAAAAATAATTTGAGCATGGGGTCCATAACAGGGTCATTAGGAAGCTATTAGCAGCCTAATTCGTGTCCCCATTGGTCTGTTGGGCTAAAAGGCACGAGCCTATTGGCTGAGGAAGTTAATTGGTCCATTTATCTACAGTACCTATGAATAGTAATCATATTTTAACCAGCTGCCTTAGGGCAGTTGGCCACCAACTACCGCAAAAGCGCTCAGTTGACCAAGTCAAAGCTTAAAGGCGGGGGTTCGAATCTGGACTCCAACTTGGTCAGCCAGTGTTGCCTAGGTAATTTACCGGGATATGCCTTCCTTGTTGGGTGGGGGGCTCGGTACCAAAAAGGTACACGGACTTGAGATGGTTCCGCCAAATACCATATTTTGGGCACTGTATTGCACTGTGCTGCACTGTTTATAACGTTAAAAAAATCATTGTAAACCATTCTTCTCCCTCTCATTTGACCTTCCATCTCCCTTATCCAAAAATCCAAAACACACAAAACCTATAATCACTTCTAGACCTTTCTTTCATACCAGCTAATCCGTGTACGACACAACAATTATTATTAGGCCGGTGGTTCCAGAAACCCTCATCACCCATATGAAAACAAACACACACACACACACACACACACACACACACACACACACACAGGGTAACCGCAATCAACAAACAGGGATTCAAACTAAAACGAAATCATCGGTTTCAGGAAGAAGAAGAAGCAAAAAGGGAATCTTGAAACTGCATGTCGCCATAACTCGATTGGGTAAGTTTATCAACCCTAATTGCATATGTTTAATTTATTTAAATTTGGGTGTTTTTTTTATCTGGGTTATAATTATTTTGTATAATTAATGGTGAAGTTAATTCAACTATTTCTTTTCCTGGCATTGATTTGTGGAAGATGAAAAAGCGAACCGCGACAACACAAATCGAAACTCCCGTCAATCAATTTTAAAAGATCATAGGTCATCATATTTTTGGTGGGTTTGTAATCGTTCTTAATATTTTAGATAATTTCATGTTGTAAGATAGTCAGTTATTGGAACTTAATCATGTTTCTGATTTCAGGATATGGTAGGCGAGAAGGGAGAAAATGAATAGGAAGACGCACTTCTCAGTGGCTGTAAAAGGGCAGCGTGCTACTCAAGTGGTATAAGGTTTATTGCGGCTTCGGATTGGTGGTAGTTTGCAAGTTGTTCACATGATGTGTGGACACTAATGCAAGCTTGGTAAGTTCCTTTACTTTATCTTGAAATGCTTTCAAAAAAAGTTTCATTTTATATAAACGAACCTCTGTAATTGAAGCAGATAAATGTTATTCAGGTGTCCTGACGCCATCAAGCTTAGCCCAAGTTGGAAAAGGCACTTCTCGAGTCGAACTTGAGTAGAAGGTATACAAATCAAAACATATTATAGATGGCTAAAGCATCTGAACAACTTGCTGTTATAAGAATGTGTAAAATGTTTGAGATCTGTTGAGTTCCTAGAATAGACTTGATAAATCCAATGGCTTCCATTAGCAAAGACGCTATATCTATTAATTTGAAAAGTATTGAACGGGCTCGAATTCCAGGTATAGACATATTTACATATATTCTTCAATCCATTGCTCAAATTATCCATATTAGGAGTATGGTATTCCTTGGATTAACAACTTACTGAATTACAGCCATCATTAATGATCAAATATGGAATACAATTGCTTTGGAAGAATAGAAAAAGGGATGTTTCTTTATGATGGGGTGAGTTTTTATATTTTTATATATTTTTTTATAAGAAATCATGTTAATATTTTTGTATTATTTCCCTCATATATTTACCCCGTGTTACTTTTCTGTTCGCTATGAAACATAATCCTTAGGCACGGTTGGTGGCAGTTTTAGAGGAATATAAACTAAAGAGACTACAAAAAGAAGACGGAATTACCTACATATTCCTACATATTTAGGAATGCGAACATTGTACACTTTAGACTGATGAGCCAGCATTTCTATTTGAGTTTCCACATATATTTTTGCAGAACTTAAGGTATGCAAAGCTAATGATTTAGTTATAATACCCAATTATTGTAATTTTGCAGATCTCTGCATATAGTAATGCTGGTAATCTGCATATTTTAATGTTGCTAATCATGTTAGTTTTATTTTTTTTTCTTTCTTTTGGGTTACGCAATAGAATAATGAATATTAAACTCTTTTGTTTATGGAAGTTATATATTTCAGCAAGTTGGTAATTACTATGCTTAGGAGTTTAACGCTTATGTGTCAAGGAGTTTTGGTATTCTTTGGGTTGCAACGCGTCAACACTTATGAACTTAAATAAGTCCATAAGGTTAAGCTGATAAGCGGTTTTAAATGAGCTTATGAGGTTTTTTGTTTTCAAATGTGCTCATAAGCCCAAAAAATAAGCTAATCCAAACACTCTTGAAGTTGGTATTATTTGATTATCCCGAGGGTATGTTTGATTCATTATATTCCCAACACTATGTTAGTCTTGCAAGGAGTAATTGATTGTTCTTACACTAGCAATACATTTCTGACAGTATGTTTGATTCATTATACTTTAGTTCATTGGTTATGATCAGCTATAATGTATGTCTATTAGATTTTGATTTTTATTTTCTATTGTAGGATTATGTGACTACGATATTTGATAACTTTAGTGCTAATGTCATCGTTAGAGAGAGGACTGTTGACCTCGGCCTTTGGGATGCTACTGGTAAGTTCTCTTCGAAAATCATATAGTTGTATGTTTTCACGATTAATTGCCTCTGAATATAACATACATTTATTTTTGGCAATTGCTCATTTAGAAAGTGGACATGAGATCAAGCTTAATAAAACTTGAGTCCAATGACAGCTCAAATTTATTTCTTTTCATTCATATGCATGGGCAATGGGTTGTTGGCAAAAGTCACTACTCACTATTATTTTGAATAAATGAATTTGGTTTTATGTTGTTTGTCTAAAGGTTTGGTAAAAATTTCTAATTAGTTAGTAAAATACATTTGGATTGTTCAAAAAAGATATATTTTGATTTTTTTTATATAAGTTTAAAATTTAGGACAGGATCACACCATCTCTTTGAATTCAACAAGATGCTTCGCTTTGATTCTTTAATATTGCTCCATAAAATTGCAATGAAACTTAAGCTAATGATGGTTACATTATGTTACATGACCAACCAAGTAAGCTTATGATAATGATGATGGTTTCATTGTGTTAAATATGAAGGAATGGATGACTAATGATGAGATTTATTACATAACAATGAATACAAACTGCTATATTGTGATGAAACAGGTCAAGAAGATTATAATAGGCTGAGACCATTGAGTTGCAGAGGTGCAGTTTTTTTTATGTGCCTTCTCTCTTATACCCAGGTATGAAAACATCAAAAAAAAAGAAAGGTTAGTTGCTAGTTTATTTTTTGTCCGCTCATGATTTTTGCATAAATATTTTATCATAAGGTGTGTTTGCATACTTATCTAATAAATACTCCGTAAATCATTAAATATCAAATCACGGATCTCTAGACAATCTTTTTCGGTAAGCCTGTTGCCCGTGATCGCCTGATGTGAATGCTGTAACAAGGCCACAAGTTTCTCTTGGCCATCTGCAAAAGAAACATTTTGATGTCCCTTTATTGAGCCATGCTATGAGGACAAAACGTGTAGCATCAAACACTTCTGAGGTTCAAGGTGAACACTATTTTTTTTGGGGTGTCGCGATGTATTTATTTCAAAAACATTTGGTTATTGCCTTATTGTTGGCAAACAAAGACTTAATATTATTGTTATGTTCGACATTTGACAAATTAAATACAGTTAACCCGGTAAGTTGGGATTATAAGTGTGTGTATTTTATGTAATGTATTACATGTGTTAGGTTTAGGTTCAATAGTTTTAAATGTGTAGAAATTACTAATGTTAATAGATCAACTTATAATAATGTCTTTCTAAATCATTTGTTTCATACAAACGGGCTTCATAGGATGTCTTGATCATAGCGCCCCCGCAGCAACGCGCGGGTTAACCCACTCGTTTTATACATTATGGACAAGGACGGAGCTATTAAGGGACCGGAAAGGGTCCCAGCCCCTAGGCCTAAGCTCGTTAGTGTATTTTTTTTTGCGATTTTATGTGCTATTTTTTTCTCATCTTGGCCCTCCCATCTAATGTTCTTTCAAAAAAAAAAAAAAAAAAAAAAAAAAAAAAAAAAAAAAAAAAAATTGTTTCAGCCCTCTTAAGCAATTTTTTCTAGCTCCGCCACTGATTATGGATACATGCATGCATAGAAAAATGTTATTGTATTTACATTTTTTTTTCTATTTTTAGATGCTTAACTTAATACATATGTTGTTCATTGTTTTTTAGGAGAACATGTCAGACTTTTGAGCAATAAACACCATTACTAAAGTATTACTAAAGTTCAGATAATTCATAAGGTCATCCTTGAGCTGCAAATGCAGCTCCGCTATAACCGTATCACCCTTGGTCCTACAAGTGTCTTTGACTAAATAACCCAACAAGTCACACATGTCCATCAAGTCACGCATAGGAGGAAGCTCAGGTTTATCAGGTGTTACTATTGGAGATACTAACAGTTCAATGATTCTACAAATTTCATCAAGGTTAAGATTTGTATCAACTAATAATGCTACCGCGATACTCTCTACCAAGTCATCATGTGCTTATAACGCACAGATAAGAAATCAATAAATATAGGCAAAGAAAATATGTTTCTTGGTAAACCCGACGCGACCCATACAAAATTTGCCCGTTTTGACCCAAACGCACCTTCGAGCCTTTTTTAGTATCAGTCGAAGAGGTGGTTACAAAATTTGCTGTGGACTGTGAGTCGTTTGATGTTGATTGATTTGTGTGAATATTATTGACAAATGATAAGATACATATAGCGGATGTACATAGGCTATTTAGGGTAAATTGGTAATCATCCATAAATGCAAGCTTATCTCTAGCAAATCACATTAACTAATATGCATGAAATCACTAGCTAATATACAGTTAACACTCCTCTGCAGTTTGAGCGGGAGAACACCGAATGCTCAAGTTGGGTGATAGCGGGAAGGGACATAAAGAACCCGGACCTGACCAGCAGCTACCAAATCTCGAAAAAAAATGAATGTCAATCTCAATATGCTTTGTCTGTTAATGTTGAACCTGATTAGAAGACAGGTAAACAGCACTGACATTGTCACAGTAAACAAGTGTAGCAGATGACAAAGGAGTATGCAACTCACGCAGAAGATTCCGTAACCAACATGTCTCAGCAACTGCATTAGCAACACCCCGATACTCGGCCTTAGCATTAGAACGAGAAAGCGTTGGTTGACGCTTAAATGACCACGTGAGCAAATAATTGCCAAGAAACACATAGTAGCCAGAAGTCGATCTCTGAGCAGTGGGGCAACCAGCCCAACCAGCATCTGAGGCAACCAATGAGGAGGTAGATGAGGAAAATAACTGTAACCCATAGTCTAAAGTACCACAAACATACAGCAAAATCCGGTTAAGAGCCGAGAAGTGAGGCTTCCGTGGATCATGCATATGAAGGAAAACCTGCTGCACTGCATAGGAAATATCAAGTCTAGTGAAAGTGAGATACTAGAGAGAACCCGCAAGACTCCGATATAAGGTTGGATCAAACACCAGATCACCATCATCACCCTGTTTAGACTCAGTATCAACTGGAGTCCGACTTGGGTTACATATAGTGGATGTCGTATGATGTTGATTATTTGACAAATGAGAAGATACATATAATGGATGTACATAGGCTATTTAGGGTAAATTGGTAATCGCCCATAAATGCAAGCTTATCACTAACAAATCACATTAACTAATATACATAAATGCAAGATATAGTTTGAAACTAGCATTTGGCAGTAAAGTCTTTTCACATTGGAAGTGATCATCCACCATCGAAATTTTAAAGTTTGATTTTGCTGTGTAAAACCTATAAAGCAAGTAAAATTTTAAGCCGACACAACCCCACCCATTTTGACATGTACCAAAATTAACAACTTGGACCCATTACCCAACCAACCCAAAATTAACAAATTGAATTCCTCACCAACAACAGTAACATATATACCATATATAGTCGATACAAAAGAAAACACCATCAAACAGACACATCACGCACCACACGCACAACCATGACAACCTCAAACCACCCATTAGTCTTACAAAAACCTATTTACATTTAATTACTAATATGATCAACTAATTACACCTCAATAACCTCAGACTACCCAAGCTTACAAAAAAAAATGAACATATTAGTAAGATAGTCACAGTTTTGAGGAAACCGTTAAAAGCTCATTTGTTGGCGTAACTTAACACATCAAAGGGAAAATAAGTATAACTCAAATCGACCTGTTTACTCTAATACAATCAAGGTCCAAAACAAGAGCCACATATTTGACCTTTTATTCAAACATAGTACTTCACATGATCAAAATTAAATGAAATTTCACAACAAAATTAGCACAATTTCTGTCAGATAATTCTATTAATAACAAAATCTTGTGAATCTATTAATAATCTCTTCAAAAACTCAACCACACATTAGATTCAAAGTCAATATTATACTGTTGACCACCAAACCAAAATAATAATAATAATAATAATAATAATAAAAAAAGAAAAAAAAGAAAAGAAAAAAAAATCACATTACCAAATAAAGATAGACAGCGATGAACAGTAGAGGTGCACAGACCCCAAAAAGCCCGGTTTGGCCCAACATGCATAAATGGTCCTTATAATTTCCACCAAAGCCCAAAAAAGCCCGAAAGCCTGCGCTTTTTACAACAAAAAAAATAATAAAAAATAAAGTCTGATCTTTTTAAAAGAATGCTTAAATTATGTGTTAGTTCTTTCTTTTTAATAACATACAATAAATAATTACTTTGTTTGAATGGATAAAAATTAATGTTGTTGAGGTTTCTCATTAATGTCATAGTTATTGCAGACATTAATTGAAGTGTATCTCGATGAAAGAAACTGACAACTTTTATGTAGACTTAAATGGATATGTACTTTTAAAATTGAGTAAATTGAATTGAATGACTATAAATGTTTAAAAGTAGCCTTATAGACAACTTTTATGTTTTCATTAAACTAAGTACATTAATGACTTTAAAATGGGTAAATTTAATTGATGTGTCCTTTTTACAGACAACTACTCAACTACATGTAAATTTTAATGTTGACATTTATAACCAATAAATAGTTAGGCGTTTTTATTTACAATGCAACATTTAGATGTTATACTCTTTTCTTCTATAAATTTGTGATGAATGAACAATATCCAAATAAAAGAGTAACATACTTGACTTTTTAGTCAGACCTAACTTTATCACAACAAAATTAGCACCAAGTTTTGTTAGATAACACATTAGTATTTTTAACAAAATCTTTCAAACCTTTATATAACCATCTTAAACATTAAGGAATCCAACCAACAAACTCAAATTCAAGATTAATCAGTTGACCACAAATAAACTCACAATACCAAACAATCATACAAAAAGCTTAAGCTACCCAAAAATAATAAAATGAACATATTAGTAAGATCATCACAGTTTTGAGGATACCATTAAAAGCTCATTTTCTGGTTTCCTTAACTTAAGTATAACCCAAACTGGCCTGTTTACCCTTAAACAATCAAACTGAGTACTTTTCATAGTCAAAGTTAATAGTGAATTCACAACAAACACTAGCACTTATTTTTGCCACATAATACTATTTATAACAGAATCTTGCTAACCTATAAATAACTTCGTAAGACATCCAAAATTCACAAAAAAAAAAAAAAGTTTAGAAGTCAATATCTATTACTTGACTACAAATAAACTCACATTGCCAAACAACAATAAAAAAAACCTTAAGCTACCCAAGAATTAAAAAAAAAATGAACTAATTAGTAAGATAATCTTAGTTTTAAGTAAACCACTAAGAGCTTATTTTCAATTTCTCTTGTCTTGGTTCTTCATAATCGGTAAGTTTTTTGATCCTTTTTATATCCCTCGAAGTTAAAACCTCGGGAAGTATGTAGAATGTGTCGTTTGCTTTATTTCTAGATTTGTTTGTACTCTTTGGCTTCTAGTGCCTTACTAGTAGCTTTTACTTTTAATATTATCATGCCGTTAAAAAGAATAACCAAAACCGGCCCATTTACCCTTAAACAATAAATATCCAAAACAAGAGCCACATATTTGACTTAGGAATCAAACATACTACTTCACAAAGTCAAAATGTAATATATATATATATATATATATATATATATATATATATATATATATATATATATATATATATATATATATATATATAGTGTGAGGTTCTTTTCAAAACCAAAAGAATTGCGAGAACTGCGAGAACCAATCTAAGCCATTAAATAAACAGATCAACAGATAAGAAGAGTTGTGGCACTAACGTAATTAAATGACAGATTAGATACTGATTTCAAAATGGAAGAGGGGTATTTAGGGAATTGTATATTGTTGCATTCAAAAACTGCTCCAACTAAAATAGGGGTATCTACGATGTATTAGATTAAAGAAAATAATGCTATTTGTTCTCTCTCTCCAATGGGCGTCGCCTCCTCCTAACGGCATATATTCGATCAACCGCCCTACTCCTAACGGGTTTTCATGTAACCTTTTTTGTCGCCAAATTAAGGTTTGATTATTGTAGATCTAGATCTTTGATTTTTAGTCTTCTTGATTACGATTAATTCATCATCTGCAATCAAATAATGGTGTTTGAATCATTAGTTGATGTAGTTCTACTTTTTAATTTAAGGTTTTATTAGTTTTATGAGTTATCTACCGAGTATATGATTTGATTGATTTCATTAAATTAAGTCATCTTAAAATTCTTTTTATTTTGTTGTTATTGTTTACGTCAAAAATTTTGTGGATAAGAAGTGGTATATGATTTGAGTATGGTAATTAAATCAGGTGGAGCTTTTTTTTATTTTATAATTTCATTTTTGTTGTAGACTTGTAGTTTTTCTTTAGGATAAACTCTTGTTCATATTTTGTTAATTGTTTGTCTTTGTAAACAAATTACGAAAGATGATACAACATTGTTAATCACTTATAACAATGGTGTTTAGTTTGACTAAAGCTCCGATAAGATCTATTCTACATGTCATTCTAACTTGGTTTGACGAAAGAAAAACTCAAATGCACTCGCACATAAAAAGCCTACATCTTTGTTCAAGGCCTGACTACCAAGATGGTATATCATATATTCATATATGGATACCTTAGATGAAGATACTGACTGCACATGTATATGCATCAATGCACAAACATATGTTCAAGGCCTAACTACACCTTCTTTTAAATACGCTTGAAGAAGAGGAAAAACACAAATGCACATATGCACAAATGCACATGTATATGTTCAAGGCCTGGCTACACCTTTTAAATATGCTTGATGAAGAGGAAAAACACAAATGCACATATGCACAAATACACATATGCACAAATGCACATGTATATGTTCAAGGCCTGACTACACCTTCTTTTAAATATGCTTGATGAAGAGGAAAAACACAAATGCACAAACGCACTTGTGAATAAAAGTTTTTTTTTAATCACTTATAGGCGGTTTTCTAATGACTTTCTTGTTTTAGAAAAACGTCTCCGCGAGGCTTATAAGCAGCTAAATACGCGAGGTATCCCCTTGGATTCAAACCAGTACAATTATAGTCTAATATACAGGATACTAAAGGAGAATGGTGTTAAAGCCACTTGTGATGAACTTGGAATCAGTTTAATTGCGTATTTGCCTATCGCTCAAGGTTTGACTTGTAGTTTCCTTCGTAAACTTTTGGCATCTTCTTGACAAAGAAACACTTGTGCATCTACAATTACAATCTCATATAAAGGATACCAGAGGAGAATGATGTGATTATACATGCAATCAACTAATTCATGAATTCATCTACAATTATTTTTTTTCTTTTTTTTTCTTCGTTATATCTGTGACGATAGAATTTGGTTGTGCAAAGTTGCACTTGTAAATCAATCTTTAGATTATATGTATTATCTTTTATAGGCATTAGGTATGTACTAAATTATACATTCATTGTGTACGCTGTTGTTTTCTTTGAAATTCTATACACGCTTCATTATCTTGGTCGTATTGTTTAATAGAATCTAGAAAAAACAATGATGGCTGATAGTTTTGGAAGAAGAAAACATATGTGCACAAATATAAGTTAGAGATATGTACTTTAGAAATAAATAAAAATGCAATTAAATTAATTCAAAGAAGCCTGCATGTCTATTTTCGAAACTAAGTGCACAAGTGCACGCTTAAAATATATATAGAACTAACTCGTGGAATATTTCCATCTACGATGTCATAAGGTGCGATATTGCAAGAGCAAAAATTATAAATAAAACATTTTATATATAAAAAAAATTAAATACATAATGACAAAACGTATATAAAATTGTTTCCTAAAAACATGTAGCAAATAAAATATTTCAAAAACTGGAAATTTTTAGTTTTACTAATATACCCTTTTGATTAATAAAAATTCATTTAATATTAAAAAAAGAATGATTGGTCCATATCGGCTCTCGCAGTTCTCGCAATTTATTTAGTTCTGAAAAGAACCTCACCCTATATATATATATATATATATATATATATATATATATATATATATATATATATATATATATATCATCACATAACACTATTTTTAACAAAATCTTGCAAACCAATTAATAAAACAACAAAAAATCATGTCACATTTACAACAAAATAGCACCAAATACTGTCACATTTAGATCTCTAAAATGAGCATACATAATCATTTAATATAAAATGACATTTATATTTCCTGATAATTGGTGTGAATTTAATACAATAGAAGACAACTTGTTTTCATATCATAACAAAAGTTGAGCAAATACAAAAACTCTTAAAATCCAAAACTATAGAATTGAAAGCGCCCCGATGGGTTAACACCAGAACTTGAGTCAGGAAAGTTGTTAGGGTCAAATGGTTCCTTGACTAGGATCTTGAACCCAACAGATTTAGCAATTTCCTTCGGGTGTTCACTCTCATATCAAGACAAACCATCAAGTAGGATTAACATTGAAGACAAATGGTTTCAGAAACTCGTCTCTCTGCACCCTGCATAAAAAAAATCAAAAAATATTGTTGTGTTCACTCGCATATGAAGACAATATTTTTTGAATTTTTTATGCCAATATTTGTTGCATTTTTTATGCAGGGTGCAGAGAGAGAAGTTCCGGAAACCATTTGTCTTCATGGCTAAACCTACCTGATGATCTATCTTGATATGAGAGTCAATGCCTAGAGGAAGTTGCCAAATCTGTTTGGTTGAAGATTGTAATGAAGGAACCCCTTTGACACCAACAACTTTCTTGGCTCAGGGTTCAGGCATTAACCCTTCTGGGTCGCTCCCACTTCTATCGTTTTGGATTTTAATAGTTTCTGTATTAGCTCAACTTCTGAAAACAAGTTGTCTGCTGTTGTATTAAAATTCATACCAATTATCGTTTCGAAAATAAGTTGTCTGCCTTGATATGAGTTGGTCATTCTAATTTTTATAGGTGTATATGAAATTTTGTAGGTGCATATGAAACATAACAATGTTGAAGTGGTGGTTGTTGGGACAGGGATTGAGAAATTTTAAAGCGAGGAGGAATGGAGATAAATAAGAGAGAGAAAGAGAAAAAGTTGAGTAACTAATGGTGAAAACAGTAGTGAAAGTAGTGTTAGAAGCTTTTATTATTATTATTATTATTATTATGAGAACACGTAGGAAGTCACATAAATACCCTCTTGTGTGCTTGCTAGTCATAAGATTGATTAATGAGTGTAACTAACAGAAAATGTGGTTAAGGAACTAAACTCGTAACGAGTAAAAAATATAAGGAGAAAATTGATGTAATCGTTTTAAGTATAGTTTTAAACCGAAGAAATGCTTTGGAAAGTATTTCCCGGGTCGTTCTCCCAACGAAGGTTCGAATGGAATTTCGAATAATCGAATTGGGAATCGTGTAGTGAAAAGTGTAAAGTTAAAAGTGATTGTGAAATTCAAAATATTAAAAGGAAAAGTGAAATATGCAAAGAGTACAAGCTATATATGCACAAAAGTCTAAAACGTGAGAACGGAAATGCAAACGTAATTTTAAAACGTAACGTACAAAATAAAACGCGACTTTTATTCTAAAAATGATCCTACAAGTGTGAAACAATTTTTTAAAAATCTTAAACTAATAAAAATAATTTTAAGAAAAAGAAAAATATTTTTTTGAGTTTTTATTTATTTTCTATGATTTAAATTCTATTTATTGAATTAAAAAGTAATTAAAAATAAAAGATAATATGAAAAATAATGGGAAAATTATAAAATCTATTCTAAAAAATCTAGAATATTATAAAAGAATTTTCTAAAATATTTTTGTATTTTTTAAAGCTTTTTCTGATTTTTTATGGATTTTTGATTATTTAAAAGTATCTAAAATTGATTTTAAACCTCTTGGAAAAATCTGGAAAAATTCCAAAAAATCAAAAATAAATTGGAAAGCTTGCAGAAAAATTTAGAAATAAAAATGAAAAGCAGAAGTGCTTATTTTGAGCTTATACAGCTTATGACAAATGCTTATTTATAAGCACTTGCCACAAATCTTAACCAAACTTGAAACTCAAGTGTATAATGATACTAAAGACTCAGAAATGCAAAAGAATGATCAAATACAATCCAGATATCACACAGAATGTAGAATTAGAAGCAATAAGCACAATTGAAAAGCTCAATGATAAGCTAGATAAGCACAGACAGTTCCAAAAGAAAAGTAATGATGCACAACACTTATATATCTCAAATAACACTATGAAATGCCACAGAACACAAATTCAAGCTCAGAAATAAAATTGCAGGCCTAGTTAATATGACAGCAAACAGTATCAAACCACTTCTAAACAGGTACTAATAAGCAATCCTAACAAGCTACAAACCAGAAAATAAGTGGGGCAATTACTCAACTACACTACTGAGTATTCAAAGCTACCAAATATTTTATTATAAACTACCAATTGAAACTCTAAATTCACCCAATATCAGCAGCAGTTAACAACAAGTATGAGCTCAGTTGACTTATTGATGCAATTACTAATTGACTTAATCTAAATTCAAATGATTAATACTACTCCTATTTGTAAGTTTAAGCTGTAATTCCACTATATTAAGCTACTATGAACAACAATGCTACTACCACTAAGTTATAACTAACTGATTTATACAAATCTAACAGTTATTCAAATTGAAATTCTACTTTGACTTTTTAATAATATATCCTACTATTTTTATGTTCTAAATAGCTATACTAACTAAAGTGAACCTACTTAAAACAGATAACCAGCAGGAAAACCAAAATAATGCTTAGTAACTATTAGATCCAAACACCCCTTCATCTACTACTTTACACTACAACTAACTGAAATTGACCACTAATCACTACAACAACTATCAAACAGTATTCTAAAATTATAATGGAACACAGATCAACAGAAATAAACAACAAATACCAACTAAAACTTAATTACACTAATACTCCCTTAATCAAACAGTAAAATTCTAAAACTACCATTACTGCTACAAATTACCAAACTAGAACATTAACTAAGCTAAATGAATACTAAAAGAAGCTGAAATATTAATCTAACAACTATTTAACAACAATCAACACAGAATCACAGAATCATAAATCTATACTATTTAGTAACGAAAATATAAAAACAGATCTTACTAAAATTCACTCCTCAGCTCAAAATAGAGGAGTCTCACTATGCTTGCCTGTCTCTAGACAGGCTCACCCTTCTAATTCTGAATTGGCCTATCAAATTAACCTCTGATCACCAAATTAACACTGTAGTTGACTTCCTTTGACCAACAATCTAATGAATACTTGAACTTAATTCACTCTCACAGAAGCTATACAAAGCTTATATGAGATATTCAGATACAAAAACAAGGTTATTTAAAAACTGAATTCAATAAACTCTATCTATATTTTTTAAATTTTGATTTTCTGTTTTTTTTATGAAAACTATTTTTAACTAAATGACACTGAATTGAAATAGAAAAGTAAACAAGTTACTTAACACTGAAATACTGCTGATATTTAAAAAGATATAAGCTGAAATAATAAGGTAAAAAGCAAGTAGCAGAACTTAATTGAATAAAAGAAAAGCTGATTTCATTAACTAAAAGTTTACAATTAAAATGAACTATTACAAGAATTGAATTGGGCAGAGCTTCGCTAGCCTAATCTCCACCACCTAAATCACTAGCCCTACACATCTATTTATAGCAAATGAGGAAAGAAGGATCTAGAATGGATAACCACGGATTGCCAGCTTGGCAATCCGTGTGATGTGCTTCTTTGATGCAATCCTGAGCCGCTTGATCACATCCCAATCATTTCCTCATCATATTAACCCTTGGATTAAAATCAATGACGCGTTCACTCCAGAAACATGATGCTATCTGTCCTTTTTGTGCTTCTTATAGCTTTGACACCCTTCTGACATGTTTGATTTGACTGAATTACCCTTAATTGTGGTAATTAAGGGGTACGGGTATTTTTAGGGTTCTACGGTGAATAGTAATTTCTGGGGATTGAGTGAATTGGGGGGCGGGAAAGGATATGGGGTAATATTTTATTACATGTTTGACTTTGACCGAAGAGTGGTGGATCGGGTATGAGTGGTGGATTGGGCTTTGGTTTATGATTTTGGGCCTTTCTTAATAATACTTAAACTTGGATTGATTTCTTGGACTAGGCTTCAAGTTCTATTTTCAGATTTTTGTTCCATGAAATTGTAAGGACTAAAAATGTATAATCTGAAAATCTGAGGACCAAATCTGTAATATCTCCATAATACTTTTCCAAGGGCTTAAGATGACAAGGTTTGAAAATATGAGGACCTATCATGTCATTTCTTCAAAGATAACTTCAGAGGGTTAATTATGACAAGTGATGAAACTTCAGGGACTAAAAATGATAAACTCTTCAAACTTAATCCCGGGACCAAATCTGACAATTCTTGAATCTTTAAGATCTTCTACGGCTCTGAATTGACTTTCCTTGACTAATCTGCACATGCATCTACTCTCGTGCCCGTTTTTGTTGATTTCCGTTTGTTTTTCGTCATTTTGCGTAATATCCGTACCTGCACGTTCACAAACATAAAACATACAATTCTTTGGCATTTGTTAGCTTATTTAGTGCATTTGGGTCGGTAATTGGCCATGAAATGGTATGTGAATTAACACATATCAAAATCCCCCAGACTAAGGTATTGTCGTGTCCTCACGCAATGTGATCAATTCACGCTTTTGAGATAAATAATTTCAAAACTCGTCCTACTAACTTTGTAAAGTAGCAAGGAGGTTCGAAAGAAGTAATAAAATCATTTATTCCCAAAAACGCTCCGTTTTCCAAAATTTATTCTTTATTCTACTTGTCACTACTATTTTTGGACTTTTCTCATTTTTTTCATGTGACGGTTTGTTGAACTTTCATTATTTTACAATAATTATTAGGGTCAACGAGTAGAAACACTTCTATTTAAGAAGCGACCATACGGATAAAAAATCGTCATCCTTGATTTTTCACGAGTCCCCAAACTAAGGGTACAAACGAGATCACAACTTATCTACAAGTTAGATGCTAAAACTACTCATAAAAGTTACTTGTGGAAACTCCTTACTCCCATGTCCTAAGTTTTTGTATCTCAATATTTTATTTTTGTTGAGAAATGAATTGCTTCATATTTTCTCGTTTCAATAATTTTTAGTTCGATAGTGACACCTAAGTTAAAACGATAAAACGATAAGTAGTTATTCATTTTCTCTTAAGAACCACTGCAATAGAAATTCGGTCCACATCAAGGAATTTTGGTACATACAACATCATAAATATAAGTTGCGGAGTACTACACGTGCACCTCATGTGTCCAATTCAGAATCATCCACATGCACCTCACGCTCCAACAACTTATTTACATTCAAACTCTTATTCAACATAACTTTCAACTTTCACTTTTTTCATTTTACATTTTTCTCATACTTTTCTCATATTTTTCATACTTTTTCACTTTTTTCTTTCTTTCTTGACTTTTTTTTTTCTCAATACATCAATGGAAGCTTATCGGGTAGCTCCAAAACCACATAGATAATCAACTTTTGACTTTTGATTTTTTTCACTTTTTGCTCTTATTTTTGATGTTCCTTGATATGTACCCAACTTCTAAAGCAAAAATTCTCTTAAGAAAACAAAGAACTAAATATTATTCAAACCGAAATACCACTAATTAACCTAGAACATCTATTATATATGGGTGACGTATTTTATGGGAGTAAAAAGCCACAAGTGCCTCTCATGAGCTCTAAAGAGAAGCACTACTCCACGTTTAGCATCTAACTTCTAAATAAACTCTATCATTTCTCGCTCTTCGCAATTTAAGATTCCAAATAATGAAACCAGCGAATACTTAGCCGATAATCAGCCACGCATATATAAAGTCAGTTACGGAAACTTGCAAATTCTAGAAGAAGAATTCGCGTTTTCTAGCTCCTAATGTAAAAGACTAGCGAAAGCTTTCAAGCTGCGCATATATAAAGTCAAGTACGGGAACTTGCAGATTCTTAAGAAAGAATTCGCATTTTATAGCTCCTGGTGTACAAAACTAGCACAAGCTTATGTGATCATCATTGGTTAAGGGAACAAGCTAGGGCTCAACACGCCCGGTCAAGTCAAAATATTTATTCCTACTCTCGCCAGCAAGAAAGTCAACAAGGTGTCAAAACACTTATTCAAACTTTATTATATATATATTTTTTTTGCTTTTTCATGACTTTTTCATTCATTTTTCTCAAAATTTTTGAAATTTTCAACTTTTTCAACTTTTTTATTTTTTGGTGGAAAAACGGAGTTGCAAGAGTGCACGACATGTGAAAAATGCAAGGTCAAAATCGAATCGAAGATTCACCCCCCCCCCCCCCCCCAGACTAGAATGAAACATTGTCCTCAATGTTTTTACAGGTTAAGGTAATCCTAACAAAATTCTAGGCCGTTTATTAATTATGCCAAAGAAAACGTTAGTCGATAAGATTCACAGATATAGGATTTCCAATAAGCACTGATGAATGAAACTCGAGTGAAGAGAAGATAACGAGCACGAGAGTCATCATAAATTGCGGACAATCCTAACAAACATCACAACAACCACGGAACACAAGAGTAGAAGAGGCACCCCCTCCTCACGTTATTCGTTAGAAAATAGAAATTAAGAAGATGAAATTGGATAAGCATGGATTGCCACCCACGAAGCGCTTTGTTTTTGATTTCTGAGTCACGTAGCTTGACTCGATCCCCGTATTAATTCGTCCTTGGGGAAAAATCCGTGGAAAAATAATCTCACTCGGGCTTTCATTCAAAATATTTTGAAAAACATATGATTTAGTGGAAAGTTCCATCCCGAAGAGATAACCAATGGTATTTTAATAGTGAAAACTTTTAAAAACGATACCAGGGTCAAAAACAACATCCTCACTCCCCACGGAGTGAAGGATAAGAGAAACCACACCAAATGTTACAAATGGCAAGAAAGTCATGATAACAATCTTGAAAAACTCATCATCTTCAAAAGAAAACTTCATAATTGTGAAATTATGAATTTTATCATTCAAGCTCATTTTAAAATCTTTTCCGGGTGGGGGGGATGGGATAAAATCTTCATTAAAACTCTCATTTTTAAACACACCACCAGGATCATGATCAACTTCAAGATCAAAACTGAAACTTTCATATTCAGGTTTAGAAAACTTTTCAATTTTACATTCAGATTCATCAAAGTGAAATGACTCATACTCCGGAAGAGAGATAAAAGCATGAGAAGTGGTACTGCCACGACTCGTCTCTTCCGAGTGATCGATATCAAAATGAAAAGCTTCATAAGTTGTATCAGAAAAATCATGACGATAAGTGGGATTGCCACTCATTTCCTCAGTCGTATCAAAGGTAAAACTCTCAAAGTCGGGTAAAAATTCCTCGAGCTCGGGCTCCAGAGGATCGTCAATTATAAGTTCAATCTTCGTCTTAACTTTATCCAGAGGGAATGACGGTTCATCGTTCAACAAATTGTCAAGAAAAATAATATCCCCCTCCGAATCAAAGTAAAATTCGTCAATCTCAGAACACGGAATCGTTTCAGTAGTAAGAAAATCATCGACCTCTTCCCAAAGAGAATCATAATCCTTAGTCGGAGGAAATGATGGGGAAGAGTCGGAGAAGAAAGTTTTCACAAAATCATCAAAGGAATAATCACAAATATCAACGCTTTTAACGGAGCACTTTTTTAATTTTGAAGCATCGGCTTTAAAAATCATTATTTCATCATCGTGTCGTAAAGTTAGAGTATCCTCAAAATGATCTACTAGGGCTTTAGCGGTTCGTAAAAACGGTCGCCCTAGTACAAGAGGAACTCTCGGATCAGCCTCAAAATTGACAACAACAAAATCTGCCGGAAAAGTACACGAATTCACACGAACAAAAACGTCTTCAGCAATTCCAACTGGATGAGTTATCGATCGATTAGCAAGCTCTAAAGTCATTCTCATCGGTTTAAGATCCCCCATTCCAAGTTGTTCATAGATCGATAATGGCATGAGGTTAATACTCGCACCTGAATTGGCCAAGGCGTTACAAATCTCTTGATCTTTCAATGAACAAGGAATGAGAAACTTTCCCAAGTCACCAAGCTTTTCGGGAAGCTTCTTGAGAAGAATCGCGGAACATTGAGCATTTATCGGCGTTTCGGCTAATTCAAGTAATTTCTCTTTATTACTTATGAGGTTTTTGAACGTGGAAGCAAATTTTGGCATGTACACGAGAGCATCCATAAAACTTATATCAAAGTGCAATTTTTGAAAAATATCCAGAAATTTTTCCATTTGTTTTTTATACTTTGCACGGAGCTCTTCATCGTTAAATCGTGACGGATATGGCAATTTAGACTTGTATTTCACATTATTCTCAAAAACGACTTTTTCTTTATCCTTTGACTTTTGAACAACCGGAGGTTAGACGTTTTCAGCTCCTCCATTATTAATAGGAGGAACCGGGTCCTTTGTCGCCTCGATCTCACAGTCTACTACCTTAGGCGGAGACGAGGAAGAAGAGGTAGTAGGAGCTGTGGGTCCATCATATTTAGCACCACTGCGAGTTGTGATCGCCTTAACTTCGCCCCTCGGGTTTGCGATCGTGTTGCTTGGCAAAGAAGTAGTACCCGAACCCGAGGGTCGATCATTTAAACGTTTATTAATATCACTGATTTGATTTGCAAACAACCGTGTTGATTCTGCATATTTTGCCATAAAAGATTGTTGGTTTTGAATCTATTGCTTAATCAAATCATCCGTAGGCGATGGATTTTGAATAACACCTTGATTTTGATTATTGTTGAAATTCTGCCCACGGTTTTGGAAGTTACCATGATTTTGATTCCCATGATTAACGTTCTGAAAATTCCCAGGGTTTCCATAGTTTTGATGGTTTTGAAAATTCCCTTGAGGCGGGCCTTGATTGTAATTACCTTGAAAACCCCGGTTTTGATTAAACCCTTGATTATGATTTTGAAAACCGTTATTAGCTCGACTCTGATTTTGAATTCCTAGTTTATTACGATTCTGCACATTATGATTCTGGTTGACTTGATTGACTTGGTTTGGTTGTTCGAGAACGGGTGGTCCAAGATAATGAGTAGAATGGTAGCTGAGGAGATTACGGTCTCCTTGAGGTTGTAGGTAACCGTTGTTACCCGCGTTTGCAGCATACGCGTTCTCATGAGAAAAGGCATCGGTGGCCGGACATTCATAATACAAATGTGGACCACCACAAGTCTCACAACCATGACTAACCACATTGACTTGATGGTTTGATTTTTCAATTGAAATTGCATCAACTTTCTTTGTTAAAGCCAATATCATACTTATCATTTCATCATTATTTTTACCATTATTCGACACTTGAGGTTTATTCCTAGACATTCTCACATGAGCCTTATTCTCAATTATCATGAAAGCATCATTCGTGTTCCTAGCCAACAAGTTCCCACCCGCAGCAGAGTTGAGTGAGTCTTGGTCAACATGACATAACCCATTATAGAAAGTGTCAATCTGCTGAAGGTCGGTGAACCCATGGTTAGGACATTTTTCCTTCAAATCTTTGAATCGGTCCCAAGCTTCACTAAACGACTCATCAAAAGCTTGTTGGAACCGAAAGATTTGGGAACGTAGGTTAGAAGTTTTAGAAGGAGGATAGAAATAATTCACAAACTTGGAAGCAAGATCATTCCAAGTGTGAATCGAATTAGGCGGTTCCTTTTCTAGCCAAGTCCGGGCTGCTCCTTTTAAAGAGAAAGGGAATAACTTCAATTTCACCACATTGTGAGGAACTTGGTTCATTCTTATGGTCTCAGCGACGTCGGTGAAATTTCTGATGTGAGCATAGGGGTCTTCGTGATCAAACCCGTGAAAGGATATACCCGTGATCAAATTGAGTAATCCGTGATTGATCTCAAAATTGGCATTGATGTCCGGAATCACAATAACTCTCCTCACACCATTGAATGGTGATTGGAGTTGTTCTTCCATTGAACGTGGATTAAATGCCGGTTGTTGTCCCATCGGCGGGATAACATTGTGCTGCGGACCACCCATAGGCGGGGGTCTGTTGTGTTGATCGTTTTGGTTCATCTCCTCGTCGTCAAGGAAATGAACCCGACTAGTATGTCGTAAAACCCGCTCGGGGTTAGAGAACGGAGACGTAAGACTCTCAAAAGAAGAATGGGTGTGCATACACCACAAGCAAATTCAAAAAGAAAATGAAAAAGAAAAGAGAAAAGAAAATCTTTTTGTTTTTTATATTTTTATCACAAAAACTTTTTATTTCTTTTGTTTTTCTTTTTATTAAAACGTTACGTTAATCGAAAACCGTTTCTTTCAAAACCACGTGCGACGGGACGGGAAAGAAGAGTGTTTCTTTCTTCAGCTAGCAATTTAATGTCTTAGCTTCCGTTTTTCCCGCTTAATCGGTTGTAGTAATTGAAATAATCCGATAATCAACTAATTTCACGTTTTTGTTATATTGTGAGACTTTTTTGGTTTACAACGCCCTCCCTTCCACGGGAGAGTCGAGGCTGTAAATTTTATTATTTTTTTTAGTATTTTTGTAAACACTTTAGGAAAAGTGTTTTGAATTTTTCAATTTTTATCGAACTATATATACAAAGTAGAGGAAGGCTTAACAAAACACGATTTTTCAAAACGATATTCAAAAACTCACTTCGACCTTCCCCGGCAACGACGCCAAAAATTTGATGTAATCGTTTTAAGTATAGTTTTTAACCGAAGAAATGCTTTGGAAAGTATTTCCCGGATCGTTCTCCCAACGAAGGTTCGAATGGAATTTCGAATAATCGAATTGGGAATCGTGTAGTGAAAAGTGTAAAGTGAAAAGTGATTGTGAAATTCAAAATATTAAAAGGAAAAGTGAAATATGCAAAGAGTACAAGCTATATATGCACAAAAGTCTAAAACGTGAGAACGGAAATGCAAACGTAATTTTAAAACGTAACGTACAAAATAAAACGCGACTTTTATTCTAAAAATGATCCTACAAGTGTGAAACAATTTTTTTAAAAATCTTAAACTAATAAAAAAAATTTTAAGAAAAAGAAAAATATTTTTTTGAGTTTTTATTTATTTTCTATGATTTAAATTCTATTTATTGAATTAAAAAGTAATAAAAAATAAAAGATAATATGAAAAATAATGGGAAAATTATAAAGTCTATTCTAAAAAATCTAGAATATTATAAAAGAATTTTCTAAAATATTTTTGTATTTTTTAAAGCTTTTTTCTAATTTTTTATGGATTTTTGATTATTTAAAAGTATTTAAAATTGATTTAAAGCTAAGAAATATTAAGAAAAATAGTAAAACCTCTTTGAAAAATCTGGAAAAATTCCAGAAAATCAAAAATAAATTGGAAAGCTTGCAAAAAAATTTAGAAATAAAAATGAAAAGCAGAAGTGCTTATTTTGAGCTTATACAGCTTATGGCAAGTGCTTATTTATAAGCACTTGCCACAAATCTTAACCAAACTTGAAACTCAAGTGTATAATGATACTAAAGACTCAGAAATGCAAAAGAATGATAAAATACAATCCAGATATCACACAGAATGTAGAATTAGAAGCAATAAGCACAATTGAAAAGCTTAATGATAAACTAGATAAGCACAAACAGTTCCAAAAGAAAAGTAATGATGCACAACACTTATATATCTCAAATAACACTATGAAATGCCACAGAACACAAATGCAAGCTCAGAAATAAAATTGCAGGCCTAGTTAATATGACAGCAAACATTATCAAACCACTTCTAAACAGGTACTAATAAGCAATCCTAACAAGCTACAAACCCGAAAATAAGTGGGGCAATTACTCAACTACACTACTGAGTATTCAAAGCTACCAAATATTTTATTATAAACTATCAATTGAAACTCTAAATTCACCCAATATCAGCAGCAGTTAACAACAAGTATGAGCTCAGTTGACTTATTGATGCAATTACTAATGACTTAATCTAAATTCAAATGATTAATACTACTCCTATTTGTAAGTTTAAGCTGTAATTCCACTATATTAAGCTACTGTGAACAACTATGCTACTACCACTAAGTTATAACTAACTGATTTATACAAATCTAACAGTTATTCAAATTGAAATTCTACTTTGACTTTTTAATAATATATCCTACTATTTTTATGTTCTAAATAGCTATTACTAACTAAAGTGAACCTACTTAAAATAGATAACCAGCAGGAAAACCAAAATAATGCTCAGTAACTATTAGATCCAAACACCCCTTCATCTACTACTTTACACTACAACTAACTGAAATTGACCACTAATCACTACAACAACTATCAAACAGTATTCTAAAATTATAATGGAACACAAATCAACAAAAATAAACAACAAATACCAGCTAAAACTTAGTTACACTTATACTCCCTTAATCAAACAGTAAAATTCTAAAACTACCATTACTACTACAAATTACCAAACTAGAACATTAACTAAGCTAAATGAATACTAAAAGAAGCTGGAATATTAATCTAACAACCATTTAACAACAATCAACACAGAATCACAGAATCATAAATCTAAACTATTTAGTAATAGAAATATAAAAACAGATCTTACTAAAATTCACTCCTCAACTCAAAATAGAGGAGTCTCACTATGCTTGCCTGTCTCTAGACAGGCTCACCCTTCTAATTCTGAATTGGCCTGTCAAATTAACCTCTGATCACCAAATTAACACTGTAGTTGACTTCCTTTGACCAACAATCTAATGAATACTTGAACTTAATTCACTCTCACAGAAGCTATACAAAGCTTATATGAGATATTCAGATACAAAAACAAGGTTATTTAAAAACTGAATTCAATAAACTCTATCTATATTTTTTAAAATTTGATTTTCTGTTTTTTTTTATGAAAACTATTTTTAACTAAATGACACTAAATTGAAATAGAAAAGTAAACAAGTTACTTAACACTGAAATACTGCTGATATTTAAAAAGATATAAGCTGAAATAATAAGGTAAAAAGCAAGTAGCAGAACTTATTTGAATAAAAGAAAAGCTGATTTCATAAACTAAAAGTTTACAATTAAAATGAACTATTACAAGAATTGAATTGGGCAGAGCTTCACTAGCCTAATCTCCACCACCTAAATCACTAGCCCTACACATCTATTTATACCAAATGAGGAAAGAAGGATCTAGAATGGATAACCACGGATTGCCAGCTTGGCAATCCGTGTGATGTGCTTCTTTGATGCAATCCTGAGCCGCTTGATCACATCCCAATCATTTCCTCATCATATTAACCCTTGGATTAAAATCAATGACGCGTTCACTCCAGTAACATGATGCCATCTGTCCTTTTTGTGCTTCTTATAGCTCTGACACCCTTCTGACATGTTTGATTTGACTGAATTACCCTTAATTGTGGTAATTAAGGGGTACGGGTATTTTTAGGGTTCTACGGTGAATAGTAATTTCTGGGGATTGAGTGAATTGGGGGGCGGGAAAGGATATGGGGTAATATTTTATTACATGTTTGACTTTGACCGAAAAGTGGTGGATCGGGTATGAGTGGTGGATTGGGCTTTGGTTTATGATTTTGGGCCTTTCTTAATAATACTTAAACTTGGATTGATTTCTTGGACTAGGCTTCAAGTTCTATTTTCAGATTTTTGTTCTATGAAATTGAAAGGACTAAAAATGTATAATCTGAAAATCTGAGGACCAAATCTGTAATATCTCCATAATACTTTTCCAAGGGCTTAAGATGACAAGGTTTGAAAATACGAGGACCTATCATGTCATTTCTTCAAAGATAACTTCAGAGGGTTAATTATGACAAGTGATGAAACTTCAGGGACTAAAAATGATAAACTCTTGAAACTTAATTCCGGGACCAAATCCGATAAATCTTGAATCTTTAAGATCTTCTACGGCTCTGAATTGACTTTCCTTGACTAATCTGCACATGCATCTACTCTCGTGCCCGTTTTTGTTGATTTTCATTTGTTTTTCGACATTTTGCGTAATATCCGTACCTGCACGTTCACAAACATAAAACATACAATTCTTTGGCATTTGTTAGCTTATTTAGTCCATTTGGGTCGGTAATTGGCCATGAAATAGTATGTGAATTAACACATACCAAAAATCTACTAAAAATAAAGTGAAAATGTTGGTGACTTAATAGTATTATGTCACTGTTGCTAACGATTTCCTTTCTTTAAGATACGGGTTCAACTACTACTCTTGACTTTTTTTTGAAATCTTTTTCTTATATATTTAAATTACCAAACAATACATATGAGAACTCACCACAAGTACACAATCATATATTTTATGCATTTACAAAAATAAATGCATAAATTTTTAAATTCTCTCTCCTAATTCAAATGTGTGGCAAATTTACTTCTCATTATTCTCATATTAATTATTCTTTACAATAGAATCTTTTTTTTTATATCTTTAAATTATCAAACAGTATATGTGAGAAAACAATATATGTGAGAAGTAACTACAAGTCCACAATCACATATTTCATGCATCTACAAAATTAAATCTATCTTTTCAAATTTTCTCTCATCACTTAACATGTGTGGCAATACTTCTCGCCATTCTCATATTAATTATTCTTTTCAATGGAATCTTTTTCTTATAACTTTAAATTATCAAACAATCATGTGAGAAGTAACCACAAGTCCACAATCACATATTTCATGCATCTACAAAAATAAATGTCTATCTTTTCAAATTTGTGTGGCAAATTTATTTCTCACCGTTCTCATATTAATTATTCTTTTCAGTGGATGACTTCCAAAACTTGCTTAATCATTGCACTTTTAAGGTTGTCAATGTCATTGTTACTATTACAATTCTCATTACCACATTACAAAGTTTGAGCTAAATTATAGACAAAATTACACGGATGGTCCTTGTGGTTTACTCAAATTGCAAGTTTAGTCCCTAAGTCATTGTAAGTACACCAGAGATACCTATTTTTGAAACTTGTCACACATTTAGTCCCTAATTTGGATGGGCGTTAGTTTATCCATTAAGCTATTTGCACCGTTAGTCCTTTGTTAATATTTTTTGCACCGTTAGTCCTCATTTTCTAAAAAAGTCCTCATTTTTTGCACCGTTAGTCCATCCGTTAATATTTTGCACCGTTATCAATCTTTTTACGTTTTCATCCATTTTTTAACGTTCTCGTCCGTTTTTTAACGTTTTCGTCCATTTTTTACGTTTTTGTCAATCTTTTTACGTTTTCGTTCATTTTCTTACGTTCTCGTCCGTTTTTTTAACGTTTTCGTCCAGTTTTTTACGTTTTGTCAATCTTTTTATGTTTTCGTCTATTTTTAACGTTGTCGTCTATTTTTTAACATTTATGTCAATTTTTTAACGTTTTCGTCTGTTTTTTTTATGTTTTAGTCTGTTTTCTTATATTCTTATCCGTTTTTTACGTTTTCGTCTGTTTTTTACGCTTTTGTCTTTTTTTCTTATATTTTTATCTGTTTTCGCCATTTTTTTTACGTCTTCGCATATTTTTTTGTGATTAGGTAAGTATACTAAAAGAAAATTTAACACTTGATAAAAATGTTTCTGTGTCGAATTTAAATCACGATTTTGACCCCGTTCTAGTTTGAATTTTCAAAAATATAAAACACAAAAGTTGTCCGGAATGATGTTTTAGGTCAAGAATCGCGAGATTTTAACCAGAAAATGCAAAACAAGGGCTGTCTACTACCAAAACTTAAGCCATTTTTTTTTACCAAATTCATAACTTATAAACTTATAAACTCTTGCAAATTTTTGTACTTGTGTAAATCATCAAACTATTTGAACAAACGGACAAGATAAAAACGGATTAAAATGTATAAAAATGTGAAAAAAAACTGACGAAACATGTAAAAATGGACAAAAACATATAAAAACGTGAGAAAAACGGACGAAAACGTAAAGATATTTTCTCCTCGAAGACATATACACTAGCTGGTGAGCCCGATTTGATATATAACGAACGAATGATAACGAACATAAACGGCTTAATTTTTTGTAGTAAACAGCCCTTGTTTGCATTTTTCAGGTTAAAATCTTGTAAGACTTGATGTAATACATCATTCTGGACAACTTTCGTATTTTACACTTTTGATGATTCGGACCAGAAAGGGGTCAAAATCGTGATTTATAATCGATACAGAAACATTTTTATCAAATGTCAAGTTTTCTTTTAGTATACTTACCTAATCACAAAAAAACGAGCAAAAACATAAAAAATGGACGAAAACATTTAAAAACATAAGAATACAGACGAAAATGTAAAAAAGCGGACGAAAACGTAAAAAATGGATGAAAATGTTAAAAAACGGACGAGAACGTAAAAAATGGACGAAAACGTAAAATGATTGACAAAAACAAAAAAAATAAACGAAAACGTTAAAAAAAACGGACGAGAACGTAAAAAAAATGAACAAAAACGTAAAATGATTGACAAAAATGTTAAAAAAATGGACGAAAACGTTAAAAAAACATACGAGAACGTTAAAAAATGGACGAAAACGTAAAAAAGATTGATAACGGTGCAAAATATGAACGGAGGGACTAACGGTGCAAAAAATGAGGACTAACGGCACAAAAAATATTAACGAAGGACTAACGGTGAAAATAAATTAACGGATAAACTAACGCCCATCCAAATTAGGGACTAAATGTGTGACAAGTTTCAAAAAATAGGTATCTCTGGTGTACTTAAAATGACTTAAGGACTAAACTTGCAATCCGAGTAAACCACAGGGACCATCCATTTAATTTTGTCTAAATTATATAAATATCATTGTCTCGCCACGACGTGTAGGGTTTTCATCCTTATTAAAAGTACTTTAAGGTAGATAAAATAGTTGCATCCATGAAATATCACATTTTTTCGTAGCTTCTCAAAACTTTGGATGTATTTTGGCAAATCCTTTAGGGGGTGGCAACCTTGCCTCAAGTTGCCTCAAGGTTTTGTCAAAATAACCAATAATATTGTTCCAACACATTTTATGCCTAACCATGGCTCAACATGTATTTTTAGTGGCAATCTTCAAAATCATGCCCAACGTTCAAAATCATTCAATGTCAACGTTCACATTTGCCTTGGAAATGATCTTACCGATTCGGTGAGATATCCCGTTGAGCTCCCCGAATTTCCCTTGCCGAGCCACTGGCATTGCAGCTTGCCGATTGACAAGCCTTGCCGTTCCACTTTTGCCGAAAGGATGCCACCCCCCTTAGGAGTTCACTAAAACAAGTTTTTTTTTTTCATACGCACCAATTGTATCTCAATTGCGTTGTTTTTTATGATTCAGTAGATAATTTTTTTTAACATCATTTCATTGCGAGAGTCTAGCAAAAACTAGACTAAAAACATTACAAATGATACTTAAGCCAATCAACCCATGAAACCTTACATTTTATGTTCTGATGGGTTAGCCAAAAAAAAAAAACAACAACAAAATAATATTATCTACTAACTCTCTTTTACACATCCTTCCTTACTTAGTAGATAATTTATGGACTTCACATACCATCTTGCAAGACACATTTAGTCGCGGCCTTTCACAATTGTAAATTATATAGCTAAGATAGTAACCCAAACAGTTTGCAGCTAGCTATATTCGAACTTGACACTTCACATTAAGACTCTCAAACCCCCTTAAGCTTTCATTGGCGCAAAAGCTTATGAGAGCTTCTAGAACCCACACGCCTTATAAAAAACCCACAAACACTAGTTTTCTAGAGTAGCTTGAGTTTTTGGTTAACAAAACCACAAAAATACCTTTATCTTAGTTCTTATATATTTAGTTGTTGTCTTTATATCTACCTATAATATATAAAGCAACCCAAGTTTTACAATAGCAACTTTGAAAACAGGACACGTGGCTTCTATTACAATGACATGTGTATTTGTTTTTTGTTTAATGATTTTAATGATTTTATCTTTTATGCATGCTTTGCTAAAAAATACGAGTGACAAAATTTACCTTTGCTTCTTCTTAAAAGTCGCCAACCGGTTAGATTAGTGTCAAGTATTTCTTTAACTCATTAAAGTTGCCAAGTATGTATGTCTATGTCTTATGGCTTCCTCATCAAATGCCACGTATTAATTAAAACTTGATGACTAAAAACTATACATAATGTTTTATCACTCACTTTTCACTCTTATTATAAACTTTTTACCTTTTTGTTTAAGTTAAATTTCTGCCACCTCCCTTCTTCTGATGCCAATGGTACTTTCATTAGTTTTATATGTACTGTAATTCTTACTTTTTGAATTTGTGTGATTTGCAGGTTTAGGTTTTGATTCAAAATTTGTGTTGTCATTCTATTTGCTTGGAGTTGAGTGGTGGCGCTAAAAGCGTTGCACAGACAGTTGAATAAAATGGAAGGAGAGGGCCAAGGGAATAATTTTAATAGAAAAAGGAAAAATCAATCGTAAGAAACATTGTGTTTTTCATATATCGATTTATAGTTTAAGATTTTATGCACATTGATTTTGATTTGAATAGATCACTAGCTTTTATTTTTTTTACAAGTTTATTTGGCATGATATGTTGTTATGTTTGAGTTTGGTGGTGGTTTTTCTCTTGTTAATTTCTTGTATTATTATTTTACCTTTATGCTCTCTTGTGTTTGTGTTTGAAGAAATTAGTAGGTGGTGATAGAGAGTAGGGCTGGCATAACAGGTTACACGAACCTGTTAAGACAAGAACCTGTTAAGGTCAAACACGAACACGACCTGTTAACTAATCGTGTCATTTTTCTCAAACACGAATACGACACGAAAATTAACAGGTGCACCTGTTAGGACCTGTTAAAAAACCTGTTAACATGCATATTATAAAAGTCTGGACTAAAACTTAAAAAAAAAAATCTTAACAATACAAAAGCTCTTACAAATCTTAACTACTACATAATGATAATAATCCTTAACATTACAAAAGTTCATAAAACTCTTAATTAAGTGAGTCGGGATTGTAATTTTAAGGATTATATATATATATATATATATATATATATATATATATATATATATATATATATATATATTAACAGATCATAACAGGTCTTAACACGTCTGACCTGTTAAGACACATATTAACAGGTCTTAACAGGTCCAACCTGTTAAGACACGAAACCTGTTAAGGTCAAACACGAAACCTGTTAAGAACAGGTCGTGTCGTGTCGTGTTAACAGGTTTCGTGTCAAAATTGCCAGCTCTAACAGAGAGTATGAAACAAGTTATGGTGACGAAACCCAATTGGAGCAGTTGGTCGGAAATGCTTGAAATTATTCAATTTGTTTATGTGTGAAGAATACTTTCAACATGCATATCATTTGTAAGTTATATGCAGTCGTTAAATATTGGTAATTTACTTCTTATATATTGTGCGGACATACAGTTGTTTTAAATATTTTTTTAATCAATTTACGAAGAATTTATGTTGGATATTTTAGTGTAATTGGATTAACTTGTTTGACCAATTTCATTATAATAAGACATCATTTAGGCTTGGACGTGCGGAGTGCACACCTATTTGAATTTATTATGATCTTAGGGGCGAAGCCCCTAAGGGACTGGGGTTCGGGGGCAGCGCCCTTGGGAGCGGGGTTTCAGGGGCGGCAGCCCCTGGGAGCAGGGTCCAAGGGGCGGCAGCCCCTGGCAGGGTCCAAGGGTCAGCCCCTAGCAAGGTCCAAGTTGCTATATTAAAAGTTCCTCAGAAAATCAAATTTTCAGAAATTGAGGGACTAAATTTGAAAACTTGGAAAACTACCAAAAAGGCGGTTATTATAGCCCTAATCCCGTTTTTGATAGATATACGTTTTCTTGGTCATTCAGTGTTCTCTGGTTCATAAAATTTCAAACAAAAACCATACAAAACGTTCTCAATCTCAGAATTGTATCCGATTGAATAATTCGGGAGAACCACCGAATTGATTCGATCTGAAAGTGTTCACATGCCTTTCAGAGATTCAAACATATCCTGTTGTGTTCGTTACTGTTATCTCCTTAAATTTAGTTCTTTTATTTTTGTGAACTTTGTTCGGACTATATGAAGAAATCAACATGCAGAAGTATAGAATCGAAGCATTGGTATCACACCCCACAATTTCAGGTCATTTTTCCAAACTTTAACATCTTACTATTCACCAATTACTATTCATCGATCACTATTCATCATTTTTTAGGTCAATTTGATATTCCGAAAAACATTCAAAAATTTCACTATTCACATGACACTATTCATTCCCGAGAGAAAACCACTATTCATGTGCATTATTCATTTCATCGTAAACTTAGTTTACGGGTATTCAAATTCGCGTAACCGAATTGGTTCAGGAGCGAATTCATGCATTATCATTGGGACATTTCATACGGACTAGAAATAGTCTGCATATTATCATTACGGCACTTGCATACTGTTCCACTCGTAGGATATTTAAATTAGTACTTTTGGTATAATTAACTTTTACGTTTAATTATTTTTAAATAAACGTTAACACGCGATCAATAATGTGACTAACACGTCCGACACTCCCGACTATGATCCCAATATATTTTTATATTTATTTTAATAATACAAAAATTATAATATTAATTTACCCGGTGTTTTGGAAATTTATTTAATTATTATCGTAAGTTTACTAAAATTACGACGGTTTTCGTAGAAATTAAATAATAATTATCTAAACACTCAATATTTATACCCAACATATTTTTACAATTTTTACGACTTTATTATGTCCCGGTTAACTCCGTTAAAATTTATTTTTAGTTAACTCGGTACCCGGTATTCCCTAAAACTAATAATATATACATAATAATACCAAAACTCAACAACTATCATACACATTCCCACTTTTCAAAAATTTCACTATTCACATGACACTATTCATTCCCGAGAGAAAACCACTATTCATGTGCATTACTCATTTCATCGTAAACTTAGTTTACGGGTATTCGAATTCGCGTAACCGAATTGGTTCAGGAGCGAATTCATGCATTATCATTGGGACATTTCATACGGACTAGAAATAGTCTGCATATTATCATTACGGCACTTGCATACCATTCCACTCGTAGGATATTTAAATTAGTACTTTTGGTATAATTAACTTTTACGTTTAATTATTTTTAAATAAACGTTAACACGTGATCAATAATGTGACTAACACGTCCGACACTCCCGACTATGATCCCAATATATTTTTATATTCATTTTAATAATATAAAAATTATAATATTAATTTACCCGGTGTTTTGGAAATTTATTTAATTATTATCGTAAGTTTACTAAAATTACGACGGTTTTCGTAGAAATTAAATAATAATTATCTAAACACTCAATATTTATACCCAACATATTTTTAAAATTTTTACAACTTTATTATGTCCCGGTTAACTCCGTTAAAATTTATTTTTAGCTAACTCGGTACCCGGTATTCCCTAAAACTAATAATATATACATAATAATACCAAAACTCAACAACTATCTTACACATTCCCACTTTTCTTCCCCCCCCCCCCCTCCATTTTGCCGCCCCCCCCCCCCCCCTCCATGATAATCTTCTTACACAATTGAAATTTTCTACTAACTCTTAAATGTTGTCATAGAGTTTTTTTTTATATAAAATATATATACCAATAATTCACCTTTTCAATCTCATTTCACCAAATCAAAAGCAAGTAAACTTTTTTTTCTCTCTTCTCTTGTGGTGCTCGGCCTCATCAAGAAAACAAGAACAAACCATAGATTTTCAAGCTCAAGTAAATTATCAAGTATAGTTTGTATTCCTTTTAGGGTTTTGAAAGATAAACTCAAGGTTTACCTAGGTTTTCATCCTCAAATCTCCTTCATCTTTCAAGTAAGTGTATGAAACTCATCCTTATGATTTTACCAAGTTTTTACAAGTTTCATATGATATATATACTAGATCTACATGCATATGCTATTTATACCACTTTATTTTAAACATATCTAACTTTTGAGCCCTAGAAAGTGAGTATAGTTAGATCCTTGTTAGATCCACATGATTTATGATGTTTAGGAACCCATGACACCCTAAGAAGGTGTATGGTAGGATTAGACTAGTTTTGTGGTGATTGAAAGTGGTTTGGTTGAAGTTAGAACTAGATTGGAACCCTAGAAATGGTTTTTGAAACAAAACAAATACCTACTGTCACCATTTTTAAAACGTGGGAAACTCAGTAGGTGATGGGTAATTTTAGACCAAAGATTTAGAAAATAATTTCAAAAACGAATCCGTGGGCGAAAGAACGGATTAAAACGAGCTTATAACGAAGAAGTTATGATTTTTGCAAGTTAATTGACGAAACTATTTTCTGAAAAACTGCATGCTGTTTGACATTTTTCGACGGACAAATAGAGGCGTTAGACGTAACCTAGTGGAGCCGAGATATCAAAAATATATTAATACATACTAAGACGAATCCGTGGATAAAAAGAACGAGGAAAATGAACTTAAAACGACCAAGTTATACACGTTTGAAAATCGTCAAAACTATATATATATATTTAGTCACTACTAGAAAATAATATAACTACGTACTAAATGATATATTTTCTAGATTTCTTATTCAAGGAGTTTATTTTTAACTAACGAAGTATGTACGACCCAAGGTTTATTTATGCGACTACTAGACGTTATTTTAAGGTTTTCAAGACGAGGAATATAACACTAACATTTTATATACGATGTACTACGACAAGTTTCTATACTCCTAATTGGACTTATTTTTCCTAAGTATAGAAATTTCCTACTTTGATGATAACAAGTATTTTCAAGTTACGAGTGGTATAGGTATCATGTGCATGATTATTCATTACAACATTTCATGATCTAAATTAGATCATATTCATTCATTTAGGTTGCGGCTAGTGTACGTGCCTTGTTGTCCCGATCATATCATCTCATTGTACTATCACTTAAGGTGAGTTTTCATAGCCCCGTTTTCAATTACATATTTGATTTCAAATCCTACGGGGGAGAATACATTGCATTACTTATTTTTCTGTACATGCCAAAGTATTAAATTCCTTACATTGCTTAAGTTGCCTTATTACCACGTCATGACAAGTCCCCTTTATTATCATGGACCGTTAATTAATCTACAAGCGAGAGTGAGTGAATAGATCTATTGAGGGTGACTCCTCCATTCGTGTTTGGGTTGCTCCAACGGGTACGAATGCATTTCATGTCTAATACATTAGAGTGTCTGGTAAACACTCATTTGGGGCCAAGTAATGTCTAGCTTCGGGGTCATGAGCTTAAGAGCCAATGTAGCATTTTGACATTTTTGTCGGTTTACTTTATACTTGTGGCTTATGTACATACGATTTAACTTACAAACCTATGATTATTCACCAACATTATTGTTGACCGTTTTCGCAATGTATTTTCAGGTAACTAAGACATATTCCTCATGACATGCATGGAGTCATTTCATTGAGTATCAAGGATGACGCGTCACATTTTGGATTTCATGCACTTATGAACTATCGTTTGATTGTACTAAACTTATTTACTTAAACTTCCAACTCTTTTGGGACCTATGTTTTATAACTCTGAATATTTTGAATGAATCAAACGATGTATTTTCAAAACGACACTTTAGGTCGTTCAATATAACTGTAACTGTGGTGCTATGACAGTCACCCCCAGGTATTCCATTCCGCTGCCATTCAGGTATTTTGGGGGTGTGACAGATTGGCATCAGAGCTAAGGTTATAGCGAACTAGGATGCATCATGGACCCTAGACTATAACCACATCATCATAGCATCTCATCACTTCATCATAAGTGCATATTTACTTATTTTTAGGTGATTCCGTTATACGAGTTATTTATTTGTATTTCACCTTGATTATCATAGAGATATGTCTTCAGACCCGAACATTGTCATACTTTACTCTGTCTCAGACTCTGATGTTGAGGGTTCTTTGTCCTCCACTGCTTTTTCACCACCACCCATTCCTCCAGCACCTGTGTTGCCACCTTTGGCACCAAGTGAGGATACCGAGCCTTTTGAGGAGGAAGAGACGGCTCCTACTCCTCATGTCTCTCCTATTGCACCACCTGAGGTTACCCGTGTACCTACTGACATATCATCCCCTGCTACTACTATTCCCTCAGAACCAAGACTTATGTTTCCCCGTAGTAAGACCACTCTAGTTGCTAGGAAGAGTGTTCGCCCTGCTACATCTACTTTTAGGATCCCTGCTATCCCTACAGTACCTACACCACCACCAGCCATACCCACTACTACTTCTATATCTACCTCACTCTTGCCGCTCAGGAAGCGGGCAAGGTTTACCACCCCAGCTTCACCTACTACTGAGACTGCTGACCGTCCACCACCACCAGTATACCATATAGGTGAGAGTTCGAGAGCAGCTGCTGCTAGGGGGCCTATAGCTGTTACCTTAGAGGATCTGTTAGGGGCTCAACAGGAGCAGGTTGATAGTTTGGGTTATAGGGTTGATGAGGTTATCACTACTCGACTTGAGGCGGTCGAGGAGCAGGTTGAGGGATTGATTTTAGGCAGAGTTAGCATCGATGTGTCTTACCATGGACTTGAGGCACGACAGGAGATGCACTAGGAGCTGATTGATCAGCTTAGAGATGAGCTACCTGAGATACGGGATAGAGCCCAGATGACACAGGAGACTCAGGGTGAGCAGGCACACCAGTTGGCAGTGGCTTAGGAGAGGTCGACTATGATGGAGGGCAGGGATGCTGCTCTTCAGCTTCGAGTTCAGCATCTAGAGGAGATTGTCGTCATGATGGACAGGGAGATCCGTCGTCTTAGGAGTGCACCTGGAGCACCTGGACCATCTAGAACACCTGGAGGAGCCTAGACATAGACTTGTATTGTATTAGCTTTTACTATTTTCCTAGTCCCGAGGTGTGGGACATAGTTCAAGAACTTGTAGTCTTTTGGTTGTTGTACAAACAAATATATCAAGTGTGACTCAACTATGTTGGAAATGTTGTGCTATATATTATATCGGTCCATGTAGGCCGAAATTTTCATGTATTATATTCATGTGTTGTGATTATATTTATGATGTTTCGTGGTTGCTCTTTATTGTTATCGTATTTATACAGGTTGTGGTTGTATTTATACATGTCGTGGTTGTATTTATACAGGTTGTGGTTGTATTTATACATGTCGTGGTTGTATTTATACATGTCCTGGTTGTGTTTATACTCGTTGTGGTTGTATATATATACATGTTGTGGGTGTATACCTTTGGTACGATGACTATTTCTATTATGATTTTTCTCATGGTTGTTTCCATTGTGATTTATCAGAAGTATGGCACCAAGGAAAGGTAAAACTGCACCAGAAACACCCGCTATGACTCAAGCCGCTATCCGCAAGTTGGTCTGGGATAGTATTGCAGAAGCTCTAGAAGTTGAGAGAGCCGAGGTTGCTGCAAGGGCTGCTGAAACTGCTTCTAATACAGGGACGGTTGAACCACCCAACAATAGGCGTGAATGTACATGGAAGGATTTCAAGATTAGTGATCCTGTCAAGTTTAAGGGAACTGAAGGAGCGGTTGCTTTGATCCGCTGGTTTGAAAAGACTGGGAATGTATTTCTCATGTGCGGTTGTCCGGACGTCAGCAAGGTAAAATTTGCTACAGGTATGCTTCTTGATGAAGCTATGTCTTGGTGGAATTCTTATGCACAGCCGATTGGTATGGAAAATGCTCACAAGCTCACTTGGGATCAATTCAAGAAATTGATGACAAAGAAGTTTTGCCCACGTACTGAGGTGCAAAAGTTGGAAACAGAATTTTATGAGCTGGTAACTAAAGGCGATGACATCGAGACCTACATCAGGAGGTTTCAAGAGTTGGCTGTACTATGTCCAACTATGGTTCCCGACGATGAGAAAAAGATGGAAAACTTCATTGGTGGACTTCCTGAAAGTATTCGTGGGGATGTGATTTCTTTTGATCCTCAAACAATGGAAGAGGCTATCCGAATAACTCAGAAACTCATGGTCCAAGTGGTAAAAGGAAAATCTACTGTCAACAACAATAACCGTTCAAACAACACCAACTACAACAACACTCGAAACAACAACAACTATAACAACAATCGAAACTGCAACTATCCCAATAACCAAAACAACAACCCAAACAATAACAACAACAACAACAACAACAAGAGGAGGTTTGACTACAACCAAGGTGGAAATGCTATTCAGCCACCACCTAAGAGGCAAGAAGTGGCAAGGGCCTATGCTGCAGGGCCGACCGAAAGGAAAGGATATGAGGGTAATCTACCCAAGTGTGAAAGGTGTCAGAAACATCATAACCCAGGACGTTGCCCAGATCTATGTGGCAACTGCAAGAAGATTGGTCACCACACCAAAGATTGCAAACTTCCAAACTTGGGTAACAATCAGAAACCGCCAGTAACATGTTTTAGCTGTGGAGAAATTGGACACTTCAGGAATGAGTGCCCACAGAAGAAGAATCAAGGAGCTGGAAACCAAGGTGGAATGGCTCGAGGAAGAGCTTATGTTATGGGAGGAGAAGATGTCAAATAGGACACGAATGTTGTTGCGGGTACGTTCCTCGTTAATAATCGTTATGCATCCATTTTATTTGATTCAGGAGCGGATAGAAGTTTTGTTTCTATTGCATTTGCACCTTTACTTAACATAGAACCAACCCCATTAGACATTTCCTATATCGTTGAACTAGCCGATGGGTATTTAGTTAACACCAACACCATTGCCTGTGGTTGCACTATAAATTTCCTAAACCATCCATTCAATATAGACCTTATGCCCGTAGAACTTGGAAGTTTCGACGTTGTTATCGGTATGGATTGGTTATCTTGGCATCGAGCGAGAATTATTTGTGATGAGAAAGTTGTTCACCTTCCTTATAACGGTGAAACTTTGGTTGTTCGTGGAGAGCGAAGTGGGACTAGACTCAGTATTATATCATGCATTAAAACCGAGAAGTACATAAATAAGGGTTGGTATGCATTCTTGGCTCACATCACGGAGAAGAAGTCGGATGAGAAACGACTTGAAGATGTGCCAATTGTTAAGGAATTTCCAGAAGTTTTTCCGGAAGAATTGCCAGGACTTCCGCCTACACGCCAAGTTGAGTTTCAAATTGAATTAGTGCCAGGAGCTGCACCAATTGCGCGAGCACCGTATAGACTTGCACCTTCGGAAATGCAGGAGTTGTCAAATCAATTACAAGAACTTTTGGACAAAGGATTCATTAGACCGAGTTCCTCGCCTTGGGGAGCACCGGTTTTGTTTGTGAAGAAGAAGGATGGAACTTTCAGAATGTGCATCGACTATCGTGAGCTGAACAAGTTAACGGTGAAGAACCGTTATCCACTCCCCAGAATCGACGACTTGTTCGACCAGTTACAAGGTTCCAATTTTTATTCCAAGATTGATTTAAGGTCCGATTACCATCAACTTAGAGTTCGGGAAGAGGATATCCCGAAGACGGCATTTAGAACACATTATGGTCATTATGAGTTTCAGGTAATGCCTTTCGGATTAACCAACGCACCTGCGGTATTTATGGATCTCATGAATAGGGTGTGCAAACCATATCTTGATAAGTTTGTGATCGTATTCATTGACGATATCTTGATTTATTCCAAGAGTAAGGAAGAGCACGAAGAACACCTCAGAACAATCCTGGAACTACTCAAGAAGGAGCAATTGTATGCCAAATTTTTAAAGTGTGATTTTTGGATACGAAGAGTTCAATTTCTTGGCCATGTCATTGATAGCCAAGGATTACAAGTCGACCCAACAAAGCTCGAGGCAGTTAAGGATTGGGCTACGCCCAAGTCTCCTACGGAAATTCGTCAATTCCTAGGACTTGCCGGATATTACAGAAGGTTTATTGAAGGGTTTTCTAAGATAGCGAAGTCGTTGACTAAGCTGACGCAAAAGAATCAAAAGTACGAGTGGGGAGAAAAACAAGAGTCCGCATTTCAGTTATTGAAATAGAAGCTTTGTAGCGCACCGATTTTGTCACTACTCGAAGGTATTGAGAACTTTGTGGTATATTGCGATGCTTCGCATCAAGGACTTGGAGCTGTGCTAATGCAAAACGAGAAGGTGATAGCTTATGCATCTAGACAGCTTAAGACACACGAGAAGAATTACACTACACACGACTTGGAGTTGGGTGCGGTAGTTTTTGCACTCAAAATTTGGAGACACTACCTTTATGGTACCAAGTGCGTAATTTTTACCGACCACAAGAGCTTACAGCATATACTTGATCAGAAGGAACTCAATATGAGACAACGTCGTTGGCTAGAATTGTTGAGTGATTACGATTGTGAAATCCGATATCACCCGGGAAAAGCGAATGTTGTAGCAAATGCACTTAGCCGAAAAGAACGACTCAAACCTTTGAGAGTTAGGTCATTGGGAATGACAATCATTTCGCCATTACCATCAAAAATTTTAGAAGCTCAGATTGAGGCTCTCAAAGAAGAAAATCGACCACATGAGAAACTTTATGGTATGCCAGAAAACAAAAATGGCTTTGTAAAGAGATCAGATGGAGTGTTATGCTTCAAGGACCGAAGTTGGATACCACTCTATGGTGGAATACGAGAATTGATTATGCATGAAACACACAAGTCGAAGTACTCTATTCATCCAGGTTCTGATAAGATGTATCAGGATCTCAAAGAGCTTTATTGGTAGCCGAACATGAAAGCGGAAATAGCTACGTACGTCAGCAAATGCCTTACTTGTGCTAAAGTGAAAGCCGAATACCAGAAACCGTCAGGGTTACTTCAACAACCAGAGATTCCACAATGGAAGTGGGAACGTATTGCAATGGACTTTGTCACTAAACTTCCCAAGACGTCAGGAGGTTACGATGCTATTTGGGTAATTGTTGATCGTCTTACCAAATCAGCTCATTTCATACCCATTAGAGAGACTTATTCCATGGAACAACTTGCTAGACTTTACGTCAAGGAAATAGTCTCAAGACACGGTGCACCAGTTTCCATCATTTCCGACAGAGATAGTCGTTTTACTTCAAAATTTTGTCGGTCATTACAAGATTCTTTTGGATCCAAGTTAGACATGAGCACTGCTTACCATCCTCAGACCGATGGTCAGAGCGAGAGAACTATTCAGACACTTGAGGACATGCTTAGGGCATGTGTGATTGACTTTGGAAATGGTTGGGCTAACCATTTGCCGTTGATCGAGTTTTCTTATAACAACAGTTACCATTCGAGCATTAAAGCATCACCATTCGAGGCACTTTATGGTCGTAAGTGTCGATCTCCAGTTTGTTGGGCCGAAGTCGGTGATGCACAATGTACTGGCTCGGAGATGGTTCAAGAAACAACAGAGAAGATAATTCAGATTCGAGAGAGACTCGAAACTGCTAGAAGTCGACAGAAAAGCTACGCAGATGTTCGACGCAAACCATTGGAATTTCAGGTCGGAGACAAAGTCATGTTGAAAGTCTCGCCTTGGAAGGGCGTGATACGATTCGGAAAATGCGGGAAGTTGAACCCGAGATACATTGGTCCATTTAAGATACTGGAAAGGATTGGCCCGGTAGCTTACAAACTTGAACTTCCGTCAGAACTTAGCAACGTACACAACACGTTTCATGTCTCGAACCTCAAGAAATGTCTTTCGGACGAGTCTACCATTATACCATTAGAAGAAATACAACTCGATGACAAACTTAACTTTGTGGAGGAACCAGTTGAAATTATGGACCGCGAGGTCAAACAATTGAAGCAGAGTCGAATTCCGATCGTGAAAGTTCGCTGGAATTCTAGAAGAGGACCCGAGTTTACTTGGGAACGAGAAGACTAAATGCTACTAAAGTAACCACAACTTTTCACCAAGCCAATTTCCGAGACCAACACTAGCTGAATTCAGGGACTGAATTCCTTTTTGGGTGGGCGACTATCACACCCCACAATTTCAGGTCATTTTTCCAAACCTCAACATCTTACTATTCACCAATTACTATTCATCGATCACTATTCATCATTTTACTATTCATCATTTTTGAGGTCAATTTGATATTCCGAGAAACATTCAAAAATTTCATTATTCACATGACACTATTCATTCCCGAGAGAAAACCACTATTCATGTGCATTACTCATTTCATCGTAAACTTAGTTTACGGGTATTCAAATTCGCGTAACCGAATTGGTTCAGGAGCAAATTCATGCATTATCATTGGGACATTTCATACGGACTAGAAATAGTCTGCATATTATCATTACGGCACTTGCATACTATTCCACTCGTAGGATATTTAAATTAGTACTTTTGGTATAATTAACTTTTACGTTTAATTATTTTTAAATAAACGTTAACACGCGATCAATAATGTGACTAACATGTCCGACACTCCCGACTATGATCCCAATATATTTTTATATTCATTTTAATAATATAAAAATTATACTATTAATTTACCCGGTATTTTAGAAATTTATTTAATTATTATCGTAAGTTTACTAAAATTATGACGGTTTTCGTAGAAATTAAATAATAATTATCTAAACACTCAATATTTATACCCAACACATTTTTACAATTTTTACGACTTTATTATTTCCCGGTTAACTCCGTTAAAATTTATTTTTAGTTAACTCGGTACCCGGTATTCCCTAAAACTAATAATATATACATAATAATACCAAAACTCAACAACTATCTTAGACATTCCCACTTTTCTTCCCCCCCCCCCCCCTCCATTTTGCCGCCCCCCCCCCCCTCCATGATAATCTTCTTACACAATTGAAATTTTCTACTAACTCTTAAATGTTGTCATAGAGTTTTTTTTTATATAAAATATATATACCAATAATTCACCTTTTCAATCTCATTTCACCAAATCAAAAGCAAGTAAACTTTTTTTTTTCTCTCTTCTCTTGTGGTGCTCAGCCTCATCAAGAAAACAAGAACAAACCATAGATTTTCAAGCTCAAGTAAATTATCAAGTATAGTTTGTATTCCTTTTAGGGTTTTGAAAGATAAACTCAAGGTTTACATAGGTTTTCATCCTCAAATCTCCTTCATCTTTCAAGTAAGTGTATGAAACTCATCCTTATGATTTTACCAAGTTTTTACAAGTTTCATATGATATATATACTAGATCTACATGCATATGCTATTTATACCACTTTATTTTAAACATATCTAACTTTTGAGCCCTAGAAAGTGATTATAGTTAGATCCTTGTTAGATCCACATGATTTATGATGTTTAGGAACCCATGACACCCTAAGAAGGTGTATGGTAGGATTAGACTAGTTTTGTGGTGATTGAAAGTGGTTTGGTTGAAGTTAGAACTAGATTGGAACCCTAGAAATGGTTTTTGAAACAAAACAAATACCTACTGTCACCATTTTTAAAACGTGGGAAACTCAGTAGGTGATGGGTAATTTTAGACCAAAGATTTAGAAAATACTTTCAAACGAAGCCGTGGGCGAAAGAACGGATTAAAACGAGCTTATAACGAAGAAGTTATGATTTTTGCAAGTTAATTGACGAAAACTATTTTCTGAAAAACTGCATGCTGTTTGACATTTTTCGACGGACAAATAGAGGCATTAGACGTAACCTAGTGGAGCCGAGCTATCGAAAATATATTAATACATACTAAGACGAATCCGTGGATATAAAGAATGAGGAAAATGAACTTAAAACGACCAAGTTATACACGTTTGAAAATCGTCAAAACTATATATATATTTAGTCACTACTAGAAAATAATATAACTACGTACTAAATGATATATTTTCTAGATTTCTTATTCAAGGAGTTTATTTTTAACTAACGAAGTATGTACGACCCAAGGTTTATTTATGCGACTACTAGACGTTATTTTAAGGTTTTCAAGACGAGGAATATAACACTAACATTTTATATACGATGTACTACGACAAGTTTCTATACTCCTAATTGGACTTATTTTTCCTAAGTATAGAAATTTCCTACTTTGACGATAACAAGTATTTTCAAGTTACGAGTGGTATAGGTATCATGTGCATGATTATTCATTACAACATTTCATGATCTAAATTAGATCATATTCATTCATTTAGGTTGCGGCTAGTGTACGTGCCTTGTTGTCCCGATCATATCATCTCATTGTACTATCACTTAAGGTGAGTTTTCATAGCCCCGTTTTCAATTACATATTTGATTTCAAATCCCACGGGGGAGAATACATTGCATTACTTATTTTTCTGTACATGCCAAAGTATTAAATTCCTTACATTGCTTAAGTTGCCTTATTACCACGTCATGACAAGTCCCCTTTATTATCATGGACCGTTAATTAATCTACAAGCGAGAGTGAGTGAATAGATCTATTGAGGGTGACTCCTCCATTCGTGTTTGGGTTGCTCCAACGGGTACGAATGCATTTCATGTCTAATACATTAGAGTGTCTGGTAAACACTCATTTGGGGCCAAGTAACGTCTAGCTTCGGGGTCATGAGCTTAAGAGCCAATGTAGCATTTTGACATTTTTGTCGGTTTACTTTATACTTGTGGCTTATGTACATACGATTTAGCTTACAAACCTATGATTATTTACCAATATTATTGTTGACCGTTTTCGCAATGTATTTTCAGGTAACTAAGACATATTCCTCATGACATGCATGGAGTCATTTCATTGAGTATCAAGGATGACGCGTCACATTTTGGATTTCATGCACTTATGAACTATCGTTTGATTGTACTAAACTTATTTACTTATACTTCCAACTCTTTTGGGACCTATGTTTTATAACTCTGAATATTTTGAATGAATCAAACGATGTATTTTCAAAACGACACTTTAGGTCGTTCAATATAACTGTAACTGTGGTGCTATGACAGTCACCCCCAGGTATTCCATTCCGCTGCCATTCAGGTATTTTGGGAGTGTGACAATTGGTCTTTCGAAACCGATTATGAGTTTATAAAGACTTTCAAAGTAGTATCTGTTTTGAGCTATTATGACCACAACTTAGTATCAACTAGATCAAAGTTGCCGCGAGACAATGTGGGCTCTGCGTATGCACAACCATAAACCATCCTAGTCTTTAAACACTTTTAAGCCTTCGGCCGGTTTGGGTTGCTGTATGTCTATCTTTTGCCACCTAACACTTAAAGGCTTTAATTCCACCTATTTTGCTAAATATTATTAGAATTAGTAATAAATGCAAACAACTTTAAGTAGTCACGCCAAACTCTTGAAAATGAAGGGTTTTACATGGTTTGAGTCTGTGTGGCGGTGGTTTCAAATCCTGTGAAATAGTCGACCTAAAAGGTCGAAAATCACAGTTAAAAAATAAATAAATAAATAAATAAATAAATAAAAATATATAAATGAATGCATCAGATTCAACTCTTATAAGTTGATACTCGTCTAAATTTAATTTACAACTTCAACTTTTCATCTTGTTTCAGAAAACAGTCAAACATATCCTGATTATCTTTTTTATTTGGTGATGTGAGGTTTCGATTAGTTGATTTTTTGGCTTATGGCCTTATCTGAATTTTGAATTGCTTAAAAGTTTACTTTTTTCAACTTGTTAACTTATCATGTCGAGCATATTTTTGTTTAAATCAATAAAATTAGCTCGATATGCTCAAAAGTAGGGGTGGCAATTCGGGTCGGGTTCGAGTTGTCAGGTTGGCGGGTCAGAAAACCCCAACCCGAACCTGACTCATTTAAATCATCGGGTCAGCTATGTCAACCCTAACCTGTTTACACGTAACCCGAACCTGACCCGTTTAACCCATATATATACTTAGGTTGACAGTTAAATAGAGTACATGGGTTGAATATGTTAAACGGGTTTCGGGTTGACCCATTTAATCCATAATATATATAAAAGTTAGCACATTACACGAGTTAAATGCGTTAAACGGGTTAGTGGGTCGACCCGTTTAACCCATTTAACCCGTATAATTAAATATAAATAATTTTTAATTAAGAAAAAAACTTAAACGGGTTGGCGGGTCGACCCGTTTATTTTATTCCCAACCCGAACCTGACCTGTTTAATAAACGGGTTAGATATGTCGACCCAAACCTGACCCACAATCTATTTAGCTCAACCTGAACCTGTTAATTTACGTGTCGGTTTCAGGTCGGGTTTCGTGTCGGGTCAAAAATTGCCACCCCTACTCAAAAGCAAGAAAATGGTTTATGAAGGTTCTTCGAATTCCAATAAACACATAAGCACGACAAATAAGTTAATCCGGTAAACATTAAAATGAGCTAAATTTGAGAGTGGCCCAATCGCTCAGAGGTGTGGGTTTTTCTAGACCCACTTTGGTTGGTTTCTTCAAATGGACCGAGCAACTAGCGACTTTAACAAAAATGCGACAAGTGGCACCACAAAAAGTAGTGCCTAATCATTATGTGTAGGGCTCCTTTTGAGCTACTTATCACTAGCGATTTTAAAAGTTTGAGCGACTTCTAATAAAATTATTTTAATCTTTTTTCCTCTTCCCAACACTTCCCATCACCACCACCCTCTACCACCACACAACCATCACCACCACCCTCTACCACCACACATATTATTAAATTGGTTAGTGGGTTTTGTTAATACATATATGCTTAACATGTTTCTAACAAACAATCATACCCAGAAACGTGATTGAATGATTTTTCGAATTATAGTGCTTATAGGTCGATTTTGGGTTTTGTCATGAATGATTGTTTGAGTTCAATTAACCATAGAGGTTTTGTTTAGATGGATTAGTAGAACACTCGCTCTAAATTAATTGAACTAACATGAAGTGTTGATTGATGTTCGTGTTCATGGTTCGAATTTTGGTATTTTTTGTGATGATTGTTTGAGTCTAATTAACCAAAAGGGTTTTGTTTAGGATTATCTCGTGTGCATCTGTTCTAAATCAATTAGTTGAATTCACTGATTTGCATGATATTCAAATTATGGTGTTCTTAGATTTTTCGAATAATGAATGTTGGTGATAATTGTTCTTGTTACATGACTCAGTTATGCTTTATTGATAGTAAGGAATATATTTGCACTGTGTTCTCATATTTCATGTTAATCATTTTTCAAATAAAGAGATAATTACATGGTTATAAGTATGTTGTTATTCTATAATTGGTGATTGATGTTTTGGTAGAGGTTGGTGGTTTGGAGGGTGGTGGTAGAGGGTGGTGGTGATGGGAAGTGTTGGGAAGGAGAAAAAAGATTAAAATAATTTTATTAGAAGTCGCTCAAATTTTTAAAAGTCGCTAGTGATAAGTAGCTCAAAAGGAGCCCTACACATAATGATTAGGCACTACTTTTTGTAGTGCCAAATGTCGCATTTTTGTTAAGGTTGCTAGTCGTTCGAGCCATTTGAAGAAACCAACCAAAATGGGTCTAAAAAAATCCACACCTCTGAGTGACCGGGCCATTTGTAAAATTGCCCCTATTAAAATACTTACTGTACTAATTTAAGTTGACTTTGCCAAATGGATTCTAAATCTTTGACATATGGAAGACAAACCTTTGACTTTGCCCAACACATTATATATATATACTAAAAGATAAGAGGTTACTGTAGCAGCTACAGTGCTTGCTACAGTAGCCGCTACAGTAGTTTTTATTTTTTATTATTTTTTTTTTATTTTTTTTAACGGCTGTTAATTAACGACCGTTAACTTTAACATTTAAAAAAAATTGTACACACTTTGTCCTTTATCTCAGCGGTTCATTGCGAATTTAGTCATCGCATAATTTACATAAATGGTCGTCCATGTTATACATCAATTGTAAAGTCAGTCCTATTTGTACAGTACTAATGGTCATTTGTTATTTAACGGCTGTTAACTAACGACCGTTATCTTTAACATTTAAAAAAAATTGTATGTATTTTGTCCTTAATCTCAGCGGTTCATTGCAAATTTAGTCCTCACATAATTTACCTAAATGGTCCTTCATGTTATACATCAATTGCAGAGTCAGTCCTATGTAACTAACTTCACGTTAAGTAGCTAACGACAATAAAAAAATTCCGCAGCAACGCGCGGGTTGCAAAACTAGTTAAACTCTAAACTTAACTCCCATAAGTGAACATTTCTAGTTTAAAAGCAATATTTTAAGTGAGTTAATATTAAACTGGAGTTTAATTTGATAAAACATGTTGACCCAAAGAAAGAAGAGTGCATTTAAACTTAACTCCCATACATGAACATTTCTAGTTTAAAAGCAATATTTTTAAGTGAGTTAATATTAAACTCGAGTTTTTGGCCCAAAGAAAGAAGAGTGCAATAGCTATCTACGAGTAAGACTTAGAGTGGCACTATAACTAGGGACGGAGCTAGTAGGGTGACTAGTGGGTGCTGAGCCACCCCTAATTAACTCGCTTTATTCATTAGTTGTTCGGTACAATAGCTAGTTTCTTAATAACTTTTGCAATCAGCCCCTCTTAATCATATAGATATGCCGATTAAAGTTCAAAAACGAACAACTTGAATAATCAAATATAACACGAAAATGAATTTACTTGTCAAACTATTGTTTTTCTAAGTTTATTTTATTCTTCGTCATTATGGTGTTAGGTTGAATCATATTTTTATTTATTTATTTATTTTAAAAAAAAACCCATAAATACATCATTGAGCGATATTTTTCACTATAGTTTTTTCGTTAAGTTCGGCCTCCCTTAACTTAAAATCTTGGCTCCGCGTCTATAACTATCTACTAAATGCATTAAATTAAGGGACAATATGTTTAAAAAACATGAAACTGAAAACTTAGCCCATATTAACATCATGTAAGCTCAAAACACTAAATAGTAATGAAGATAAATAATACATACCTATGCTACAGTACAAATAAGAAAAACTTGAGAGTTTGCTTACAAAGGGCTTAAGTGAGCTCAGAACCAAGAACCAACTATCCAATTTTATCCTGTTATCCCCCCTGAGATACTAGACCAGATTCCAAGCTTTCTTTCTTCTTATTCCTTCTTCCATTCTTTTTAGTTTTCAACTACTTTTAAATATTTTGAGAATTTCATCTACAATTTCACTTAACTGATTTTTATACTTACAGAAGTTTGCAAATTGCTTTATATGAACTATATTGAACTTACTGAATCATAAATCAACAAATTTGGTAACAACACAGTTAAAATGAAATTCCACCAAAATAAGCAAAGTTTGAATTTTACAAGAAAACTTGAAATTGATGCTTTAAAGGAGTTTAAATTACATTGATGAAACTTAACACAATAATGAAAAGCTAAAAAGATACAATTACAGGGGAAATTTATTAAAACAACACTAGGCTATACTATAGCTACACTACTGCTTCTCACTCCTTCTTCTTTGATATATATATATGATATATTGAAGTCCTTGCAGTCATTGAAGACTTTCCCAACTAACTTGAGCCCTTTATTTGGTCAAACTGATCTCAACCGTTCAATTTTGGTTTTGGCGGGAAATTACATTTGACAGGTGTGGGTAACTTGGAGTAATTCATGGGCATTAAATGGTTTGGAGGTATTAGTGAGGTGGAGGGACAAAGTATGGGGTGAGTGAGCTGGAGGAGGGGGGTGAAGTGTTGGCTTGGGTTTGCAGTGAAACAAGTGAGGGGGTGAAGGTCAAACCAGGGGTTTGACCCTGGTTAGATATTAAAAGGGACGGGGTGTATTATTTTGTGGAGTGGGCCTGGTGTGAGATGGGCCAAAGGTAAGGGTGGGTTGGTTGTGGTGTTTGGATTGGGCTTGTAGAAATAATAAAGCAAGGGTCCGTTTGGTATAGAAATAAGCACAAGGACCATAATTGTAATATGGCTGAAAATGGAGGGCTGGGATTGTCAACATCCCCAACTTGTTTCAAAGGTGATTTCTGCCATAAATGAATAGTCCAAGGACTTCATGTAAAATTTCTCACTTTGAAATACCCGGGGACCAATTTTGCAAAATTTCCAAACTACAGGGACCAAACATGTAATTCCCCAAACTTTCACCCCAAGGACTAAAATTGATATTTGTGATTTCCCAAAGTCCAATGATGATTTTTCTTCCAAATATTTCCCACCAGGGACCAAATCTGCCAATTTTTAAACTCCAGGGACTAAACTTGTAAATTTCCAAAACTTTTGAAATTTTTCACCAAAGGACTAAATATGACAACTTATGATTTCAAAAGGACCTTTGGTGATAATTTTCCATATTTTGAATAACCAGGGACTAGTTTTGACATTTTGTAAAAGTTGGGGGACTGAAACTGCCAATTTTGCAAACTTTGTACATTTTTCATCTGTTTTTACTCATTTTGCATCTAAAACATATAAAACATAATTTTGAAATATTTTTAGTATTTTGATGCATTACTGAGTGTTTTTGTATGTTTTGCAGTTCAGATTTGACCAAAAATGATGAGTGTTTGAGCACTCATCAATCCCCCACACTAAACTATTGCTAGTCCCTAGCAATAAACTATTTTGAAAACTTAATGGATTTTAATCTCTTTACCAAAAGCCATTACTTCTGGAGTAGCCAAATGTATCAGTTCAAATAAGAACTATGGTCCACTTGATAACAATGTGATTTTGAGCAAACCACCAGCTGTCAACGGATTTGATTTGTCTTTACCAAGAGCCGTTTGCTCCTGGACTAGCCAACTCTTGATGGACACAGTCGACATATTGGTGAGCTGATTACCAATTATGGTTTTTCCACTGCCTTTACCACAAGCCATAACCTTGTGGGCTAGCCAACTCTTTTACTTTGTAGGATATGGTGAGTTGAATACCATACAATTTTCGGCAAATTGTCAGCCATAAACGGATTTGAGATATCTTTACCAAGAGCCGTTTGCTCCTGGATTAGCCAATCCTTTTGTCGTTTAGACATGGCGGACTGATAACCACAAAAATTTTGAAGCACAAGTGATTTTTTTTTTTAAAATTTTGAAATTTTGGCCAAAAACGGGGGTACTAGATAGTAAAATGTGATAAAATTCGCTAGAATACTCCCCCCCCCCCACACACTTAGAATGAATATTGTCCTCAATATTCAAAGTCCCGGCTATTATGCCGAATCTTTGAACGTAAAAGGGCAACATTACAATCTAAATGTGGAAACACCAGTTTGTATTTTCACTTTATAAGTAACCACAGTAGGGGTAACTCCCCCACACTTAGGGTGAAAACCCTAAGTACATGCTACTGTTTTTGTTTACCGAGTCGCTAACTTGACTCGACCCCGAATTCATTGGTTCTTGGGGAAGCATGATGTAGAAGAGACAATCTCCATCGGACTTTCATTCAAGATGTTTGGACAAACATTTGAAGCACGTGAAAGTTCCACACCGATGAGATAAGTACCCGGCTTAAAATAGTATAAACTATAAGCGGTGATGCCGGGGTCAAAGATAATGTCTTCATTCCCGAAGGAATGAAGAATAGGAGAAGTCACCCGGTAGGTGAAGAAGGGTAAAAAGATCTTGATGACAATCAAGATAAAGTCATCATCATCAGAAAGAGAATCCATAATTGGTATATCATGAATCTCATCGTTTAAGCTCATTTGGTCTAGACATATTATGGGTGGGAGGGTTGGGATTTTGATATCAATCAAATTCTCAAGGTTGAGAATATTTCCCTCCGGAACACAAAGATCATCTTTGTCTAGATCAAAGTGAAAGTTATCATACTCCGGTGGAGATATGATATGAGTGAGTTCACTGGAGAACTCCTCAAAGGTGAATGAATCATATTCGGGGAGAGAAATTTGAGAATGAGAAGTGGTACTGCCACTAATCTTCTCTCCCATATGATCAAAAGTAAAGGCTTCAAACTCTGGAATAGGATTATCAGAGAAAATGTCACTATCCTTTATGGGGATAGGATATGAAATAGATTTCTCTTTGAAAGCCTCGATTTTAGAAATGAGGAGATCAACATTCAGTAATGTTGCACGAAGTGTTTCATCCTTGATTTCAGTGTCAATCTCTTCACTCTCTTCTTCTAAGCTGACTAGCTCAGAAGGTAATTCTTCCATAAAAACGATGTCTCCACAAGATAACGAATCGTCATCATTAGAATCGGAGAACATCTCAACATGATCAGTCGGGAAGACAAGAGGAGGAGGGATATCACACATATGATCAAAAGTTCCCTGTGACTCTCCTGGGATTGGGACAAGGTTCTCAGCACTAGACTTTATGAATTCGTCCGATTCCTTTTTAGGAACAGTGCTAAGATGCTCATCCCCCATGATCAGAGAATGAGTGTGAACTTCGGGTATGATAACAGACTGAGGGAGTTGAGAAGGAATCTCAACTGATGGACTTTCATCTGATGAACCTGATGAATCTTTATAAAATTCAAGGATATCAAGTGTATCTTCATCATCACTGTCATCAGGAATGAAACGGAATCGAGAGCTAGATCTGGCTGCTTTTTCTTTTGCAATTGATTCCCTAATAGATTTTTCATAAGCATCTTGGGAATTTATTTTAGCAGCTTGTTCTTCAGCTAACAATTCTTCCATCGATTTTTGGTTTGGATTATCTGGGGTGTGTATGATTCCTTTCAAGTCTTTTACTAAATCCAAAGGATCAAGGAGAAGACTTTGAGGTATTGGCTGAGGAGGAGGTTCGTCATAATACGATGTGTCAAAATTGTTATAAGGAAATGGATTCCTTGTTTGACAATCGGAACTGAAGTGTGGACCTCCACAGTAATCACAACAGTAAAACTGATGTGGCTGTGAGTCGTATGTGCTAGAGTTATAATCGTTATCAGGAAACTGCTCATAGACAAGCGTGTTTCCCGATTGACAATCAGAACTGTAGTGTGAACCACCACAGTACTCACAACAGTAAAACTGTTGAGTCTCATGGTGTGGTAGCTGATGGAATAAATCAGTCGTGTCATGGTAGGAATAGGGATCTTGGTTATAGACAGACCCATTTCCTGACTCTACCATGCCACAACCGGGGCAATTACCACCATTATGATGATTACCACACCATTGACAAATCAGAAGGTGTGGATGAGACATAGAAAGAATCAAAAGGCTTGGGAGGGTAAGGAATGAAGAATCAAAAGGGTTTGAGGGTAAAGATGAATATTTTTGGAGTTTTGAAAATACATTTTATATACAAATAGGAAAGAAAATATTTTTTGGGTTTTTTGTGTTCGTTGAAAACTGATTTTAAAATGTTTTTGGGAACAGTTTTGTTTTTATGAAAATATGAACAGGGATGGTAAATATACAAAGGAATGAATATCCAAAGATCACTAATCTTCAAAGACGTTTGGATACGCACACAACCTCCCCGGCAGCGGCGCCAAAATTTTGATTGGCTCTAAACGGTCAACCTAAATTGACCAAGGAATGGTCAACAAGGTCAAACTGCCTAGAATCAATCTCCACGGAATATAGGGTTTCCCCGGGTCGTTATGTCCCGACGAGGTGTGAATTGTTATCAAACGGATTTGTGATCGGGTGAATTTGGAGAGAAAGGGGGTTTGTGATTGATTACACTAAGGAATCTACAAGGAAATAGCTTAAATAAGCTATATGAACAAGACTGGGGATTTGGAAAAGCCAGAAACGTTTAAAACCTAAAAACGTGTACGTTCAGATTAAATTTACGCAAACGTACAAAATAAAAAGTGAAATTTGAAATCTGAAAACCCCCAAGAGGTGAAAATGACTTTTTTACAAACCTAAGGATAAAAGAAGATTTTTAGAAAATTAAAATTAATTTTTACACTAATTAATTATCTAATATTAATTAAATACTATTTAATACTAATTATTAATATTTAAATAACTTAAATACATTGTAATATTATTTTAACGCCAGAAAAATGAAAATAAAATTTCTAAAATTATAAAATAACTAAAAACAAATTTTAAAATATAAAATATGTCTTTTTGTGGATTTTTATATTAATTAATTACTAATTATATTTAATTACCTAATTAAACTAAACAATATTATTAAAAATACTAAAAAGACTTAGAAAATTAAGAAAAAATTTTATATATCTAATTAACCATCACAGGAATCCTAGAAAATTACAAAAGTTTCTAAAAATTATATTTAGCCTAGTTTACTAATTATTATATTAAGTATTAATTAATTACTAATTAAACTATTTAAATTATAAAAACTAAAAGATGAACAGTATAAATTATAAGAAAATTTCTAAAATTATTTTACAACATATAAAAGCTAGGAAAAATATAAAAACTAGGGTTTACTTTATAAAAACTAATTTTGCTATTTAATACTTGATTATTAATTAATTATTAATAAAACTAATATTAAATCTAATAATTACCAAAAGATAATATAAAAATCTGAGAAAATTACTAAAGTTACTTTAACATAAAAGAAATTTAAGAAAAATATAAAAATGCAAGTTACTTAATAAAAATCTAAAAATGAAAATTAAAAAGAAACTATCACTTATAATTAATTTGGTTTTTCTGGATTTTCTTTTTGGAAAACTATTAAAATACTAGAAACATGAAACTTTTGTGAAGGGGCATGGGCTGAAGCTTAAAAATAAGCACAACAAATGCTTATTGCTTGAACAGTTGACTTTGGTCAAACTGTCAAGCAAGAAGCTTCAAATAAGCTAGGAGGGGGGAGACAAAGATGAAATAGGATGAAAACAACTTAATGGAACTTGAATGAAGCTAAAATGAGCATATGAATACACAGGTTAAGCCAATAAGCCAATTAAGCAATTCCAATACCACCTAAGAACCAACAGGCCAAAAGTGGAATTAGCAGCCCACTGTGGGGCCCACCTGGGTGCTTGGAGGGGCAAAATGAGGGTGAATCCAATAAGACAGCTAGAGAAGCTTATGAATAAGCTAAGAAATAAGAGCTGGGGTCCATAGGAGAAGCTCTAAAAGAGCTTGTTAAAACAAGCCTGTGGGATGGATCCTGGTGCAGGGGAGGTAACTCCCCCTGCAGCCCTGTTTGAAGGTCTGTGGGACCCACAAAGAAAATCACAAAAATATAGTGAACATGGCATTACAAAGTTAAGCTGGGGGACTATGATTCCTAAAAAACTCAAATCCTAAAATTCAGTACAAATTTCTACAAAAATCTTGCAAGTTTTGCAAAATCTGAGATATTACAATTTTGACTTTTGTGAAAAACTTGATATTTTGACTTTGTTGAAATTTGGTTGATCACTGATGATTAGTAGAAGTTTATTAGGCCTAAATAAAGCTAAATCAAGAAACCTAAACTATTTTTGAATTGAACTTCAGAGATTTGGAACCCAAATCACCAACAGTTAGGCTGTTGGGTGATTGGAAGTGGTTTTGACTTTTTACACTAACTCCTTTGGATTTTATGCTCAAATTACACTACATGGACCTAATAAAAGCTATTTAAACCATATACTACTCCTAAAACTAACTGGAACACACACTAGCAGCTTAAACCAAACACCCCTATAAGATCCTGTTTTGAAGGATTTCAAAGCAAATCAACAAACTAATACATGAAACTGAAAACTTAGCCCATATTAACATCATGTAAGCTCAAAACACTGAATAGTAATGAAGATAAATAATACATACCTATGCTACAGTACAAATAAGAAAAACTTGAGAGTTTGCTTACAAAGGGCTTAAGTGAGCTCAGAACCAAGAACCAACTATCCAATTTTATCCTGTTATCCCCCCTGAGATACTAGACCAGATTCCAAGCTTTCTTTCTTCTTATTCCTTCTTCCCTTCTTTTTAGTTTTCAACTACTTTTAAATATTTTGAGAATTTCATCTACAATTTCACTTAACTGATTTTTATACTTACAGAAGTTTTCAAATTGCTTTATATGAACTATATTGAACTTACTGAATCATAAATAAACAAATTTGGTAACAACACAGTTAAAATGAAATTCCACAAAAATACGCAAAGTTTGAATTTTACAAGAAAACTTGAAATTGATGCTTTAAAGGAGTTTAAATTACATTGATGAAACTTAACACAATAATGAAAAGCTAAAAAGATACAATTACAGGGGAAATTTATTAAAACAACACTAGGCTATACTATAGCTACACTACTGCTTCTCACTCGTTCTTCTTTGATATATATATATATATATATATATATATATATATATGATATATTGAAGTCCTTGCAGTCATTGAAGACTTTCCCAACTAACTTGAGGCCTTGATTTGGTCAAACTGATCTCAACCGTTCAATTTTGGTTTTGGCGGGAAATTACATTTGGCAGGTGTGGGTAACTTGGAGTAATTCATGGGCATTAAATGGTTTGAAGGTATTAGTGAGGTGGAGGGACAGAGTATGGGGTGAGTGAGCTTGATGAGGCAAAAAATAAACCACTTTTAGGGGGTCATTTAAGCCCGGAATTGAATTTATTTGATCAAATATCACCCTAAATCGTTCCTTTTGTGATTTTAGGTACTTTGGGAGTGAATTCTGGAAAAGGAAGCAATTCGGACGTTTTTGGAGCAAAAAAGTGAAGAAAACGCCAAAGACTTAATTCTCCATGCTGAGAACAGTACCTGACGGCGTCAAGAGGAAGACCCTGACGGCGTCAAGAGTAAAAGTGGTGACGACCCAGTGCAAACCTGACGGCATCACAAGAAGGGCGTCAAGAGTATTTTTGGTGACGGCCTACATAAGGGGAATACATGACGGCGTCAGACCTAGATCTAGGCAGTCCGAGGAACTATTTGGCGGCGAGATGACGGCGTCAGACATTTGTTCTTGACGCCGTCACCTATCAAACTCTATATATAGCTTTCTATTTTTCATTCAGAAAGAGAGGAACTTGTGTGGAGAAACTAGGACCGAACTTTGTAAACCCTAGCTCATATTTTACAGTACTTTCAAGGGTTTTCACCCCTTGGATCCTTCCATGTGCTATTGAGATAAGTCTTCTCTTAATTCAATCAATATGTCTATGTGTTGGTTGATTATATCTTTTACTTGTCTTGATTTTAACATGCTAGGCTAGATCTATCTTGTGTTTGCTTGGATCTAATGAAACCTAGATGTTAATTATGTGTTGATTACTTGTTTATGGTTGTAATGGATGAATGATTTCAATGTTAGGCTTAAGAAAACTGGCAGATCTCCAATGTGTAACATAAATGAATGTCTTAGGAAACATGAACCGATGTGTACTAGGTTTTATTGGTTGTATTTAATGCATGAGTAAATTCTAGTGATCCCATGTTAGGAGCTTCTTAGCCGGCTCGACATAGGAGTGAAGTAGGCGCTCATAGGATTGGGGAAGTAAGTACGCCACCCCATGAATGGTATTAAGGAATACAATCCGTCATCCACGCAACTATAACAAGTAATTAACATGTAAAAGATGTCTAGGGAGTAGTGAAATCTAAGTAAACACAATTCTCCCACATATTGCTCACAACTTTAGTTTAATTTCATTTTTAGTATTTTATTTTGATTGCATCTTAGTTTTGGGTTAGTTGACTAGCAACTAATTCCGCCAAACTCCTTCAAACCCGAGATTTTTACTTGTTTTTCATAAAATATAAAAACATAAAAAGAATCATCCCTCATCTCTAGACCTAGTCTTTAGGTTTTCTAATCCTAGCGACACTATTCCTAGCTGAACGATCAATCCCCCGGTACTTGTCATTATACTATACTACATCGATCAGGTACACTGCCTGGTGGGGGTTGTAAGCTTCTCGAGATCCCTCGAGAGGTAAAGCCTGGTGCAATCTCTACGCATCAAGTTTTTGGCGCCGCTGCCGGGGAATAGTTATTGTCTAGGTTAGAATCTCTTTTTATTAGGTCTACTTGCTAGATTCCTTTCTAGTAAGATTTTATTTTTTTTAGGTTCTCTTTAGTCTATCTTATTTTTTCGTGTTTTTGTTCGTAACTCTTCACCACCCGACATCATGGACGATGGGAACATCTGTGAACCCGTCATCCCACCACAACAAAACCCACCACTAGAACCTCTTAGGCCCCGAACCTTAGGAGAGTATTCCCGACCTAACCACCAAGGCTACCGAAACACCATTGAGCTCACCGGAGCCAATGTGACCCCCTTGCGATCCGACACCATCCGGTTGGTGCAAAGCGGATGTGCATTCCATGGACTTCGTTTCGAAGATCCAAACCAACATCTCAAGGACTTCCTTAAAATCGTAGATTTTGTAGACCTTGATGTTACAACTAGAGAGTCAACCCGATTATGCCTATTCCAATTCTCTCTACGTGATCAAGCTAGCCAATGGCTTGAAAGTTTACCCGCGGGATCCATCACCACATGGGATGATCTCACCACTCGTTTCCTTGCTCAATTTTTCCCACCGGGGAGAACTACCAAGCTTAGAAATGATATCTTGATGTTCCAACAACGTCAAGGTGAAACTCTTTATGAAGCATGGACTCGATTCAAGGACTTACTCCAAAAAGTCCCTCATCATGGCATAGATCTTTGGCTCCAAGTTCAAATCTTCTATGACCATATCGATCTCTCCACAAGGCGAGCCATTGACCAATCGGCCGGTGGTAAGCTACGTGATCTAAGTGTGGAACAATCATGGGAACTCATAGAAGATCTTGCTCTCTATGACAACGAAAGTTGGAATGATCCCCGTGATTTGAACAAAACGGTCAAGGCAATATCTTTGCCTTCGAACAACTCTAGCACTCCCGACCGTAGGATCATGGAACTTAAAGGTCGAGTCAAGTCTCTCATGAAATCTTACGAAGCTCAAAAACCTTCAAGCCAAGTAAGCAGAATCGCTTCTGCATGTAAATTGTGTAATGGCCCTCACGAAACTCATAACTGCATGGAGCTTCCAAAACGCGCTTATAACGAATTCACATCGTCCCAAGTTGGTCGAGGCCCTCGAAACTCTGACGAGGCCTATGAGGCATGGAAGGATAAACCTAATTTTAGAGGGTACCAAACGCGGAGCGTATCCTTCAATGATTCCCCCCCCCCCCCCCCCCACTCAAATGGTCCGAGCATTTTCCATCACAGAGCACTCCTAGGAAAAGCTGTGAAGATGCCTTGCGAAAATTCATTCTATCTCAAGAATTGCAGCTCTCTACGCTCGAGGCTAAATTTAGGCAACAGCAAGCTGATATGAACATCAAGATTTGTAATCTGTTAACTGCTATCAAAGAGCACGCTGTTAATAAACCGATTCAAGCTAAAGAGGTCAAATCTGTTACCATCATGAATCAACCAACTTTTCCTGTGAAAATAAAAAGTCCTAGTAAGCTATTTAAACATCTATCACCAAAAGTAAAAGACCCTGTCAACCCCTAGGACCGATCCATTTCATAAACACCATCACCACGATATCTGCTTCTACACCTAACCTGAACCAACAACAAAATGAAAATATGGGTCATACAGCTAAAGGTGAAACCTCAAGATTGGACCACGAATTTACCAAAAGCCCTGCCAACTCATTCGAGCAGTCCGCCACGCAAGAATCTAGCAAATCGGATGAAGGGAAAGAGAGATCGGAAGTGCATACGAGAAATCCAGCCATTTTGGGTAAATCTATTATAGAGGAACCCGAGAGAGAAATGGAGGATGTTACTAGTGGGAGTAGTGATAGGACTGAGGAAAGCAACTCTAAAGTTTTCAAGATTTCCTGCACCATTAAGAAAAAACTCTTAACCGATAGTTATATAGATCCTAGCCTCTCCGTCAACATAATCCCCCTTTTCCTATACCACGAAGCCTTCCCAGAACGCATGGTGTACGAAAGAGTTAATAATGCAAGGGTAATAAAAGATTTATCAATCATGATTGGAGAACTTGTTTACAACACTGACCTCACTGTGGTTGATGACATAGACCCTTTCGCCAATCAAACATTAACCAACCTTGTTCTAGGGAAACCATTTATCAATGAATCGGGAGTAATCCTTGATGAGAAGGATGGTAGTGCATTGTTCACCAATGGTGTCAAGAAGGTAATTTTTCGTAGGGGTAATGAGGAGGTGTACGAGTACCGTCCTTCCCTTGAGGGGAATCTATATGGATCAAGGGCTGCAGGATCGGGGAAGATAAGGAGGCGTGATCCGAATAATCTCAAAATTCCCTGCATGATCGGTCATAAGTATTTCGATAACGTCTACATTAACGTATTCCTACCTAAGAATTTTATGTCTCTATTCCACTATAACAACATATGTAGATGGGGAATGATTTATAAGGGCGAGAAAGTGGTTGGTTGATGTGTGGGAATCGCACCTTGCTTTACCTCTCGAGGGATCTCGAGAAGCTTACAACCCCCACCAGGCAGTGTACCTGATCGTTGTAGTATAGTATAGTGACAAGTACCGGGGGATTGATCGTTCAGCTTAGGAATAGTGTCGCTAGGATTAGAAAACCTAATTAATAGTTCTAGAGGTGAGAGATAATTATTTTTGTATTTTTATATTTTTATGAAAGCAATTAAAATCTCGGGTTTTGAAGGAGTGGGCGGAATTAGTTGCTATTCAACTAACCCAAAACTAAGATGCAATCAAAGTAAAATAATAAAAATGAAATTAAACTAATTAAACTAAAGTTGTGAGCAGTAATTGGAGAAATTGTGTTTACTTAGACTTCACTACTCCCTAGATATCTTTTACATGTTAATTACTTGTTACACTTGTATGAATGACGGATTGTATTCCTTAATACCATTCGTGGGGTGGCATACATAACTCCCCAACTCTATGAGCTCTTATCTCCTCCTACACCATGACCTAGCACAACTATAGGGATTGTAAACAGTGGCTCATGCATTAAATACAACCAATAAAGACCTAGTACGCCTCGGTTCATGTTTCTTAAGACGTTCAAGCATGTTACCATTTGGAGATCTGCCAGTTTTCTTAAGCCTAACATATAAATCATTCATTCAAAACAAGAATAGACAAGTAATCAACACATAATCAACATCTAGGTTTCATTAGATCTAAGCAAACACAAGAGAGATCTAGCCTAGCATAATGGAATTGAGACAAGAACAAGAGATAAACAACCAACACATAGACATATTGATTGAATTGAAAGTACACTTATCTCAATTACAATGCAAGGTCTCAAGGGTTTGGAACCCTTGAAAAACCTGTAAAAGAGGCACCAAAATCGTCTTTAGGGTTTCACCAAAACTTCTCTCTCTTTAATGAAAAAACTAGAAAACTATATATAGGAAAAACAGTCTGACGGCGTCAAGAGTAACTTCTGACGCCGTCACCTCGCCGCCATATACTTCCTCGGACGGCCTTGATCCACTTATGACGGCCTATGTGACGCCGTCACCACCCACGGTATATTAATTTTGCCACTTTGACGCCGTCACGAGTCCGTCTGACGCCGTCACCACCTTCGGAGTTTAATTCTTCATGTCTGACGCCGTCAAGCTGATGGTCTTGACGCCGTCACCTTGTATTTTCAGCATGCAAATTAGGTACTTAGCCGTTTTCTTCACTTTTATGCTCCAAAAATGTCCAAAATAGCTTCTTTTCCAGATTCACTCTCCAAACACCTAAAATCACAAAAGGAACGATTTAGGGCAATATTTGATCAAATAAAGTCGGATTCGGGCTTAAATGACCCCCTAAAAACGGATCATTTTTCGCCTCATCATATACCCTTACACTTGAGATTTGCTTGTCCTCAAGCAAATGAGCTTTTATTCTACTCAAAAGACAAGTTAGGGGTCATTTAACACTAATATAAAAGTAATTACAGCAAATAATCGTTCCACTAAAGACCAATAGACAAGCACGGAGGTTATACATGAGCACCTCACAAATAGTGTTTAGATACTCACATCTCTCGGGTGTAATAAAGTAATATAACATTATGGAAATGGAAGATATCTCTCACTACCTGTCATAGCAAAATAGATTACCATAGGCTTGGGAAAGGATCAAACCTCCACCACATGGCGTAAGCACCTAGGATAAACTATCAAAGAGGTCTTTTAAAGGGTTATAACGTTAGGTGTAGGGATATGAATTACACGGTTTTGTTGGATAAAGGAAGTTTTACTTGTGGCGAGTTAACAATCTTAGTTAATTACATGTACAAGTTGGCGTTGCTAAGCCAAGACTAGACTCGACTTAAGCTAATAAATGAAAAATTACAAAAACATAAAATGAACATAGAATAAAAAACGGGATGGTAGTCCGTATGTTTTTTCTCTCTTTTTTTTTTTTTTTTTTTTTCTTTTCTATTTTTTTAATTTTTTCTATTTTTTTTCCATACACTCTTACCCTACCATCCAAAATAATACATCATAGGGGTTTGAGTATTCCCCTTACACTTGAATCTTTACATACTTTACATTAAACTATTCTAATGACTCGAATTAAGAAAATCAAAACACTTTGAGTACTTTTAAGATTAACGTACATATGGGGGTAATATTATGATGTTCTTCCCCATTACTCCATAAAATAAGTACTTACCCATGAGTCCCAATCGTCCCAAAACAATATGTACAAGGATATGACTCGACTTAGCAACCATGTAATCAATTAGAAAGTTAACTTAGGGTTTAACAAATAACAATAATGCACTAAAAATGAGCGCATACACGGAAGGTTAAGGCGATTTGGGTGTACATTTAAGTGGGGTGTAACAAATTCTTCCTTTAAGTAAAATGCTTAAAGTTAGAAACGAAAAGATAGGCTCGGAGGGGTGTACTAGGGGTATCGTGTACTAAAAATGAGTACAACGCTAAGGGTGTGGGAAAAATTAGTTGACTTAACTAGCCAAGTAATATGACTTAAATGGTCAAGTAATTGTAATACGGGTTTAACACAAGGGTGATCCTAATGCCTCTTATCATGTAGTAAATCCTACCACACGAATGTAGTCTCACTAGCGGTCTCGGGATGCATCACTAACGCAAGTTCTAGAATCTAAATGCTACCGGTACACTCATAAGCACCAATAATGAATGCTTTTCCTATCAAATCTAAAGGCGAACCTCACATTTTTTGGTGGAAAATTTTTCTGAATATACGGTTATGTGCTAGTCATACAACCTCCTATCCATGAGACGCTTGCTATGGCTAAAGTTTCACTCCTAAATGTTGTAAAAAAATTTAAATTTGGCGCTAAAATTACACTAACAAGTATTTCTCATAGTTTTATTACTCATCTACTATCAAACAAAACAAACTCAAGCGAAAGTGCATATGTAAGGTATCATCTTTTTACCCTCCCCTTACACTTAAGATGAACATTGTCCCCAATGTTCAAGTAAAGAATGTAAAAGTTAAAAAAAGTAAAGAGAATGAAATCAAATACTCCCCTGATTCGCTCGGTATGGATTTTAGTTGGCCAGGTTAAATCTTCCTCCAAGAAAACGAACAATCAAAGCTTCCCTTCCAGAATATAAATCATCTTCTTGTCACAAATAACCTATAAATCCTGACAAAAGTAGACAAGGCAACCTCGCGTAAAATCGGCGGCATCCTATATAAGTTACTAAATCCTAGAAAACAAAGTAAGATATAATGCTTGTGGAATGAAGTTTGCAGATTTCCTGGAGATTATAAAACTTAATAATTCACAAAAACCATAAGACTCCGTTAGAAAAACAAAACCGGTAAAATTTCCAGATTTTAACTCCTGACGCCGTCAAGAGCAATACCTTGACGCCGTCAGAATGGACCTGCAGAAATTCTTATGTTAAGTTTCCGGAAAATTTCTGGAAAAACTTTGTCCTACTTCCTGGAAAATCCTGCAAAACTTCATTATGACTCAATACAAGCATTTGACTATAACAAATACGAATATACATGTTCATTAAATATTGTGGAGAATCATGATCGGTTTGTTTCTTAAAAACATATTTGGGGTTTCCCCTTACACTTATCTTTTGCAAAAATACCTTTAGGTTAAAGTTAAGACTAGGCCAAACAACATAATAAAGTATTTCCACATTTTAGTAGAGAAACATGATCAACCAACAATAAAAACAAAGCATGCATACTGAAGCAAATAACAATCAAACAAATAAAATCACACAAAACATGGGTTGCCTCCCAAGAAGCGCTTTTCTTTATTTACGAGTCTTGTAGCTAGACTCAAAGTCGTGGGTTACTACGTGATTTCATCATTGGTTCCACTCTCTAGGTCGTCTTCTAGACCAGTTTTGTATTCCGGACCTAGTTGCAAGCATTCTTTGTAGAAACCAAGCATCCTATTTCTAACATACTCTACTCCTCTACGTCTATCCTCATCATTCCTATAATAAGCCGCTTGCTTACGTTCCTTTTCAAAATTAGAGAGAAGGCGGTATTGTTCGATCTTGTAGGGCATTTGATAAGCAACCTCATCATTGTTTTTCTTGAACCTAACTATCCCTAAAGTCAGATCATAACTCATCCTAGTGGCTTCAACAAAAGGCTTCCCGAATATAATTTGGCTTAGGCAAGCATCTATCACGGGACGAGTGTCTTCCACTATCATAAAATCAATCTCATAGGTGAGATTCCCTATAATCACATGTACTCCCTTAACTCTTCCTGCAAAATTACTTATCCAACTTTTACCGGGCATTATCCTAAAATTGAGTTGCTTCTTCATCACCCAATTGTAATAAGTCCTAGACATGATGTTCACGGGGGATCTAGGGTCTATGTAAGCTTTCCATACATGCATGTGCCCGATATTGCATGGGATGTTAATGTTAGAGGGGTCTCCCATTTTGATCAGGGGATCGCCAAAGATATATGTTGTCTCGGGACTATCGAATAAATCCTTATGGTATTCCCGTTCTTCCTTGGTTGGCAACTTATCAAAATACTCCTCTATAGGTTCTACCTCCTCTAATTCCTCATCCTTATTAACCTCAACTTCCCTACTCTCATCCTCACTATTGGCTTCTACTCTAACTTCATCTTTGTCACTCTCCTCTATCTCCCTATCTATCGGCTTAATGGTGACAACATTGACAAAGTGGACATGCTTGGATGATGAGGGGTCCTTAACTTGGATTCCACTATTGGTGTCCCTAGTGTCCTTCCTAGGTGTGGCTAATGTTTGGTTGTTGAGGGCTTTCAACAAGTTGTCGATCTTGTTGGTCATCTCCATTTGTTGCTGGTTGAATTCGGTTTCAAACCTAGCTATGCGAGCTTCTTGAGATGCCATAAATTTTGACATCAATCCTTCAAGATTGTTGGTACTACCATAGTTGTTAGAAGGATTGTTGTTGAAGGTACGGTTGGATGGTGGACCGTTTGATTGGTAACGATTAGGCGGATTGGAAGAATTGGGTTGATTTTGCTTCCACCTAAGGTTTGGGTGATTTTTCCATGAGGGGTTGTATGAATCACCATATGTGTTTGGCTCGGGCTTGAAAGTGTACCACTTATCTCCCGCTTCGTCGGTACGCGTGGATGCGTAGTCCGCAAAAGCTGTTCCGGGGAGTTCCACACAATCATGAGTGTCATGGGGACCACTACATAATTCGCATGAAGAAGTGATTTTGTTCACTTGGCTTGAATGCTTCGGAGCTTCGTAAGATTTCATGAGAAACTTGACTTGGTCCTCAAGTTCCATGATCCTACGGTCGGGAGTGCTTGAATTGTTCGAAGGCAAAGATATTGCCTTGACCGTTTTGTTCAAATCACGGGGATCATTCCAACTTTCGTTGTCATAGAGAGCAAGATCTTCTATGAGTTCCCATGATTGTTCCGCACTAAGATCACGTAGCTTACCACCGGCCGATTGGTCAATGGTTCACCTCGTGGAGATGTCGATATGGTCATAGAAGATTTGGACTTGGAGCCAAAGATCTATGCCATGATGAGGGACTTTTTGGAGTAAGTCCTTGAAACGAGTCCATGCTTCATAAAGAGATTCATTTTGACGTTGTTGGAACATCAAGATGTCATTCCTAAGTTTAGTAGTTCTCCCCGGTGGGAAAAATTGAGCAAGGAAACGAGTGGTGAGATCATCCCATGTGGTGATGGATCCCGCGGGTAAACGCTCAAGCCATTGACTAGCTTGATCCCGTAGAGAGAATTGGAATAGGCGTAAACGGGTAGTCTCTCTAGTTTCAACACCTAGGTCTATGGAATCTACGATTTTGAGGAAGTCCTTAAGGTGTTGGTTTGGATCTTCGGAACGAAGTCCATGGAATGCACATCCGCTTTGCACCAACCGGATGGTGTCGGATCGCAAGGGGGTCACATTGGCTCCGGTGAGCTCAATGGTGTTTCGGTAGCCTTGGTGGCTAGGTCGGGAATACTCTCCTAAGGTTCGGGGCCTAAGGGGTTCTAGTGGTGGGTTTTGTTGTGGTGGGATGATGGGTTCAAAGATGTTACCACCTTCCATGATGTCGGATGGTAAAGAGTTACGAACAAAGGCACGAAGAAATAAGATAGACTAAAGAAGACCTAAAAATAAAAATAAAAATCTTACTAGAAAGGAATCTAGCAAGTAGACCTAATAAAAAGAAATCATAACCTAGACAATAACTATTCCCCAGGCTGCGGCGCCAAAAACTTGATGCGTGGGAATCGCACCTTGCTTTACCTCTCGAGGGATCTCGAGAAGCTTACAACCCCCACCAGGCAGTGTACCTGATCGTTGTAGTATAGTATAGTGACAAGTACCGGGGGATTGATCGTTCAGCTTAGGAATAGTGTCGCTAGGATTAGAAAACCTAATTAATAGTTCTAGAGGTGAGAGATGATTATTTTTGTATTTTTATATTTTTATGAAAGCAATTAAAATCTCGGGTTTTGAAGGAGTGGGCGGAATTAGTTGCTATTCAACTAACCCAAAACTAAGATGCAATCAAAGTAAAATAATAAAAATGAAATTAAACTAATTAAACTAAAGTTGTGAGCAGTAATTGGAGAAATTGTGTTTACTTAGACTTCACTACTCCCTAGATATCTTTTACATGTTAATTACTTGTTACACTTGTATGAATGACGGATTGTATTCCTTAATACCATTCGTGGGGTGGCATACATAACTCCCCAACTCTATGAGCTCTTATCTCCTCCTACACCATGACCCAGCACAACTATAGGGATTGTAAACAGTGGCTCATGCATTAAATACAACCAATAAAGACCTAGTACGCCTCGGTTCATGTTTCTTAAGACGTTCAAGCATGTTACCATTTGGAGATCTGCCAGTTTTCTTAAGCCTAACATATAAATCATTCATTCAAAACAAGAATAGACAAGTAATCAACACATAATCAACATCTAGGTTTCATTAGATCTAAGCAAACACAAGAGAGATCTAGCCTAGCATAATGGAATTGAGACAAGAACAAGAGATAAACAACCAACACATAGACATATTGATTGAATTGAAAGTACACTTATCTCAATTACAATGCAAGGTCTCAAGGGTTTGGAACCCTTGAAAAACCTGTAAAAGAGGCACCAAAATCGTCTTTAGGGTTTCACCAAAACTTCTCTCTCTTTAATGAAAAAACTAGAAAACTATATATAGGAAAAACAGTCTGACGGCGTCAAGAGTAACTTCTGACGCCGTCACCTCGCCGCCATATACTTCCTCGGACGGCCTTGATCCACTTATGACGGCCTATGTGACGCCGTCACCACCCACGGTATATTAATTTTGCCACTTTGACGCCGTCACGAGTCCGTCTGACGCCGTCACCACCTTCGGAGTTTAATTCTTCATGTCTGACGCCGTCAAGCTGATGGTCTTGACGCCGTCACCTTGTATTTTCAGCATGCAAATTAGGTACTTAGCCGTTTTCTTCACTTTTATGCTCCAAAAACGTCCAAAATAGCTTCTTTTCCAGAATTCACTCTCCAAACACCTAAAATCACAAAAGGAACGATTTAGGACAATATTTGATCAAATAAAGTCGGATTCGGGCTTAAATGACCCCCTAAAAACGGATCATTTTTCGCCTCATCATTGGTAGGGATCATGAAATCCAGGTGTTCGTAGGAAATATGGCATTCACTATGGAATTTACGATTGTGGACAACATCGAAGACTATGTCGACCCGAGGTTATCACAAGTTGTTTTTGGAGCACCCTTTTGTGAAATCACTAATTTGATAATTGATGACCGGAACGGAATCATGACCTTCGCTGATGGAATTAGGAGGGTTTCATACCAAACACCATACAAGAGAAAAGATCTCAAGGAAATCGATTGTGACGGGCTTGATAGGCTAAGTTCCCAACTTATTTTGTGTGATGAAGATTTGCGGAGAGGATGTAAGAACACTTTCGATCTATCATGTGGGTTATTTAAGGATGTTAGTAAACTTGGTTCTAAGTATCGAAAAGATGTCTTTGAGTTCGAAGACCCGAAATACTTGCACTATGAAAGCGATACTGGTTTAGAAGACGACCTAGAGAGTGAAACCAACGATGAAGTCACGTAGTAACCCATGACCTTGAGTCTAGCTACAAGACTCGTAAAAAAAGAAAAGCGCTTCTTGGGAGGCAACCCATGTTTTGTGTGATTTTTATTTTGTTTGTTTGTTATTTGCTTCCGTATGCATGCTTTATTTTTATTGTTGGTAGACCATGTTTCAAAACAAAATAGTGAAAGTACTTTACTTTGTTGTTTGGCCTAGTCTTAACTTCATCAAAAGGTATTTTTGCAAAAGATAAGTGTAAGGAAACCCTAAATATGTTTTTAAGAAACAAAACCGGTCATGATTCTCCACAATATTAATTGAACATGTATATTCGTATTTGTTAGAGTCAAATGCTTGTATCGAGTCATAATGATGTTTTGTAGGATTTTCCAGGAAGTAGGACCAAGTTTTTCCAGAAATTTTCCAGAAACTTAACATAAGAATTTCTGCAGGTCACTTCTGACGGCGTCACGAGTTTACTCTTGACGGCGTCACGTGTAAAAATCTGGAAATTTTACCAGTTTTGTTTTTCTAACGGAGTTTTAAAGTTTTTGTTGAATTATTAGTTTTATAATCTCCAGGAAATCTGCAAACATCATTCCACAAGCATTATATCTTATTTTGTTTTCTAGGATTTATTAGTATATGTAGATTGCCGCCGATTTTATGCGAGGTTGCCTTGTCTGTTTTCTCAGGATTTACAGGTTATGTATGACAAGAAGATGATTATTATTCTGGAAGGGAAGCTTTGATTGTTCATTTTCTTGGAGGAAGATCTAACCAGGCCACCTTATTATCCATACCGAGCGAATCAGGGGAGTATTTGATTTCATTTGTTTTACTTATTTTTCTTTTACATTCTTTACTTGAACATTGGGGACAATGTTCATCCGAAGTGTAAGGGGAGGGTAAAATGATGATACCTTACAGATACACTTTCGCTTGAGTTTGTTTGTTTAATAGTAGATGTGTAATAAAACTATGAGAAACACTTGTTAGTGCAATTTTAGCGCCAAATTTAAATTTTTTTACAACATTTAGGAGTGAAACTTTAGCCATAGCAAGCATCTCATGGATAGGAGATTGTATGACTAGCACAAAACCGTACTATTCAGAAAAATTTTCCACCCAAATATGTCAGGTTCGCCTTTTGATTTGATAGGAAAAGCATTTACTATTAGTGCTTATGAGTGTACTGGTAGCATTTAGATTCTAGAACTTGCGTTAGTGATGCATCCCGAGACCGCTAGTGAGACTACATTCGTGTAGTAGGATTTACTACATGATAAGAGGCATTAGGATCACCCTTGTGTTAAACCCGTATCATAATTACTTGACCATTTAAGTCATATTACTTGGCTAGTTAAGTCAATTAATTTTTCCCACACCTTAGCGTTGTACTCATTTTTAGTACACGAAACCCCTAGTACACCCCTCCGAGCCTATCTTTTCGTTTCTAACTTTAAGCATTTTACTTAAAGGAAGAATTTGTTACACCCCACTTAAATGTACACCCAAATCGCCTTAGCCTTCCGTGTATGCACTCATCTTTAGTGCATTATTGTTATTTGTTAAACCCTAAGTTAATTATCTAATTGATTACATGGTTGCTAAGTCGAGTCATATCCTTGTACATATTGTTTTGGGACGATTGGGACTCATGGGTAAAGTACTTATTTTATGGAGTAATGGGGAAGAACATCATATATTACCTCCATATGTACGTTAATCTTAAAAGTACTCCAAGTGTTTTGATTTTCTTAATTCGAGTCATTAGATTAGTTTATTGTAAAGTATGTAAAAATTCAAGTGTAAGGGGAATGTTCATTCCCTACGATGTATTATTTTGGATGGTAGGATAAGAGTGTATGCAAAAAAAAAAAAAAAAAAAAAAAAAAAAAAAAAAAAAAAAAAAAAAAAAATCGAAAAAACAAGAAAAAGAAAAGAAAAAATAGAAAAAGAAAAGAGAAAAACATATGGACTACCATCCCTTTTCATTCTATGTTAATTTTATGTTTTTGTTCTTTTTGATTTCTTAGCTTAAGTCGAGTCGAGTCTTGGCTTAGCAACGCCATATTGTACATGTAATTAACCAAGATGATTAACTCGCCACCAGTAAAGACTGCCTATATCCAACAAAACCGTGTATTCCATATCCCTACACCTAACGTTACAACCCTTTGAAAGACCTCTTTGATAGTTTATCCTAGGTGCTTACGCCATGTGGTGGAGGTTTGATCCTTTCCCAAGCCTATGGTAATCTATTTTGCTATGACAGGTAGTGAGAGATATTTTTCGTTTCCATATTGTGATATATACTTTATTACACCCGAGAGATGTGAGTATCTAAACACTATTTGTGAGGTGCTAGTGTATGACCTCCGTGCTTGTCTTTGGTCTTTAGTGGAACGATTATTTGTTGTAATTACTTTTATATTAGTGTTAAATGACCCCTAACTTGTATTTTGACTAGAATAAAAGCGCATTTGCTTGAGGACAAGCAAATCTCAAGTGTAAGGGTATATGATGAGGCGAAAAATGAACCACTTTTAGGGGGTCATTTAAGCCCGGAATTGAAATTATTTGATCAAATATCACCCTAAATCGTTCCTTTTGTGATTTTAGGTACTTTGGGAGTGAATTCTGGAAAAGGAAGCAATTCGGACGTTTTTGGAGCATAAAAGTGAAGAAAACGCCAAAGACTTAATTCTCCATGCTGAGAACAGTACCTGACGGCGTCAAGAGGAAGACCCTGACGGCGTCAAGAGTAAAAGTGGTGACGACCTAGTGCAAACCTGACGGCGTCACAAGAAGGGCGTCAAGAGTATTTTTGGTGACGGCCTGCATAAGGGGAATACATGACGGCGTCAGACCCAGATCTAGGCAGTCTGAGGAACTATTTGGCGGCGAGATGACGGCGTCAGACATTTATTCTTGACGCCGCACCTATCAAACTCTATATATAGGTTTATATTTTTCATTCATAAAGAGAGGAACTTGTGTGGAGAAACTAGGGCCGAACTTTGTAAACCCTAGCTCATATTTTACAGTACTTTCAAGGGTTTTCACCCCTTGGATCCTTCCATGTGCTATTGAGATAAGTCTTCTCTTAATTCAATCAATATGTCTATGTGTTGGCTGCTTATATCTTTTACTTGTCTTTATTTCAACATGCTAGGCTAGATCTATATTGTGTTTGCTTGGATCTAATGAAACCTAGATGTTAATTATGTGTTGATTACTTGTTTATGGTTGTAATGGATGAATGATTTCAATGTTAGGCTTAAGAAAACTGGCAGATCTCCATTGTGTAACATGCTTGAATGTCTTAGGAAACATGAACCGATGTGTACTAGGTTTTATTGGTTGTATTTAATGCATGAGTAAATTCTAGTGATCCCATGTTAGGAGCTTCTTAGCCGGCTCGACATAGGAGTGAAGTAGGCGCTCATAGGATTGGGGAAGGTAGTACGCCACCCCATGAATGGTATTGAGGAATACAATCCGTCATCCGCGCAACTATAACAAGTAATTAACATGTAAAAGATGTCTAGGGAGTAGTGAAATCTAAGTAAACACAATTCTCCCACATATTGCTCACAACTTTAGTTTAATTTAGTTTAATTTTATTTTTAGTATTTTATTTTGATTGCATCTTAGTTTTGGGTTAGTTGACTAGCAACTAATTCCGCCAAACTCCTTCAAACCCGAGATTTTTACTTGCTTTTCATAAAATATAAAAACATAAAAAAAATCATCCCTCATCTCTAGACCTAGTCTTTAGGTTTTCTAATCCTAGCGACACTATTCCTAGCTGAACGATCAATCCCCCGGTACTTGTCATTATACTATACTACATCGATCAGGTACATTGCCTGGTGGGGGTTGTAAGCTTCTCGAGATCCCTCGAGAGGTAAAGCATGGTGCAATCCCTACGCATCAGAGCTGGAGGAGGGGGGGGGGTGAAGTGTTAGCTTGGGTTTGCAGTGAAACAAGTGGGGGAGAAGGTGAAGGTCAAATCAGGGGTTTGACCCTGGTTAGATATTAAAAGGGACGGGGTGTATTATTTTGTGGAGTAGGCCTGGTGTGAGATGGGCCAAAGGTAAGGGTGGGTTGGTTGTGGTGTTTGGATTGGGCTTGTAGAAATAATAAAGCAAGGGTCCGTTTGGTATAGAAATAAGCACAAGGACCATAATTGTAATATGGCTGAAAATGGAGGGCTGGGATTGTCAACATCCCAAACTTGTTTCAAAGGTGATTTCTGCCATAAATGAATAGTCCAAGGACTTCATGTAAAATTTCCCACTTTGAAATACCCGGGGACCAATTTTGCAAAATTTCCAAACTACGGGGACCAAACATGTAAATTCCCCAAACTTTCACCCCAAGGACTAAAATTGATATTTGTGATTTCCCAAAGTCCAATGATGATTTTTCTTCCAAATATTTCCCACCAGGGACCAAATCTGCCAACTTTTAAACTCCAGGGACTAAACTTGTAAATTTCCAAAACTTTTGAGATTTTTCACCAAAGGACTAAATATGACAACTTATGATTTCAAAAGGACCTTTGGTGATAATTTTCCATATTTTGAATAACCAGGGACTAGTTTTGACATTTTGTGAAAGTTGGAGGACTGAAACTGCCAATTTTGCAAACTTTGTACATTTTTCATCTGTTTTTACTCATTTTGCATCTAAAACATATAAAACACAATTTTGAAATATTTTTAGTATTTTGATGCATTACTGAGTGTTTTTGTATGTTTTGCAGTTCAGATTTGACCAAAAATGATGAGTGTTTGAGCACTCATCAGATCATTCAACCAAAAGCAGGCCTTTTCAAAAGAAAACAGATGTTAGTACTGCTAAGGCAAAACCAGTGGTCGGTTGACCCAAAAGTGAGTACTGACACTGTTTTGGGCAATCATTTTTATGTTGTAAATGCCTCAGCTTGTTGGGACTGGAAACCAAAAATTAAAGTTTTAGACCATGTATTCAGAAATAGCAGTGCATCAATGGACTTAAAGAGATTTGAATATGTTGATGCACAAGGCAGATCCAAGTCAGTGATAGCTTGGGTCCCCAAGAGAAACTGATTTTCTCAGCAAAATGGTGTGGCTGAGAGAAGAAATAGGACATTAATTGAGGCTGCAAGAACAATGTTGTCTGATTCTAAATTACCTACTACTTTTTGGGCTGAAGCAGTCAATACTGCTTGTTTTGTGCAAAATAGGAGTAAAGTAGTTAAGCCTAATAACAAGACTCCTTATAAATTTCTACATGGTAGGAAACCTATTATAGATTTCTTAAGACCAGTTAGATGTCCTGTACTATCTTGAATACCATTGATCACCTAGGCAAGTTTGATGAGAAGGCTGATAAAGGTTTCTTTGTTGGATACTCAACCAATAGCAAAGCTTGTTGAGGCAACATTATCAAGATCTCCTAATGTTTTAATGATGACAAATAAACCTTCGAAACACATAAACTAACAAACGATAGCCAAAATTCCCCGAACCATCATCTGCTCCTGATGCGTTGGCCATGCGTTGACGCGTGGCTGACGCGCCAGGCTTCTGATGTTGTCGGGACAAATTTTGAAAGTCGGATTTCCCCTTACCCGACAAATGTGGATCTTTCAATACAGGTATGAATATGCTATGTGCTTAATTGAGAACAATCGAAACGAGTTTTGGGATTAGAGAGATCCAACTTTTAAAGCACCTACTTACGGGAAATGCCAACTCATGTTTTCTAACTCTCGCCTCTCGCCAAGGATTTTCTAAACTTAGGGAGCTTATATATTTCACGTAACATCATGTGAAAAACATCCATATACTCATATCCCGAACGTCTTCTCTAATCACGTAACGGGTTTACTCCCTTATTAGTCAAACTAAGTCAAAGGTCTCTTTGCTTAAACGCATCCTTTCCCATTTGGGTTATGCTTTACATCAAGGCAAAGAACTTAACTTTTTTGAACAAAGGGTTAGTTGAGTACGTCGAGTCGTGGAAAGTCACGAGTTATGAAAATATGGATTCTCGACGTTGTGTTCTTGGACTTATAAGTAACTTATGATTTTCTCAACTCATAATCTTAATTGTCTAAACCTTTTTCTTCTTAATGACAATTAGATTATTTCTTAATCTTCTCTTAATCACTTCTTAATCTCTTTCACAAAAGACAAATTACCATTCCTCCCATAATCTATCCCAAAATCCTCCCCAACATCCTCTTACATATTCCCTTACACATCTCTTACAAAGTGTACTCTTTGTCTCCACACAAAATCCCACACAATATTCCCTTATCTTTACCAACTTCCCATACACCTTCCTTATACATATACATACACTCTTTTATACATACACACATCCTTTCACATACACTCTTTTCTACACACACCTTTACATTCAAAATACACACACTTCACTCACATACCTCTCTTCACACACACTTACACATACTTACACATACAACTCACTCCTATACACATCCCATCCTTATACAACATATTCCTTACACTCCCAATACCTTTACATTCAAAATACACACACTACTCACAACCATCTCACTCTCTACACACACAAGGCTCCCCATCACATCCCTTCTTACATATTCCCTTACACACATCACATCCCTTCACTCTTACACTATCCAACCTTTATTCCCTTACACACTTACACAATCCAACTCATACCTTATATTCCTTACACCCTTTCACATCCCAAACCTTTCTCTCCAAGAAAACATTTGGATATTATTTCTTAACCCAACCATGGTTCTTTTAACCCAACTATGGTTAGTTCTCTACACTTAACCTTGGTTAACTCTTAACTACACCAAGGATGGAATATTCCCTTGGATATATCCTTTAACCTAACCATGGTTTACTCTCTACACACTCTTCTAATCTAACCATGGTTACTTCTTAACTTAACCTCTCACATTCTTCCCTATAGAGGAATATCCCATGGCATATTCTTTTCTCTATTATGCCATGTGAGGAATACCATTTCTACCCCTACCAAATTACCCTTTCTACTCTTCTACCCTTGGTATTTGGTTTACTCATAAACACTTCACAAAACATTTTCCAAATTGGTTATTTGAGTTGGTAAACCTTAGATTGATTAATGTTAAAGTTTAGTGTGAAGTACAGTTGGGGATTTATCAAAGTAAGGTATTTACAAGGACCAACACCCAAGATTTGGGATTAATACAACAGCGGTCCTGGTGCGCTGCCCGCGCGTTGACGCGTGGGTGATGCGCCGGCCTCGGTAAATTAATCTCAAGTTTGGGTCTTGGCCTATAAATACCCCCTTGCCTCTTGTATTCCTCACCCCTTGCCATTATTCTTTCTCTCTAATCTCTCTAATTCTATCTTGTGTTATTAGTTAAACACATTAGCATCTTTGAAAGAACATGTCTCTTCGCAAGGGAAGAATCTCAAGAATTTAATCCACTCTTGTGATTGTGTCGAGGGTCTTCTTATCTTTACCCTTTCTATTACAATCGAGTCTGTAGGTTAGGTTAGGGCTTGATAAAACATTCATTCATTCAATTATTTATAAGGGAAGTCTTGTGTCTTGGTGACCAAGCCTAGATCATTGGGGATCTAGTTAGGGTTTGATACTTCCAGTGGGAAGTCTTGGTAGTGGTCTTGGTGACCCTTAGGTGAAGTCGAATCATGAGATTCTTTTGGGTGGTTTCCAAGGGCAGAATACCGTTGGGGAGTAACTCCTTCTTTGTGAGCATCGATATTGGTGAATATTGGTGGAGTGAATTGTAACGGTTTGTAGTCCACCGAAAGGATTATACTATGGAATAGTATCATGTCATGGATTCGCAACTAGACGTACGGATGGTATAAACCCCCCATCCCGAACCAGTATATATTGTGGTGTCTCTTTACTTGCTTTATATACTTTGGTTGTGCTTGTGGTTGTTGGATTATTGTACAACCACTTGGTGACTCTTACGACTTAAAGTTTTTTAAACATTCAAAAAGCCTAAGAAACCGTATTCACCCCCCTCTTCGGTTCTATAAAGCTTTTAGAGTTTTCAATAGAAGGACTAGGCATGCGGAAGAGAATTTGCATGTTAGGTTTAGTAAGAGTACACATAATGTTGCAGGAACTGGACCAGACTGGCTATTTGATGTTGATGCACTAACCAAAACCATGAATTATGAGCCAGTTGTTGCAACTACAAAAACTAATGAATATGCAGGTACACAAGCTAACATGGTGAGTGAACCACCTTTCACAACCATAGAGAAGAGGAAAAAGAGTTCACAAGATGAAGATGTTGTTCATGAAGTTCCAAAGGATGCTACAAATGATGGTGCACATCCTTTCAATGTTGATAAAGTGGTTACTGAAGATTCAGAGTAGATCAATACGACTAATGATGATGAAGTTCCAAGCCGTGATCTTGGAAATAACATTGGCAGCACAAACACAGTCAATGCTGCTAGGCAAAAAGTTTCTACTACTACAGAAAATAACACTAGCAGTTTTAACTCTATTTCTACTGCTAAGCATAATGTTTCTGCTGCTAGAGGACTTTTTGATGATTTTCATTATCCTGATGATCCTAATATGCCTCATCTGGAAAACATCTATCCTGCTACTGATGATGAATATGTTGAAGATGAAGTATTTGGTGCAGAGGCTGACCTTAGCAACATGAATACTATTATCTTTGTCAGTACTATTCCAACTACTAGAGTTCACAAGGATCATCCAAAAGAACAAATTATTGGAGAGCCACAATTATCTGTTCAAATAAGAAGTCAGACAAGAGGGCTAAAAGATCTAATGAATCAAGGTTTCTTTGCAAGACCTCTTCATCAAAGAAACAGTCGTAAAGATCTTCAAAATTGCATGTTTGCTTGTCTTCTATCAAAAGTAGAACCCAAGAATGCTTACGAACCTCTACAAGATCAAAGCTGGGTGGAAGCTATAAAGGAAGAGCTTCTGCAATTCAAGCTACAAGAAATGTAGACCTTGGTGGATTTGCCTAATGGTAAGAAGGCCATTGGTACAAAATGTGTGTTTAGATGCAAAAAGGATGAAAGAGGTATAGTGATGTTATTAGATTTATTCTAGGGATAATGATTTTTAAATGTATTCAACTTTCTACGTTTTACTGAGTTGTGTATGCAACTTTTAATTTTGCTATCTTGGGGTCTGAACTTACTAACCTGAGCTTACTTGTGTCCTAACGGGGTGATTAAGGGCTTTTCTGTTTTTTCTTGCCATGTTGGCATCCACATTTGCATCCATGATGTCCATAATTTTGTCTTTTTCTCTAACATTATTATTTCCCCCTATTCACCACTAACACAATTAAAAACACACACACACACACACACAAATCACAAAAACATACACAAATCACAAACACATATAACTGCATCATAACGTTCAATTCAAAACCCACATACACACACACACAAATCCCTCATGGCTGAATACACTCCAGGAACACGAAGAGTAACACATACGTACATTCGACCCTACCGTGGATGTGGTCTTCCTATAACTGGGAAAACGACATGGACAAAGCAAAATCCTTGGAAACGATTTATTGCTTGTCCCTGATGAGGCGAAAAATGAACCACTTTTAGGGGGTCATTTAAGCCCGAAATTGAATTTATTAGATCAAATATTGCCCTAAATCGTTCCTTTTGTGATTTTAGGTACTTTGGGAGTGAATTCTGGAAAAGGAAGCAATTCAGACGTTTTTGGAGCATAAAAGTGAAGAAAACGGCAAAGAAACCTAAAGGCGTCACAACAAGGGCGTCAAGAGTTAATGACGGCCTGCATAAGGAGTACACATGATGGCGTCAGACCCAGATCTAGGCAGTCCGAGAAACTATTTGGCGGCGAGATGACGGCGTCAGACATTTGTTCTTGACGCCGTCACCTATCAAAATCTATATATAGTTTTCTATTTTACATTCATAAAGAGTGGAACTTGTGTGGAGAAAACTAGGGCCGAACTTTGTAAACCCTATGTCATATTTTACAGTGTTTTCAAGGGTTTTCACCCCTTGAATCCTTTCATGTTCAATTGAGATAAGTCTTCTCTTAATTCATTCAATATGTTTATGTGTTGTTTGAATATATCTTTTGCTTGTCTTGATTTCAACATGCTAGGCTAGATCTATCTTGTGTTTGCTTAGATGTAATGAAACCTAGATGTTGATTATATGTTGATTACTTGTTTATGGTTGTAATGGATGAATGATTTCAATGTTAGGCTTAAGAAAACTGGCATATCTCCTTTGTGTAACATGCTTGAACGTCTTGGGAAACATGAACCGATGTGTACTAGGTTTTATTGGTTGTATTTAATGCATGAGCAAATTCTAGTGATCCCATGTTAGGAGCTTCTTAGCCGGCTCGACATAGGAGTGAAGTAGGCGCTCATAGGATTGGGGAAGTAAGTACGCCACCCCATGAATGGTATTAAGGAATACAATCCATCATCCACGCAACTATAACAAATAATTAACGTGTAAAAGATATCTAGGGAGTAGTGAAATCTAAGTAAACACAATTCTCCCACATATTGCTCACAACTTTAGTATAATTTAGTTTTATTTTCATTTTAGTATTTTATTTTGATTGCATCTTTAGTATTGGGTTAGTTGACTAGCAACTAATTCCACCAAACTCCTTCAAACCCGAGATTTTTAATTGCTTTCATAAAAATATAAAAAATACAAAAAGAATCATCCCTCATCTCTAGACCTAGTCTCTAGGTTTTCTAATCCTAGCGACACTATTCCTAGCTGAACGATCAATCTCCTGGTACTTGTCATTATACTATACTACATCGATCAGGTACACTGCCTGGTGGGGGTTGTAAGCTTCTCGAGATCCCTCGAGAGGTAAGGCCTGGTGCAATCCCTACGCATCAAGTTTTTGGCGCCGCAGCCCGGGAAATAGTTATTGTCTAGGTTAGAATCTCTTTTTATTAGGTCTACTTGTTAGATTCCTTTCTAGTAAGATTTTATTTTTATTTTTAGGTTCTCTTTAGTCTATCTTATTTCTTCGTGTTTTTGTTCGTGACTTTTACCATCCGCCATTATGGCAACCGACGAATTCTCTAACCTTAGGATCACTAGGAGTCGTAGTTCCGCTAGAGACCTTGTCTTGCCTTATGCAGAACCCGATAGAGAAATGCATAGGCTAAGACTGTCTCACTTAACACCTGAACCATCTAGCATAGCCATCGATTTTGATGCACCCCTTTTCGAAGAAAATTCGGAAAATCACGTTACAACCCCTAGCTCCTAATCCAACAACGAGATGAGTACCCCCGCAACTCCCACTCCTAAGCGCCATAAGGACTACTCCTCCCCAAACCCTCATGGCTTCTCAAACGCCATTGTCTACCCAAATGAACACACCAATGAGGTCTTGCATGCGACCGATGTTTGGCTTGTCCAAAGTGTGTGCAAGTTTTGTGGATTAGATGATGATGACCCGATTCAACACATTAAGGACTTCTTGAAAATAGTAGACACCCTCCATATGGATGGGGCTACTAGAGACACGTCCCGATTACGATTTTTCCCTTTCACCCTCTATGAAAAAGCCCAAGAGTGGTATGATAAACTTCCTTCTGAATCTATTTTCACATAGGAACAACTTATATCCAAGTTCAATGAGAAGTTCTTTCCACCTGGGAAAACTTCAGCGTTTAGAGATAGGATCCTCCATTTCCGAAAAGGGAAGGACGAACCCTTCCATAAATCGTGGATTAGATTCAAGGATTTAATAAGACAAGTTCCCCATCATGGCATCGAACTTTGGATTTTGGTCCAAATCTTCTACGACAATGTCTCCTCAAATGATCGGAACGGGATCAATAATTCTATAAAAGGGAGATTAGCCAATCTTAGTGCCGAAGAAGGATGGGATAGGATTGAAGAATATGCTCAAGACCAAGATGACACTTGGGATGAACCTGAGTCGACTGTCAGCATGTCTGAAATCACTTCAACATCTTCAGATCGGTTAAGAAAAATTCACAAAAGAATGGAATACCTAGCTGGGTCGCAGTTACCTAAACAACTTTCAAATCCTTACTTGATCTGCGATTACTGTGGGGGCCCGCATGAGGTAGAGGAATGCGGAGGAGAAACCACGACTGAACATGCATGCTTGTCAGGAGGTGACATCTATGCTGATCCCTCCCTTTTGCCTTTTTACCAAAATGACGATTACACCCTCTGGGGAAATCTGGTAAAAAGAAAAGAAGGAGAGGAAGGTCCTGAATTCGAAATCAGGAGCACTTTTGAAGATGACCTTGGTCACTTCACTCAAGAAAAAGGCTTACAATTAAAAGGTCTTAATGAACTTGTTGATGAGCAGCAGAATGACATTGGAGAATGGTTCAACAAGCTTAACTCCACCCTCGATAACGTTGAAATGCCGTCAGTAAGCCAAAAAGACCCCATGCTCGCGATAACCACTCGAGCTGGAACAACAACCAAGGACCCCCTTACCCGAGCTCGCCCCCCATCACTCCCGATCCAAACAAGCCTCGCGAAGAGGAGGATGATGTGGGCAGTGAAGCTCCCAACCAACCTCCCTTGGCGACCCCTTCCCTATCAACCCCACCTAACCAACCTGTGAGAATCCCATTCCCATCCCGATTAAAAAACCAAAAAACTGAGAATGATAATAAAAGATTCCTGTCATATCTAAAAGACTCAGTAGTCACCATACCTCTCCTTGATGCTTGTTATCACATGCCAAAGTATAGCGCATACTTTAAAATATTACTCGCTAACCGAAAGAAACTCGAGGGTCTTGTGACCCTGGGGGAAGAATGTTCGGTGGTGACCCATCGAGGGCTACTAAAAAAGGTAGACGATCCAGGCAGCTTCACCTTGCCTTGCTCCATAGGATCTCTATCAATAAAGAATGCTCTTGCCGATTTGGGGGCGAGTATCAACCTCATGCCTCACTCTATGTTCCTTAAACTAGGATACTCTGGATTAAAGCCTACCCGTATGAACATCCAACTAGCCGATAGATCAGTCAAATACCCCGTAGGGATATGCGAGAATGTGCTAGTCAAAGTTGGGAAATTCGAATTCCCGGTCGACTTCGTAATATTAGAGATGGAGGAGGATGACTTGGTACCCATCATCTTACGGAGGCCATTTCTTGCTACCGCTCGTGCAGTCATTGATATTCATGACGGCAAGTTAACCTTACGAATATGAACCGATAGCATAACCTTCGACATTAAGGACATTATGGATCTCTCTCTCGAAGCAGCTAACCAGCTCTATTTCATTGGAGAGGTCGATGAACTCACGGATGTCATCGATAGCTGTGTTGATGAACAAATCGAGGAAGCCTGGTTACGGGATGAGAGTTTTCTCCCTTTGTTAGAGGTGGAAAAGATGGAGGATGTTGGTGCAGTCTCCTTCTACCCTAAACAAGAGGCCACGGAGCATCTCGAGCTCCGAAAACCCGAAAACAAGCTTAAGCCTTCTATTATAGAACCCCCTGAGCTAGACCTTAAGGCACTTCCTAACCATTTAGAGTATGCCTTCCTTCAGGGAGAGGACCAACTGCCGATAATCATAAACTCTTCCCTCGAACATGAACAAAAAGGTAAACTCTTAGAGGTCCTAAAGAAATATAAGGGAGTGCTTGCATGGAGTGTAGCCGACATTAAGGGGATTGACTCAACTTTTTGCACGCATAATATTCTCATGGAAGAAGATTATAAACCTACCATGCAACCCCAAAGGCGGGTGAACCCCAACATTAAGGAAGTGGTAAAGAAATAAGTTATCAAACTTCTGGATGCAGGATTAATCTACCCGATTTCGGATAGCCCGTGGGTTAGTCCTGTACAGGTTGTACCTAAGAAGGGTGGAATGACTGTAGTTAAGAACAACAAGGGTGAGATGGTACCCAAAAGAACGGTTACTGGATGGCGGGTATGCATCGATTATAGAAAGCTCAATGATGCCACGAGGAAAGATCACTTTCTCTTACCATTCATTGACCAAATGTTAGAGAGATTGTCTGGGCACGAGTACTATTGTTTCTTGGATGGATTCTCAGGGTATTTTCAAATTCCCATAGCACCTGAGGCCCAAGAAAAGACCACGTTTACTTGCCCCTATGGAACGTTCGCCTACAAAAGAATGTCTTTTGGGCTGTGTAATGCCCCCGCCACTTTTCAACGATGCATGACCGCAATCTTTCATGAACTTATGGAAGACAACATGGAAGTTTTCATGGATGACTTTTCAGTCTTCGGGAACTCCTTCGACCGCTGTCTTGCTAATCTAGAAAAAATGCTTAAACGCTGTGAGGAGACCAACTTGGTGTTAAACTGGGAAAAGTGTCATTTCATGGTGAAAGAAGGGATTATGTTAGGACATAAGATCTCAGGGAATGGGATAGAGGTGGACCAAGCTAAAGTTGAAGCTATATCTAAGTTACCATATCCCACGACTGTTAAAGCAATACGCAGCTTCTTGGGGCACGCCGGGTTTTATCGGAGATTCATCAAAGACTTCTCCAAAATAGCTCGGCCAATGACTCAATTGCTAATGAAGGATGCTCCTTTCGATTTCTCCCAAGAATGCAAGGATGCATTCGATCTCTTAAAAAAGGAGCTCACACAAGCTCCAATCATGATTACACCTAACTGGGAGTTACCGTTTGAAATCATGTGCGACGCTAGCGATTTCGCTGTAGGGGCTGTATTAGGCCAACGGCGTGACAAGCTGTTCCAACCTATTTACTACGCTAGCAAAACCATGAATCCCGCTCAAGAGAATTACTCTACCACCGAAAAAGAATTGTTAGCCGTGGTGTTCGCATTCGACAAATTCCGGCAATATCTTGTCCTTTCAAAGACAGTTGTTTTCACTGATCACTCGGCTCTTCGATATCTTTTTGCTAAGCAGGATGCTAAGCCACGACTAATTCGGTGGATCTTGTTGTTACAAGAATTTGATGTTGAGATTCGTGATAAGAGGGGCGCAGAAAATCTGGCCGCAGATCATCTATCTCGTCTTGAAAACCCCTTGGATGAGCACGATAGAAGTGAGATTCGGGATTCATTTCCTGACGAACAACTCATGTCAATAACTGATTCGGAGCCTTGGTACGCCGATTTTGCCAACTATCTCGCAAGCATACTCGTTCCAGAACACCTGACTAGGTACGAAAGGAAAAGGTTCTTTTCTCAATTAAAATACTACTTTTGGGATGAATCATTTTTATTCCGAAGGTGTCCTGACCAAATAATAAGACGTTGCATTTCGGAGAGTGAGGCAGTAAAGATTATGAGGGAATGTCACTCTGGTCCCTCTGGAGGGCATCATGGAATAAGCACCACCGCCCGAAAGATTTTCGACGCGGGATTCTATTGGCCCACAATTTTCCGTGATGTCAAAGAAATGGTACAGGCATGCGATGCTTGTCAACGGGCCGGGAACATATCACATAGGGATGAAGCGCCTCAGAATTTTATACAAGTATGTGAGGTCTTCGATGTCTGGGGAATTGACTTCATGGGACCCTTTCCATCCTCAGGGGGGAACGAATACATTTTAGTTGCCATCGATTATGTTTCAAAATGGGTAGAGGCACAAGCCCTTAGGACCAACGATGCCAGGGTGGTTATTCATTTCCTGAAAAAGCTTTTTGCTAGATTCGGGATTCCTATAGCCCTCATCAGTGATAGGGGGACCCACTTTTGCAATGCGTAAATGGAAAAGGTCATGAGGAGGTATGGGGTCTCCCATCGGTTTTCCACCGCCTATCATCCACAAACCAATGGCCAGGTCGAAAATACAAACAGGGCTATTAAAAGAATACTAGAAAAAACGGTTAGTCAAAATAGAAAAGACTGGTCATTTAAACTCGACGAGGCCTTATGGGCATTCCGAACTGCCTACAAGACACCCATTGGAACGACCCCGTTTCGCATGGTGCATGGTAAGGCATGTCACTTGCCAGTAGAATTAGAACATAAGGCTTATTGGGCGCTTAAGGCATGTAACTTAGATTATACAATTGCCGGAACCAATAGGTTCTTGCAATTACACGAGCTTGATGATCTTAGATTAGAAGCCTATGAGTCCTCCATTACATATAAAGAGAGGGCAAAAAGATGGCATGACCAAAGAATTAAGAAACCCAAGGAATTTTCTGAAGGGGACAAAGTCCTATTGTACAACTCTCGGTTAAGGTTATTTCCAGGGAAACTCAAGTCTAGATGGTATGGACCATTTACGGTGAAAAGTTCCTCTAAAACTGGAGCCGTGGTGTTATTAGACGATGAAGGTAGAGAATTTACTGTCAACATACAACGTGGAAAACGTTATCAAGAAAATAATAATGAAATGATTAGTGAGGAGGATGTAACGTTTGATGATGAGGTCACGTAGTAACCCATGACCTTGAGTCTAGCTACAAGACTCGTAAATAAAGAAAAGCGCTTCTTGGGAGGCAACCCATGTTTTGTGTGATTTTTATTTTGTTTGTTTGTTATTTGCTTCCGTATGCATGCTTTATTTTTATTGTTGGTAGATCATGTTTCAAAACTAAATAGTGAAAATACTTTACTTTGTTGTTTGGCCTAGTCTTAACTTCATCAAAAGGTATTTTTGCAAAAGATAAGTGTAAGGGGAAACCCCAAATATGTTTTTAAGAAACAAAACCGATCATGATTCTCCACAATATTAAGTGAACATGTATATTCGTATTTGTTAGAGTCAAATGCTTGTATTGAGTCATAATGATGTTTTGCAGGATTTTCCAGGAAGTAGGACGAAGTTTTTCCAGAAATTTTCCGGAAACTTAACATAAGAATTTCTGCAGGTCACTTCTGACGGCGTCACGAGTTTACTCTTGACGGTGTCACGTGTAAAAATCTGGAAATTTTACCAGTTTTGTTTTTCTAACGGAGTCTTAAAGTTTTTGTTGAATTATTAGTTTTATAATCTCCAGGAAATCTGCAAACATCATTCCACAAGCATTATATCTTATTTTGTTTTCTAGGTTCTATTAGCATATGTAGATTGCTGCCGATTTTATGCGAGGTTGCCATGTCTGTTTTCTCAGGTTTTACATGTTATGTTTCATAAGAAGATGATTTATATTCTGGAAGGGAAGCTTTGATTGTTCATTTTTTTGGAGGAAGATCTAACCTGGCCACCTTATTATCCATACCGAGCGAATCAGGGGAGTATTTGATTTCATTTGTTTTACTTATTTCACTTTTACATTCTTTGCTTGAACATTGGGGACAATGTTCATCCTAAGTGTAAGGGGAGGGTAAAATGATGATACCTTACAAATACACTTTCGCTTGAGTTTGTTTGTTTGATAGTAGATGTGTAATAAAACTATGAGAAATACTTGTTAGTGCAATTTTAGCGCCAAATTTAAAATTTTTTACAACATTTAGGAGTGAAACTTTAGCCATAGCAAGCGTCTCATGGATAGGAGATTGTATGACTAGCACAAAACCGTACCATTTAAAAAAAATTTCCACCCAAATATGTGAGGTTCGCCTTTAGATTTGATAGGAAAAGCATTTACTATTAGTGCTTATGAGTGTACTGGTAGCATTTAGATTCTAGAACTTGCGTTAGTGATACATCCCGAGACCGCTTGTGAGACTACATTCGTGTAGTAGGATTTACTACATGATAAGAGGCATTAGGATCACCCTTGTGTTAAACCCGTATTATAATTACTTGACCATTTAAGTCATATTACTTGGCTAGTTAAGTCAATTAATTTTTCCCACACCTTAGCGTTGTACTCATTTTTAGTACACGAAACCCCTAGTACACCCCTCCGAGCCTATCTTTTCGTTTCTAACTTTAAGCATCTTACTTAAAGGAAGAATTTGTTACACCCCACTTAAATGTACACCCAAATCGCCTTAGCCTTCCGTGTATGCACTCATTTTTAGTGCATTATTGTTATTTGTTAAACCCTTAGTTAATTATCTAATTGATTACATGGTTGCTAAGTCGAGTCATATCCTTGTACATATTGTTTTGGGACGATTGGGACTCATGGGTAAAGTACTTAATTTATGGAGTAATGGGAAAGAACATCATATATTACCCCCGTATGTACGTTAATCTTAAAAGTACTCCAAGTGTTTTGATTTTCTTAATTCGAGTCATTAGATTAGTTTATTGCAAAGTATGTAAAAATTCAAGTGTAAGGGGAATTTTCAATCCCTATGATGTATTATTTTGGATGGTAGGGTAAGAGTGTACGCAAAAAAAAAAAAAAAAAAAAAAAAAAAAAAAAAAAAAAAAAAAAAAAAAGACGGACTACCATCCATTTTTATTATATGTTCATTTTATGTTTTGGTTATTTTTGATTTATTAGCTTAAGTCGAGTCTAGTCTTGGCTTAGCAACGCCATATTGTACATGTAATTAACCAAGATTGTTAACTCGCCACCAGTAAAGACTGCCTATATCCAACAAAACCGTGTATTCCATATCCCTACACCTAACGTTACAACCCTTTAAAAAACCTCTTTGATAGTTTATCCTAGGTGCTTACGCCATGTGGTGGAGGTTTGATCCTTTCCCAAGCCTATGGTAATCTATTTTGCTATGACAGGTAGTGAGAGATGTTTTCCATTTCCATAATGTGATATTACTTTATTACACCCGAGAGATGTGAGTATCTAAACACTATTTGTGAGGTGCTAGTGTATGACCTCCGTGCTTGTCTTTGGTCTTTAGTGGAGCGATTATTTGTTGTAATTACTTTTATATTAGTGTTAAATGACCCTTAACTTGTATTTTGACTAGAATAAAAGCGCATTTACTTGAGGACAAGCAAATCTCAAGTGTAAGGGTATATGATGAAGCGAAAAATGAACCACTTTTAGGGGGTCATTTAAGCCCGGAATTGAATTTATTTGATCAGATATTTCCCTAAATCGTTCCTTTTGTGATTTTAGGTACTTTGGGAGTGAATTCTGGAAAAGGAAGCAATTCGGACGTTTTTGGAGCATAAAAGTGAAGAAAACGGCAAAGACTTAATTTTCCATGCTGAGAACAGTACTTGACGGCGTCAAGAGGAAGATCATGACGGCGTCAAGAGTAAAATCCATGACGACCCAGTGAACACCTGAAGGCGTCACAACAAGGGCGTCAAGAGTTAATATGGTGACGGCCTGCATAAGGAGTACACATGACGGCGTCAGACCCAGATCTAGGCAGTCCGAGAAACTATTTGGCGGCGAGATGACGGCGTCAGACATTTGTTCTTGACGCCGTCACCTATCAAAATCTATATATAGTTTTCTATTTTTCATTCATAAAGAGTGGAACTTGTGTGGAGAAAACTAGGGCCGAACTTTGTAAACCCTAGGTCATATTTTACAGTGTTTTCAAGGGTTTTCACCCCTTGAATCCTTTCATGTTCAATTGAGATAAGTTTTCTCTTAATTCATTCAATATGTCTATGTGTTGTTTGAATATATCTTTTGCTTGTCTTGATTTCAACATGCTAGGCTAGATCTATCTTGTGTTTGCTTAGATGTAATGAAACCTAGATGTTGATTATATGTTGATTACTTGTTTATGGTTGTAATGGATGAATGATTTCAATGTTAGGCTTAAGAAAACTGGCAGATCTCCTTTGTGTAACATGCTTGAACGTCTTGGGAAACATGAACCGATGTGTACTAGGTTTTATTGGTTGTATTTAATGTATGAGCAAATTCTAGTGATCCCATGTTAGGAGCTTCTTAGCCGGCTCGACATAGGAGTGAAGTAGGCGCTCATAGGATTGGGGAAGTAAGTACGCCACCCCATGAATGGTATTAAGGAATACAATCCGTCATCCACGCAACTATAACAAGTAATTAACGTGTAAAAGATATCTTGGGCGTAGTGAAATCTAAGTAAACACAATTCTCCCACATATTGCTCACAACTTTAGTATAATTTAGTTTTATTTTCATTTTAGTATTTTATTTTGATTGCATCTTTAGTATTAGGTTAGTTGACTAGCAACTAATTCCGCCAAACTCCTTCAAACCCAAGATTTTTAATTGCTTTCATAAAAATATAAAAAATACAAATAGAATCATCCCTCATCTCTAGACCTAGTCTTTAGGTTTTCTAATCCTAGCGACACTATTCCTAGCTGAACGATGAATCCCCCGGTACTTGTCATTATACTACACTACATCGATCAGGTACACTCCCTGGTGGGGGTTGTAAGCTTCTCGAGATCCCTCAAGAGGTAAAGCCTGGTGCAATCCCTACGCTACCAGTCCCAAATTTGTAAGCCCTAACTGAACTCGTTTTACTAATGATGGGAAACTTTCTATGTTATTTGACTGTGGAATAGAATTGTAGTTGAGTTTGTTTTTGACTTTCAATTTGATGGGTCAATTGTTTGATAAGTAAGGTTAATGATGTGTATATTTGTTTGTATTTACAGGAGAAGTATAAGAAGTGTGGGTATTATGAATTTTTTGATGATGATTTACCTAGTGACTATTATAGGGAGTTGTTGTATAATGAGCATCAAAAGGTCAAAAGAGGGAATCAAAGGAATGAAATGCAAGAGGACATTGATGTTCTAACAATGGAGAAGAATTAGTTGGTTCATGAATTGACTTGCACAAAGTCAAAATTGCAATTGTATGATAGGCTGTTTATTATCTTGATTGGGATTTTAATCATCTTTTGTGTTATATTTGGAATGAAAGTGTGAAGCTGATTTAGGTTCATGAACACTAGCAGGTTTAGTAATCCATAGTTGTAATGTAGTAATTAGGATTATGTTGTACTTTGACTTCATAAAGTCAATAATTTGTAATGCAATGAAAAATTTGCAATTTTCCATGGTATAAACATTTGCAATTGTCTATATCATGCTTAACAGATAATGGTAATGGTAATGCATCAGATATGAAAATTGACTTTAGAAAGTCAAAGTTTTATTCCAAGGGCATGCGAGCCAGAGACAAAGGACCAACATTCAGATTACCTAACATTCAACTAACCCATTGTTTTTTCCCCTTCCCTTTTGAACATTCTTTGTGAATTTTGGGAGACCATGGTTTGATACTATGCTCTATACAGTTTTTAGCATTTGGAAGGCCTAAAACCTTAACCCTTGCATCAAATGCTTCTTTGGCATCAAATGGTTCTTTGGCACTCTGCTTTGGAGCTGCATTCTCCTTTGTTAAGCCTAAACCAACATAACCTTTTGGAAAGTAGTCTTCCCATGATGGTGCTACTGGCCATTCTGCAAAAGATTCACTTGATGATGAAATGCATATGATATCTGCAGATAAAAAAAAGTTAAAAACTACTCCAAATATTAAAAACAGTGTAAAGACAGTTAAGTTGGCCAAACCTTTCTTGTTAGAACTCATTGGTTTGGTTTATGACAGTCAATTTCAATGTGGATATCGTGGTTTGTGTTTGTAAGCTGTGTATCCATTTTATAGAAGTAATGTGTATAGTAGGTAGGCGTTTCAATACCCTAAAAGTAGTCAAAGTGTAACTCCCAAAAATTCAATGCTACAGGTTTGACACAAAAGTAGTCAAAGTGTGACTGTCAAAAATTCAATTGTGGAGGCATGTGAATTTTAAAGTTGCTTGCAGCTGTCAAAAATGCAGGATGAGAAAAAAACAGCAAATTGCCCAAATTCAAGGTACACATATACTGAATATGACTATCATAGTCATTTTAATGCATTAACATAAAGACTTGGCTTTTCAAAGTCAAAGTACATATTCATTACTGCATAGGTAAGTTAATTGCCCAAATTAATAAACAAAAGATGGCAATTTTAAGTTAATTAGCATCCTAACATAGTTAACTACATACTTGCAATTTCATGATTGCCAAAAATAATACACAAAATATGGCAATCTAAAGATACTAAACTAGTTAATCCAACTCCATTGCTTGGTCTTGTGAGCTTCCTTCACCATGAAATTTTTTTGTCAACTTCTTTTGTAGGATTCTCTAGCTTGGTAACCTTCTTGCTCGAGCTGGTATGACAACTTGTCTTTGTTGATTTGGTTGGATTGGTTGACTTGATTGAATGATTTGACTAGCTTGAGTTGGGATAGGCTGACTTGCTTGATTTTGAGTTGCCTGACTTCCTTGACTTGGATATGCTAGTCTTGCTTCACTTGCATGAGTAGAACCACTTGCTTGACCAACCCTTTCCTCACCAAACCAATATGCAAACCCCCTGTTTGTTGACTGTTGTTGCCCTAAACTACTTGGTGCACCTCTTGTTGCAAATTGAACTTCACCAACCTTTCTAAATGCACTTTGCTATTGTGGAGTATGCATACCTGGAATATAAGATCCCCTAACATGACTACCAACACTGCCACCACTTCCACTACCACTTATACCTGCTTGCCCACTTCTTTTTGAACCTCTACTAGATCCCCTGTATCACCCCCACTTGAACCTCTAGCATCCCCAATTGAACCCCTTACACGCCCAACATTATGAGAAACATTTGATGAACTAGGTGATGGGACATGGTCACTAGCAGTCTCAACATGGTCACTAGATGGTTCCTTACTTGGCCTACCAACTTTTCTTTTTGGTTTAACAGGTTTTTCAACTGCTGGTTCTTTACCTCCTTTTTTCTTATGACCTACTTTAAAACAGTTTTGACAAGTCATAGAAACACCTACCTTTGACACCCTTGTAGAGCTTCTACCTTCGCCTTTTGCCCTTATTCTGTTCTTTCTTGGCCTTCCTGGCATTTTCTTAAGTTTTGGAGGTAACACTTTTGAGTATTGACTTTGTTCAGGCCAAAAGTCAATACCACCAACTGGACTAAGGTAGTTGTGGTAAGTTGCATAGTAAAGCTCCTTCCTGAACCAATTTGGAACATACTCTTCTGGAAGCCTGTTGATTCTTAAGATAGCAGTTGTACCATGGACACATGGTAGGCCAGATAACTTTCAGATCCTGCAAGAACATGTCCTCTCATCAACTTTGACTTTGAAGGAGTAACTCCCATTCTGACCTCAAATGCATTGCCCCTGCTGGTATCACATGCCAAAACCTGTAAAGTTTAATATAGTTAGTATTCAACATGGAAGAAGTAAGGTATAATATATGTGATAAAAACATACCTTATATCATCCTTTAGAAAATCAACTCTCTTCTTGATTGATGGACATATATCATCAGTTCATTTTGCTGAAATTTTCCTCATAGTGTTCATCCTTTCAAGCACAATCACCCTAATAGCTTCCAACATTGTTATTATAGGTTTGTCCCTCACAGTAACCAAAACTGAGTCAAAGCACTCACTAAACCCATTTTCCACAGCCTCACATCCTTTATCTAACTCAAAAAATGCTTTAAACCATGTTTTAGGATCCTTTTCCATCAAGTATTTATTGGCATTAGGGTTTGCAGCCTTGTTTTTTTCCATGATCTTATTGAACCATTGTGGGCATGTAGCTTTACAGGCTCCCCAAAACAAGTTCGTAAACTCTTCACCACTGTATTGTTTCCTAAAGTTCTCATAGATGTGTCTAGCACAATGTCCGTGCTCAGCTTGAGGCATAACTTGTTTCACAGCCTCAATCAGACCCTTATGTTGATCAGACATCAGTGTTAGGCCTGCACCATTTGGCAGTTAGTATCTCACCTTGATTTGGTCTCTTTTAAAAACACCCATCTAAAGCAACCACTCTTCTACAACCCCTTTTAAAGCCTTTCTTTAACCCCCAAGACATACATATAACCTATCAAAAAAGTGGACCCTTCCTCATTGTGTGTGACTCCTAGTTTAACTGTTGACCCAGGGTTGCTATCCAATAACTCCTTGCCATATGCTCTTAACAAAGAATAATGTTCTTCAATAGTTTTTTCAAATTCTGTCAATGCCCATTTCTTAGCAGCCCTACACTAATTAAGACTGACAGTGCACTTATACTTCTTCAATACTAGGTCAGGAATGTCTACAAGTTTAATTTTTGGATTTTTCCTAATTTTCTCACCAAACTTTTTGCCAATCCATTTATAGTCAAATAATGACCCATACTTAAAGTTTCTTACACAAGTATGTTCAGATTTCAAAGATAAAACCTGAAAGGTTCTCTCAGCAGTCATCCATTTAGCATACAACCTAAAACTGCACTTAGGCACATCTTATTTAATTTCACTAGGCAACCTAAATTGTTTTCTTTGTTTACCTTTCTTATGGTCTTTTAACTTACCTGGTGGTCTTTGCCCACAAACAGCAATAATCTTTTCTGTAGCACTCCTTTCATACCATATGGAGTAGCCATTAGCCAAAGCATAGTTGGTCAAGGCTTCTTTCAGCTTGGCAGCACTTTCAAACTTTAGACCAACCTGTCAACAAATTAATCATATTAACAGTCGTATTAAAATGATGCAGTACACAAATGACACTATAATTCAAAAAGTAGTTTACCTTTGGGGATTGCATCCTCCAATCCGTGCTTTCATCATGTGTAGGATATCTGTCTTGAGTGTCTTGTACACCCAAAAATGGGTCTTATAAGTTCCATCAGAATCCACATCATTCATCTTCCTCAACAATTCATCAATGAACTCATCATGCTCAACAAATACTTCTGTCACCACCTGTAGGTCTGCTAGTACTAGGATTAGCAGCCATACTTGGAATTGGTGTAGCTCTGGTCTTTACCCTACTTGCTTTCCTAGTCTGAGTAATCACTATCATCACCGTCACTTTCTTGTATCATACCATTATCAACATAATCACTATCATCAGATTCACTAGCACTTGCAGATGCATTAGTTGTTGCCACAGCTAATGTCACAACCCAATAACTTCCCCTTAGGTTAGAAATGCCTTACTAACTTAACTTAGGCCCTCACTAAGCACACTAGGATTAGAAATGCCTACAGGATTTTCCCGAGCTAAATTTTTGCTTTATTATATCCTTATGTCCTAACTCACCTCCAGACAAGCTCACGTATCCACCTATGCCAACCACTACTATGTTTACTTAATGTAAACATCCGGGTATGTCAAGTCAAGGTTATAAACATATTTTCACTAAGAAAACTATCACTATAATACACCATACTTGCTAGAAAACCCTAAATGCACCTATGTGATCCTTGTTAGTTTTAAAACCCTAACTACTTATCTGAACTAACATGAAAAGTGTTTAAGACTTAGATATAGGTTATATTAGTTACCATAGGATATATTATAACCCTTAGGTCATAGTATAACCCCTAGAACTTAGGTACATGATGAGGCGAAAAATGAACCGTTTTTAGGGGGTCATTTAAGCCGGAATTGGAATTTATTTGATCAAATATTGCCCTAAATCGTTCCTTTTGTGATTTTAGGTACTTTGGGAGTGAATTCTGGAAAAGGAAGCATTTTGGACGTTTTTGGAGCATAAAAGTGAAGAAAATGGCAAAGTCTTAATTTTCCTTGCTGGGAACAGTACCTGACGGCGTCAAGAAGGATTTGATGACAGCGTCAAGAGCATTTTTGGTGACGGCCCAGAGAAAACGTGACGGCGTCAGAAGTAGGCCGTCAAGAGTAAAAGTGGTGACGGCCCAGAGCAGGATTACACGTGACGGCGTCAGCTCTGGATCTAGGCAGTCCGAGAACTTTATTGGCGGCGAGATGACGGCGTCAGAACTTTACTCTTGACGCTGTCACCTCCTGAAATCTATATATACTTTTCTAATTTTCATTCATTAAAAAAGGGACTTGTGTGGAGAATTCTAGGGCCGAACTTTATAAACCCTAGCTCGTTTGTAACAGTATTTTCAAGGGTTTTCACCCCTTGAAACCCTTCATGTTCACTTGAGATAAGTATCCTTTCAATTCATTCAATATGTCTATGTGTTGTTTGAATATATCTTACGCTTGTCTTGATTTTAACATGCTAGGCTAGATATATTGTGTGTTTGCTTAGATGTAATGAAACCTAGATGTTGATTATAGGTTGATTGCTTTTTTATAGTTGTAATGGATGAATGATTTCAATGTTAGGCATAAGAAAACTGGCAGATCTCCATTGTGTAACTTGCTTGAACGTCTTAAGAAACAGGAACCGATGTGTACTAGGTTTTTATGGTTGTATTTAATGCATGAGCGAATTCTAGTGATCCCATGTTAGGAGCTTGTTAGTCGGCTCGACATAGGAGTGAAGTAGGAGCTTATAGAATTGGGGAAGTAAGTACGCCACCCCATGAATGGTATTAAGGAATACAACCCGTCATCCACGCAACTGTAACAAGTAATTAACCTGTAAAAGATATCTAGGGAGTAGTGAAATCTAAGTAAACACAATTCTCCCATATATTGTTCACACCATATTAGTAATTTAGTTTTATTTACATTTTTTGTTATTTTATTTTGATTGCATCTTAGTTATTGGGTTAGTTGAATAGCAACTAATTCCACCCCTCTTCCAAAAACCGGAGATTTTTACTTGCTTTTATAAAAATATAAAAATACAAAAAGAATCATCCCTCACCTCTAGACCTAGTTCTTAGGCTTTCTAATCCTAGCGACACTATTCCTAAGTTGAACGATCAATCCCCGGTACTTGTCACTATATTATACTACAACGATCAGGTACACTGCCTGGTGGGGGTTGTAAGCTTCTCGAGATCCCTCGAGAGGTAAAGCCTGGTGCAATTCCCACGCATCAAGTTTTTGGCGCCGCTGTCGGGGAAATAGTTATTGTCTAGGTTAGAATCTCTTTTTATTAGGTCTACTTGATAGATTCCTTTCTAGTAAGATTTTATTTTAATTTTTAGTTTCCTTTAGTCTATCTTATTTCTTCGTGTTTTTGTTCGTAACTCTTACCATCCGACATCATGGAAGGTGGTAACATCTTTGAACCCATCAACCCACCACAACAAGACCACCCACAAAACCCACCACTAGCTAACCAACCTCTTAGGCCCCGAACCCTAGGAGAGTACTCCCGACCTAGCCACCAAGGCTATCGAAACACCATTGAGCTCACCCAAGGAGCCAATGTGTCTCCCTTGCGATCCGACACCATCCGGTTGGTGCAAAGCGGATGTGCATTCCATGGACTTCGTTCCGAAGATCCAAATCAACATCTCAAGGACTTCCTTAAAATCGTAGATTCTATAGACCTTGATGTTACAACTAGAGAGTCAACCCGATTACGCCTATTCCAATTCTCTCTACGTGATCAAGCTAGTCAATGGCTTGAACGTTTACCCGCGGGATCCATCACCTCATGGGATGATCTCACCACTCGTTTCCTTGCTCAATTTTTCCCACCGGGGAGAACTACCAAGCTTAGAAATGATATATTGATGTTCCAACAACGTCAAGGTGAAACTCTATATGAAGCAGGGACTAGTTTCAAGGACTTACTCCAAAAAGTCCCTCATCATGGCATAGATCTTTGGCTCCAAGTCCAAATCTTCTATGACCACATTGATCTCTCCACAAGGCGAACCATTGACCAATCGGCCGGTGGCAAACTACGTGATCTAAGTGCGGAAGAATCATGGGAACTCATAGAAGATCTTGCTCTCTATGACAACGAAAGTTGGAATGATCCCCGTGATTTGAACAAAACGGTCAAGGCAATATCTTTGCCTTCGCACAATTCTAGCACTCCCGACCGTAGGATCATGGAACTTGAGGACCAAGTCAAGTTTCTCATGAAATCTTGCGAAGCTCCTAAGCCATCAAGCCAAGTGAACAAAATCACTTCTTCATGCGAATTATGTAGTGGTCCCCACGACACTCGTGATTGCGTGGAACTCTTCGGAACAGCTTTTGCGGACTACGCATCCTCGCGTACCGACGAAGCGGGAGATAAGCAGTACACTTTCAAACCCGAGCTAAACCCTTACGGTGATTCCTACAACCCTTCTTGGTAAAATCACCCAAACCTTAGGTGGAAGCAAAACCAAAACAATTCTTCCAATCCGCCTAATCATTACCAACCAAACGGTCCACCCTCCAACCGTACTTTCAACAACAATCCTTCTAACAACTATGGTAGTACCAACAATCTTGAAGGATTGATGTCCAAGTTTATGGCATCTCAAGAAGCTCGCATAGCTAAGTTTGAAACCGAATTCAACCAACAACAAACGGAGATGACCAATAAAATTGACAACTTGTTGAAAGCCCTCAACAACCAAGCATTAACTACACCTAGGAAGGACACTAGGGGCGCCAATAGCGAAATCCAAACTAAGGACCCCTCGTCATCTAAACACGTCCACTTTGTCAACGTTGTCACCGTTAAACCAATTGATAAGGATATAGAAGAAAGTAACAAGTATGAAGTTGGAATAGAAACCGAGACTAGGGATGAAATTAAGGAAGTTGAGGTTAATAAGGGAGAAAATTTAGAGGAAGTAGAGACTGTAGAAGAGTACTTTGATAAGTTACCCACCAAGGAAGAACGGGAATATCACAAGGATTTAATCAATGATCCCGAGACACCATATATCCTTGGTTCACCCCTTATTAAAGCAGGCGATCCTTCTAACATCAACATACCATGCAACATTGGGCATATGCATGTATGGAAAGCTTATATCGATCCTAGGTCTCCTATAAATATCATGACTAGGACATATTATAATTGGGTGATGAAGAAGCAACTTGGTTATAGAATGATGCCCCGAAAGAATTTGATAAGTAATTTTGTAGGTAGAGTGAAAGGATTACATGTGATTGTCGGAAATTTCACGTATGAGATCGATTTTATGATAGTGGTGGATACTCTTCAGGTGATAGATGATTGCCTAAGTCAAGTAGTGTTCGGAAAACCGTTCGTTGAGGCAACTAAGATGAGTTATGACCCGACTCTAGGGATAGTTAGGTTCAAGGAAGAGAATGATGAGATTGCCTACCAAATGCCCTATAAGATTGAACAATACCGCCTCCTATCGAACATAGAAAAGGAACACAAACAAGCGGCTTACTATAGGAATGATGAGGATAGACGTAGAGGAGTAGAGTATGTGATGAATAGGATGCTTGGTTTCTACAAAGAATGCTTGCAACTAGGTCCGGAATACAAAACTAATATAGGAGATGACCTAGAGAGTGAAATCAAGGATGAGGTCACGTGATAACCCATGACCTTCAGTCTAGCTACAAGACTCGTAAATAAAGAAAAGCGCTTCTTAGGAGGCAACCCATGTTTTGTGTGATTTTATTTTGTTTGATTGTTATTTGCTTCCGTATGCATGCTTTATTTTTATTGTTGGAAGATCATGTTTCAAAACTTAAATGGTGAAAATACTTTATTTTGTCGTTTGGCTTAGTTTTAACTTCATCCAAGGGTATTTCGCAAAAGATAAGTGTAAGGGGAAACCCCAAATATGTTTATTAAGAAACAAACTCGATCATGATTCTCCACAATATTAAATGAACATGTATATTAGTATTTGTTAGAGTCAAATGCTTGTATCGAGTCATAATGATGTTTTGCAGGATTTTCCAGGAAGTAGGACAAAGTTTTTCCAGAAATTTTCCGGAAACTTAACACAAGAATTTATGCAGGTCACTTCTGACGGCATCAGGAAGAAACTCCTGACGGCGTCACGTGTAAAATTCTGGAAATTTTGCTAGTTTTGTTTTTCTAATGGAGTCTTAAAGTTTTTGTCGAATCTTTAGTTTTATAATCTCTAGGGGATCCGCAAACATCATTCCACAAGCATTATATCTTACTTTGTTTTCTAGGATTTATTATCATATATAGATTGCCACCGATTTTACGCGAGGTTGCCTTGTTTGTTTTCTCAGGTTTAACAGGTTATGTTTGATAAGAAGATGATTTATATTTCTGGAAGGGAAGCTTTGATTGTTCATTTTCTTGGAGGAAGATCTAACCTTGTTACCATACTATCCGTACCGAGCGAATCAGGGGAGTATTTGATTTTATTCTTTTACTTACTTCACTTTTACATTCTTTAATTGAACATTGGGGACAATGTTCATCCTAAGTGTAAGGGGAGGGTAAAATGATGATACCTTATAGTATACACTTTCGCTTGAGTTTGTTTGTTTGATGGTAGGTGTGTAATAAAACTATGAGAAATACTTGTTAGTGTAATTTTAGCGCCAAATTTAAATTTTTTTACAACATTTAGGAGTGAAACTTTAGCCTTAGCAAGCGTCTCATGGATAGGAGATCGTATGACTAGCACAAAACCGTACTATTCAGAAAAATTTTCCACCCAAATATGTGAGGTTCGCCTTTAGATTTGATAGGAAAAGCATTCATTATTAGTGCTTATGAGTGTACCGGTAGCATTTAGATTCTAGAACTTGCGTTAGTGATGCATCCTTAGACCGCTAGTGAGACTACATTCGTGTAGTAGGATTTACTACATGATAAGAGGCATTAGGATCACCCTTGTGTTAAACCCGTATCATAATTACTTGACCATTTAAGTCATATTACTTGGCTAGTAAAGTCAATTAATTTTTCCCACACCTTAGCGTTGTACTCATTTTTAGTACACGAAACCCCTAGTACACCCCTCCGAGCCTATCTTTTCATTTCTAACTTTAAGCATCTTACTTAAAGGAAGAATTTGTTATAACCCACTTAAATGTACACCCAAATCGCCTTAGCCTTCCGTGTATGCACTCATCTTTAGTGCATTATTGTTATTTGTTTAAACCCTTAGTTAATTATCTAATTGATTACATGGTTGCTAAGTCGAGTCATATCCTTGTACATATTGTTTTGGGACGATTGGGACTCATGGGTAAAGTACTTATTTTATGGAGTAATGGGGAAGAACATCATTTATTACCCCCGTATGTGCGTTAATCTTAAAAGTACTCCAATTATTTTAATTATCTTAATTCGAGTCATTAGATTAGTTTATTGTAAAATATGTAAAAATTCAAGTGTAAGGGGAATATTCATTCCCTATGATGTATTATTTTGGATGGTAGGGTAAGAGTGAAAAAAAAAATCGAAAAAATCAAGAAAAAGAAAAAAAAATAGAAAAAGAAAAGAGAAAAAAAACATACGGACTACCATCCCGTTTCATTCTATGTTTATTTTATATTTTTGTTATTTTTCATTTATTAGCTTAAGTCGAGTCTAGTCTTGGCTTAGCAACGCCATATTGTACATGTAATTAACCAAGATGATTAACTCGCCACCAGTAAAGATTGCCTATATCCAACAAAACCGTGTATTCCATATCCCTACACCTAATGTTACAACCCTTTAAAAGACCTCTTTGATAGTTTATCCTAGGTGCTTACGCCATGTGGTAGAGGTTTAATCCTTTCCCAAGCTTATGGTAATCTATTTTTTTATGATAGGTAGTGAGAGATGTTTTCCATTTCCATATTGCGATATATACTTTATTACACCCGAGAGATGTGAGTATCTAAACACTATTTCTGAGGTGCTAGTGTATGACCTCCGTGCTTGTCTATGGTCTTTAGTGGAACGATTATTTGTTGTAATTACTTTTATCTTAGTGTTAAATGACCCCTAACTTGTATTTTGATTAGAATAAAAGCGCATTTGCTTGAGGACAAGCAAATCTCAAGTGTAAGGGTATATGATGAGGCGAAAAATGAATCGTTTTTAGGGGGTCATTTAAGCCGGAATTGGAATTTATTTGATCAAATATTGCCATAAATCGTTCCTTTTGTGATTTTAGGTACTTTGGGAGTGAATTCTGGAAAAGGAAGCATTTTGGACGTTTTTGGAGCATAAAAGTGAAGAAAACGGCAAAGTCTTAATTTTCCTTGCTGGGAACAGTACCTGACGGCGTCAAGAAGGATTTGATGACGGCGTCAAGATCATTTTTGGTGACGGCCTAGAGAAAACGTGACGGCGTCAGAAGTAGGCCGTCAAGAGTAAAAGTAGTGACGGCCCAGAGCAGGATTACACGTGACGACGTCAGCTCTGGATCTAGGCAGTCCGAGAACTTTATTGGCGGCGAGATGACGGCGTCAGAACTTTACTCTTGACGCTGTCACCTCCTGAAATCTATATATACTTTTCTAATTTTCATTCATTAAAAAAGGGACTTGTGTGGAGAATTCTAGGGCCGAACTTTATAAACCCTAGCTCGTTTGTAACAGTATTTTCAAGGGTTTTCACCCCTTGAAACCCTTCATGTTCAATTGAGATAAGTATCCTTTCAATTCATTCAATATGTCTATGTGTTGTTTGAATATATCTTACGCTTGTCTTGATTTTAACATGCTAGGCTAGATCTATTGCGTGTTTGCTTAGATGTAATGAAACCTAGATGTTGATTATAGGTTGATTGCTTGTTTATAGTTGTAATGGATGAATGATTTCAATGTTAGGCTTAAAAAAACTGGCAGATCTCCATTGTGTAACTTGCTTGAACGTCTTAAGAAACATGAACCGATGTGTACTAGGTTTTTATGGTTGTATTTAATGCATGAGCGAATTCTAGTGATCCCATGTTAGGAGCTTCTTAGCCGGCTCGACATAGGAGTGAAGTAGGAGCTTATAGAATTGGGGAAGTAAGTACGCCACCCCATGAATGGTATTAAGGAATACAACCCGTCATCCACGCAACTGTAACAAGTAATTAACCTGTAAAAGACATCTAGGGAGTAGTGAAATCTAAGTAAACACAATTCTCCCATATATTGTTCACACCATATTAGTAATTTAGTTTTATTTACATTTTTTGTTATTTTATTTTGATTGCATCTTAGTTATTGGGTTAGTTGAATAGCAACTAATTCCGCCCCTCTTCCAAAAACCCGATATTTTTACTTTCTTTTATAAAAAATAAAAATACAAAAAGAATCATCCCTCACCTCTAGACCTAGTTCTTAGGCTTTCTAATCCTAGCGACACTATTCCTGAGTTGAACGATCAATCCCCCGGTACTTGTCACTATACTATACTACAACGATCAGGTACACTGCCTGGTGGGGGTTGTAAGCTTCTCGAGATCCCTCGAGAGGTAAAGCCTGGTGCAATTCCCACGCATCAGTACAAGTCATATAAGCAAAAAACCTTAATTAAGTCATAACTTCCCGAAACTAGGTCAAATCTTTACCATAAGTTATCACCACTTAGTATAAGCTATCTAAGACCTTATATTAGTTACTAAACATCATTAGGACCCTAAATAAAACACTAAATTCTAGATAATTCCTTAAACTCACACAACATAAAACTAAGTTAAAATTTGACCTAAACACCTAAACCATGCTACTTAAACACCTTAAAACTACCAAGAAACCACCCTAGCACCTCTATATATCTAAGCTAGCACCCTAAAACCTCCAAGCACCCAAGCTAGGAGGTGCATCACCTCCTTGTCACCTCTTTGGCCATAACCGCCTCCCTCGGCTCATAACCACCACAACCGGCCTATGGCGCCCCCTAGATACCACCATAGCCCATCCTCATCACCACCTAGACCTACCACACCACCCCATAGCCTTGCTTACTCCCCCTCCCCCTCCACGACACCTAGCAGCCGAGACTTGGGCAACACTCCTTATGCGGGCTATAAATACCCCCTCCCCTCCATTCTTCTTCACACCTTTCTCTCCTCTCTACCTTACACCTTTATTTAGTATTGGACCCTTAGAAGCTATAGAATACGAGTGGCGAAGCCCTGGCCTAGGCGAGTTGTGGTTTGAGTCGAAGGAAACCCTAGAAACCCATATAGTCTCGTTAAACCTTATACGACCTAGGTAAACTTTAGTTTACGTTCTAGTAGTCTTAGAATAGACCTAGGATACTTAGTATAAGCCTTAGAAACCATAGGATAGCCTTAAACCTTCTTGGTTGCATGCTTTCTTTCGTAACCCTAGTTATAAGTCGAATTGCCTGTTTATGTGTTACGTAGCTTATTTACATGATATAATCTGAATTATGTGGCTTATTTGAACTTATATGAGTTAGTTACAAACTTAGAAACTAGGTTGCCATGCTAAAATATGAATTACATGCATTTCGGACTAGTTTTGCAAAATATTACATGCATAGGGATATATATTGTAAATTCCTGAAACTATAAAGTCTAGGGACTATTTTTGACATTTCCTAGAAGTTATTAGTGTAAGGACTAGTTTTACAAAGTATTAAAACCTTAGGATAAATATTAAAACAAGTATTAAACTAAAAAGGACTAATATTGCAAATATTATAAACATAAGGGTAAATAGAGTAAATAATAAAAGTTAGTATAATTTAGGGACTATTTATGTCATTTCTTTAGAATATATAAGTATAAGGACTAAATGTGCAATAGTTAGAAAGTTATATGCTTAATTGTTATAAGTTTATAAGTATAGGGTAGAAAATATAAATATATAAACTTAAAGGGTAAAAATAGACTATTTTCATATAAATACAAAATCTATTTAAGTTAAAAGCATAACACAATACTAGGGAGCTTCATGCGAGGAGTACTATGTGGATATTTCGTTTTGACGAGTTTGTTGGGTTTACGAATTAAAGTGCCCTGACTCCTCGAACGATTTTTGCATATACTTCTGAGTTATGATGGCCTGAACGGTGTTATGTTATAACTAAACCCTAATAACAACTTAACTCAATATTAGGGAGCTTCATGTGAGGAGTATTAACTTCTGAATTATGATGGCCCGAACGGTATTATATATTGATAACATAATACAATAGTAGGGAGCTTCATGTGAGGAGTCATATACTTCTGAATTACGATGGCCCGAACGGTGTTATGTTATATATAAAAACCTAATAGTAATTAGTTACGAAAACCTAGACTAAGACTTGACATACACACACCTACACAACCCCCAGGATACGTGAGTGAGTTGTCTAAACCCCTACTTTACTTACCTTAAGACCCATGTGAGTTTTTCATAGCCTTACTTTTAAATGTTTTATAACCCTGTGAGGGGGATACATGCTTTAAACCGAATACAAGTCTTTTCTCTTGGTTATTGCACGAGTAAACTATCTGCCATTATTACATAACCAAAATTCATAAATCTAATCGTTTGGGATATTTTACCCACGCGAACGCGAATATAGTTGATAGATCTATTGGAGTTTGAAAACTCCCGTTGGTATTAACACCTCACTGGGTGGTACCAATAAGTACTATATTTGAACCCACTGAAGGTTTAACTTTGGCAAGTTATCCTTCCCATCCCCTCATGGTTTGGTCTGCAGACCCCGTGACCCGGACTGTTAACATGTGGTTCATGAGCTTAGTGCAATATACCTTCTATCCCTAAAACCTTTCCACACATAGGGTTTAAGCTGAACCCTGTGGAACTTGTGTTCATACCTAACTATTTAAACCTATGACTCTCACTCAACCTATGTGTTGAGTTTTAAGTATGTTATCCTAGGTAATTAGGCACTATAGGAACCCTGGCACGGAGAAGTACTGGACATGGGAATGTCCAGAATAGTTATCATTCATCAAGTTTTGTGTCATAAAACGTATCTTAGGGACCTCTCTTTTGGTAAAAGTACATCTTTTACTGTAAAAACTCTGATAAATAAATGAATGATAACATCTTTTTCAAAAACGTCTCTTTTCGAGTCGTTTTCTATTATCTTGTCTTTGTTCCATGAGTAATACCCCAAACACTTAATCCGCTGCGATCAGTGAAAAACGGGGGTGTTACAGATTGGCATCAGAGCCTTGGTTATAGAGAACAAAAGGATTTTTCCTAAAACTATAACCACTTTTTCAAAAAGGTCCTCCGTGCCACTAGAGTCCCCGAACTTGCCTTTTGGTTAGGATTCCCAACTTGCCTTTAGGTTAGAATTCCCAACTTGCCTTTAGATTAGAATCCCCAAATTGCCTCTAGGATAGATACCTCACTATTGCCCTTAGGTTAGAATCCCAACTATTATTATTGCCTTTAGGATACCAACTTAGGTTAGAATTATGTTAAGATACTCTTTCGGGTATTACAGTTAGATATGTCATCCTTTAACAATCCTATCATCGTGTTGGATACCGATGATACGAATACTTCATCCGATAGTTATGAGTATGCTCTGGCTACTCCTACTCACTCATCTTCTGGTTCTAATTCTTCGGAAGAATTAGCCCAGAACATCTTAACTAACTTAGGTTTAGAACTTTCCCCGAATGATCCCTATATGCAAGCATATAATGGGTATATGCAAGCATATGGTTGAAACATTCCTACTGTACTATAACCCCTACCCCATTTATACCCCACTATAATAGTCAAGATCGTTATGTTCTCGAAATAGTTTCACCTCCCCGTAAGAAAATACGTATTATACCACCATCACCTCCCCCTAGGTTTGAGATAGGTAGTAGTTCATATAAAACGCCTTTAGAAAGGCATGATGAACAAATAGAAGAAATACTTAGTCATTTAGATAAATTATCTTTAGGAAGAATAGAAGAAGTAGAAACTAGGATTAGGGAATAGGAATAGGTAGAAATAGGTTAGAAAATGAATTAGAGAAAACTCGTAATCAAATCTTTAGGTTACAAACAAAATATGAGGGACACTCTGACGAAGTAAGTACTGCACATGTTAGTCTTTCCACATTAGAAATGATTATTGAGGATCTTAGGGATAATCATAGGTCTGACATAGACGATCTTTTGGAAGCCATTCAGGAATTTAAGGGTAACGTAGAACTAAAATAAGGTTATAAACTTAAATAATATAGGCTATATATAGATAACTTAGTTATAAACGGGTACTTGCTAGATTTTCATAATATAAAAAAAAATAATAGTTTTAACCTACTCATACTTAATCTTTTACAAAACTAGTATCCCGTATTAGGATTCCCTATTGCCTTAGGACACACTATAGACTGCCCTAGGATTTAAAAACTAGAAAACATAGGAAATTAAAATAAGTAGACATACCTAGGAAACACTAAAAACTTAGGATCCTTTAAAATCACCATGCCTTTAGACGGGGGAGACTATTTTCGGTGAAATATAATGATTCTTGTTAGGAAATTAGCCCTTTTAGTTTTAGGATTCCCTACCCATCCGGTATCATATAGTGTTCTAAGCACTTAGAACATAAACTATGACAATATTCTTATCACATCTTACCTATAGAATGGCACGTACAAGAGCTACCACTCCCGTTACTCCCACTACTCTAGCCATGACTCAGGAAGACATCCAGCGACTAGTGACTGACAGTGTAACTGCAGCACTAGGAGCTAGGGATGCAAACATGGCTAGAAACCCCGAAATTCCTGTAGTGAAGAAGAGTAACTACAAGGAATTTATGAGCTGTCAGCCCTTCAATTTCAAGGGGACAGAAGGGGCCATAGGATTAATTCACTGGTTTGAGATATGTGAATCGGTATTTTCCTGTAGTAATTGTACTGAGGATTGTAGAGTTAAGTTTGCAACGGGTACGCTTACAGAGGAAGCGTTATCTTGGTGGAACTCGTATACCCAACCAATAGGAATAGAAGAGGCATACAAGTTATCTTGGGTTGAGTTTAAGAAACTTATGATTAAGAAATACTGCCCTAGAACAGAAGTCAAGAAAATGGAGGATGAATTTTATAACTTGACTATAAAGGGGAACGATGTTAAAACTTATATTAGGAGATTTCAAGAGTTGGCTACTTTGTGTCCTACAATGGTGCCAACTGTTGAAAAGACGATAGAAGTTTTCATCGGAGGTTTGCCCCGTAGTATCGAAGAGAATGTTACAGCCTCTAAACCTCAAACTTTAGAGGAGGTCATTTACATAACCTTGAGGTTAATGGACCAAGTAACAAAGCACAACCCTGTGCCAGGGCCCAACGATAATAAACAAAAGTTCCACGATGGGAGAGCTTTCGGTAACACTCGTAATACCACATGTGACTTAAACTTTGTCTTTACGCATAACCTTTCGATCTCATTAGACGTAAACTTTGTCTTTACGCATAACCTTTGGTTCGAAAACCAAACAAATCTCTCAAACTTATCCAAGCTTGAAAGATATCACAAGTCGAAGTATTCCACAAATTTGTCCAAGCAAGGGAAGTACTGAGATGTCTTAGCACAATTGAAGAGTTCTGACTTCTGATGATGAAACTTAAGCGTAAAATAGCAACCTTTTGCGTAAACAAGAAACCTTTCGCGAAACTTTCAACCTTTTGCGTAATAAAAGGGTTTTTTGAGGATTTTATACGTAAACAGTAACTTATGACTAAAGTTATGCGTAAAAAGAGGGGTTTTCTTGATTTTTATGGGTAAAAAGAGGGTTTTGACCAACTTCTACGAAAATTAAGGGTAATGGTGTACTTCTTACGCGTAAAATGATCTGATGCTTCAAAAACACACTAATTTTGCATAAAAACCGATTCCAAATAGTTCCTTTTGACCAAATATCATATAAAACACTTAGAAAACAATAAAGATGAAAGTTTTAGCCAAGAAATATAAGTTTTCTAACGCGTAGGAAGGTACAAAATCAAGAAACTAGATAAAAAAAACTATATAAAACTTAAAAAGAACTAATCTTTAAGCAAAATCTAAGCTTCTTATCACTATATCAACCTTGAAACTTATCCAAGCTTCAAAATTTGAGTGAAAGAAACAAAGAAACAAGCTTGAAAATGAAAAAAAGTACACGAATAAACTAAGAAACACACTTCAATCTTCTAGTAGGTGAATGATATCACTTGTTAGGTTCCCATATTGTGATCACACAAGTATTGTAATAATGAGAATGAGATAGATATAAGGATTGGATGATTTATAAGATATGAGAAATGAATATGAAAGAGTTTCCTTAAAACATCAAATAAACCACAAACAATAATGTTTACACATGCCATCTATTTATAGGGAAGAATTAGGCAACACACCCTTCCTCCCTTTTATGACTAATTCGTGGGCTTGGAAGCCTTGTGGCCTTTTACACTTAAGCCTTTAAACATAAATATAAGAAATAAGTAAATTAAGCAACCTATTACAAAATGTAAATGACCGAGACTTGATTAATACAAAATATGTTCCCAACAGTAGCCCCCCTTCTTTTCTTCAAGATAGAAAACAATATCACATGAACGCGTTTTCTACGTTTTGTGGAAATTTAATCCCCTATCTTTTTAACCAAACTAAAAATAAATAATTTTTTCTCCAAGTAAACACACCCAATATCACTATCAAAAGTCCACTTCCCCAATGAGGAGAAGGATTCTCTCAAGTTGTTTTTACAACTTGAGTCAAGTTGGATGTGTGTGAGCCATTTGATTTGATTCAATGGCTCAAATCAAAAGAATTTCTTTTGATTTGAGCCATTCAATCAAATCAATGACTCACATCCCCCTAACTTGACTCAAGTTGTAAAAACAACTTGAGAGAATCCTTCTCCAATGGGCTTAAACAGAATGCGCCACTATGGGCCTAAGCTCGATGTTTTGTATAATAAGCCCAGTAATATGGTTCCTATAGGGAGTCCAAAACGAAATATCAATATTAATAGTTTCTGTAGAACTTGGGGTTTGATATTGCCGTAGTTTTACTTCCATCCAACCATCGCTCCTCTGTCGTGGAACCTCCGCAGCATCTGGTTTGGGTCTATTCAAAGGGTTGTGAGTGATTTGATCAAGCTTTTGTCCAATAATTGGGGTGTCAGGAGGGCTTACTAAATAGATATACTTGTAATCAAGGTTTTGAACAGGATATGAAATTGCCAATACGGTTTGGTCTTTAGTTGATTTGTAGACAAGGTAACATGCATATGTTGTTTCAGGTGTTAGTCCTTTGGATTTGATTTTCTTCACAATATCGAAACCGTAGTTGGTTATTACAGCCACTTCTCCAAATCTGCAGTAAACATAGAAAATCATCTTGACATACAAAGATTACATTTAAACTGAGGGAAATTAGTCAATTCAACGTCTTAAGCCGCTTTGGCATGGGGGTACAATATCCATCGCTTAGGGCTCTAATATAAGTTTACATGTTCTTGTTAAATGTGAATTGGCAAAAATACATGAGGATTTTTTTTCAGTTATGTTAGTAAGGGTATCTTCAATGGGAAGCAAATAAACCACCTTTTTTCTTCCAAAGATTTGCATTTCCGATGGGTTGAATACAGTTTTTTATTGACTAATTTTTTTAGGAGAGTTTTTCTACTGGGGATGCACTAAGGGATAACATGACTTGAAAGTCAGAACTTGACTAGTTAATAGAATTCATAAATGGGTTTTGCTAAACAATGCCCATTAGCCAATGTTTATTATCAATATAAAAGGAAATTTGGACTTTATTATATCAAAAATGGTATATGATTCGGCTATGTCCATTGATAGAAGCACAACGTCTATGACATCGGTTATTTTTGCGTATGAGTACCCAGATTTTGGGATGAACATCAAGAGACCCAAAATGTGTAACATTTTCTTTAGTGATGTGCACTACACGTATATGCAAAAGATAAAAATTTCTTCTAGAAAACTGGCATGGAAATTAGAAAAAGAACCTTGATTCGGGTAAACACTGAAAAGACAGCTGGTTGTCACTTCTTAATACGTCTCTTGCTGAGAACATCAAAGATTTATTGCCATTGTTATCGACAGCATACCCCTATGAATCCATCAATATAGATACATGTAAGTACCAAATGAGAACTAAATTTAGGAATATTTGTGTTTAAGGTTTCAGAATGACAGTAATGTATAGTTCATATCAGATGTACCTTTTGACCATTGGACTTTTTAAAAAGATTTGAGAAAAGATCCTTCTTAATTGTCCACAGTAGACTATCATTTGATAGTTTCTCATCCTCTAACACTTGCTCATGTTCAACCTATAAAACATAAACATATATCAGACCATTTTTGACCCAATCCCCAATTATAAAGTAGCTAAAGCTTGATCTGCGGCAGCCCATTGAGTGTAACTCATCTGCCATCTTGCACACTTGCCACATGGCACCTTTATGTTGTATCAATTGTTTAACTATACCAGTTTATTGATTTTACTAAATTATATGTTCTTTTAGCAGTTCATTAGATTATAAATACTAACAGATCATGCTTTTGATATTGAGTCTCTTTTAAATAGTAGTGAAGACACTCTAAAACTAGTTTAAAACGTAAACATTATATTATGCTAGTCATAGATAAAATTTTACTTTAATATTTGATGTTTATAACATTCGGAAAAAACCAAAAAAAAAAAAAAAAACAAAACAAAACAAAAAACAAAACAAAATAAATAATAATAATAATAATAATAATAATAATAATAATAATAATAATAATAATAATAATAAGCGGGTTGACCCAACCTACCAACACGAACCGAACCCACTCTTTCAAAAACGACATATTCCCAACCCAACTCAACCCGATATATTGCTATCTCTAATTCAAAATATCTAGTGTTGTTTTATAAGAAATTTTCAAATCTTGAAATCTTAACAATAATCAAAAAACTAGCCGGCTACCCATGCTTTAATTGTATGCTATTGTATAACCAAATAACCTACAATAGCATACAATTAAAGCATCACAATCATCTTAATTAATACATTAGAGTAGTACATGCAAAATGCATCGAAACCAAAATGGGAGAAAGCAACAACGATGGTGTTTTGGTACAAAGTAATAGTGATGACATGTTGTAGTTCGTGATAATATAAAGACAAAAACAATGTCAATTCTTAGTATTGCAAAAGCATTATGGTTGATTTCACCATCTCAAGCCAACATCTCTTCTTTCATCATGTTAACAAATTATACACAATTACTCTCTAAAATGAATTTATCATCTTTTCATGGTCCTTTTTATACTAAAACAAATAACTTATAATTTAATGTGAATTTATAATTGTGTTATTCACTTAATTGTATTTTAAATGTTTTCGGTTACAATCATTTATATTATTAATTACATAAATTAATTTCATTTAAAAAACATGTCGGTTACTAATATTAGTATTTGACAAAATCTTTTCATAATATGCAAGTGCGTAGGCTGAATTTTTAAGCCTTTCTATTTAGGGAAGTGCCTAAATACTTTATAGAGTAGTATATAAGACTAATTAAGGTGAATAAACTAACATTTGTCAACTTACTTTTTCTAGGGGTTGAAACAAGATGCCTTCAACTTCTAAATCATCTTTATGATCTTCAAACACAATTTCAAGATCAAAACTTCTCCCGTTGCTAGTGAATTGATACAATTCAGCAATAAAAGAGCGATTATCTTTTGTTTCATTTGCAAGGTATACAATAGAAGTTTCTGTCTCCCCTTCGAATTTGTATCTGAGAGCTACATACTTTTGTTTCTCAGAATACTCGCCCTTGCAGAAGACAAGGTTCACTGTGTAATTGATCGATGGGGTCAAGAATTGAGTTCTGCTATGTACTTTAAATCCTTTTCTTTTTGTTTTAAAAAAGTGTGGAAATCTGCATGAAGAAGAAGCATAGAATGATACTTAGAAAATATCATTACTGAAAACCTTAAAAAGAATTAAAGAAGCAATAGGGATGGGTAGGTGGAGGAGGAGGATAAGTCACCTTGAATAAGATTCAGTATAACAAAAATCGTAACCACCTTCATGTGAAATCAAACAGTGGGCTATGGATAACATTTCACAGTGTTCAGCATTTAGATTCACTGAAAACCACTGTCCATATATTATATAATACAATTAGGAATTAGTTTTGATGATATTATCTTTCTTAACATATTATATATAGACGTAGCACATTACCGTATGGTGATTGTTAATGTGGAAACCTATGGAGAGAAGCTCTTTAAGATCCTCAGGGGATTTGTAGAACAGAGACTGTGACGCAGCCTTAACTATGTCTTGGTACTCTTCTAACCCTTGCAGTTCCACCTATATATGAAAAAACATACCAAATCAGGCTGACCTATTTTCCAAGAATGCTTTTAGAAATACAGCTAGAACCATCAAACAACATAGAAAGTGACATAAATTAATAAACCGGTATATATGTTTCTACTTACGTTTTCTTCAAGGCGTTGGAACTCGAATCCTGCTACTTGTAACTTGCAACCGTTCTCAAATCCTTCAAAGTCAATTTCAAAATCTGCAGTTTTGCGGTCGCTTGTAAACTGATATAATGGTACCACGGACCATCCATCTTCTCTCTCGTATGTATCGTAAACCATGCAACATTTTGTCTCCCAATCTAATTTGTAGTGGAGGGTCTGACACAATTTTGACCCGACATTTCTGAAGACAAGGTTCACACTGTATGTGATTAGGGGACACAAGAATTGAGCTCTAACACGTACTTTCAATTCATCTTCATGTTTGTAGTAATAGTACCCCCCTGGAAATCTGAATTAAGTAGCCGGTATGATTGATGCAATTAAAAACCATAGAGAAACAAAAGCGATGGTTGTAAGAAGGAGGACAACTCACCTTGAATTTTTAAAATATTTTAGACGGTAGTAATCACGAATTTGATCCAAACAGGCTTCAATGTATATCCTTTCACAAAAGACTTCTCCGTTGTTATTTATGGATAGCAACTACATGTCCATCAACTATATGTTAGGATCGATCTATGAATGGTGGAATATAATGTGATCTCCTCAAAACACCCTTCAGTTTCAGTACTTTTAAAGCTATGTAATTTGTTAAAATTAATGAATATCTTTTTAATCATATATATTCAATGATTAATAAATGATAGAAATATATTTCATATGATAAGGCTATAAAAGAAAAGATGCAAATTTATAAGAGATTATTAAAATGAATAGAAATAACACAAAGCAATGTAGCTTATTACCGTTTTGCCACCGTTAACTGGGAACTCTAAGAATCTCAAAGGAAGATCCGCAGACTTGAGTATCTCTTTATACTCCTTCTCCGCAGCCAAACGTATCTGTTCCTGCTTCTGTAATTCAAGTGCATCTTTAAGTTTTTCAACAACAACAGACATCGTTGGCCGTAGTTCACGAGATTTCTGTAAACATTGATATGCAATGTCTACAAATGTTTCGACAGAACTCAGATCCAGTTGGTGCTTGATATCTGGAAAGATGATCTCATCTAGTTTCTTTTGTTCATAGCATTTCTTCCAAAAGTGCACGAAAACCTTTAACTTACCATTAATATTTTCATAGCATACTCTTCCACACAGAACTTCGAATAAGACTACCCCAAAAGAGTACACGTCTGACTCTTTTGTTAGGTGGTACGTGTCCATGTATAGTGGATCACAGTAGCCAGGGGTACCTACAGGACTGGTGACAAGAAGTGTATATTGCTGATTAGCTGGGCTTATTTTCGACAGCCCAAAATCAGCCACCTTAGCATTCAGACTCTCATCGAGTAGAATGTTTGCACTTTTGATATCACAGTGAAGCACTCTTTGCTGTGTCCCTTTGGGATCATGAAGGAAGCTTAGTCCCTTGGCAGCACCAAGACAGATCTTCAGTCTTTGCGTCCACGTGAGAGTGGCGTCATTTAAAATCCGGTCAAGGCTTCCATGAGATGCATACTCGTACATAAGAATCATCTCATTCCCTTCGCTACAATATCCTAAGAGGGAAATGAGATTATCATGTTTGTAAGAGGAAAGCATCCTGATTTCTTTAAAGAACTCGGGGTCTCCTTGCCCGTGTTTACGATCTAGACGTTTGAAAGCAACCATGCTTTTCCCCTCAGAGTGAGGCAGTTCTCCTTTATAAACTTTCCCAAAACCGCCTTTTCCAATAACTTTGTTATCATCAAAGTTGTTGGTGGCTGATTTGATATCTTCTAGTTGGATTTTAAGATGCTTAAATCCAGACAGATACGATGCCATTTTTTATTGATCAAGCAATAATGAGAATTATCAAACTGTTGAAAAGAGAGCACCAAAATTGGTGTTTGTAATCTGAAGGATATTCAAGATTGGAGAAGAAGGAAACAGTTGAAGGCAGAGAAGGATTAATTTGCTGTGATTTGTTCAGTGAAAAGTAATGCCCTTATATAGGCTAACACAGCAAAGTATTTTGCATTAATTTAATTACCCCACTAGTTACTTCATTTGTTCCACTACCCAAACATGAAACATGGGTTGCGGATTAAACGAGATTACCAAAGTCAACCTTCTGTTTATTCCGGCGATTATTCCAATTTAACCAGTATTCCAACAAAACCAGATGGTTTAAATTCGAAGAATCTGCTCAAAGTTTACTATCTTACACATGACCACATAAAGATGTTTTATTACAACGGCTCTTAAGTAATTTGTGGGTGGTTATCAAGTCTCTTACTCTTATTTACATGATGGTCAATGAGCAAGAACGGAGACCAGTGTGCAATGATATTAATAAACGATATATAGTTGATGTATTTTTCCAAGCTGCGGGGTGTTGCTTCAGTTTATTTCAGATTTTTGTTTAAAGATTTTCTGCAAAAAAGTTCATATATTCAGAACCCTTTTGTGTTTGTTTTGCTACAAGGTATTTGCCATGTCATCACTGCAAGACTTAGAGGTAGAATGGAAGAATGTAAAATGGATTTTTTTTTTTTTTTTTTCAAAACATTCAAAGTTCACACCACTAACTGTAATAACCAAATTTTATTTTCAAAAGAAAATATAACTGAACAACATGCTTAACTTGTGCGACCAACTAAAATGCATAGACGTTGCATATTTTAAAATGTACAGTAGTTGGAGCACATGCCCAAAGTTAACCATGTATTTGTGTTACATGATTCATCAAAAATGTTTAATTCCAGCTGTTATACCGTAAATAGTCAGTGGGCGGTTATCAAGTCTCTGTAGCCAACTTTGGACATAAAATACTAACAATCAATACTATTATGTTTATATACGCAGGGGCGGAGCTAGAAAATTTTGTTTGAGGGGGCCAACTTTAATAAATTTTAGAAACTACGCTACAAAGTGGTTCTTAAGGGGGTCAAATTATGAAATAAGCCAGATATTTTAGAAAAAATCCACTACAATATTTTTCGCTAGGGGGGCACGTGACCCTTGTGCCCCCTCCTTGTCTCCGCCACTGTTTATACGGCATAATCAGTTGTAGCTTATAACATTACAGTATCTTTTTTCTACGAAAAATACACACAAATGATAAGTGTTCCAAGCAATTAAAAATTCGAAGTTGGAAGAAAATGAAATGTGAAGGAATCTACGAAAGATGATTAAGGAACAAGCAGCTGTTATCATGTCCCTTTCGTCAACCAGGAAATTAATTGCCGGCCAATAACATAATATATTGTGAGAGTTAACACATTGAATAGTCAATGTTAATAGCCTCTTAAGGAACCTTTAACCTATCCATTTGGAGAATGCATACAGAGAGCGGTAAGCAACAAATATATATGACGATTCACTTGTATATTGTGATTTAGAAACAAAATATTGTGGCAAAAAGAAATAACAATTATTAGTAATCAAACAACAACGAAGATAATCAATTTATGTTTCAAGCACACCGTAATATACAGATTGAAATTGATATAAATTTTTTTGATAAAAACTGTAATGTATTTGTGATATTTTGAGATGTTTATGTATATAAAACTGATTGAAATTGAAATTGTATATAAATTACCCGCGCAGGATGAGCTCATTTAGATAAGGTTTAATTTCTTCTTTACGTTTTATTTGCTATTGCAAATGAAATACTTGATCTTGCTGTGTGATTATATAGTGAACAGAATTAGGTTTTGTTATAATTTCATCCTAGCGGCTGGTAAGAACGTGAAACAAAAGGTCAAAATCCTTAGATTTGTGAGACGAGCCACCAAGTTTGAGACCATCATAATCGGGTATCCGGAATAGTCTACACGCGTCAAAGAGCTTCAAGAAGAAGTACGAAGTGGTGAGGGGTGTAAATGTGATGAAAGCTTTCTAAAAGCCTCTCCGTTAGTTCCTCCCATGAAAAAGTGTAGAGAGTTTGTAAAAGATCCTTAATCTAACAAGCGTAGAACTTTCATTTACATATTAGAGGGGTATAAATAGAAGTGCCTTCATATGAGACAACACTCTAAAATTCACTTACAACCTCTCTCGTAAAGTTCTCTATCAAAGTTGAAAAGCGTTTTCTTTGTTCACTTGTTAATCTTTTAAGCTTTCTTTTGTTTCCGAGGATCATTGGTTGATCAAGAAATTAAGAGTAAGTTACTCGAGACTAAGAGCCGCATGTAAAACTTGTGGAGACAACTCCACGACATGTCTCAATATAAAATCATGACACCTATTTTAGGGCGTTCTTGGTATACTTTAAGGAATGAAAAAAGGAATAGCAAAAATAATGCAAAAGAATATTATGAGGTATTATAAATATATATTTTTTAATATGTAATACAATTATAAAATATAAATATAAATAAAAAATTAAAGAAGAAAATAAATATTAGATAGTTTGTGAGAATAACGTGGGGAAAAAGATAACGATGGAGAGTTAACATGTATTTTTCTCATTCCCCTCTTTTTGGTGAGGAATGCTTCATTACCCAAAACCAAGTAATCATCTATTGCATTATAGTTAACCGACCAACTCTAATCTTTTTCATTTATTCCTTACCTTCTAAAACCCCGAACCGAGTACACCCCTAAGTTCCAAAAATAAATAAATAAATAAAATACGCCCTTATTTTTTTTCGGGCAAATGGCACAAAAAGGTACCAAACTTGGAGTCCATTTCCAATCAAGGTACTCTTTTTTTTTTTTTTTTTTTTTTTTTTGCATAAAAAGGTATCCAACAAATTTTTTTGACGGATTTGGGTTTTTTACTAACGTTCGTTAACTCACTTCGTTAGTAAATTACATGTTTGGTCCTTGAGTTTGTATAATCATTTCATGCACCATCCACCACCACCCACTACCACCTGCCACCACCAGCCGCCACCACTACCTGCACCATCGTCCACCACAACCACCAGAAGCTACCACCACTGCCGCCACCATTACTAATTCTACCCTCATTTTTAAGAATCTTGTTTATTGACATTCCAACAAACACATTACACACATCATTTTCACCATTACTAATTCTACCATTCATTCCTCTGTTTTTTCCACTAACTTGTTGCAATTCCCAATTCAAGAAGCTTTTGAGGGTAAAAGATGAGATGCTATTGACACAAAAGCTATACAAACTGTATACAGTGGAAGGTATGGATTAAATTTCTATCATTGATGGTATGTTCTATCATTGATGTTAAGCTAAGCATCATCGGAAAAACCTACCATTTGAACTGGTCAGATGGTTGCCTTAACTAAAACGGTTTTGTAATTCAATCAAATTGTTATTCTTTCCAAAAAATAACCTTCAGATTCTACCAAAATATCAGACCATCTCAAAGATGAAAACGAAGAAAAATATTAAGTGAACTTGAAGAAAAATAGGGCTCAACATAAAGGAGGTGATGTCACACCCCGCCACGGCGGAAACGCGGGAGTGTAACTTCATGGATATCATCACAACACATGGTGTCTATATAGAGATTAACTACATGCAATAAAAATGGCAAAGTATAGACACAAAGTGTCATAACAATACCCGAAAGAGAACAACGTGATAAACTCCAAACGCACAAATAAACCACTTCCAATGCAACTAAGGTCTCGTCTAACCACATCCTTCTATCTTATCCTTAGAAAGCTCACCTGAAAATGATGCTTAAAACGTCAACATAATGTTGGTGAGATTCATAAGTTTAAGACTCATACACGCCAGGCAACCAAAATCACTGTGATTATAAAATATAGCTGGACAAATAATTACTGTTATCATATAGGCTACATGCATTCACAAGGCAACATCACACATTTTTTTTTTGGGTAAAGGGGAGTAATCCTGCACCCTGGTAAATAAATTAAAACCAAAACGTTTAAGTACAAATGGAATGTGGCTGAAGTACCACATTAACCTCAAGCTAAAAAAGCTTGATAGACAACTAACCTAGAGCTTATGACATGCCAAAAGCTCTAAACAACTCTAGAATCAAAATAAGAACCTAGAACAAGACTCAAAACAAGCAAAAGCTACCCAACAGCTGCCATGAATGATGAACTTCCACCATTAAAAGAGTTAGGAAATAAGTTAACTGATTCATCAAAAACATTTTCAACGCAATCCTCAGTACCATCTTCTTTAGTAGCCAAAACAGCATAAGGATTTGACATAGACACTTCACCTTCCTTAGAGGAGGAAACTTTAGACTTCAACATGGATGACGATGTAGGCACATTACTCTTATTAGTAGCTCCCTTTTTTGGTTCACTAGTGGACTTCTTTGGCTCATACCTGAAAGACTGTTTGATATAAGTACCAGTCTGACTCCCATTACCCGATTGGCCTTTACCTTTCTTCTTCTTATGACTCACCTTTTGGAAACCATCATTACCTTGCGTAGTAGGAGGAGTGGCATTTGAAGTAGTAGTAGTAGTAGGAGGAGTAATCACTGTTTTAGAACAATGCTCATAAATATGCCCAAAAATTTTACATGATGTGCACCTAGGAGGCCTCCACTCATACTCAACTCGAATAGAAACTTTAGAAAACCCATCCCCTGTAAGAGAAGGGACACCAATAGAAATAGCTTCTACGAGTTCATCCTTTGAACCAACTTCAATTAAGCACCGAGCAAAGCTACTTCTACCCCAAGAATCCTTACACATAGAACTTGTGTACGAATCCATCATAATAGGTTTGCCAATAACTGAAGCAATCAAGTTTATACCATCATCTTCAAAAACTTGAATAGGCACATCATGTAGTTTAACCCATATCGGAATACGAGTCAGCTCTTCCTTACATAAGATAGTATTAATTGACCATTTCTTAAGAATGATCGGGGATTTACGAATCATCCAAGGTCCTTCTTCCAAAACAGCTTCTAATCCAGCCTGAGTATCAAATTTAAAAAAGAAAAATCCTTTTGCATTCATCATGATCTTTTTCAAACCATACTTAGCCCAATTATTTCTAACATAGTAGTCAACCACTGGGAACGCCATTCTATTACCAATAAAGTAGCCATATAGAGTGTATTCAAGACGTGCACTAACCTTTTCTACTACTCTACGTGGAATAGATACGTTAACTCCTTCACAAACAGCCTCAGCAACCGAAGAACTAAAAGTAGAGTTAGGATTCGGTGTAGTATCTTTGACACTCACATCAAATTTTGTTGCATTAGCCTTCATGTCAAGCTCATAAGCCTCAAACAAACCACACATAGCCTCATACACCTTTGAACGAGTTTCACTATCCAAATTAGTCCATATTGGAGATTTGCCCGCTTCAAGATCCTTAAGAAATAAATCAATATCCAAGGTTGATTTAAGCGAGACCCCAAACACCCCTTGAATAAAATCATGTTTAATATTGATAGAATTATCCTCAATATTATGGGACAACGAGTTAGGACCAGAATGGGATAACGAATCCAAAGTACCCACTTGATCTTTAGTAACCTTAGTAACACCAGGTGTAAAATCAGTCACAAAAGAAAAGTCGGTAGAGGGACCAGCAGCATCAGCCCTCTTGTGACCCGTAGCCTCACCAAGAGGTGGAAAGTCAGAAGTACCAAACGTTACCGTATCACCAGTAGGACAATTCACCCTAACCGAAGAGTACGTAGCAGCAGCAACATCATCAACAACCTTTGTATCATCACTGTTAACCTGAGATTCAAAGTTAGGGTTTCGCAAAATCCTAACAGCTTTTCTAGGCTGAGTAACATCAGCGTTCACCCCATCATTACCCTTAATCCTCTTCCTTCTAGCATCAAGACCTGAAGTATGTGGAACCTGCTCCACATGATCAAACACAACATTCCTACTAGTTTTCTTTTGTTTCCTCATAGTCACATATGACAACGAATTCATATTTTCCTCCCCCGTACTCAATTCATCAACATTGCCCATGTTGTCCTTGGCCACTGGACGTGGCATACAAGTATTCCCCTCTCCCAAATTCGACATCACACTAATTAACAACTCTTTAAAATTAAATCGACTTAAAAAGAAACCAGAAGTTCGTCTTGTCTTCAAACGATTAAAACCCTAGTTAACAACTAGGGTTACTTAAAACTTGAGGATCGATAAAACTAACCCATAATAATAGATCGATCCCAAAGAATAATGAAGAATATAATGTAACAGGAGTCGATTATACAGGCAACATCACACATAAGGCAACCATCGGGCGGAACGTGCCCACCGATCCAAATTCACAACATACCGGGCCGGAACGTGACCCCCGCTCCAAAAAAATGGGTAAATTAATACCCTCCGATCGGACCACACAGAATAAAAGTGAGTAGTGCTGCTACTCTCCAATTAGGTCGTATGCACGAGCAACAGGGTAAGCACCCTCCCAATTGGACCACACAGAATCACACATCATATCATCATCACTCACATACAGCACAAATACGATAACATTATAAGTCCAAGCACTTAACACACATACACATAATCACAGTAATTCAAATCATTTAAGACAAGCATCATTCCCATCTCAAGTTTAAAACAAGTTAAAAAGTGGGACTATGAACTCACCTTAAACTCCGCAGCTTCCACAAAAACAATTCACAATCTATAACACACAAAAATAATCCACATTACACAAGGTCAAGCTAAAAGCTACAACCCATGTAATACACATATGATGGATGTCTAAGACTCATATGACCCACCATGGATCTCCTAGACACCATACTAACCGCTACCATAACCTAACACTCACTAAATCCCTTGCACTTTTAAAATCAGAAAACGCAGAATTTTTGGGTACATTCGCCTACATAAAATCACAATAAGGCTCAACAACTCACACCAAAAATTTACCATGGTCTCTCATATGCATAGAAGCTAATCCCAGATGGCCATGGACAAATAATACACACAAGTACTCAAAAGAAAATCAAACTTGTCAACTACTCAAATTCGGATCTGAACGCACACCAAAAAGTTTTAATTAACATAAAATACTTCCACAAGTTTTTATCGCGAATCCTTTTCGTGGTAGTCTAATATAACCTAATACTTAACTATTACAGAAGAGCTAGTCAAAATACCACTTTTAAAACCACAAAACACCCTCAAACTTTTACCCAAAATCTGTCCCGGTTTGACAGCTTTGACACCTTAACAAAGAAAAATCAAAAGACCAACTTCCCGACCTTGAAATCAATCGTGGCTGGACTTTTTGGAAAGCTATTTTATTAAACTTCAATTTAGACCTAAAATTCGTGACTTAACTCTTCACTATCTGTTATTTACACTCACATCTTTACAGCCATAATTTTCTGTCCAAACTCTAGCACGTAATCTAACGCGTTTTACACTCAATTCCCTTAACCAATTACTATATTATTAACATCTAATCTTCCTAACATGTTTTACTTCATTAATTTACAGAAGTATATAAACCCTAGATTCCATCATAATAATTATTACATGAATCATAACAATAATTAATTAATTACACATAAGGGTTAAGGATTTTACCTTGATTTTTGATTATTGCTTGAAAACTATGAAACCTTAATTTTTCTTCTTGTTTCCTCCTTGTGTCGACTTAAAATTGCAGGAAAATAGAGTTATGGGTCGTTGGTTTGGATTATATGGGTAGGGGTTGGGCTTGTTTGGGTTAAACTAGGATTCCTTGGGCCTAAGAGTCATATTTGGACTCAAATTGGGTTTCCTTTTTCTCTAAAAACCCTCTAGCCGATTTTTATAACACATACATATATATTTTTATTTTTTTTATTAAATTTATTTATTACACTCAAAACCTCATACTTTTCATATCTTATGTGTTCCCATAACGAATCCTAACGTCTTTCGCGATAAACCTTAATTTTACGACAAACCGGAAAATAATCATTTTCAAAATAAAGTTTTCAAAAATAGATTTTCACACTCTTATATAAGCATAACACATCAAAACAAACTCCTCGTAACTTGCTAACGCTTAAATACATGAACGAAAACTCGTTACGCAAAAACAAAAATACCAAAACTTCACAAGTCATTTCTACACCACAAAGGTGATCAAAATGAACTTTCCCAAATTCCAAACTTTCCAAATCACAATAAAAACCATTTACGCAAAGGGATTTAGTGCTAAAACTCACCTATATCACACTTATATCACTTCAAACACCTAGGACACACCAAACAAACTCAACCGAGTCAAGACTATCAGTCAAACTGACCTGCCAAAACCACGGTTGTTACAGGTGAAAACGACCAAGTAGTAATTTTTTTCTTCATATGTTCATTATTGTCAATTTAAATTATTTTGGTTAATTGCACACCTCGTACGATCATGTAGTTGTTTCTTTACTACAATATGATAACATTTTTTACCATGAGGCAGTGAGTTCACAAATGAACCTAGTAAGTTGTTCATATGAGCCTAGTAAGTTGTTCATTCATCATTCTTATATTTAATGAACATGGCTTTAGTGAGGAGAAAAACATTGTCAATCAGTACTTGAACAAGTATAAGTAGTACTCAATGGATTTCTGTAACAGTCTAAAACTAATTATTTTTTATTACTAGCATACGAAGTAGATAATAATAGGGGCATCAAGCACATAGAACACACCGCTAGGTGACATTCCATGGTCATTAGAGATACTCAACACACGTCCCAAAAGCAAAGACAATACGGCTTTATTACAAGTAAAGAGAGAAAGGTATACTGCACTTTGAAAGTGAATAGTAAGACTTCCTTACCATTTCATATGGACATGAAGGCTGAGCCAAAGCAACTGCAACTGCTTCTAGTAAATTACCAAGGAGGCATGCAAAACCAGGGAATTCCTTTGATATATCAACTGGTAATACTTTTTCATGACTTTGAGTACATCTCGCCATCTTATGAAGATAATGTTGACATAAGCCCTGTGAAACATAAGTCTTGGCAAAGAAACAGTAATTGCAATTAGATCTCAGTATGAGTAAACAAAATCAGAAAGAACAACAGAATCCAAGTGAATACCTTTAAGTGGTTTGTTGCTTGCATGAAGAACATGACCACTTTTATGTTGCTTGTTGTGGGGCTCGTGATATAAAAATGCATTATCATGGGTATATGATGTTTAAACTTGAACAAACTGCAATATAAAGATACAATGTACTTTAACTTTGTTACCAAAATACGCAACTTCTTTTAACCATAAATTGCAACATAGATACTTTATGTTACCAAAACATGGAATCTGTAACCTTGTAATGTAACATACTTCCCATTATTTGAACCATTAAAGCAGCAGTTTGCTTACTTCGCTAAGAAATGAGAAGGTGTTTTGCATTAAATGATTAAAAGTGTATTGCATATAGACATATATTGGTTGATATGGATTAACAACTATAATGCTTTTTATCTGCAACATATTCTTAGTGACTTGATTGCTAAAGTGGTGGTGGCGTCTGACGGTGGTGGTGGTGGATGGTGGCAACGGTCAGTGGTGGTGGCGGACGGTGGTGGTGGAGGTAGGTGGTAGATGATGGTAGAGGTGCCTGGTGGTGGTGGTGGATGATGGTAGAGGTGGCAGGTAGTGGTGGCGGCTGGTGGTGGTAGTGGGTGGTAGTGGATGGTGCATGAAATGATTATACAAACTCAAGGAACAAACATGTAATTTACTAACGAAGTGAGTTAACAAACGTTAATAAAAAACCCAAATCCGCCAAAAAAATTTGTTGGGTACCTTTTATACAAGAAAAAAAGAAGAGTGTCTCAATTGAAAATGGACCCTAAGTTTGATACATTTTTGTGTCATTTGTTCTTTTTTTTCCCATTAACCTATATATCCTAGTGAAAAAACACACGTATATTTCTTTATCTTTAAACGCAAACTATAAATAAAACATGATTTGCGCCTCAACTAACTAAATGATGATTTCTATGCAACTATATGTTCTTCTTTATAAATCGTCACTTAACAAATATAAATACATACTCGACGACAGCAACAATCATCAATATATATCAATCAACCACCTGTAATCTATATATATAATTACATTAACAAACGTAACTAACCTATATATCCTAGCCGAAAACACATATATATTTCTCTATTTCTAAACACAAACTATAAAATAAAACACGATTTACGTCTCAACTAATTAAACGATGATTCTATGCAAATATATGTTCTTCCTTTTAACTACCTCTAATCACCTAAAAAATAACCAAAGGTAACTAACCTATATATCCTAAACACACAATTCTCATCTATTAACAGAAATTATAAAATTAAACGCGATGCATATACTTTTTACCTAAAAAAGTAATAAACACAAGAACTCGCATTTCAAAATACTTCAACAATATTATAATCACGTCAATCAGCGTAACTTACACGATCACATAATTACGACATCTCATATGATCAAGTTAATCACTAGCTATAATCCTCGTATTATTAGATTTAACTAAAACTACTTTAATCAATGGATACGCAAAATATACAGCTGGCTTCATGCAACATTATCAATCAACTCACATACATATATAGTTAGTAGCAGGGTACCCGCGCGATGCGGCGGCGGGTACCCTGTAACTATATTTCACAGCAAGCAAATATTGTTCGATTACATGTTTTTTTTCTTTAACAATAACCGAACAAATGAAGGATAATTTAAATTAAAATGACTTTAAGTAATAACAATGATATATCATTTTTTAGCATTTGCTAAAAGTAGTCTCAAATGCTTTATATGTTAGTAGAGATAAATAAATAACGAAAATTAAGTAATTCAATTTATTTGGTCCGGTTTTCAGTTATTCGATTCGGCCTTCGGTTCGATTTTATCCAAAAAAGTTTACATCAAACATTAAATCGTTTTTTTTTTTTTTGCATCAAAAATTCGTTTTTGTACCAAACTTCTTTTGACTTTTTTAATCAAAATAACATTGCGCATCAAACTAAAATAAGTTAAAATTTTTGTGCATCAAACTTTTTTTGCGCATCAAAATTTTTTTTGTGCATTAGAAAAAACATATAAATACTCAAAATTAGAAAAACCTCTTTCACAAAAGTTTTATGCACCAATATAACGGATCTTGTGAATTTTTTGATTTATTTATGAACTTTTTTTAAAAAACATTCTTTTTACGTCATGTACGGACATGTGGCATGTTTAATTTAAATATCAAATAAGCTGATAAATAAATACAAACGTGTAAAATAGGTATATCACTTCTCCCAATTAGGGCTGAGCATCAGGCCGGATCCCGACTCGCCTAAACCCGATACCGAAACAGAGGGAAACACCACCTGACTCCCGACCCGAATCATAGTCGGGACGGGCCGGTATAAGTCAGTATTTGCGGGCTAGGATTCGGTATTTGCATTGCTGTCCCGATTATGTTTTTGGGCCCATGAAACTTGAGATTGTTTTCGAGCCCATCAAAACCAAAATTGCACCTGAGATTGTTTTTGAGCCCATGAAACATGAAGTCATGAACCTGTACACATATTATTATTATGTGAAAATGCTCAGCCCTAGTTTTTTAGCCCATCACAACAATATTATAACCAATTAACCATAGCTATCTTATCTCTCCCATTCTCATCTAAAACCGATCTTCTCTTTCTCCCTGCAAAAAAAAAAATAATAATAAAAAAAAAAATCACGTCTTGAATATCATCATCCTATATCTCATCCAAACTATCTCTCTTTTTTGTCTTTTTTCTTTTTTTATTAGATCCTATATCTTATAAAAAATCATACTAAAAAAAAACCACAAAAAAATCCTCCCTTATGAATTCGATTGTGAAAAGCCGCACAAATCACCGTTCGATTTCAGATCCAATGAGACCATCACATAAAAAATATCACTCGATGCAACGGTTGTGGCGCCTAAAAATCAGTCGTCTTCTTCTCCGATAGTCTCTCGAGATGCAACTGTTGTGGCGCCTCGATTCGTGTTTTCACATCGACGAAGGCCTATAGGTTGAAACACTGTCGTCTAACCGAATATTTCTGGTATTGCAGTAAAGGCTTCGGAGTGATACATGCCTTAATATCCATGATTTTTTTCAATATATTATTAATGTAGAATTGGTTTTAATAGATTGTTGTACATTATGTTTAAGTAATTGTAATAACAGGTACATGGGTGTTTTAAATGCTATTTAATGTCTAATTGTAGTATTTTGGTATGAATTTCGAGTTGTGCTTTTTTTCATTGTACACAATGCTTTGCTTGTTGTAATTCTGAAAAATCCTTACTTTAAATTGTTGTAAACATTGCATAATTTTTTGTACATTTGGAATTTTTGGAGAGAGAGTCATTTGTCTATTATATGTAACTAGCAGGGTACCCGCGCGTTGCGGCGGCGGGTACCCTGGAATTAAAATTCCCGATGCATAATGTTTTTTGATTATAGAATTTTTTGTGATAATAACTTTGCAGATGACTAAAGTTATAGATGATGGTGCATATGTGTTAGATTTGAGAAATAGCGGATATGTGTGTAAATATTTTAAATGTGTGTGTGAGAGATATGAAATGATTTGTGTGATTCATATGTTGGATGCGGTTACATATTTTAGAAAATAATAAATCATTTTACTTGTTGTACCTAATAATTCTTTTATTCCCGGGATCCTGACAAGTATTATATTTAACAGTTTGCATACAAAATAGAGAATGAGTGAAAAAAATATATAATATTATTGTGTATTTAGAAGAATAAGCATGAGGATATTTTATAAGACTTTAACAATGCTCGCACATTTTTAATAATCATTATTGATAATTATAATTGCAGTAAGCAATATATTATTGACCGGTGATTTTATTTCATAGCAAAAGTAACATATTTCTATTTTAAGCAAATGTATTGGCTTAAAATTTTAAAGCCTTCATTATTTCTCAAGTCTTAAACCCTTTATAAGCAAGTCCTAAATCTTTTATAAGATAGTAAAGAAGTACAAATATAAATGTAGTATAGAGTAGTTTTATGTGTCGTCTTTTAAAAGTTTTAATTTTTTATATGTATCTTATTTTTAGATTCACTTTATGTATTTGATAATAAAAAAGTCATGAACTATAACGTAATCACTTTTAGTAGTCCTCTTTTCAAGGGGATGTTTAGTTCACTAAATTCGTTGTAATTCGGTGTAATTGTAATTGGAATTCCAATTACTTAGGGGGCGTTTGGTTCGCAGTATGTTTTGAAAGGAATTGTAATTTGTCAAAGGAATTGTAATTTGAATGAATTGTAATTCAAAGAGTTGAAATGTTTTGTAATTGTAATGTGTTGGAATTGTAATTGACATATTCTGTCACTGTGTTTGGTTGGATCTCAACGTAATGTAATTCAAAAGAAATTAAAATAAAAACTTAAAATTAATAATAATAACAAAAAAATATTAATAAATAATAATAATAATAATAATAATAATAATAATAATAATAATAATAATAAACGTTATTATTGTTTATTATTATTATTATATAAATATTAAAATAATAATAATAATAATAATAATAATAATAAATTAAAAAAAAATAAGAATAAATAACAAGAATAATATTTATTATTATTAATAGTATTATTATTATTATTATTATTATTATTATTATTATTATTTTAATAATAATAATAATAATAATAATATTATTATTATTATTATTATTATTTTAATAATAATAATATTATTATTATTATTATTATTATTTAATATTTATATAATAATATTAATAATAAATAATATTTATTATTATTATTATTATTATTATAAATAATAATAATAATAATAATAATAATTGTTGTTATTATTATTATTATTATTATTATTATTATTATTATTATTAAATAATAATAAATAAATAAATATTTATTTATTTATTATTATTATTATTTCTTATTATTATTATTATTATTATTTAATAAATAAATATATAAATATTATTATTTATTTATTTATTATTTTTATTATTATAAATAAATAAATAATAAATATTATTTATTATTATTATTATTATTATTATTATTATTATTATTATAAAGTTCTGAATTACAACGTAATTTAAAACTTTCCTTCCAACTTCCTATGTAATCTGAATTCCCTCCTTTGATGTAATTGTAATGACTGAATTACAATTACAACGCAAACCAAACAACCTACGTAATGTAATCTGAATTACAATTCTCTCCATTCTGCGAACCAAACAGCCTACGTAATGTAATCAAATTACAATTACATCGAATTACGCCAGATTACAGCGAACCAAACGCCCCCTTAGGGTGTTTGGTTGGTTAATGGGCTGAATTGTAATTCCCCAAAATTACATCGGGCTCACGTGTTTGGTGGAATCCAATGTTTTGAAAACCAGGTTTGAAATCGACCTGGTCGAGTCATCGGGCACCGGGTCGACCGGTTGGACCGCCGGGTCAACCCGGTTTTCAATTTATTATTTTTTTATTTTTTCGACCGGGTCAACCTGGGTTTTTATTAAAAATTTTTGGAAAAATGAAACCCAGCCGGGTTTCAAGAACCGGGTTGACCTGAGTCACTCAAAACCCGGCCGGTCTAACCGGTTAACCCGGGTTTTTTACCCCTTTTTTTGGCCGGAACCTGTCGAACCAATTAACCCGGTCGAAGGAAAGTTTAACATTACATCGCTTATTTTACATACGTAATTACTTTTAGCAGTCCTGTTTCCTAATACTTTCATTTTACATAGACCTCTTACTTATGACTTTCAGTTTACATTTGCGTATTTTATGTGCTCTTATGTCTGTTTTTTTCTATTACGTCACCACATGTCTGTCACGGGCTCATTGGTTCAACAAAATCCATTGCAACAAAATATGTGTATTTACTTTTTCTTAATAACTCGTTTCGTTACCGATGGTCGAAAACATAATTTTGTTTACTTAATACAGTATGTGTATTTACTTTTTCAAACTTTGCAAGTTATCTATATGACCTATCATTATTTGATATCGAAATTGGGATTCGCTTTTGTTATCCCGTGTCCTTCCTTCTTCGAAATTCAAATAGAAAAGTATTTTGGCTTTCCTGTGTTTAGCTATCAATGTAGGTTGGCAAGATATATTAAGCTATGGTAAGTTTCAAACTTTTAAGTTGTAACTATAGAAATATGTAATGAAGCATACAACATACATATGTTTAGGACAATCTTAAACTCGGGTTTTCATGCATAGAAAGAAGTAAAGATTAGTCAAAAGATATTAAAAGAAATGCAATTAAAGTTATTAATTTATTATTTCAAATTAGCTAAATTATGTGAAAGAAAACCAGAAGCTATTTAATATATACTCCATACTCCGTAACTAAAAAGAAAACCATTATTGTAACCACAAAGCACAGCGAAAACCAAGGACACACAAAAATTTTATACGATTTTAATAGATCCTAAACCAGAAAACACCACCAAACCTTAAAACTAAACATACCAAACCGGTTAGATCTAGACAGATCCTGTCAAAGATAGAATACATAAAGACTCAAAACACGACCAAGCCACAAAAATTGCACCGATACCACTAAAACACCACCGGAACACTAAAACATCAACTAAACCACCAAACTCAAACACCACTTGTTTTAGCAAGAACCGGTGGTGTTGGGGGCGAAAGTAGTTGATGGTGGTGGCAATGTTAGTAGTGGCAGCACAACCAAGTTCTCGTGAGTCTTGATGTCTAAATCAACTGGTGTTTGAGTTTTTAAAATAGAGAGAGAGAGAACATAGGATGTAGGTGTTGACAATAATGAGTTGAGAGAATCACACATTTCACACACACACACAAGAGTGAAAGTGATTTCATTAAGCTGAAGAATGTAATGAGTTACAGAGTATATATACAAGGAAGAAACTAATAACAGAATATTTACAATACTAGTCCTTCAACTATCTAATTGTAACACTTCAGTCCCTGAACTATTATCCAACTCCTCTTTGACACTCCCCCTCAAGTTGAGAGGTGGAAGAATTGGAAACTCCCAACTTGGACATAAGTTTTGAATGTTGATCTTCAGGTAAAACTTTTGTAAACACATCTGCAAGTTGTTCCTTTGTAGACACATAAGAAGGACTGACTTGACCATTCTTCACTTGATCTCTTACATAGTGGCAGTCTACCTCTATGTGCTTGGTTCTAGCATGAAACACAGGATTAGCAGCTATGTACAGAGCTGCTTGATTGTCACACTTCAAATCCACTGGACCAAGATCTTTAATTCCCAAATCTTTTAGCAATGAAACTAACCAGGTCACTTCACAACAAGTTAGAGCCATTGCTCTATATTCTGCCTCAGCAGATGATCTTGAAACAACACTTTGTTTCTTTGATTTCCATGAAATAGGAGACTGACCAAGTAATATACAATATCCAGTTGTAGATCTTCTAGTCATTGGACAACTAGCCCAATCACTATCACAATATGCAGTCAGATGAGCAGCAGAATCATTAGCTAGCAAAATTCCTTGACCTGGTGATTTCAACAAGTATCTCAACAAATGCTTAACAGCTTGCATATGAACTGAGGTAGGATTTTGCATAAACTGACTAAGAAGTTGTACTGTGTAACAAATGTCAGGTCTAGTGATAGTAAGGTAAATGAGTTTTCCAATGTACTTCCTATATACTTCTGGATCAGAAAGAGGAGTACCAATGTCAGCCTGCAACTTCACATGAGGATCCATGGGCAGCTTATAGGTTTTAGCATTAGATAAGCCTGCTTCATGCAGCAAATCAGTAGTATATTTCTTTTGTGAAATGAAGATGCCTTGATCACTTTTGGACACTTCCAAACCTAAGAAGTAGTTCAGTTCTCCAAGATCCTTCATATGAAAATGAGAACTTAACTGAGACTTCAAAGCTTGAATCTCACTGCTGTCAGAACCAGTTATCATCAAATCATCTACATACACTAACACAGCTGTAAATGATGTACCATTTGATTTGACAAACAATGAATAATCTGCCTTTGACTGAACATATCCAAAGGACACCAGAGCTGATGACAATTTGGCAAACCATTGTCTTGGTGCTTGCTTGAGACCATACAAAGATTTCTTAAGTTTACAAACAAGGTTTTGATTGGTAGGAACATCTTGCACATTCTCCCCCTTACCAACATAACCTTGTGGCATCTGCATGTAAACTTCTTCAAACAAATCACCATGTAAAAAAGCATTTGAGACATCCATTTGACAAATATCCCAACCCTTCATGGCTGCAATAGCTAACAAGGCTCTCACTGTCACCATTTTGGCAACTGGAGCAAAAGTTTCTTCATAGTCTACTCCTTTTCTTTGTCTGTTTCCATTTACCACCAGCCTTGCCTTCTTTTTGTCCTCAGAACCATCAGCATTGTACTTTATTTTGTATATCCAGTGACAAGCAATAGCCTTTTTGTCTTTAGGCAAAGTTGTCACTTCCCATGTTTCATTATCTTCCAGAGCTCGAATTTCCACATCCATTGCATTGCCCCAGGCAGGAATCTTAATAGCTTCTTTGAAAGATGTTGGTGCAGTGTTGGCTAACAAGGCACACAAAAATGCTTGAAACTGAGACTGCAATGAAGTAACTGAGACTTGATTGGCTCTTGGCAAATGAGGGGTAACATAGTCTTTGAGCCAACTTGGAGGAACTGGAACCCTGGATTACTTCCTTGTTGGTTCAAACACTGGTGGAGCAGGATGTTCAACTGGTTGAACTTCTTCTTCATGAATCTCAGTCTCAGTTCTAGCTTGTTCAGAAGAATGTTGATTCTGCTGATGAGGTTCTGCTGACAGCTGATCCTGCTGATGGGATTCTGCTGACAGTTGATCCTGCTGATGAGATTCTGCTGACAACTGATCCTGCTGATGAGGTTCTGCTGACAATTGATCCTCATACCAAATAGAAGATGACAGAGGAGCAGGTATGGGTTTAAGAACTTGATTCATACTAGACTTTGAATAAGGAAAAATATGCTCATAGAATACCACATCCCTGGAAACAAACCTGGTATGTGTGAGCAAATTGTACAACTTGTACCCTTTTTGATGTTGTGGATAACCAAGAAACAAACAAGGCACACCCCTGGATTCAAACTTATCAGCAACTCTTGTTGGATTGCTTGCAACAGCCAGGCACCCAAAAACTCTCAAGTGACCATAATCAGGCTTAGAATGCATCAAAATTTCATAAGGTGTCTTGAATTTTAAAACAGCTGTAGGAAATCTATTGATGAGATAAGTTGCAGTGATAACACAATCTCCCCAATAATGCACAGGCAAATGAGCATGTAACCTTAATGCCCTTGCAATCTCTAAAATATTTCTGTGTTTTCTCTCTACTCTTCCATTCTGCTGAGGTCTATCCACACAAGAGGTTTGATGCTCAATTCCCAGAGATTTCATATAAGGGCCTATTGATCCTTTGAGAAATTCTAGAGCATTGTCTGACCTTATTACCTTAATGTCTTTCTCAAACTGTGTCTTAACAAAAGTATGAAATGACTTTAAGACAGTGAAAGCATCTGATTTCTTAACCAACAAATATGTCCACACAGCTCTACTACAATCATCCACTATGGTCAGAAAATACCTATGATGTCCTATAGTTGGAACTTTATAAGGACCCCAAATATCAATGTGAATGAGATGAAATGGAACTTTAGAATGTGTGACACTAGTAGGATAAGGAAGTTTAGCAAACTTAGCCATAGGACAGGTCAAACAAGCTTTATTACTAGCATTAGACTGAAACTGAGGTACAGAATCAATGTGCTTAAGAGTAGAGTTTGAAACATGACCAAGCCTATGATGCCATAGACTATATGAATTGTTGAAAACACTGAAAGCAAATGTATCAGGAACAGAACAGTTTGCAAAGAATGAATACAAGCTACAATCTTCAAGTGCAGACACAACCATAGAAGAGAGTTGAGCATGCACTTGCTCCAATGGAAGATTGAGCAAATGATAGAGACCAGCCTTCTTCTTACCCAAGCCCAACACCTTCCTGGTTTTCAAATCCTGAATAACACAAAACTGCTCATAAAAAGTGACAAAACATTGAGAATCTTTTGTCAATTTTGAGACTGACAAGAGTCTGAATTTGAATGAAGGAACAACCAGGACATTTTTGAGCTCAATTTTGTTTTCTAACACCTTATTTCCAACTTGTGAGATGATAGATGTGTGACCATTAGGCAAATTAATCATTTGTTTATACTTAAGGGTCTGAACATCTATTAGATCCTCACTATCAGGTGACATATGATCACTAGCTCCAGTGTCAATTATCCAACCTTCTATCACACCATTTGTGCAGGAAAAACAATAAATTGTACCTTCACCAAATGGATGATCCATTTCAGTTGGTTCTTGAGCATTTTGATTGAACTGTGGCAAACTTTTCATGAGTTGCTCAAACTGTTTGGATGTAAACACAACATGACCACTGTTTTCAACTACTGCAGCAGTCCTTTTTACATTTCCATTACCATTCTTTACCATTGTTTTTCCTTTCTGACCTTGTTTATACTTATAATGCCAAACAGGATAACCAATTTTCTCCCAACACTTCTCTGGTGGATGCCACTTAAATCCACAGATATTACACTTATCTTTTATTTCACCTTTGCTGTAAAGAGCAGTTGAATCCACACCCACTTGTGTTGCACTTCCAAACACTCCTCTTTGAGATTCTTCTTGTTGAAGCAAAGCACAAGCAGTTTCAACACTTGGTAATGGAGTATTTAACAACAACTGACTTCTTTGACTAGCAAAATGATCATCTAAACCGTTCAAGAACTGAAACAATCTTTGTTCCTCTTTTTGTATATTCAAAGCGTTCAAGAAAACAGCAACTTCAGGAGTGATATTGACAATTCTTGGCAACTCAGTCATCGAATCCAACTCCTCCCACACACACTTCATGCTTGTATAATACTCACTCACAGGCTTACCTGACTGCATGATCTCATAAGTCTCTTTATTCAACTTGTACTTATGAGACCCATTGCTAAGTGCAAATCTTGTTTCTAACTGAAGCCAGATAGCATGAGCAGTACCCATAAACATGATGGATTTAGCAATTGACTCAGACACAGAATTCATCAACCAACTAATCACTAGATTATTGCAAGTATCCCACTGTTCTTGCAGATTAACATCATCAAGTGATCTTGGAACTGTGCCTCTAATGAATCCCAACTTTCGTTTAGTGGAAAGAGCAATTTCAACAGACCTTCTCCAAGAACGATAGTTCTGTGCACCAATTAGCTTCTCACCAATCATAAGAGTGCCAGGACCATCAGAAGGATGAAGAAACAGAGGATTTTGAAACAACTGGGTTTGATTGATCATGTTATTACTGGAATCAGATGTAGAAGATGAATTCACCATGATTATGATAGCGGAAGCGTTCTTTAGATTCAAGAAACCGTTACAGAGATAACCTATTGATTCACGAATTCAAGAAACATGAATTGAATCAATTACAGGTGTTTGTGAAGAAATTTGATAGAGATTAGTGAAAGAATTATGAAAAATGGTGTTGAAATTATGGTTTTATGAAGATGATCGGAAAAGTTAGTTACAGTGGTTTACGGTGGTTGAAGATGATCGGAAAAGTTAGTTAGGGTGGTTGTAACGGTTGTAACTGATCAAGAACTCATTATTGAGCTCTGATACCATGTTGACAATAATGAGTTGAGAGAATCACACATTTCACACACACACACAAGAGTGAAAGTGATTTCATTAAGCTGAAGAATGTAATGAGTTACAGAGTATATATACAAGGAAGAAACTAATAACAGAATATTTACAATACTAGTCCTTCAACTATCTAATTGTAACACTTCAGTCCCTGAACTATTATCCAACTCCTCTTTGACAGTAGGGGATCGTGAGTTTGTGTGTTTTTGTTTCTTTAGAGAAAGGAGGATGTGGTAGGTTAGTTTGTACTGTATTATTTTTCTGTATGTGATATGTTTTTATATCTAGGATTACAAGTTTTGAAATGGGCACTATTAAATATGAAAGGGCTGTTACAAGTTTTTGAAATGACGATATTATAGTCTTTTATTGATCTTTTAAATGGGCTGTAATTGACCCATTATTGAAAAAACAAAAACGTATACATTGAAATGTATTGTATTGAAATGGCTTGTTAATTTCTATAATAAGAAATGTTTTTTGTCTTATATTTTTTAAGACTTCCTCATTTAGAAGTCCTAAATGCATTAGTATGTAGTATTAGATATAGATAACATAATTTAGGCTAAATGTGATCAGAATAATGTTTATACCACGTGTTTCGAGATCAGAACTAGTCATTTCTAGCATCACCTATGTGTTCTGCAATGCATCTTGCGAAACCGTTCACGCCATAGCATGCGAAAAAAATATTATTTGAGACGGAGTAAAGATCGGCAATGAATTTCACTATAGGATCGGTGGTAGTAATGGTGGAACATGACGAACGAGCTGGTTATTAAGAAGCTTGACAGCGATGATATGTGACATGATGATGATTGAATTGAGAGAAATCGAGTTGAAAATAAAATAAAGCTTCGGTTTAATTGCACAACGTAACAACACTGCTAACCTGATCACAAACAAACAGGGGTTAGGTCCTGGTCAAGGGACCTTTGTATTATTTATAGTGTAAAATTTTGGAGATCAACATTTTACATTCCATCTACAACTAACAATGATGAGAATATGCTCGAGTCGCGGCTTTAGGACATATCATGAGCCCCGCCATGGCAACATGAAACCCATTTTCCACCCGTTCCAAACACCCCAATACTTAGCATTCTCATATAATATGCTCACCACATATCTTTCACTTGCACCACTCCCTTCGATTGCATATCCAAATCTGAATCTCTTAAACTTTTAAATGCACCGTTATCTGAATCTCTTAAACTTTTAAATGCACCGTTTCACATAAAACATCAAACATTTTCATATATCACATATTGGTTGAGTGGCCTTGGGCCGGTTATGCATAGTAATACTTGGTTTTGCATCAAGTGGGTAATTGTCAAAAGTTGTAATTTCTCAAAACACTTGTGTGCATACTCATGTGTTTAACTAGTACTCTTAGTATATTTACGGATCTTTGGTCATATACTTCATAATAATTACTTAAAGAACAAGCTACATACGAGTATATTATTGGTGCATTCAAAATTTATTATCACGTACGTAATTATTGCTAGACTTATTCTTGTAGCTATGTTAATGTACAAATATAGCGCTTTGTTAGTTGTTAATACATTGTCGTTATTGAAAAAGAGAGACAATCACGAAAAATGATAAAAATCACTCGCTTATTATTATTACAAAAATAATCTTTTATTTTTATATAATAAAACAAAACCATTGGTAATTTTCCATTTCAAAAAAATGCATTCATACTTTATTTAGTAATAATTGTATTTAAAAAAAGATTATTTTCTTATTAGGTAAGATTTTATATTTATCTATAACAAAAGTAGAAGATAAGTACAAAAAATATAGATAAGATGCAACTAACACAAGTAGAAGATAAATACAAAAAATATAGATAAGATGTAATTAATAATATGATTAAAATTTTTAAATAATCATCTTTAATAATAAAAAACTATAATTAAACATTATAAATCAAACAAAACAAAGATTAAATTATTTGCTTTTTAATAAATAAAAATATATGATTCAAAAAAATTTAAAAAACCCGCGCGTGCGCGGGCATTATAACTAGTAAAATAAATAAGAAATTTCCGACCTTAACATAAAATTTTCAAAATTTCTGTATCTTTCAATTTCTTAATAACACTAAGATTGTAATATCTATGCTACTTACATTCATCAAATTTTTAATCTTGAAAACTTAAATTAATGTATCAATTATAAATTTGTCAACTTTTCAAAAACACACACTATATTAATTTTTAAAAAATGCACGTTTTGTATTTCAAAAAACACAAGTTTTGCATCAAATGTCGAACCAGAATCATAATCTCGCAATTATAATTATTTGCCGTTATTTACCGTTGCTTTGCGCGGTTATACGTCTAGTTATCTTAAATTGATCAATCAAGACAACTGTTTTGATTTGTCCAAAGAAAATGTCAAGTTGTGAAAATAACAACCACATCACTTAAAACTATTCAACTAACTACCCCTTTACTATTATTACAAGCTCAAAAAGTATATTGTCCTCAATCGAATGCAATCCAAACATGCAAAGAAAGAGATCGTCCTCAACACGGATACGATCTATGAAATACAAACACACACTTATACAAACCAACACTATTAAACTCTCAAATATCACAAGCTAATTTTTATCAACAAAAAAGAAAACATAAGATGAAATATTGAGATACAAAAGTTTTGAATAACCCTAGCTTCGATGAAATCTAAGGGTGCGTTTGGTATGCTGCGAGGAATGACAATGGGTATGAGTTTGATAGTAGTGGTGGGTCCCTCAACTATGAAAGATTCATTCCCCCCTTAAGAGTTGTATATGGAGTATGGAATATATTAGACTTTCATAGTCATAGTTGTGAGCCCATGCAACACAAACAAACACAAACTATCACTTTCATAGTGATAGTTTGATTCCCATAGGTGGAAACCAAACACACCCTAATATAATCTTTATACTTCCACTTCAGCCCCTGCACTAACAAACTTCACAAAACCAACATAAAACTTATCAACTTTAAAAACTTTACAACTTTAGTCCCTCAAGTATATAATGTCATATATCTTTATAAACTTAGAGTTAAAATGCTATTATTTAACTCACTCCCCTAAGTTTTTAAATCAAACATATTTAACATTCTCAATTGGTACATAACTTAGTATGTTGAGCACTACCAAGACCTTTTATAAGAATGTCTTCAACCTGATTTTAGGACTCAACTTTCACAGTTTTAATCAGCTCAGATGCCAATTTTTTCCTTTACCATGAACATCTATATCAAAATGTTTAGTCTTTAAATGCATTACAGGGTTAGCAACAATCTTTATTGCAGAGCTGTTATGACAAAACAAGTCTACAAGTATAATACCTTCCATGCCAAGATCCTTTAATATGTTTTGAATCCACATTACCTCACAAGTTGCAGATGCCATAGATTGTTGTTCGAATGATGTGTTTACTCGAAGGATTCGGGTACCAGGGTACCAGTTTCATAGTGTTTAAAGGTATACGACCTTATTGAAATGAGTTTGATACCCATCGACACCACCCAACTTACCGAATATTTAGTCACATGTATAAGTTTAAAACTATAAGCTATTCGGATCAAGAAACGTGCAATGTGATAATTGATATGAAAAGATGGACTTCAACCTTTTTTTTTTTTTTCGTTTATTTGTTGCGCATATGTATTCTCGAAATTGATGGGTTACTTGAATGATATTGCCTTTTTTCCTAATTGCTTAAGAGCTGTCATGATCTGCTATCGAAACCACGCAAGTACCATAGGTTCTCATGATTTGACCAATATCGAATAAAAGGCGTTTACATATACCGGCTCAGAGCAGTCTATACAGCTCGTCTAGCTAGTTTAGTGTTTTTTTATGTTTAAAACAGATGGATGCAAGTTTGCAGTATCAGAAGATTTCAGTCCTTTCCTAATGTTGCCCAGCCGCTACAAATGCTATTGATACAATGACGTATAGGGCTCGAGGGTATTTGTACACTCTCAGCACAGGATGGGCACAATGAATTGATGAATCCAGGACCATCCACAAAAAAAGTGTTCTGACCGATTCTAAATGGTTTGCTATTTGTTCCAGCAAACTTGTAACCCGTTCTACTATTCAAGGCTGGTCCTGGTGGATAACCTATAGATCTTTTGTAGTTCTGAACATCGCTAGGTTAACTATGAGTGCCTAATAGAAAGATATATTGTGATACTACCGTTCTTAGCCATGGTCTCATTTACTCGGCATGATAGAAGACAGGCACGCAACCCAGAAGATAAAGGGGAAAAAATTGCATGTAAACCAATTAAGACTTGGCATAAGCTAGAATTTCTACATTTTACCAAAAACTATGGTATAAAACATTCTATCCATCATACATTACATCTGCAGACTGTGTAACAAAAAATTAACGATACAGTTAACAAAAATAAGATGTTGCAAAGCAACAAATCCTCCCTACCAAAAGGTAATTCTGCTGTTGATGGCTAGACCTTAATGATACACAGATACATTTTTGTTTTTCGTTTTCCCCTTCCTTTTTTTTTTTTAATTTTCAAGGCTACTGACTAATCTCTCTTGCCATATACAAACACATGAATATCAATCTTCCATTTTTCCTTTTTCGATTTTCCATGGGGTTAAGCTTTTTCCTTTTTTTTGTTTTTCTGGTTTTATTGTGTCAAGAACTCCTATACCTGGTTTGATTTCATTTGACTTCAATATATCACAACTCGAAGGAGCCCAGGCTGGGGCTCAGAGTAGTCGAGTCCCTCTTCCTCCAGCAGGTATCTCTGGACAGCAACAGGAAGTCTAGCTGGAGTGCGGGTCCCTCTAGTGTGGTGGCCCGTTCCAACACATATGTACACCTGTAGATGCTGATCTGCCGACCTTGCGACGTTCCTTAGCATTGTGAGATCTCGTTTCAGGACATGTATGGCTTCAGTCACATGCAGCCCGTGAAGGTCTATTAGCCTCTCTTGTGCTCCTCTTCCATTGCCTTGCATACTTGGGCTCACAGGGTTCCTGCACAGGGTATATACACAAAACGAGTCCCAGAAACGAAATGATTGCAAGGAAAATCTACATGTGTCAAAGTGCTAAGACTTTATAATTAAAGGTGGCAATTTCGACTGATTTATGAGCGAGTCGATTTAGGTTATATGGTTTCATCTCTAACGAGTCAAACCGAGCAACATTTGCCAAAAGGGGTATGTTTTTTATGCATGAAATCTCCTCAATCACTATATTTAAAAGCTTTGAGCTATTACTGAAATAGCAGAAAATAAATCATATTTGACCAATAAATATTATAGTATATCAAAATTTAGGCCATGTAGCATTTCGGTTTACCCAACCGAACTCGTCTCGACTATAAAAAAGAATTACCCATTACCCAACCCACCACCTCTAGTTTATATGTTCCGAGTCCTAGAAAGTAGGTCTACAATTCCATGAAAACGAACAGTTAGCTTACTTCCATCAAGCAGTCATATCGTTGTTCATGAGGTCATCAATTTGTTTTACAAGTCCACTGATTACAAGTAGCATTTTGGGTCTACCCCTACCTCATAATAAATAAACTTATAGAAATTTCGATACCATATAAAGATTCTAACATTTTTCAACCAACTAGATGTATCTTTTGGTAGAATATGATAATAAAGCATACCCAGATTAATTTGACTCAGTGGAGTATAACTGATTACTAACCTAAAATCGCTTTCCGTTAATCCTAACTAAAAAGAATCTGGATCGACAAAAAAGGTCCACAACAGACTACACATACATAAACTTATGGTTTTATATAGCATGTTTTTTCAATTTACTACAGGAAGCACCATTAAGTTGCTTAATATACTCCAGAGACTTACTGGGCTAGCAAAAGGTGACTGATCCTAAAGAGCAGAAATATAACTAACCTCTGACGATATATAGATTCTTGAGCTTTTCCGTGTGCAGCCTTCATTTGCATGTTGTGCAGTTGTCCCTTTACACTTAGTTCCTTAGCTAAAGCCTTGTATCCAACAACGTAAGCCTGGCGAGCCTATTAATAGGCAACCATACAATTACAAACGAGAAATACCAGCAAGTAATGTAGTAGTCAGAAAAGAATGTGACCATCTCGAAACTTCTGTTTTATACCCAACAGAAGGGTCAAATATAAAACTATATGGGGAATGGGTCATATACACTGAACAAGTTCAAAGTCACCCAAGGTCTATTATTAATTCATAAAATTATATTACTATTATAATGTTGTTGTTTTTGTTATCATAATTAACTCACTAATTATTTATAGCAGAAATAACAATGAAAAAAAAATGTTTGCAGGTGAATTAACCTGACCCAGGTTTCGAACCATACCAATATTCATGTTTTAACCCGTTACCTTACCCGCCCAACACGCCAACCTAGCCACCTCTACTTACAATCTTGCCATTTGCCATATCTATTGTAATAAGGCTCATTGTCTGTACGAGGGTTGGGGAGTGGTCTTTGGTACTATTAGCTACAAGATAATCTATCACATATTTTAGTACGTTTCTGTCTCCAGATTTTACTGACATGAGTTTCTAATAAGGCGCGTCATCTGTGACAGAGTTGGGGAAAAAGCTACCAAAAACAAAGAAAGAAGCAGAAAAAGTAAAGAATATGAATGCGAGTGTTAGAAAGAATTAACACGACTCTCGGAACTCTAACGAGGCATGGTTGCCACAAATACTCAAGAACACGCAAGTAGTCTTTATATGCACAAGTTTAAGGGCACGAGGAGGTATGGTTGCCACAAACTTTCAAGTAGAAGAGTGCAAGATGTTTTTCTTATTTTTCTACAGTAACTAAAATTTTATATTATCACTTAGACGAAGAGAAAGAGAGACAAAGTCATGCATGAAATGTACAGAGGTTACCTGTTCAAAGTATAAATTGCGTAAACGTGCATGATCACGAGCTTCACCCCGCATCTCAGAATACATATTTGCTGTGATCTCGACAAAGTTAAAGCATTCATACACACAAGACATTAATAGAACCTATCTTAACAAGCACTAAGTTTCATTAGAAAAACATTACCGACTGCATCTCCAGTTTCAAGCCAGACAGGAGCTGAACGCCCTGAACTCCGGTTAGCTAATTTATCTCCATAATTCAACCTTCCATGCCCACCATTATAAGCACTGGCCAAGACATGAGAGCTTCTACTGGATCCAATGGTTGTTTCTTGAGAAGCGTTTCGATTATACTTCCATATGCTCGAGTCCTGTGAAGCCAATTTTCTAACAGCAGACGCAAAATCAGTAGCGCCACCAGATGGAGCCATGGTGGAGGACGATCTGAACATGAGCAAGTTATCCTTCTCTAAAGGACGATAAGGATTAGTATGACGTCGATGATCATCACCAATTTGACCATCTGCAGGAGAGAGTGCAGGAAAATCCATAGAGCTAAGATTTGGAGCCGACAAAACCTTGGAGTTCAGATTCTGATTCTGACTCTGACTGAAACCACCGTCTACTTGAAGCTGCAATAAAATATAATAAAAATTGTGTGAAAGGCTTTTCTAATTGCAGTACATTGGTAAAGACAAAAAACTTGGGAACTTGCACAAGGATGCCCAATGTTTGAAAGAAGTTTTTAAAGCACTTGTCCTTGCAAAATTAAGTTGACCATTTGTAAGAGTAAAAAAACAAAAGTCGACCAGCCAAACCAATATATTTGAATCAGACCCAATGTTGCACTTGAATAAGAGTTGCAGCACACGTTAAAAGCCAAAAAAGTGATAAGTGCAGATATCAGTTTAAGGATGACTAAAACGAAGTTTCTGCCTTTTAAATTTTTGGTTGACAACCTAGAAAGTTCAGAAACTATCAGCAATAAGATGTAGGTTAGAGCTTCCACGTGAAAAACAACAATAATTGTAGACTTTGATCAATAAATTGGATGTTAAACTTTTGATAGGCGTACGCAAATTAAAACAATCGAATCAAGATAACACAAAGTCATATGAACCAAAAATCAAGCAACTAAAACCTGTAACATCAACAAAAATTGCAGACTTTTTCCAATTTATTCATATTTTATGTAGTGATGTGCATTAGGACAAAAAATGTGATAAGTTATGTTGTTATCGACACTAAATGCTAGGATTTCATAAAGGAACTAAATAAAAACGTAAAATCTACATGATATCAACCCAATCAGTTACAGATGTAATCGTGGGATATACCTCAAGCTGAGTAAGCATCTCGATTGTCAGATTCAAGTCTCCTCCATTTGCAAAATACACATCTGCAAGACTTTCAGCTGCAAACCCTGCAAACTGGGAAGCCAGAAATTCAATAGGGTTTACTTCTGTATTCTCCATCTGTTGCTCATTAAGCATGTCATCTTCGTATCCATGCCCAGGATCACCAATGTAAGAAGGCATGTCTCTAGGACTAGTGAGCAGCTGATCGCCATGCAAATCCCATGGTTTAGCAGGTAACTGTCGGGTACGAGCTGTGATGGGATTTTCACCAAATGAAGAAGCGGGATATCCCATCTTCTTGGCATACGGACTGTTGTTCATTTGACGAGGAGATGGCTCCTGCTGATCCTTAAACATAAAGCCACTTCCTGCTGATGTCGCAAACCGTGATGTTCCATTAGCGTCTCCTAAAGACAGCGCTGAAAAAGGAAGTGCGTTTATTCCATGAGAATCCTTGTCCACCACATCATTAAAGTCCGGAGTGATATCATCAGGTAATTGGTGACGCCAGAACTCATGCACCTCGTCATCAGAATTATTTGACACGGATGACTCTATTCTATCTAGTACTGCTTTTCCTGGTGTTGTAGCACCAAAACTTGTGGATGTGTCTGGTGCACCAGCCGCTGCAGAAGGTGATCGTAGAGCAAATGGAACAAATTCTGCTGCATCGGGATTCAAACTTAATGTTCTTCCTGCTGCACTAAGCTTATTGTCGATGGTAGAAGCCCCTTTATTAAGCAAGCTCATTCTTCTTCGAAATTATAAAACTACTAGTAAACTAAGGGTATATACTATATAGCACCTCTAAACGTGAAGCAGCGAGTTGCAGCTTGAATTACCCAAATCCTGCCAAACACATATTTTACAAATTATGCTTTACTCATAAAGAACTCTATAATTCAAAAAACTGAAAAGACAAAATCATATTTTAGCTATAATTCACAAATTCATAATAGAATGGTAAGTGACACTAGTGAGTAAGATTCGACATGAAATAAAACTTATTTTCCAATCTTTGCAAAAACTCGGTGAAGATAAAAACTGATCAACGTCAGTGTCATGGCAATGAAAGTGAAATAAAAAAAATAATAATAATAAAATAAAATAAATAAAAAAACAGAAGGATTGTGGATGTGTTTGTCTAAGCTAACTTGATGGACTTATTAGATTATTAAAAAACTGATAAGCTCATAAGCTCAACTTTTTGAGGCTTATAAGCTTATTCACCTAAGCTTATAAACTTTATAAGCTCAAAAATATGAGTTAGAGGTTATCAAACTTTGAATAAGCTCATAAGCCCATGAAATAAGCTTAGATAAACAACCCCTGTGACATGTTAAGTTGTTATTAGGAGTGTGTATCAATAAACGACTACGAATTTGTTCTGGAAACAATACTAGCAAGTAGCAACATAAATGACATGTTATTTACACTAAAGCCAATTTAAAAAAAGTGTCACTTTTGTGCAAAAATAATAATAGTAATTTTTAGCTTGAACTTTTGTGCAAAAAGGGTACAATGTAAAGTATTGAACTGTAGTGAAACTATAAAGCAGTTATTCATATACACAAGCCCCTGTAACTAGCTGAAGCAATGAAAACATTACCAATACACAAAGCAAATAAAAAAGTCATGTATTTTTTTTTTTTTTTAAATAATAAAGTTGAACAAAATGACCCCATTTTTACAAAGATAATAACAAATGTCAGATCTAGTAGATTATTAAGATCTGTTACCTCTGAAGAAATGATATAATACAAAGGTAATATTATATAAACATAGAGTAAGAGAATAGGAAGAAACCCTAAATGAAAGAGAGAGTGATGACGTCACCAGAAGATGAAGATGAAGATGAAGAGGACCTCTCAGCCTTAGCCCCGGGCTCGTCAAGTATATCTATCTTCTTGTCTATCCCAAAAATACCAAACACAAAAACCAAACCAAACCACTTAGACTTTAGTTGTGGTACAATAATATGTTTGTACGTGGTGTCTATCTTTATAGCATTTGTGTCAAAATCCCAAAATACTTTCACATTATTTTGTTCACTATTATTTTATTATTATTATTATTGGACAGAAAAGATGAATTTAACATTCCGACGATATAACATCTTCTGTAGCTAATACAAATGTACAAGTTGGAACTTCGCCTTCTAAGATTACATTGCTAGTGCATCCCAAAGCCCATGACGCTATACTATGAGCTACCATATTCCCTTCCCTTCTAAAAAATGACCATTCACAAAGATTAAAAGCACACGACTTTGATAGAATATCCGCAAACATGGACACGATTTGTAGGGGTATAGACTAGTTACGAAGTGCGTTGACCAAAGATAGAGAATCTGATTCAAAAACGACATTAGAGTAACCTCTACTTCGAGCATGTATAGTAGCCCACCATATAGCTTTGGCTTCGGCCTCTATTGGAGAATTTGCATAGGATTCTGACTTAGCTCATGATATTAACATTTCTCCGTTGCAATTACGAGCTACAAAACCCAAACCCACTTTTCCAGACTCCTTTTGCCAAGCTGAGTCACAATTGAACTTAACCATGTCAACTAACGGAGCCCTAGAAATTAAACATGCTTAAAAGACGGGTCTAAGCCTTTTATTAAACTAACATTCCCCCTCAAACTCACAATGCTACATTGAGATATTGACAAGAAAACTCCTAATAAAAACGTGTAAAATATAATAAGAACACAAGATAGAATCCAACCAACCACCCCTTGATTCAAAGAAAGAGTTATAAGTTCAATACAAGAAGTATAGAATAAGTATGTGAACAATCACATACAATACAGATACAAAAGAGATGAGATCAAGAATGATTAGAACTCATCAATACAATAAGAGATATTATGCCAAAGATTATATAGCCGTTAGAAGAGGCTGAGATGTATATTGAGAGAGAGGAAACCCAAGCAGAGAAGATACTATATATAGCCACACCATCTTTGCATTTGACCACCTTAGGACCCTGCACAATACACCATAAGACAAACATGGAAAGACAAACAAGATAAGTGTTAGAAAGGTTCTGTAATGATAGAACTAGTCCCTGAACATTATGAGGGAAAGGTTTGACCAACACATTCAACACCCTCCCTCAAACCTTTAACCCTGAACATGTCCAGCATACCAAGCTTATCACACAGGAACTTGTGTTGCTCAGTACCCAGAGCTTTAGTCAGGATATCAACAATCTGCTGAGAAGTGTGAATTTTCTCAGTTTTTATCACACCAGCAGAGACCTTTTCTCTAACAAGATGAACATCAATTTCAAAGTGCTTAGTTTTCTCATGGAAAATAGGATTGCCAGCAATCTGTAAAGCAGAGTTATTATCACAATGCAACACCACATGCAACAGGTTTTTAACACCCATTTCACCAAGAAGATTTGCAAGCTATATGATTTCACAAGTGGCAGAAGCCATGCTTCTATATTCTGCTTCAGTTGAAGACCTGGACAAAGTAGATTGTTTTTTACTTTTCCAGGTCACTAAGGAATCACCCAGAAACACACAATATCCATAGACAAATTTTCTAGTAACAGGGCATCTAGCCCAATCAGAATCAGCATAAGCTTTGAGCTTAAGATTTCCATGTTTACTGATTTGAATGCCATTGCCAGGAGAGGCCTTTAAGTATCTCAAAACTCTAAGAGCAGCCTCAAGATGAGACTGCAAAGGAGCATGCATGTGTTGGCTAAGACAGTGAACAGAGTAAGCAATGTCAGGCCTAGTATTGGTTAAGTAGATCAACTTCCCAACCAATTTTTGATAATTTCCAACATTAGACAAGGCTTTATCATCTTCTGTTTCAATATGATTTAAGGTAGTGTTTTCAAGCAAAGGGGCATCAACATGTTTGGCTGCAAGCAAGCCATATTCATGTAAGAGATCAAGGCAGTACTTCCTTTGACTTAGGCAAACACCATTTTCATTTTCCAGAACTTCAATTCCAAGAAAGTACTTGAGTTTTCCCAAATCTTTAATTTGAAACTTGTTTTTTAGGAAAACTTTAAATCTTTCAATTTCATTAACATCATTGCCAGTAATGACAATGTCATCAACGTACACAAGTAAAACCATAAACATATTCCCAGAACTCTTAGTAAACAAAGAATAATCAAATTTGGACTGTATAAAGCCATGTTCACTAAGAGTCTCAGTTAATTTGGCATTCCATTGCCTGGGAGCCTGTTTAAGCCCATACAAGGACTTATTAAGCTTCACAACTTTAGACTTATGATCATCAAAGCCAAGAGGGAGGGTCATATAAACATCCTCAGTTAAATCACCATATAGAAAAGCATTATTAACATCTAATTGAAAGATGCTCCAATTATTACAAATAGCAACATTAATCATGCATCTGACAGTGGACATTTTAACAACAGGACTGAAAGTTTCCATATAATCAAACCCTCCCTCTGACTAAAGCCTCTGGCAACCAATCTAGCTTTATATTTATCTACTTCACCAGTAGATTTATACTTGATTTTCCATAACCATTTACTACTAACAGGTTTTCTTCCTTCAGGAAGATCACACTCAGTCCAAGTATTGTTTTTTTAAAGCAGATACCTCATTGTTCATGGCCTGATTCTAGTGAGCATATTTAGAGGCCTCTTCATAAGAAGTGGGCTCAACAGATTTGTTTAGAGTAGTGGAGAAACAGTAATTGGCAGAATCAAGATTAGAATAAGACACATATTTTTCAAGGCCATATTTTACATTGCTACTCACAACATAATCATTGAACTTAGCAGGAGCTTTGACAGTTCTGCTAGACCTTCTAAGAGGAGGTTGCACAGGACTCAAGTTTTGAGTGGGAAGAGCTTGTGTATTTTCATGGTCAGAATTGGATGGGACATTTCCCTCAGATGGAGTTTTATCACCCATAGATGTTGCGTTGCCATTAGTCTCACTATCACTATAAGTATTTGTACTTCTAGGGTAAGAAGAGGCATCACCTCCATCATTGGGTGTATTTGGGCCTCTCCTTTCATCATTGGGATTAGAATGACTTTCATTAAAGAAATTTTGATCATTTAGAGTAGCATCATAATTCTGATCAGTTTGAAGACTAGAATTCATTTTGAAAGGGAAAATAGTTTCATAAAATTGAACATCTCTAGAGTAAGAAACCATTTTAGATTCAAGACTGTAAACTTTGTAAGCCTTTTTTGTTGTAGAGAAGCCAATTAAAACACATTTTTCAGATCTGGGAGACAACTTATCTGAATTATTAAGCACAGAGGAGAAACATAGGCAACCAAAGCATCTCAGGTGAGATAGTTTAGGTTTTTGACCATACACAAGCTCAAAAGGAGATTTTCCACTCAGAACAGAAGATGGCAACCTGTTAATTAGATAGGCAGCAGTTAAAATGCATTCAGGCCACATACTTAGAGGAATGCCACTTTGAAACAACAAACTCCTAGCAACATTTAGGAGATGCCTGTGCTTTCTCTCAGCAATCCCATTTTGCTGAGGAGTGTAAGCACAAGTAGTTTGATGGATAATACCAAGACTGCTAAACAAATTGCTCATTTTATTATTGACAAATTCAGTCCCACTGTCTGATCTCACAGTTTTAATACGACATTTAAATTGGTTGAGAATCAGATTGACAAAGTTAATGAACAAGTTATAAACTTCATCTTTAGTTTTGACAAGATATATCCAAACAGCCCTGGTAAAATCATCAACAATGGTCATAAAATATCGAAAACCTTCTCTACTAGTGACCTTGTAAGGACCCCAGAGGTCTATATGAACAAGATCACCAATGGCAAAACTCTTATGGTCACTAAGAGGAAAGGTTCCCTGGTCTGTTTGGCCTTGTGACAGATGTCACAGGGAGACACATGAGATCCCTTGGTGATCTTAAGATCAGATAAAAGCATGTCAACAGCTTGGTCAGAGGGATGACCAAGCCTGTTATGCCACAAAGTTTTTGAAACATAGCAAGTAACGGACAAATTACCCATTGTTTGATATTTAGGAGCAATAGGAGATGGTGTATCAAACAAATAGAGGCCACCATTTTCACTACCAGTCCCCATGATTTTGTTTTGAGTCAAATCCTGAATGTAACACTTAGATTCATCAAAAACAACAAACATTCTGCTGTCCTTGATAAGTTTATGTACAGACAAAAGACTAACACAATATTCAGGAACCACCAACACATCATATAAGATGACTTTATCAGAAAGTTTTAGATTGCCAATGTATTTGATTTTAGCAAGGGTACCATTGGGGTGACCCACAGTAAGATTTAGGCCAGAAATATCAACAATACTAAACATATTAAGAGTGTTAATGGTCATGTGTTGATTTGCCCCTGAATCAATAATCCACCCAATACTGACTTTACATAAGGCAGTATTGTGATTATAAAACTTGTGAAAATTTATGTTGAAGAAAACATTATTGTTCATAAAACTTGATATACCTAACATATTGGTTTGCACATTGCTAGAAGGCATTTCATTGATAAGGTTCATAAGTTTCAACATCTGCTCATTGGTAAAAGTCATGGAAGAGCCATTTTCAACAGATGTGGAGCTAGAATTAGCATGATAAGAAGGTTTGAAATTAGTTTGTTTTTGGCCAGGATTTTTGTTATAACCAGGAGGGTATCCATTGAGTTCAAAACATCTGTCAACAGTGTGACCAATTTTATTACAATGAGTGCAAAGCAAGTTTGGATTAGGCCCTTTGTTCCCATTGTTGTTCCCAGTATTAACAAACTTTTTATTATCAGAGTTAAAAACCTTCTTATTATCAAATCTTTTATTCCCATTATTAGTCCAATTAGTTTTAGAAGCAAAACTAGCAATTTGGGATTTAGAATCAGAACCAGAGGAGGAAGAAGAGGCAATGCCTCTATGAGACTCTTCTCTGGAGACAATAGCAAAAGCATCTTTCACATCAGGAAGTGTTTCTCTAGAGAGAATACTACTCCTGATTGGTTGATAAACATCATTAAGACCCATGAGAAATTGCATAAGTTTCATCAGTTGATTGTGTTTTAACACATCTTCTCTAGCAGCACATATACACTTAGGCAACTTGGTCATGATATCAAATTCTCTCCACAAAGAGTTCAGTTTATGATAATACTCAGAAACAGATAATTCACCTTGTTTGAAGTTATTAATTTTTTTGCATAAGGTTTAGAATTATGGATCCATCAAGTTTATCATAAGTTTCCTTAAGTTCGGTCCATACATCATGAGCATTCACAGAGAACATTTGACCAAGATACAATTCTTCAGACACAGAATTAAGCAACCAAGATAACACAATAGAGTTACATCTTTCCCACTGATTAGCCAAAACTTCACTAGAAACATAAGCGGCCTTAGTACAAGTACCATCAATAAATCCAGATTTATTTCTTGTATTAATGGCAAGTTTCATAGCAGTGGACCAAACTCTATAATTTTCAGTTCCAGTAAGTTTCACAGATATAATAGAACTGGTACTAACATCATTAGCATGCAAGTATAAAGGACTACTCAAATCAAGACTGCTAATGAGAGTCTCATTACTGCCACTGGCAGCCATTTAGAGCAAATAAGAACAGATAAACAAGAGATAAACAAATACCAAGAGTTACAGGGCCAAGCCTAGAGGACTGGGTGTGACCAGAGTAGGTATTCACACCTCTCAGGGAGGCAGATCAAGATGTTAGCCACACCGTTTGCACCCTCTAAACTAAAAACCAAGTACTCTTATAAGAAAGGGAAGAATCTTACAGTGCTATACGGTAAAGATATGCGGAAGAGAATCACAATACTCTTAATTCACTTAGTCAAGAGATATTGTGAAAGCATCAGGTCCCAATAAACACCAGAAACCTTCAGAAACAAGAATCCCCAAATCCAGAAAATTAGGGTTTCCAAGATCAGACCCTAATTCACCAAATCCAGTAACCACCAACAAGCAACCCAACAAGAAGTGTCGAATTACCCACGAATCAACCAGATCTCACTCCAATTAAGGAAACCCCCAAAAATCAGATGAAACCCTAGAGATCCAAATCACCAGCTTACACGATAATCAAGAGCCGTAGCTCTGATACCATGTAAAATATAATAAGAACACAAGATAGAATCCAACCAACCACCCCTTGATTCAAAGAAAGAGTTATAAGTTCAATACAAGAAGTACATAATAAGTATGTGAACAATCACATACAATACAGATACAAAAGAGATGAGATCAAGAATGATTAGAACTCATCAATACAATAAGAGATATTATGCCAAAGATTATATAGCCGTTAGAAGAGGCTGAGATGTATATTGAGAGAGAGGAAACCCAAGCAGAGAAGAGACTATATATAGCCACACCATCTTTGCACTTGACCACCTTAGGACCCTGCATAATACACCACAAGACAAACATGGAAAGACAAACAAGATAAGTGTTAGAAAGGTTCTGTAATGACAGAACTAGTCCCTGAACATTATGAGGGAAAGGTTTGACCAACACATTCAACAAAACGAAACCAACGTGTTCATATAAATAAATGACTAAAAACGTTATTCATATCTTTCGATATCTCTATGTTTTGATAATCACAAAACGAAAACCCATCAAACCAAAGATCATGACGTAAACAAGTATTTAGTAGTAAATAATCACTTTTATCATCTAATCACTTAAGGTATGAATAAACAAAGTGTCTAATGCATTATAAGATCAAAGGGGTATTTAATTAATTATTACAAAGTTTATTTAAACATATTATATATTTTTGAAAAACACTTTTGGTAATAAAGAAAAATGTTTTAATCATACTAAATATATGAATTCAAATTTTTAACCAAAATCAGTTAGTTTTTCACCAAATAAACTTTCCCCACTAAATGACAAAGTTTCTGGCCATTACAGCTGGGCGGCCCCCTTAATTATAAGGGGCGGTCCCCTTAAAATTAAGGGGACCGGCCATGAATTAAGGGGACCGGCACGCTCCTGTATAGTGATTTCTGGCCCTTTAAATACTGGATCATTCCACATATTTTTCTCACATTTTTGCACTAAAAACTCTCTGATTCAAACCTCCATTTCTATCTTAAAAATCCTTTGATCATATAATTCATAAGTCTTTGTTTTCAAGTGATCCAAAGCTTCATCCACTCAAGTGCAAAGAGAAGAATACTTCTATCTATCAAGACTAGAAGTATTACAACTTAGTATCGTCTTGCTATCTAAGTTGTTTGATCATTTCATCTTGTATATCATTCATTTTTGGTGAACAAAGTGTATATATTGGTTAGCTAGATTTAGATATAGGATCTAGATTTATTGAAGGTGTGAAGTGGTACTAGCAGTGAAGAAGTAGAGGTGCATAGGATTAGTGGTAGAAGAAATAAGAAGTGATAGTATATTGAAGTAGAGATTAGTTGTGAAGACAAAGAAGTTGAAGCCTTGAAGTTAAGAAGACCTTGAAGCGTAGAAGTTGTGAAGAAGTATAAATCTTGAGGTAGTGGATAGAACTAAGTTGTGAAGGTGTGAAGAAACAAGTGGCGTGAAGAAGAAGAGTTAGGAAGTAGAAAGGTGTGAAGAAGATTGGTGTGAAGTAGATAGGTGTGGCGTAGAAAGGTGTGAAGAAGAATTGGTGTGAAGTAGATTGGTGTGAAGAAGTTGTGTAGAAGTTGTGATTAAGTTGTGAAGAAGTTGTGGTGGTACATTGGTGTGTAAGGTTTTCTCCGCCATAAGCGAGGTTATTGATCTAGTGAAGAAAACTCTTGAGTTCGGTGCTCGGGGAGTGGAGTAGGGCAAGGAAGATGTCCTTGTAGCCGAACCACTATAAATCATTTGTCTCTCGGTTTGATCTTTCCATCTCTCACTCTTTGTTTATTTACTTGTTAGCATTTCATACATAGTTATAATTGCTTCTGTTGTGCATATATTGATTTCACATAAAGATCAAACTAAGCTTCATTCACAACATTAATTTTATTCAAACAAACCAAGTACATAAACTCATATTAAATCACATATACATATATATGTTTATATGTGATATATGAAATTATAAATTTTCACTCAACATTATATATAAGTAGTGTTTATATGAAAACCGTGAATAAACTAGTATCTATATTTTTGCATCAAAGAGTTTTGAAATTTATGTCTATTCTTTAGAAGCAAACTTTTATAAAACAAATAAAACAAAAAAGACGTAAAACTATTCAACCCCTTTCTAGTTTTCCACAATTGGTATCAAGAGCCACGTCTAGCAAGATTTTTAAAATATATTGTATTTTAAAACTTGTAACGATCTATGGAATTTGAAAAATATCTAAAAGGGAAATTTACGCAAAAACCACCATTATTTGAAAATGATCATTTTCTTGAATGGAAAAATAAATTTGAAAATTATGTGAAATCAATAGATCTTGATCTTTGTCATATCATTTCAATTGGTCAACCAACCAAAATGGATTTTGAAAATCAATATAATAGTCTTCAAACAAAGGTTGATAAAAATACTAAAGCTAAATTAGTTATTTTCAAAACTCTACCAAGAGTTGAATATAAAAGAGTATTATTTTGTAAAACGGCAAATGATATTTGGAAATGTCTTTTAAAGTTTCACCAAGAGAAATGTAAAACCAAAGATGATAAACTTGATGTTGCACAAGAATTAGTCACTCTAGAAAATTTGATAGATAAATATTTAGTTGAAACAAACACATGTACTACTAGTTCAAATGTGATCATTGAAGGTATCAATAACGAAGAATACATGAGCCAGATCCGAAGAAAGAGTATAAATAAGTCATGGTGCAACAAGGACGAAGAAGATGATGAAAATATGGTTTGCGAGAATATTCAAACAAATGTGAATACAAGTATTGATGGCAAGGATTACATACTTCAAGATCCTAGCAAATCAACAAATAAAACTTGGAGTGACATGAAGGATGAAATTGATCATTGTATAGCATGTGATGATTGTACAACGACTAATAAGGTACGATCCGAAACCGAACATTTTTGCTATGATCAATTTATATTAGAATTTTTAAAATTGGAAAACAACTTCAAACATCTTTGCAACATTGACTCAAAAATTATTTTTAAAAATGGATCTTCAATTTCCGTTGAAAATAACTTTGAAAAAGAAATAATTTTAGAAGATAAAATGTCTAGACTTGAAAGTAATATTGAAATTGATCTTGAATGTAAAAAATGTCAAGACTACAAACATGAAATTAAAATGGAAAATGAAAAAGCAAAAATATTAGCTAAATTCGAAAATAGTTCTAAATCTTTAAAATATCTACTTAACATTCAAAAGTCATTTCATGATAAAACCGGTTTAGGATTTACTGCAAATGATTCTTTAACAAATATATCAAAACAAATAAAATTTGTTAAACCTAGTGGAGAAATTTAGAACTAATATTATTTACATCCATTATTTATTACTCTAGTCAAGAAAGTTATTGTTTGTTAGTTAAAACAAACTATTAATGAATTCTTGTACTTCTCGGCGACATCCTCATCATGTGCATTTAAATGCAATGGATGTCCTCAACTAACCATCTCGGACCCATGAGAATCTGGGTACCAAGCTCTTTTTCATGTTTAGGTAGTTAACGAACGAAGAGACTATTACTTTTTGGACCGCTCACTTTGCTCTCTTACATTTGATGACTATTGGTTCCTATTACTCTGATTCACATTCTACACTCGATTTGCTTATGACGTTGTTGCGGCCATTTACTGTTTCGGCGTTGTGTTCTTCACTTTTGGAGTATTGGTTTTATGATGTGTTCGTTACTACCTCATGATGAAGGATTCAAGCGCAATTATTCTTGATCTACACGACTTATGATAATTGTTGTGATCAATTAAGTATTTCGGATCAAACCTCCTTGAATTCTATTGCGTTGGGACTTTACCTTGCTACTTCGACATGCTTTGGGCTAACCTTAAAGATGTCTTCTTACATGCTCACTCTTAAGGAAAAGCTGGACCTGAGGTAAGTTTTCTTTTCAAAAAATTGTCAACATCACATTATATTAAAGTATGCTTTAATTAGTATATTAATATGATTAAATCTATAGATTGCCATGCTCATAAATTATTAATACTAATATATGTATACATGATATTAGGCTAGCTAACCCTTTTTGATTTTAAGTCTATTACCATTCTTCTTACTCTTCATCTATATTGAAAATTATCTATGATCAATAGTAGAATACTTACTATTTGGACTAAATGACTATTCTAGTTGCATTAATAGATATGCTATAATTAAGATTTGTTAGCATTCAATACTATGATGAGTTTAGTATATACATACATGTGTTAATCTTGTATCTATAGATGATTTACTTTATCCCTCTCAATCATATTGCATTAAGATCATTAGAATTTACCTTCACTCATCCATGTTTTTAATTGCCATTAAAGATGTTTATATGTGACGATGCGCTAAACTGATTTTCTTGAATATGATAAGTTTTTTATTTCAAAATCCTTCATTTGTGATTTCTTCTATAAAAAATAAAACATCATGTTTAAAACCTCTCGCTTTGAAAAATTATCTTTCAAATATCTATCTCATCTTTCTTCAAATAACATATTTAACTATAAGCTAGCATAACTTTATTTTAATCAAAATCAAGATTGAAAAATTTTCTTTTCCAATTTGTCAACATGTTATGAAGCAAAACTCAATCTATTTTTTTTTCACACTTGAATCTATTTCAAAGCATTGTTGAATAAAACTAAAAACGTTTTATTAAAAATATATTTGATTATCTCATATGTGTCATACACTTCTATGGAAATGACATTCACAATTTAATCAAATCATTTCATGAGAATCATGGTTTGCCCATATGGATCTTGTTTGTAACAAGTCTTGAAGTCCATACAATCATATATTCCCATTTGTTACTTGTAAGCACTCATCAATATGTTTGAACTAGCTTACATATCATCATTCTCATATAGTTGCATTTTTTACTATTATGTTTTATTGCTTCCTTGATTGTTTAACTTAATTGGCCAATAAGTAGATTGCATGTAAATTAGAAACTACTTGTCTACTTTATTTATTTTTATAACATTCTCTACACTTATGAGTAGTACATCATATATTGTCTCAAAGAGTTAAACTTAATTGAATACAAACCCAAAAACACAACCTTTCTGAAAATTTTCTGCCAAAAACCCAATTCTGTCATTCTGGAATTCACCAGATGGGCGGCCCCCTTAATTTTAAGGGGACCGGCCATCTGATGGTCGGGGTTACTATTTTCTTTATCACTTTTTGACCCTTTTCACCCTATACTTCCCAAAATTCACAAACATATTTTGTCCCATACTATACCTCACAATTTACCTTCCTAAACAACATTTTTCTTACACTATAAATACCCTCTTCCCATCATAAATGCAATCACATCCAAACATGTCATCCTCCAACAACCAAAAACCTAAGGTTTCAAGAACCGCAAGGATCTCTGTCAAACCCGTTTGGAGGAGGAAACTTGATTCTTGTCACAACTCAAGTGATGTTGTTCCAAGTCAACCAACAACTAAACCTCAAACCCACACTAATGACTCATCTCACAACCTATCATCCACTCATGCCCTCATTAATGCTTCTTCATATAATGAGCATGCTCAATCCCAAAACAACAATCCCAATCTCTCAATCAATACTTCACATGTTGCTCATTCAACAAAAACACCATCCACTCATGAAGCACCTCTTCCACCCATATCATGTTTTCATGATTACCCAAGCTCAATCATGTCTCCTCCACCAAGAGTACCACCACCACATCCCACAACCTCACATGTCATTCCTATGTTGCATGATCAAACCTTCACCCAAGACAACTATCATGCTCCTCCACCATCACCTTCCTCCAAACACTTGAAGTTCGTTGAGGAGCTAAAAGAAGCTCATAAGCTTAGTGCTCTTTTAGCATTACATCTTGCTCAACGCAATTTGAATCCACCTCAATTAAGCTTACCATCATCACCACACAACATTAACCAAATTGAGAAGCATGTTAACAATTGCCCTTGTTGCATCTTCCTCCAACAATAAACCATTGCATTGAATGAGCACTTTACTTGGATTGAGTATCCTCTTACTAGATCTCAACAAACACCATCACTTGAACAACATCAAGACCCTCAACCAACAAACCCAACCTCAAATTCACCACCTCCAAGCTATACATCTCCAAACGCACCAACATCCATGAAACCAAAAGTTTACCTCCATTAAGCCACCAACATGATCCGCATTTACCATTCTCACCCAAGCATTCTATATGCTTATGTTTCTTATTTTTCAAATAAAATACCTCAACCATTTTGGGATGCAAGAAAGTTTAATGACACTCTTTGTTGGCACAATAGGATATTCTACTTGGTTTAGAATTTTAGTATTATGGCTTATGTAACAATGATTATGTGGTTGACATAATCATTTTGAATTAATGAATGCTTTTATATGTGTTTCAAATTCTTTTTTGCCATGCTTGTTATTTGTTATTAGTATGTTATATAGTTTTGCTTGTGCTTCTAATATTTTTCTTGCAAGAATTCCATAGCTCGAACCTTTGGTGCCCTCAAACGAGGGGGAGCATACATCAAGGGGGAGCTTTCACCTTATTGGCTTAAACATTTTTGATTCTACAAAAAGGGGGAGAAGTGAATATAAACTCACTAAATACTTGTCTAAAAATTAATTTTTGGATTTAATGAGTTTAGGTTTTGTAATCATCAAAAAGGGGGAGATTGTTGATATAAATAAATGACTAAAAACGTTATTCATATCTTTCGATATCTCTATGTTTTGATAATCACAAAACGAAAATCCATCAAACCAAAGATCATGATGTAAACAAGTATTTAGTAGTAAATAATCACTTTTACCATCTAATCACTTAAGGTATGAATAAACAAAGTGTCTAATGCATTATAAGATCAAAGGGGTATTTAATTAATTATTACAAAGTTTATTTAAACATATTATATATTTTTGAAAAACACTTTTGGTAATAAAGAAAAATGTTTTAATCATACTAAATATATGAATTCAAATTTTTAACCAAAATTAGTTAGTTTTTCACCAAATAAACTTTCCCCACTAAATGATAAAGTTTCTGGCCGTTACAGCTGGGCGGCCCCCTTAATTATAAGGGGCGGTCCCCTTAAAATTAAGGGGACCGGCCATGAATTAAGGGGACCGGAACGCTCCTGTACAGTGATTTCTGGCCCTTTAAATACTGGATCATTCCACATATTTTTCTCACCTTTTTGCACTAAAAACTCTCTGATTCAAACCTCCATTTCTATCTTAAAAATCCTTTGATCATATAATTCATAAGTCTTTGTTTCCAAGTGATCCAAAGCATTATCCACTCAAGTGCAAAGAGAAGAATACTTCTATCTATCAAGACTAGAAGTATTACAACTTAGTATCATCTTGCTATCTAAGTTGTTTGATCATTTTATCTTGTATATCATTCATTTTTGGTGAACAAAGTGTATATATTGGTTAGCTAGATTTAGATATAGGATCTAGATTTATTGAAGGTGTGAAGTGGTACTAGAAGTGAAGAAGTAGAGGTGCATAGGATTAGTGGTAGAAGAAATAAGAAGTGATAGTATATTGAAGTAGAGATTAGTTGTGAAGACAAAGAAGTTGAAGCCTTGAAGTTAAGAAGACCTTGAAGCCTAGAAGTTGTGAAGAAGTATAAATCTTGAGGTAGTGGATAGAACTAAGTTGTGAAGGTGTGAAGAAACAAGTGGCGTGAAGAAGAAGAGTTAGGAAGTAGAAAGGTGTGAAGAAGATTGGTGTGAAGTAGATAGGTGTGACGTAGAAAGGTGTGAAGAAGAATTGGTGTGAAGTAGATTGGTGTGAAGAAGTTGTGTAGAAGTTTTGATTAAGTTGTGACGAAGTTGTGGTGTGTACATTGGTGTGTAAGGTTTTCTCCGCCATAAGGGAGGTTATTGATCTAGTGAAGAAAACTCTCGAGTTCGGTGCTCGGGGAGTGGAGTAGGGCAAGGAAGGTGTCCTTGTAGCCGAACCACTATAAATCCTTTGCCTCTCGATTTGATCTTTCCATCTCTCACTCTTTGTTTATTTACTTGTTAGCATTTCATACATAGTTATAATTGCTAGTGTTGTGCATATATTAATTTCACATAAAGATCAAACTAAGCTTCATTCACAACATTAATTTTATACAAACAAACCAAGTACATAAACTCATATTAAATCACATATACATATATATGTTTATATGTGATATATGAAATTATAAATTTTCACTCAACATTATATATAAGTAGTGTTTATACGAAAACCGTGAATAAACTAGTATCTATATTTTTGCATCAAAGAGTTTTGAAATTTACGTCTATTCTTTAGAAGCAAACTTTTATAAAACAAATAAAACAAAAAAGACGTAAAACTATTCAACCCCCCCCCCCCCCCCCCTTTTAGTTTTCCACACAACGATAAAGAGCAGGCATGCAAAACAGATGCAGACAGAGCAGATCAGGCGGATAGATATAGATAAACAGGTGTAGACAGACGAGCACATTCAGGTGGATTGATGCAGATTCAGAGGCAGACATATTCAGATTCAGAAAAATACAGATATAAATTCAGATTCAGCCAAAACCAGACGGAACCAGATGCGGAACCACGTGTGAAATCAGATAGATGCAAAACCAGACGTAACAAGAAGCAGGAGAAACTGAGCGAAACCAAAATATGTTGTTGATGCCCAGATGCTACACATAACTACTCAAGACATAGTCGAATTAGTTAAGACTATAACATCACCATCATCAACTCCAAACCAATTTCCGATTCATTACCAATACCAATTACAAAAACAAAAAACGAAAAATCAAATCCAATTAAATTCATAATAATCCTTACATACCTTTAATTGCGTAACCGACTATCATCAAATCAAACTTACTGACCAAGTTTTATTACTAATCAAACATAACATAACATAACATAACCACGGACTATTGCTACTAAACCAAAAACGAAACCGAAATAAAGCCATTCAATTCAAATATTCGAACCGAACAAAATCCTTAATCGTTAAAATTAAAGCAATCCACCAAACATATATAATTAATAACCTAGATGAGTACCCATGCATTGCAACGGGATTTTATAGCGATAGATCGTTTAGTGATAAAAAAAAATTATGGGTTATAAACGAAAAATAATAAAAGTTTGAAGATTTGGTGATTAAAAATAAGGTTTTGAAACCCGGGTCGACCCAGGTGTTTCAACTGGTTGAACCATTTCGATCGGAAAACAGGTCGTTTTAAACCGGGTCAACCCGACGGGTTGGGTCGAACACGGGTGAAATTAAACCGGGTCAACCTGACCGGCTCGAAGCGTCCCGGGTCAACCCGGTTTTTTATGTGTATTAATAGTTTCCTTTTAAAATATATGTTTTCAACATTTCTATTTTTAGTTTCAACTTTTTACTTTTTACTTTTTACTTTTCACTTTTTGTTTTTCCTTTATATATAGTATACGTGGATATCCTGTGACGATCAACCGGAGAAACAGATCTCGATGAGGCTTGATTTACCAGTTTATATCGGTTTCAACGGGTCCTCTCTGGTTCGTTTTTGGATGCTTTTATTTGTTAGTCGAACCGGTGGCGACACCGGTTCCCGGTTGAACCCGTTGGTCTAGTCCGGTTTTCAAAACTATATGTCCCATCAACTTGTTAGCTTGCATGAAACTTTGTGTGTTTTATTAATTTGTATAATGTGTATAATAACATGTACTTTTCAATTTAGGGTGTTTATTTTTTGGCATGCAATGAGATGGGAGAGGGTTGAGAGGTTTTGTTTGTGTGTGTGTGTGTGTGTGTTTTTTTGGTTAAATAAAGGTGGTTGGTATGTTGTGGAATATCCATCTTTTATAATTTGACTCTCAAATCATTCTGATTATTAAATGTGTTTGTGATTTGTTTTTAATGTTTGAGAGCTATGTTCCTAAATTAGATTAAGTCAGCCATGCAACCATTAATAACATTCAATTTGATAGCCATTGCACTATTGTAACACCCCCAAAATTTGGTACAGCTGAAGACTTAACAAGTTTTCAGGGTGCTACTGGAATTGGTAACATCACAAGTATAGATTACAAGATAGCATAGATTTGAATATAATGAAAATCCAACATTTGATTTAAAGTTTACATTCATCCAAAAGTAGCAAAGGAAAGCCCAAAAGTAAATGAAAGATAGGTCCCCATAGTAAAATCAGAGTTTTTTTTTATCCTTCAACCATGCCGAATGCCAAGCCTTCGAAGTTCCAGTGCATCATGCTAACATCTTAGTTTCCTGAGAAAACATGCTAAAAAGGGTCAACTTATGCTGGTGAGTTCATAGGTTTAAGTTACAAAACAGTTGTGGACCTGAAGAGTTAGGTGCTATGTGTGACTAGAGGCAGGTATAGATCTCTTATTCCAACATCATTCCAAATCAATTCTGGATAAACTGTAAAAAATGTCCCTAAAGTTTCGCGATTTTGCGAAAAGTGTCCTCGTACAAGATTTTTAGCAACAAAATGTCCCTGAACAGGTTTCCTTAGGCAAAAATTTGTCCTTGAGGATGACGTTTGTTAGCAAAAACGGTTTTCTGGCCTAACGAGCGTTAGGGAGCCCGTTAATCAGTCCTCATGTGCGTTGCACGTGAGGGTATTTTTGTCTTTTTACATTTTCTCGCCTTCTAATACACCTGACGATCCCACTTACACATACGCTTGTTTTGGGGGACATTTTTTGCAAAAAAAATTTATCCTCTTTCACTATTATAAACACATTCACAAACCGATAACATCGAACTGCTCCCAAATTGTATATTGTCGAAATCTCCTAAATTAACAGTAGATCCATGATGGGTGGCTGGCAAATTAGAGCTCGGAGTGCTCCAATTCCGGATATGGCTACCTTATATGGTATGATTTTTTTAGTGTATTATTCCTTTCGAATGACCATGCAGTGTATATATGGCATATTACCTTGACTCATGATAATGCTGTGGAAGTTTTTAGATTTGGTTATTTGTTTCGTTGATTTTTGGTTATTTGTTTCGTTGATTTTTGGTTTTTAAAGAAATGATATAATACATACAATCAGAGAATAGGAAAAAAAACCCTAAACGAAAGAGAGAGTGATGACGTCACCAGAAGATGAAGATGAAGAGGACCTCTCAGCCTTAGCCCCGGGCTTGGCAAGTATATTTATCTTCTTGTCTATCCCAAAAATACCAAACACAAAAACCAAACCAAACCACTTAGACTTTAGTTGTGGTACGATAATATGTACGTGGTGTCTTTCTATATCTTTTTATATCATTTGTTTCAAAAGCCCAAAATACTTTCACATTATTTTTTATTTTATTTATTTATTTATTTTTGACAAAAAAGATGAATTTAACATTTAGACGATATAACATCTTCTGTAGCTAATACAAATGTACAAGTTGGAACTTCGCCTTCTAAGATTACATTGCTAGTGCATCTCAAAGCCCATGACGCTATATTATAAGCTACCATATTCCCCTCCCTTCTTACAAATGACCATTCACAAATATTAAAAGCACACGACTTTGATAGAATATCACAAACATGGACACGATTTGTAGGGGTATAGACTAGTTATGAAGTGCGTTGACCAAGATAGAGAATCTGATTTATAAACGACATTAGAGTAACCTCTACTTCGAGCATGTATAGTAGCCTACCATATAGCTTTGGCTTCGGCCTCTATTGGATAATTTGCATAGGATTCTGACTTAGCTCCTGATATTACCACTTCTCCGTTGCAATTACGAGCACTTTTCCAGACCCTTGTTGCCAAGCTGTGTCACAATTGAACTTAATCATGTCAACTTGAGGCTTCTTCCACACCCTCACAGATTTTGTTTGTGTCGAGCCGATCCCTCTTGAGACATCCTTCTTATTTGCATTGGAATAATCTAAGAACAATTGTTTCGCCATGATTTCCATGCCAGCTTCCCTTATATTAGATTAGCCATGAAAATGCTTATTACGCCTTGTCCACAAACCCCAAAGAATTCTCATAAAAAAAAATCCCAACATGTTGGAGAAGTGTCCAAAATCAATCGACAAAAATCATGCATTGTACTATCCCCGGGTGTGTCATATAACTTTCCAAAACTACAATGATCCCATACATCCTTTGCTTTTGAGCACTTAAACAGTACATGAACTATATCCTCTTTCGGATCACCACAATGTGTACAAGAGGGTGTTGTTAGATTCAGCCCCCGATGTAAATTGTTAATGGAAAGAACAATATTATGTGAAGCCCGCCATACAAATATTTTAACTTTTTTAGGTACCTTTGCCTTCCAAACAACATGAAAAAACCTAATAGCTTTCATCTGATGTGTTCTATACCAGCTCTTGTGATGTTTCAACAGCTAATAGGTAAGCCGACTTGCATGAGAATTGTCCTGCTGGTCTATTGTGCCAATATAGTGTATGACGCCTTGAGTCACTCACAAAACAACATGCAATTTTCTTTGCAATGTCAGGTGGGAACAACGATGTCAATTTTTCATAATTCCAATCATTACCTTCGTTGTTTAACAAGTCGTGAACATAATTTACTTCAGTATTTTGTGGTTTTGGGCCCAATCTGTTGTAATCTGCAAGCCAAAAATCCTCCCACACATTGACATTACGATCGTCACCTATGTTCCATTTACAACCCATATGGACTAAATCTTTAACTGCAACAAAATTGTGCCAAATATAACTTGGACGGTTGCCAATGTTTGCATTAAAAAAATCCGGTCGTGGGAAATAGCGAGCCTTTAACAACCTCGTAAATAAAGTAGATGGAGATGTGATCAAACGCTACACGTGCTTTGCAATTAAAGACCTGTTGAAAAGCCCCAAATGTTGAAAGCCAATGCCTCCCGAAATTTTGATACACACATTCTTTCCCACGTACACCATCTAATTGGATTTTCCTTCACCCCATCACCCTACCAAAATAAATTGAGAGCTTTGTGAATGTCATCAATTAATGTTACGGGAAGAGGAAAAATATTCATCACGTACACAGGCATTGCTTGAGCAACTGATTTAATAAACACTTCTTTCCCAGCAATCGAAAGGGTTTTCTCGTTCCATCCTCCTAGTTTTTTCTTGATCTTGTCTAAAATGGACTGAAAAACAATCTTTTTTTAATTTGCCGATGATTGAAGGAAGACCCAAATATTTTGTTTGATGTGCAACCTCACGTACTGAAAGGAATTGAATAACTCAAGATCGTACATGTTGCTCGATATTTGCACTAAAAGAAATCTTAGATTTCTCGTAATTTATGACTTGTCCTGATGCTTTGAAATATTGATCCAAAATGCGTTTGAGGTTTTAACCTGCAGATTGTGAAGCTCTAGAGAAGAAAATACTACCGTCTAAAAGAATAAGTGAGAGAAAATTGGTGCTCCCTTACACACCTTAAATCCATGAATATGACCTTGTGTAACTGATTTCCCAATCATAGATGATAATACTTCCGCACACATGATGAAAAGATAGGGCAAAATAGGATCTCCTTGACGAAGACCCCGAGTAGGTGTCACATGACCCGAAACTTTCCTGTTGATATTAAAAGAGAAGGTAACCGAGGATACACAAGCCATAATCAGTTTGATAAAATTTGATGGAACGCCAAACTTGTTGATGGGAAGCTAAAATAGTTAATTACATAAATCGTCTTTGTGGTTGGGCAATAGTTGAAAGTTTCGTCTTTAACTCTCAATAATTACACCAATCGTCCTTGTGGTTGTCCATTTTAAGATGACTGGTCCTTTGGGTGTTAGATTCAGATGTTAACTAGAGGGCACTTTCATCTTTTCAGCCCCAACCTATACAAACCTTTCTCCCGGTTCATCTTCACTTCAACTCATTATACTTCAAATCTACTACCACATACAATCTGTAGAAAACTAGAAGGGGGTTTGAATAGTTTTACCAATTAAAACTATATATTAAAACTTTTAGATCGGCTTATGTCAATCTAGTTTGGTGTGTTGGATATTGATAGTTTGATAGATATATAAACTACACTACGAGATAGAGATAGAGAGACACAACCATAACACAAGTATTTATAGTGGTTCGGCTATAAGGACTCCTTCCTTACCCTACTCCACTCACCAAGTACCCAACTTGAGAGACTGTAAACACTACACACTACAAACTCCTTTCACCGGCGGAGAAGCCTTCACAAAGTCGCTTACGCCTTATCCGGTACAAGGCTAGATACCGGGTTCTCCTACGAGATAGAACCAAACCTATGTCGCCTACACTTTAACCGGTACAAGGCTAGATACCAAGTTCCTTTACAACGGAGGAACTAAACCCGACACTACAACACATCTACGAACGAAAGAGAGGAATCAACAACACGATTCACTTCAGTGGTCTTGATGATGACGAAGCCTAGCAACCCAAGTCTCCGAGCTTGCGAGTCTTCTAGAGGTCGTGATCTCGCCTTTAAGAGGAACCTAGAGAATCACTAAGAGAAAAGCTACATAGAAGATCTTTAGATCTGAGCTTAGAGAGGTTAGAACATAGAGAGAGAATATGTCTAAGAGGGGTGAGGAATAAGGAAGAAATGGCTCACTATTTATAGGCATTTCTGAGTACTGTTCACCCAGATCCCTCATATCCCTTCCCAAAGGTATACGGCCAGTGTAATCTAAGGGACTGGCTATCAGGTAGCACCAGTCTGGATTTTGGATTACAATTTTGGGTTTGGGGGTTATGGGTCATGTGATGTCATGGATGATGTCAAAGATATTTTGGGTCATAGGTTATGGACTTTCGGTTATGAGTTATGAACTTTGGGTCATGGGTCATGGATTTTACCCATTACTGATGTCATGCAATGGGTCATGGGTTTTGGGTCAAGCTCCATGGGTCATGGGCTTTGGGCATGGGTTTTAGGTTATGGATAGTCCAAGCCTTTATATTACAAGTTATATGTATGTTTATAAAATGTATGTAATCAAAGTTACTAAAGTGTTTTATAAAAATGGTTTTGGTTTAATGTAAACTATTTAACTAAACATGTTTAATGGTTTATTGTTTAGTGAAATGAGTTAGTAAACTATTGGCTCAAAGCTTTACGTATTTTATTTATTTCGTTAAAATGATTTTACATTTGTTATCGACAAAACATAAGAAGATCGTAAAATATAAATAAACGTTTTTATAGTTTATTTGTATTAACAATCTCCCTCTTTTTGTTGATGACAAAACATAAAATTATTTTAAGTAAAAAATAAAATTCGTAAATTTTGAATTTGAGTTTTTACTCTTTTCACCTTTTTTTGTCGAAACAAAAAGAGCGTCGGAAAGAAACTAAACCTAATGCAAGATTTTAGAAATATATAATAGAAGAAGCGATGAGAAATTTAAAGACATGCATATTTGCTCCCCCTTGACGAGTGCTTCCCCTTGGCGAGGGCGTCAAGTAATTAGGAAGGCTAATACGAGAGCATTGCAAGCATTCCAATGATTTTGCTTTTGACGAAAGCTCCCCCTTATTGAGGGCATCAAGTACTCTAAGTGTGTTTTGAAAATCTACAAAACAAAGGTTAAAATGCAAGCATATAGTGTGACTTTTGCTAGAAAAATGAGCTGAATTAATGCTTAGTTTGGCTTCTGAGTGCCCGGATCCACCGGATCCTTTTTAGAAAGGATCCACTGGGTAGAAAGCAAGGGATCTGATAATGTCAAATAATCCTGATATTCTTAGTATCATTTCCCCTGTTATGACACTATTTTATGCCTAATATCTTCATTTATGCTCTTATTTCTTTATATTTCATTTCAAGACAACAGAAGAGCAGATGAACGGTTTTGATGATTATTTGGAGTTATTCCGCTTGAGAAGTGATTTAACTCGCAATGGAACTATGAAGACACAAAGACACGGCCTAGCTCGTAATTGGAGCTACACCGTAGATAGTTATACGCCTTGAAGAATTTCTATTTGAAGAAAGCTACGCCGTAGCATGAAGAAAGCTATGACGTAGCATGAAAATAAGCAACAGCGTAGATGTGTTAACGAAGGTTCTACGCCCGTAACAAATAAAAAACAATAACTAATTTTGTCAAAAGTAAGAAGAAAACTTTTAATCAAAGTGTAGTGATGACGTAAAAAGAGTTGTGTCTTGATTATTTACGAAGGAAGGTCGTAGTGATTGTTGTAGTGTTGTATAATACGAACCAACACCAGTAACCTCCCAAAACACAACAACCCTAAAATGACCCGGTTGGCAGCTTGTAAGAACAGTAAACTAAACCCAAAAAGAACAGCAAACAAAAAACTGCACAAGAAGAACCTTCTTTGTCCTTTTAAGGTTTCTACGGAGCCCGTTTGATCGCTTCGAGCCTACGTACCGTACACCCCAGGATTGATGCAGTCTCGTAACGGTTTATTGTAAGCGAAAACAATAACCCGTAATGCACAATCGGTTTGTAGAGTAAGAAAATATTCTTCAAGATTATGTAGAGTAACAACGATTAAAGTGATAGTGATTTTTGGTGTATCTACAATAGAGTTCTTCATCTCTATTTATAGATTAAGAAATTGAAACCTACGTATCATGTAACTGTTTTCCCATGATTCACTTCCATAGATCACTCCCACATCCCTTCTTATTCGTGATATCAGTGGACTAAGTTAAGCATGCAACAAGCCACTACTTTGAACAAGTCAAGCAAAGCATGCAAGACTTGTATATAGACGTTAGAACATGCATAGCTTACCCCCACCATACTCTTTATTCTCACATAATTCAAATTAATTCGAAGTTGTTTAATCAACCTTATAAAACAAACTTATTAATTAATTTGTTTATCAGCTTATAAACATACATATTTTCTCTCTAATGTTCAACCTATTAATGTCACCATATATTAATTTCCAACAATCCCCCACCAGGTTGAACAATTCCTCTACTCACTCGAACATGTTGTGCTACAAGGTGTCACGAAGATTAAACCTCATTAGATATGCATACACAAAGTAAGATCAATTCAATGGTGTCCAAAGATTAAACCACAAACCTTAAGATAATGGTGTCCAAAGATTAAACCAAAACCTTTTGACCTTGCCGGTGAATGCATACGCACTTCCATTGTTATATTGTGCATTCTCATATCACTACGCGCGAATATGGCCATGCGATTAAATCCCTTTCATAACCCTCTAAGAGAGAAACCATAACTCTCTATTTGAGGTGGCACCACCCCTAGGTTATATAGGCTAAGCTTCTCTATCGTCCACGTTGCTAAGAAGCCTCTAAAGATTAGTTAAGAGGTTTTACCTCAACCTACACATCGTCAAGGACATACTATCTTTACTACACATGGGCTAATTAGGTCGATAGTACCTTCTATCGATTAATGACTTCGTTATTACCCATTAAACTCGTAATGTAGGAGCTCTACAATCAAGTCGGGTTTCCATCACCAACCGATTCACATTTGGTTTCAAACCCATGCCTCTAGCAATCCTCAATAAATCTCTCGTCAGAGATTTAATAGGATATACCTGACAAGTCACTTCACTCTTATCGGTCTCATCATAAATACTCACCATGTCTCTCGTCAGAGACATAGTAGTATCAAACTCAAGTTTCTAGAGCACTTGAAAACTTGTCAATAATGGTACCATCTTAATGTTCTCAACATATTCCAACACACCAGAATTTTATGATGTTAGATCTCGGATCTAATTGACCTTCCATATTGTCACAACTTGACTATATACACACACATTTGTTCACACGATGAGATACATGCTTTTTCTTATAAAAAACAATGCATCTATTGTAATAATATTAATTCACCTTCGTGTGAATTTCAACAGTTTAGAGCATTGCCTTGCAATCTCAATGAAATGCTTATGCACTTGAAAAAAAAAATGATAATAGTTTATTCCTTTATGAGTAAACCAGCTAGCTTTTAGTTAGTGGTAAACAACCAGTAGACTCTATATGTGTGTTTTGTATGTTATAATACGATCTCATTTCCCTATTAAACTGCCATGAAATCTTAGACCAATGTCGTGAACAAGGTGATCAGCCATGATCACGTTTTAAGGCCCATTGTTCGGAATCATAGGTTAACGGTTTCAACCGAAGTTGCATACCAACTCAGCCAAATATGTTCGTTCATTGATTTTGTAACAATACACATCTACTAATCTACTATTTTGAATAATAAGCTAACCACTAAAACCCTTATTCCAATGGACCACATCAACATTATGTGGTTCTTATCATACAATTCACATTTACAAGTGCCACCATTTAAACACAGTATTATTTGCACAATAGCAGCTGCTCTTTTATTTACGTGAATCAAAACTTCCACTTTTGATCACACCAATTAAAATAATGCCTCAAGTCATCATAATACATCACTCCAACATGTAGTGATTAATACATGTACTTCGTCTATAATTTAGTAAGCCGTTTCTAGCAATTTGAATAATTTCACAAGATTGGTTTTTTTCCTTAAAACTTGCTTGTATACTTCTGTCACCATATTTATTAAACGCATTTGTTTTCTCAATTCTAAATATTTGTTTAATAATAGTAGTGTATAAAAGATCTATGTTTAATATCTAAACAAATAACTTTCATAACCAAATAATGATACTAAAACAAATAGAACTCAATAAAACAAAATACGATTACACTAGAATTTAAAGCGAAATCAAACCAACAAATTATTCAAGGGCGCTAGTCGCCATGCTCAACATAAAACTAGCTAGAAACGAGTCACTATTAAAATTATAATACCACGAAGTTATCTTCATCGAGATGAACATGAGCCACACGATCCGTAATTTCACCATCCACCACATTAACATCATCATTTCCGGACTTCCTCAACTTGCACTCACGTGCGTAATGACCAGTCTCTCCACAAACATGGCATTTTCTGGTTCACTTTGACGATCCGGTCTTCTTGAATTTGTCATGCTTCACCCCCAAGTTGACTTTCGTTGGACCGTTTCGTGAAGTTCTCTTCGAAGAGTTTCCGACTTGCACATGATGAATAGTGGACCCATGATTCACTCGTTTATCTCTATTCCTAGCTTCTTCCTCAATGCGAAGATGCTTCAAGAGATCATCCGACGAGTAATCATCTTTCTTATTTATTAACTTCTTTGAAATGTCATTCCAAGAAGGTGGTAACTTTGAAACAATAGCCTCAACTTGTAGCATTTCAGGAATAGGAAGAGAAAGCACGTTCAATTTGTTAACGAGAATTTGGAGTTCATGCACTTGCTTCAATATAGGCTTCCCATCAACCATTTGAAAATTGAAGAACCTAGAAATAAGATATCTATTAGTACCTTCCTCTTGTTGTTTGTACTTAAACTCCAAGGCACTCCATAACTTTCGTGGATCAGTTATTGGAGCATAGACATCATATAGCCTATCCGAAAGTGAATTCTTGATGTGACCACAACATAAGGTCTCATCTTCTTTACGAATCATCCTTTGCTTCTCGAGCTCGAGAATTTGGTTCTTGTCCTCCTCTTGTCCTTCAACAGGAACGGGATCACTAGGAATCGGAGCCAAGAACGGATCAAGAACATAGAAGATCTTGAGAACAATCAACAAGAATTTCATCTTGTCAGCCCATCGGGTGTAGTTACACCCGTCAAATTTGTCCAGCTTGACAAACTCCTGGTTCATGATGCGAAGATTCGATGATGAAGCTCCAGCGTCCATTTCAAACCTAGAAACCTTAAAATATTGTTGTATAATACGAACCAACACCAGTAACCTCCCAAAACACAACACCCTTAAAATGACCTGGTTGACAGATTGCAAGAACAGTAAACTAAATAAAAAAAGAACAGCAAACAGAAAACTGCACAAGAAGAACTTCTTTGTTCTTTTAAGGTTTCTACGGAGCCCGTTTTATCGCTTCGAGCCTACGTACCGTACACCCAAGGATTGATGCAGTCTCGTTACGGTTTATTGTAAGTGAAAACAATAACCCGTAATGCACAATCGGTTTTTAGAGTAAGAAAATATTCTTCAAGATTATGTAGAGTAACAAACATTAAAGAGATAGTGATTTTTTGTGTATCTACAATAGAGTTCTTCATCTCTATTTATAGATGAAGAAAACGGATTGAAACCCACGTATCATGTAACTGTTTTCCCATGATTCACTTCCACAGATCACTCCCACATCCCTTCTTATTCGTGATATCAGTGGACTAAGTTAAGCATGCAACAACCAACTACTTTGAACAAGTCAAGCAAAGCATGCAAGACTTGTATATAGACGTTAGAACATGCATAACTTACCCCCACCATACTCTTTATTCTCACATAATTCAAAGTAATTCAAAGTTGTTTAATCAAACTTATAAAACAAACTTATTAATTAATTTGTTTATCAACTTATAAACATACATATTTTCTCTCTAATGTTCAACCTATTATTAGAAAATTAATGTCACCATATATTAATTTCCAACAATCCCCAACCAGGTTGAACAATTCCTCTACTCACTCGAACATGTTGTGCTACAAGGTGTCACGAAGATTAAACCTCATTAGATATGCATACACAAAGTAAGATCGATTCAATGGTGTCCAAAGATTAAACCACAAACCTCAAGATAATGGTGTCCGAAGATTAAACCAAAACCTTTTGACCTTACCGGTGAATGCATACGCACTTCCATTGTTATATTGTGCATTCTCATACCACTACGTGCGAATATGGCCATGCGCTTAAATCCCTTTCATAACCCTGTAAGAGAGAAACCATAACTCTCTATTTTAGGCGGCACCACCCTAGGTTATATAGGATAAGATTCTTTATCGTCCTCGTTGCTAAGACGCCTCTAAAGATTAGTTAAGAGGTTTTACCTCAACCTACACATCGTCAACGACATACTATCTTTACTACACATGGGCTAATTAGGTCGATAGTACCTTCTATCGATTAATGACTTCGTTATTACCCATTAAACTCGTAATGTAGGAGCTCTACAATCAAGTCGGGTTTCCATCACCAACCGATTCACATTTGGTTTCACACCCATGCCTCTAGTAATCCTCAATAAATCTCTCATCAGAGATTTAATAGGATATACCCGACAAGTCACTTCACTCTTATCGGTCTCATTATAAATACTCACCATGTCTCTCGTCAGAGACATAGTAGTATCAAACTCAAGTTTCTAGAGCATTTGAAAACTTGTCAACAATGTTACCATCTCAATGTTCTCAACATATTCCAACACACCGGAATTTTATGGCGTTAGATCTCTAATCTAATTGACCTTCCATATTGTCACAACTTGACTATATACACACACATTTGTTCACACGATGAGATGCATGCTTTTTCTTATAAAAAACAATGCATCTATTGTAATAATATTAATTCACCTTCGTGTGAATTTAAACAGTTTAGAGCATTGCCTTGCAATAACAATGAAATGCATATGCACTTGAAAAAAAATGATAATAGTTTATTCCTTCACGAGTAAACCAGCTAGCTTTTAGTTAGTGGTAAACAACCAGTAGACTCTATTTGTGTGTTTTGTATGTTATAATAGGATCTCATTTCCCTATTAAACTGCCATGAAATCTTAGACCAACGTCGTGAACAAGGTAATCAGCCATTCTCACGTTTTAAGGCCCATAGTTTGGAATCATAGGTTAACGGTTTCAACCGAAGTTGCATACCAAGTCAGCTAAATATGTTCGTTCATTGATTTTGTAACAATACACATATACTAATCTACTATTTTGAATAATAAGCTAACCACTAAAAACCTTATTCCAATGGACCACATCAACATTATGTGGCTCTTATCATACAATTCACATTTACAAGTGCCACCATTTAAACACAATATTATTTGCACAATAGCAACTGCTCTTTTATTTACGTGAATCAAAACTTCCACTTTTGATCACACCAATTAAAATAATGCCTCAAGTCACCATAATACATCACTCCAACATGTAGTGATTAATACATGTACTTCGTCTATAATTTAGTAAGCCGTTTCTAGCAATTTGAATAATTTCACAAGATTGGTTTTTTTCCTTAAAACTTACTTGTATTTTTCTGTCACCATGTTTAGTAAACATATTTGTTTTCTCAATTCTAAATATTTGTTTAATAACACTAGTGTATAAAAGATCTATGTTTAATATCTAAACAAATAACTTTCATAACCAAACAATGATACTAAAACAAATGGAACTCAATAAAACAAAATACGATTACACTAGAATTTAAAGCGAAATCAAACCAACAAATTATTCAAGGGCACTAGTCGCCATGCTTAACATAAAACAAGCTAGAAACGAGTCACTATTAAAATTATCATGCCACGAAGTTATCTTCATCGAGATGAACATGAGCTACACGATCCGCAATTTCACCATCCACCACATTAACATCATCATTTCCGGACTTCCTCAACTTGTACTCACGTGCGTAATGACCAATCTCTCTATAAACTTGGCAGTTTCCGGTTCACTTTGACAATCCGGTCTTCTTGAATTTGTCATGCTTCACCCCCAAGTTGACTTTCGTTGGACCGTTTCGTGAAGTTCTCTTCGAAGAGTTTCCGACTTCCACATGATGAATAGTGGACCCATGATTCACTCGTTTATCTCTATTCCTAGCTTCTTCCTCAATGCGAAGATGCTTCAAGAGATCATCCAACGAGTAATCATCTTTCTTATTTATTAACTTCTTTGAAATGTCATTCCAAGAAGGTGGTAACTTTGAAACAATAGCACCAACTTGTAGCATTTCAGGAATAGGAATAGAAAGCACGTTCAATTTGTTAACGAGAATTTGGAGTTCATGCACTTGCTCCAATATAGGCTTCTTATCAACCATTTGAAAATTGAAAAACTTAGAAATAAGATATCTATTAGTACCTTCCTCTTATTGTTTGTACTTAAACTCCAAGGCACTCCATAACTTTCGTGGATCAGTTATTAGAGCATAGACATCATATAGCCTATCCGAAAGTGAATTCTTGATGTGACCACAACATAAGGTCTCATCTTCTTTACGAATCATCCTTTGCTTCTCGAGCTCGAGAATTTGGTTCTTATCCTCCTCTTGTCCTTCAATAGGAACGGGATCACCAGGAATCGGAGCCAAGAACGGATCAAGAACATAGAAGATCTTGAGAACAATCAACAAGAATTTCATCTTTTCAGCCCATCAGGTGTAGTTACACCCGTCAAATTTGTCCAGCTTGACAAACTCGTTGTTCATGATGTGAAGATTCGATGATGAAGCTCCAGCGTCCATTTCAAACCTAGAAACCTTAAAAGATTGTTGTATAATACGAACCAACACCAGTAACCTCCCAAAACACAACACCCTTAAAATGACCCGGTTGACCGCTTGTAAGGACAGTAAACTAAACCAAAAAAGAACAGCAAACAGAAAACTGCACAAGAAGAACTTCTTTGTTCTTTTAAGGTTTCTACGGAGCCCGTTTGATCGCTTTGAGCCTACGTACCGTACACCCCAGGATTGATGCAGTCTCGTAACAGTTTATTGTAAGCGAAAACAATAACCCGTAATGCACAATCGGTTTATAGAGTAAGAAAATATTCTTCAAGATTATGTAGAGTAACAAAGATTAAAGAGATAGTGATTTTTGGTGTATCTACAATAGAGTTCTTCATCTCTATTTATAGATGAAGAAAACAGATTGAAACCCACGTATCATGTAACTGTTTTCCCATGATTCACTTCCACAGATCATTCCCACATCCCTTCTTATTCGTGATATCAGTGGACTAAGTTAAGCATGCAACAACCCACTACTTTGAACAAGTCAAGCAAAGCATGCAAGACTTGTATATAGACGTTAGAACATGCATAGCTTACCCCCACCATACTCTTTATTCTCACATAATTCAAATTAATGCAAAATTGTTTAATCAAACTTATAACATAAACTTATTAATTAATTCGTTTATCAACTAATAAACATACATATTTTATCTCTAATGTTCAACCTATTATTAGAAAATTAATGTCACCATATATTAATTTCCAACATGTAGTAGTGAGTATATTATCTCTTGGTGCTTCTCTAAACAACATTGTATAAACTGGATGGTCCAGAATAACGACTCATATTAGATGCTTGTTTTAGGGGTCACATTTGTTTTCCCGGCGAGTATTGTAAACTGCATATTTCTTTATAAATGTTTTAAAAAGAGTGGAATTTATTTGGTTTGTATATGTGATAGGCTTAAATCTCGCGGATTGGTCAGCCAAAATGTCAGAAGCTATGATTAAAAAAACAGGCAATCATATAATGACTCAGAAATTAATCACCAATGCTATGTACCTAACTTGTTCTGACATAGGTCATGGTTGAAGTGTAGAACTACACTAGTCGTTGCTACTGAAAGGAACAACACGAACTTGATAAGAAGATAGTTTTGAATGTTTATTTAGTTTAACAAGCTTCTAAAAGAATATTTGAAATCTGTTAGAATATTAGTGTGTAATAGTTAGGTTATAAGTTTAGGGGGTTAATTGTATTTTAGCTCAAACTTAAGGAGGTTAGTCATGTATTAGAAAAGTTCCTAACCTCCTCAATTGTAGAATCCTTGTTCACCAAGGATTAGGTTCTCCCCCCTCATTCTCTATAAATAAGGATGAGGGGGTGATGTTCTATTTGTACCTTCTTTTCTTGCTCACGTTTAATAAACGTTTGAGTGTAAAATATCTCGTGTGTGTTGGTGCCACTCGGCATTAAGGGATCATAACCCTTTGCCGAGGTCTTGTTGGAGTAGTTCTTGATTCGTGGTTCCGCTCTAGAAACCGGTTTGTTGGATTTCTTCCAACAATTGGTATCGGAGCCTGGTTCGAGAAGAACGAATAACACAACGTGGATAGAGCTAAAACAAGAGAAACGAGTGAACTGGGTTTGGTTTATCGGTTACTATGCAGTCGTGGGAAAATTGGTGTTGCGGGTTCGTTAACCGTTGGATTTCTATGAAATTCAAACTGTAGGTTGAAGACACATAGATCTAGGATCTCACCGGAGGTATCTTGCATCGGAGCTTCCAGAAAAGAGATATACATTGTCGAATTTTCTGGTTTGGTTGTTGTGTTCTTTGTCATTTTCGGTTATTGTTTGGCTATCGCTGTGTAGATTACATGGTCCAAGGTTTCTAGGTTTGCGAGTCAAGATTACTTAGGCAACAAGGTTCTTGAATTTGTCTTGCAAGGAGGTGGATCGATTCTCCTAGGGTTATAGGAAATCATTTTCTTTTGTCACAAGGTTCTTGAAGTTTCGGTTTTGAGCTTCAAAGGTGACAAGGTTTTGCAAGAAGTTTCAATTTCAAGTTGATGCGTGGGAATTGCACCAGGCTTTACCTCTCGAGGGATCTCGAGAAGCTTACAACCCTCACCAGGCAGTGTACCTGATCGTTGTAGTATAGTATAGTGACAAGTACCGGGGGATTGATCGTTCAACTCAGGAATAGTGTCGTTAGGATTGAAATTAATCTAACTAGGTCTAAAGGTGAAGGATAATTCTTTTTATGTTTTTATATTTTATGAAAAGCAGGTAAAAATCTCGGGTATTGGAAGAAGGGGCGGAATTAGTTGCTAATCAACTAACCAAAAAGCTACTAATTAAACTAATGTGCAAGAAAAATAAACTAAGGTTCTACAAGATAAGTGAAGCATGTCTACCTATGATATGTTACTCCTTGCTAGCTATCCAATTCTACCTATTGAATTGTCACACCTTGTTTTAATTGACGGGTTGTATTCCTTAATACCATTCATGGGGTGGCGTACTTACTTCCCCAATTTTATAAGCTCCTACTTCACTCCTATGTCGAGCCGGCTAAGAAGCTCCTAACATGGGATCACTAGAATTCGCTCATGCATTAAATACAACCATAAAAACCTAGTACACATCGGTTCATGTTTCTTAAAACGTTCAAGCAAGTTACGCAATGGAGATCTGCCAGTTTTCTTAAGCCTAACATTGATGAGACATTCAATCAAAACAAGAATCAATAGGAAACAAGAATTATAAACTAAACCAACTAGATCTATTGAAGTTGTCACGCCTTAATTGATGGAGATAGACACACACATCAACAAGCCCTCATTGATGGAGATAGACACAAACATCAAAAAGAAATCAATGAGATCTAATTAATTATACACAAGTTTCACACAATCATAAGTAGACACAAGGTGAATTAGCCAAGCATAATTAATAAAGAACAAGCAACAATAATGATAATTGAAGACATGAATTAAGATAGAATCATCAAACCATTACAAGATGTTTATGGAGTGATTGAAACCCTCTACGTTGCTGGAAAAACACCCACCTAAACCCAGGAATCGACCTTAGGGTTTAGGGCTTACAAAAAGTGAAGTTATGATGTTATATTTATAGGCAAGTTTTCTGTCGGCAAGGCATGACGGCGTCAGCTCGTTACACTTTACGGCGTCACACCCATTTTTTTTTACCAAATTGTATATTTCTTCGTCCTCTTCGCGTGGGCTTTTGAATCACCTAAATCCGAGTTCGTATGCAAAAGTTATGACCAAAACAATATCAGCTACTCCGCGCGCCAGTTTTGACAAGTTAACACGTGACGGCCTTGGGTGACGCCATCACGTTTCTTCTGGACCGTCACCACTTTTACTCTTGACGCCGTCACATGAATGCTCTTGACGCCGTCAGGTACTGATCCCAGCAAGGAAAATTAAGACTTTGCCGTTTTCTTCACTTTTATGCTCCAAAAACGTCCAAAATGCTTCCTTTTCCAGAATTCACTCCCAAAGTACCTAAAATCACAAAAGGAACGATTTAGGATAATATTTGATCAAATAAATTCCAATTCCGGCTTAAATGACCCGCTAAAAACGGTTCATTTTTCGCCTCATCATATACCCTTACACTTGAGATTTGCTTGTCCTCAAGCAAATGCGCTTTTATTCTAATCAAAATACAAGTTAGGGGTCATTTAACACTAATATAAAAGTAATTACAACAAATAATCGTTCCACTAAAGACCAAAGACAAGCACGGAGGTCATACACTAGCACCTCACAAATAGTGTTTAGATGCTCACATCTCTCGGGTGTAATAAAGTATATATCACACTATAGAAATGGAAAACATCTCTCACTACCTGTCATAACAAAATAGATTACCATAAGCTTGGGAAAGGATCAAAACTCCACCACATGGCGTAAGCACCTAGGATAAACTATCAAAGAGGTCTTTTAAAGGGTTGTAACGTTAGGTGTAGGGATATGAAATACACGGTTTTGTTGGATATAGGCAGTCTTTACTGGTGGCGAGTTAATAATCTTGGTTAATTACATGTAAAATATGGCGTTGCTAAGCTAAGACTAGACTCGACTTAAGCTAATAAATGAAAAATAACAAAAACATAAAATGAACATAGAATGAAACGGGATGGTAGTCCGTATGTTTTTTTCTCTTTTCTTTTTCTATTTTTTTTCCTTTTCTTTATTTTTTCGATTTTTTTTTTTTTTTTTTTTTTTTTTTTGTGCATACACTCTTACCCTACCATCCAAAATAATACATCATAGGGAATGAACATTCCCCTTACACTTAAATTTTTACATACTTTAGAATAAACTAATCTAATGACTCGAATTAAAATAATCAAAACACTTGGAGTACTTTTAAGATTAACGTACATATGGGGGTAATAAATGATGTTCTTCCCCATTACTCCATAACATAAGTACTTTACCCATGAGTCCCAATCGTCCCAAAATAATATGTACAAGGATATGACTCGACTTAGCAACCATGTAATCAATTAGATAATTAACTAAGGGTTTAAACATGTAACAATAATGCACTAAAGATGAGTGCATACAGGAAGGCTAAGGCGATTTGGGTGTACATTTAAGTGGGGTGTAACAAATTCTTCCTTTAAGTAAGATGCTTAAAGTTAGAAACGAAAAGATAGGCTCGGAGGGGTGTACTAGGGGTTTCGTGTACTAAAAATGATTACAACGCTAAGGTGTGAGAAAAATTAGTTGACTTAACTAGCCAAGTAATATGACTTAAATGGTCAAGTAATTATGATACGGGTTTAACACAAGGGTGATCCTAATGCCTCTTATCATGTAGTAAATCCTACTACACGAATGTAGTCTCACTAGCGGTCTCGGGATGCATCCCTAACGCAAGTTCTAGAATCTAAATGCTACCGGTACACTCATAAGCACTAATAATAAATGCTTTTCCTATCAAATCTAAAGGCAAACCTCACATATTTGGGTGAAAAAATTTTCTGAATAGTACGGTTTTGTGCTAGTCATACAATCTCCTATCCATGAGACGCTTGCTATGGCTAAAGTTTCACTCCTAAATGTTGTAAAAAATTTTAAATTTGGCGCAAAAATTGCACTAACAAGTATTTCTCATAGTTTTATCACACATTTACCATCAAACAAACAAACTCAAGCGAAAGTGTTTCCTATGAGGTATCATCATTTTACCCTCCCCTTACACTTAGGATGAACATTGTCCCCAATGTTCAAGTAAAGAATGTAAAAGTAAAACAGGTAAAAGAATAAAATCAAATACTCCCCTGATTCGCTCGGTATGGATAATAAGGTAATAAGGTTAGATCTCCCTCCAAGAAAATGAACAATCAAAGCTTCCCTTCCAGAATATAAATCATCTTCTTTTCAAACATAACCTGTTAAACCAGAGAAAACAATCACAAAAACCCAAAGCATCAATCCAAACAAAGAAAACTCACAACTAGATGTAATTCCAGACTTAGGAATAAAAACAAAACAATTAAAGATATAATGCTTGTGGATTGAATGTTTGCAGATTTCCTAGAGTTTATAAAACTAAAGAATCAACCAAAAACTTTAAGACTCCGGTATAAACAAAACTAGCAAAATTTCCAGAATTTTACACATGACGCCATCAGGAATTAATTCCTGACGCCGTCAGAAGTGACCTGCAAAAATCTTTATGTTAAGTTTCCGGAAAATTTCTGAAAAAACTTATGTCCTACTTCTTGGAAAATCCTGCAAAACATCATTATGACTCAATACAAGCATTTGACTCTAACGAATACTAATACACATGTTCATTTAATATTGTTGTGGTTCATGCTCAATTATGTTTTTATAAACAAATCTGGATCTCCCATACACTTATCTTTTGCAAAATACCTTTATATGCAATTAAGACGAAGTTAAAAACAAAATAAAGCATTTTCACAATTTACATTGAAACATGAGCCACAAACAACAAAAATAAAACATGCATACGGAAACAAATAAAATCAAACAAACAAACAAACAAACAAATAAATAAATAAAGCTTGGGTTGCCTCCCAATAAGCGCTTGTTTTTGTTCGAGTCACGAGCCTGACTCTACCCTTATTTAACGGAAATGGGGGAGGTTTTCCTTACACTTTGAATTAAGTGCGGGTGGAAGTAGCGATACACACCCTTAGGGTGGGAATATGCTACATGAGGGAAGAGTGGTGGATGGATTATATGCTCAAAGATGTGTGTTCCTATCATCATAACCTTACCAAATTTGTAACAACTCGCAATTTCAGGTTAATTACTATTCCCGGAAAATTTTACTATTCACTTTTACTATTCATTTTTCCCGAAATTTGATTTTTGTTTCTTGGCCTCGAGTGATAAATCATTTCCATAGCAAATTAAAAGTTTGACACTCATCAGATCATTTTCGTGAAAGTTATTAAGGAATTACACATTTTAGGGTAAAACGTCATTCAAAAATTCTACGCACAACGAAACTCAACCGCGTTAAGTGACCCCGCATCAGAAAAATCTTTGACACATTCATGATTTATTTGAGAATTAATCATGACTGGGAAAAACATGACCAAAATAAGCCTCGGCCGTGAAAAACTGGAATTTTCAGTTTTAAGTGTTTTTACTCAGCCGTAACCTTAGCCTATACCTACACCGCGTTTCTAAGACGATTTGAGTTTTCAACTTATTAGAAAAAGTCAACATATTTTTCCCTCCTCCTTTGACCAAAAATCATTCCTTGATTTTATAAGTCATTCCTTGATTTTTAGGCTTACGGTTTTAAGTTTAAAGACATTAAATACCAGACATTATAAGCCATTTTAAGTCATTAGTATCCTATTAGAAAAGTTACATTTTACTTTTCTCAATTTTACGCAACTTTCGTACATTTTACGTATTACGCGTTTTAGACCCGTGTTTCCAGTTTTAGCTGGGTTTGAGCACCCCAATAGAACCTACCACTCATTTTATATTTTATTATGGAGTATATTGATAAGTTCTAGCATATTTATAAGTTTCATATTTTTAGGATACCCGGTTTTACGTTTCGTGGCTTAACAACTTACGGTTAGCAATTTACGGAGTCAAAACTAGTCACATAAGTAGGATAATATCATCCAAGACCAAGTCACTCCCCCTTATCCATCTTGAACCGCCTCTAGGGGGGGGGAGGGAAATCAGCCCATGTGTCTTGATCTCATGCCTTTAGCCCTAGGATTAGAACAAGTGTTAAACTTTGGCTCCAAGTTAAACTTGGTCACCAAGTTTAGGCACTTTCCTAGTTACCTTCCTAACCTCCTCATTCATGCTATAAAAGCAAGCTCATACCTTCATCTTTTCATCACCAAAACGCCACACCATTAATTCCTAGCACCATGATCCTTTGATCTTCAAACTACAAGTTACACTACAAAGTTCAAGGTTTTAGTATTCCCTACCTAGTTCTTAAGTTTGTTTGGTGATTCCATGGTTGAATTAGGAGCTACACAAGGTTACTAGGGCTGAAGTTTAATGGTTTTCACAAGGGTTAGATCAAGGCTAGCAAGAGTTACAAGAGTTGTGGTGAAGGGTTTACAAGCATAGGTTTAGTGTCCTAGTTTCATACTTGACTTCCTTTCTTTAGAAAGGCAAAAGTTGTAAGCAAACCCTATTACACTTTCTTGCTCAATATCATTTTCATGCTTATTATGTTTCTTTCATGCTATATATGGTCTTTGTATTACGTTCATGATGTATAAAAACTAGTAAAACAAGTTATGGTATATATATGTTAACTTATGATATTTAAACAAGTAAACTAGTGACTTTTATGGAGAACCACGACCAAAATAGTATAACTATGATATTTGATACTTACTTAATGTTAAAGAGGACTTAACAAGGAAAACATAGCAATTTGAATCACCCAAAAGGAGTACCCGAGTCAAAAGTTATGACCATTTGAAGTTAGCAAAACCAAAACGCCGAAACTGCCGATACCTACTGTTTTGCATTCTGCCATTTTGAAAGTCACCCTTCTGGTCCGATTCATCAAAAAGTTAAAACACGAAAGTTGTCCGGAACGACGTTTTCGTTCAGGAATAAAGAAGCTCGAGCCCTGAAAACGCTTTCCGAGTGATATTTTCTTCAAATTCTTAACAGCCCATTTTTAGACCAAAGTCACTATATAATAGTTATGATTTACTAAGACCAAGAGGTCTAATGACCTAAAGCCAAGACCACAACCATGGCTAAAGCCAAGGTTGAGTCTCAAGACCATGGTAACAATGACCAAGGTCACGGCAAAGCCACGGCTAAAGACCATGTAACTTTTAAAAATCAAAACTTATATATATGTTATCAAATACTACAATAGTAGGGAGCCTCATGTGAGGAGTTCATTAAGTAAGCCGTCGAGATGAGTTGTGGATTTACGAATTAAAGTGTCCTGGCTCCTCGAACGTTTACTCCATGACTTCTGAATTATGTCGGTCTGAACGGTAGTAAGAGATATACAAACTATACATGTTTCATAAACCATTTATATTCAAAGACTTACACTATATACTAAGTACTACATCATGAACATTATGCAAGACATATATTGGCAATTCTTCATGTTCTTAGACGTTACTCCAAACCTAAGTCACAACGTTCTATTATAGGCTGCTCTTAGAGACTTTCGCGATTCGACTACCACTTTCATTTCTCATTACATAGACTTAAGGTGAGTCATAGCCCCTACTTTTTCATACTTGTTTTAACTCTTTGGGAGAGATACATGCACAACTACTTGCTTACTGGTACAAATACTCAAAACATTTATACTTGATTTTTTATACTTGATTGTTTTTCACTTGATTGTCTTATACTTGATCGCATTATACTTGATTTCATATATACATGATTGCGTTATACTTAATTGTGAGACTTCCAGTAGCTCCAAATTAAGTTGTTGGATGACCATTGAGACTTCCGGTGGCTCCAAATTAAGTTGTTGGATGACCATTGAGGCTTTGATACATCCTAACATTTGCGAATGTTGGATACATCATAAACGTGAGGTCTTCGGAGATGAAGTGTAGACACGACTAATTGCTTAACTGTTTTGATGAACTTATACATGTCTTTATTATACTATATTTTTAGCAGTGGGTTGTGAACACACAGGTTGCAAGTCTCTTATGGCGGGACTTGCAACTGAGTGGATTCACGATGCCTTTGCTGTGTGAACATTCTTTTAAGGCTTTTCAACTGTTTTAAGACAAACTCTATGAACTCACCAACCATTGTGTTGACACTTTAGGATGTTTATCTCAGGTTAGTAAGGCGATAGCTAGTGCGTGGAACTTAGAGTCAAGCGGCATATTCTGAAGACTTACGCTTTTATCATTTACCAATCAAAACATTTTGTATACATTTACGTATCATACTTTGGAATCTCATGTTTGTAACTTTGAATTCATTAATCGAATGGTAACTTTTCAAAACGTCACATTTAGAGTTCGTTTTCTATAACTTGTACTTTGTATTATAAAGTAGCACCCCAGTGACACAGTCTTCTGCTGCGGTATTTTGGGGGTGTTACAGATTGGTATCAGAGCCTTGGTTATAGAGAACTGGGTTGCATTTAGTGCCTAGACTATAACTGTTATATACGTTAAGACTCTCCTCTTTATTTGCCTTACACACACTACATACGCATACGCTTTTTGTTAGTTGTTGGTTTAGTTCCACGCTATTAGATGATATGACTTTAGTATTATAAGGAACCCCAGAGATTAGCCGAGTGATGCGTGGGAATCGCACATTGCTTTACCTCTCGAGGGATCTCGAGAAGCTTACAACCCCCACCAGGCAGTGTACCTGATCGTTGTAGTATAGTATAGTGACAAGTACCGGGGGATTGATCGTTCAGCTTAGGAATAGTGTCGCTAGGGTTAGAAAACCTAATTAATAGTTCTCAAGGTGAGGGATGATTATTTTTGTATTTTTATATTTTTATGAAAGCAATTAAAATCTCGGTTTTTGAAGGAGTGGGCGGAATTAGTTGCTATTCAACTAACCCAAAGCTAAGATGCAATCAAAATAAAATAATAAAAATGGAAACAAACTAATTGTACTAAGGTTGTGAGCAGTAATTGGAGAAATTGTGTTTACTTAGACTTCACTACTCCCTAGATATCTTTTACACGTTAATTACTTGTTATACTTGTATGGATGACGGATTGTATTCCTTAATACCATTCGTGGGGTGGCATACATAACTCCCCAACTCTATGAGCTCTTATCTCCTCCTACACCATGACCCAGCACAACTATAGGGATTGTAAACAGTGGCTCATGCATTAAATACAACCAATAAAGACCTAGTACGCCTCGGTTCATGTTTCTTAAGACGTTCAAGCATGTTACCATTTGGAGATCTGCCAGTTTTCTTAAGCCTAACATATAAATCATTCATCCAAGAACAAGAATAAACAAGTAATCAACACATAATCAACATCTAGGTTTCATTAGATCTAAGCAAACACAAGAGAGATCTAGCCTAGCATAATTGAATTGAGACAAGAACAAGATATAAACAACCAACACATAGACATATTAATTGAATTGGAAGAACACTTATCTCAATTACAATGCAAGGTATCAAGGGTTTGGAACCCTTGAAAAACCTGTAAAAGAGGCACCAAATTCGTCTTTAGGGTTTCACCAAAACTTCTCTCTTTTAAATGTAAAAACTAGAAAACTATATATAGGAAAACTGGGCTGACGGCGTCAAGACAAGCATGTGACGCCGTCACCTCGCCGCCAAATACTTCCTCGGACGGCCTTGATCTACTTATGACGGCCTATGTGACGCCGTCACCACCTACAGTATTTTATTCTTGGGACTTTGACGCCGTCAGGATGGATTTTGACGCCGTCATCAACTACGGTGTTTTATTCTTGATGTCTGACGCCGTCAGGGTGTAACTCTTGACGCCGTCACCTAGTGTCTTCAGCATGGAAAATTGATACTTTGCCGTTTTCTTCACTTTTATGCTACAAAAACGTCCAAAATGGCTTCTTTTCCAGAATTTACTCTCCAAACACCTAAAATCACAAAAGGAACGATTTAGGGCAATATTTGATCAAATAAAGTCGGATTCGGGCTTAAATGACCCCCTAAAAACGGATCATTTTTCGCCTCATCATATACCCTTACACTTGAGATTTGCTTGTCCCCAAGCAAATGAGCTTTTATTCTACTCAAAAGACAAGTTAGGGGTCATTTAACACTAATATAAAAGTAATTACAACAAATAATCGTTCCACTAAAGACCAATAGACAAGCACGGAGATCATACACAAGCACCTCACAAATAGTGTTTAGATACTCACATCTCTCGGGTGTAATAAAGTAATATAACATTATGGAAATGGAAGATATCTCTCACTACCTGTCATAGCAAAATAGTTTACCATAGGCTTGGGAAATGATCAAACCTCCACCACATGGCGTAAGCACCTAGGATAAACAATCAAAGAGGTCTTTTAAAGGGTTGTAACGTTAGGTATAGGGATATGAATTACACGGTTTGGTTGGATAAAGGAAGTTTTATTGGTGGCAAGTTAACAATCTTGGTTAATTACATGTACAATATGGCGTTGCTAAGCCAAGACTAGACTCGACTTAAGCTAACAAATGAAAAATAACAAAAACATAAGATGAACATAGAATAAAAAGGGATGGTAGTCCGTATGTTTTTTTTTTTTTTTTTTTTTTTTTTTTTTTTTTTTTTTTTTTTTTTGCATACACTCTTACCCTACCATCCAAAATAATACATCATAGGGGATGAGAATTCCCCTTACACTTGAATCTTTACATACTTTACATTAAACTAATCTAATGACTCGAATTAAGAAAATCAAAACACTTGGAGCACTTTTAAGATTAACGTACATATGGGGGTAATAAATGATGTTCTTCCCCATTACTCCATAAAATAAGTACTTACCCATGAGTCACAATCGTCCCAAAACAATATGTACAAGGATATGACTCGACATAGCAACCATGTAATCAATTAGAAAGTTAACTTAGGGTTTAACAAATAACAATAATGCACTAAAAATGAGCGCATACACGGAAGGCTAAGGCGATTTGGTTGTATATTTAAGTGGGGTGTAACAAATTCTTCCTTTAAGTAAAATGCTTAAAGTTAGAAACAAAAAATAGGCTCGGAGGGGTGTACTAGGGGTTTCGTGTACTAAAAATGAGTACAACGCTAAGGGTGTGGGAAAAATTAGTTGACTTAACTAGCCAAGTAATATGACTTAAATGGTCAAGTAATTATAATACGGGTTTAACACAAGGGTGATCCTAATGCCTCTTATCATGTAGTAAATCCTACCACACGAATGTAGTCTCACTAGCGGTCTCGGGATGCATCACTAACGCAAGTTCTAGAATCTAAATGCTACCGGTACACTCATAAGCACTAATAGTAAATGCTTTTCCTATCAAATCTAAAGGCGAACCTCACATTTTTGGGTGGAAAATTTTTCTGAATATACGGTTTTGTGCTAGTCATACAATCTCCTATCCATGAGACGCTTGCTATGGCTAAAGTTTCACTCCTAAATGTTGTAAAAAATTTTAAATTTGGCGCTAAAATTACACTAACAAGTATTTCTCGTAGTTTTATTACACATCTACCATCAAACAAAACAAACTCAAGCGAAAGTGCATATGTAAGGTATCATCTTTTTACCCTCCCCTTACACTTAAGATGAACATTGTCCCCAATGTTCAAGTAAAGAATGTAAAAGTGAAAAAGTAAAGAGAATGAAATCAAATACTCCCCTGATTCGCTCGGTATGGATTTTAGGTTGACCAGGTTAAATCTTCTTCCAAGAAAACGAACAATCAAAGCTTCCCTTCCAGAATATAAATCATCTTCTTGTCAAAAATAACCTGTAAATCCTGACAACAATAGACAAGGCAACCTCGCGTAAAATCGGCGGCATCCTATATAAGTTACTAAATCCTAGAAAACAAGGTAAGATATAATGCTTGTGGAATGAAGTTTTCAGATTTCCTGGAGATTATAAAACTTAATAATTCACAAAAACCATAAGACTCCGTTAGAAAAACAAAACCGGTAAAATTTCCAGATTTTTAACTCCTGACGCCGTCAAGAGTAATACTCTGACGCCGTCAGAATGGACCTGCAGAAATTCTTATGTTAAGTTTCCAGAAAATTTCTGGAAAAACTTCGTCCTACTTCCTGGAAAATCCTGCAAAACTTCATTATGACTCAATACAAGCATTTGACTTTAACAAATACGAATATACATGTTCATTTAATATTGTGGAGAATCATGATCGGTTTGTTTCTTGAAAACATATTTGGGGTTTCCCCTTACACTTATCTTTTGCAAAAATACTTTTAGGTTGGAGTTAAGACTAGGCCAAACAACATAGTAAAGTATTTCCACATTTTAATTGAGAAACATGATCAACCAACAATAAAAATAAAAACATGCATACGGAAGCAAATAACAATCAAACAAATAAAATCACACAAAACATGGGTTGCCTCCCAAGAAGCGCTTTTCTTTATTTACGAGTCTTGTAGCTAGACTCAAAGTCATGGGTTACTACGTGATCTCATCATTGGTTCCACTCTCTAGGTCGTCTTCTAAACTAGTATCGCTTTCATAGTGCAAGTACTTTGGATCTTCGAATTCGAAAACATCTTGTCGATACTTAGAACCAAGCTTACTAACATTCTTAAAGAATCCACATGATAAATCAGAAATATTCATACACCCTCTCCTAACATCTTCATCACACAAGATAAGTTGGGAGCTCATCATATCAAGCCCGTTACAATCTATTCCCTTAAGGTCTTTTCTCTTGTATGGCGTTTGGTATGAAATCCTCCTAATCCCATCAGTGAAGGTCATGATTCCGTTCAAGTCATCCACTATCAAATTAGTGATTTCACAAAAGGGTGCTCCAAAGACGACTTGTGATAACCTAGGGTCGACATAGTCCTCGATGTTATCCACAATTGTGAATTCCATAGGGAATGCCATATTTCCTACAAACACCTGGATTTCATGATCCTTACCAACCACTTTCTCTCCTTTGTAAATCATCCCCCATCTGCAGATATTGTTATAGTGAAACAATGACATAAAATTCTTTGGCAGGAATACATTAATGTATATGTTATCGAAGTACTTATGACCGATCATGCAGGGGATTTTGAGATTATCCGAGTCACGTCGTCTTATCTTCCCCAACTCTCCATCCTTTGACCCATATAGATTCCCTTCAAGAGATGGACGATACTCGTACACCTCCTCACTATCCCTACGAAAGATTACCTTCCTAACACCATTGGTGAGTACTACACTACCATCTTTCTCATCAAGGATTGCTCCTGATTCATTGATAAATGGTATCCCAAGGACAAGGTGGGTTAACGTTTGATTGGTGAAGGGGTCCACGTCATCAACCACGGTGAGGTCAGTATTGTAAACAAGCTCTCCAATCCTAATTGATAAATTTTCTATTACTCTCTTGCACGCAACGTGCTCTGGGAAGGTTTTGTGGTATAGGGAGAGGGGGATTATGTTGACTGGGAAGCTAGGATCTATATGACTATCGGGTAAGAGCTTTTCCTTAATGGTACAGGGGATTTTGAAAACTTTAGGGTTACTTTCCTTAGTATGATTGTTACCCACACTAATAACATCCTCCATTTTTCTCTCAGGTTCTTCTATAATAGATTTACCCAAAATGGTTGGAGCTTTCTCGTGCTCTTCCGATTTCTCTTTCCTTTCATCCGGTTTGTCGGATTCTTGCGCGGTGTATTGCTCGGGTGAGTCGGTAGGTTTTCTTGCCAAGTCATGGTCAACCCTTGAGGTCTCATCTTTCACTGTCTGACGGAATTTGTTAGGTTGTTGTTGGGTTGGGTTGGGTGTTGAAGCAGATATCGTGGTGATGGTGTTTACGAAGTGGATTGGTCCAGGAGGGTTGATAGGTTCTTTTCCGTTAGGAGACAGATGTTTGAATAGCTTGCTAGGACTTTTTATTTTTACAGGGGAAGCTGGTGGACTCATGATGGTAGCAGATTTAACCTCATTAACGGGAATGGGCCTATTATCAATATGCTCTTTGATAGCAGTCAACAGATTACAAATCTTGTTGTTTACATCATCCTGCTGTTGTTTAAATTTGGCCTCGAGCGTAGCGAGCTGTAGTTCTTGAGAGAGAATGAATTTCTTTAAAGTATCTTCACAGCTTTGCCTAGGAGTGCCTTGTGATGGAAAATGCTCGGACCAAGTGAGTGGTGAGGAGTCATTGAAGGATACGCTTCGCGTTTGGTACCCTCTAAAATCAGGTTTATCCTTCCATGCCCCATAGGCTTTGGCAGAAGTTCGAGGACCCTGACCTATGTGCGATGATGTGAATTCGTTATAAGCACGTTTTGGAAGTTCCATGCAGTTATAGGTCTCATGAGGGCCATTGCATAGTTTGCATGTAGAAGCGATTCTGCTTACTTGGCTTGAAGGTTTATGGGCTTCGTAGGATTTCATGAGAGACTTGACTCGACCTTCAAGTTCCATGATCCTACGGTCGGGAGTGCTAGAATTGTTCGAAGGCAAAGATATTGCCTTGACCGTTTTGTTCAAGTCACGGGGATCATTCCAACTTTCTTTGTCATAGAGAGCAAGATCTTCTATGAGTTCCCATGATTGTTCCGCACTAAGATCACGTAGCTTACCACCGGCCGATTGGTAAATGGTTCGCCTCGTGGAGATGTCGATATGGTCATAGAAGATTTGGACTTGGAGCCAAAGCCTATGGGGCATGGAAGGATAAACCTGATTTTAGAGGGAGCCAAAGCCTGTTGGGTTGTCCATTGATGCGTGGGAATCGTAACAGGCTTTACCTCTCGAGGGATCTCGAGAATCTTACAACCCCCACCAGGCAGTGTACCTGATCGTTGTAGTATAGTATAGTGACAAGTACCGGGGGATTGATCGTTCAGCTTAGGAATAGTGTCGCTAGGATTAGAAAGCCTAAATACTAGCTCTAAAGGTGAGGGATGATTATTTTTGTATTTTTATATTTTTTAGAAAGCAAGTAAATATCTCGGGTTTGAAGGATTTGGGCGGAATTAGTTGCTAATCAACTAACCCAATACTAAGATGCAATCAAAATAAAATACTAAAAATGAAATTAAGCTAATTAAACTAAGATTGTGAGCAGTAATTGGAGAAAATGTGTTTACTTAGATTTCACTACTCCCTAGACATCTTTTACACGTTAATTACTTGTTATAATTGCATGGATGACGGATCGTATTCCTTAATACCATTCATGGGGTGGCACACATAACTCCCCAATTCTATGAGCTCTTATCTCCTCCTACACCATGCCCAGCACAACTATAGGGATTGTAAACAGTGGCTCATGCATTAAATACAACCAATAAAGACCTAGTGCGCCTCGGTTCATGTTTCTTAAGACGTTCAAGCATGTTACCAAGTGGAGATCTGCCAGTTTTCTTTAGCCTAACATATAAATCATTCATCCAAGACAAGAATAAACAAGTAATCAACACATAATTAACATCTAGGTTTCATTAGATCTAAGCAAACACAAGATAGATCTAGCCTAGCATGATAGAATTGAGACAAGAACAAGATATAGACAACCAACACATAGACATATTGATTGAATTAAAGGAACACTTATCTCAATTACAATGCAAGGTATCAAGGGGTTGGAACCCTTGAAAAACCTGTAAAAGTTGCACCAAAATCGTACTTAAGGTTTCTCCAAAACTTCTCTCCTTCATGTGTGAAAATTAGAAAACTATATATAGAAAAATAGGTTTGACGGCGTCAAGAATAAACTTGTGACGCCGTCACCTCGCCGCCAAAACTCTTCTCGGACTGCCTAGATCTACTTCTGACGCCGTCAAGACTTATACACTTCCAGGCCGTCATGACTCTTTTACTCTTGACGCCCTTCCAACGTGACGCCGTCAAATCTGTTCTGGGTCGTCATGGAAATTCATGAAATTTTCTCTTGACGCCGTCAAGGTTTTGCTCTTGACGCCGTCACCTACTTTTCCCAGCATGGAAAATTAAGACTTTGGCGTTTTCTTCACTATTATGCTCCAAAAACGTCCGAATTGCTTCCTTTTCCAGATTTCTCTCCCAAAGTACCTAAAATCACAAAAGGAACGATTTAGGGCAATATTTGATCAAATAAATTTGGATTCGGGCTTAAATGACCCCCTAAAAACGGATCATTTTTCGCCTCATCATATACCCTTACACTTGAGATTTGCTTGTTCTCAAGCAAATGCGCTTTTATTCTAGTCAAAATACAAGTTAGGGGTCATTTAACACTAACATAAAAGTAATTACAACAAATAATCGTTCCACTAAAGACCAATAGACAAGCACGGAGGTCATACACTAGCACCTCACAAATAGTGTTTAGATACTCACATCTCTCGGGTGTAATAAAGTGTAAATTACAATATGGAAACGGAAGATATCTCTCATTACCTGTCATAGCAAAATAGATTACCATAGGCTTGGGAAAGGATCAAACCTCCACCACATGGCGTAAGCACCTAGGATAAACTATTAAAGAGGTCTTTTAAAGGGTTGTAACGTTAGGTGTAGGGATATGAAATACACGGTTTTGTTGGATAAAGGAAGTTTTACTGGTGGCGAGTTAACAATCTTGGTTAATTACATGTACAAGATGGCGTTGCTAAGCCAAGACTAGACTCGACTTATGCTAATAAATGAAAAATAACAAAAATATAAAATGAACATAGAATAAAAAGGGATGGTAGTCCGTATGTTTTTTTCTTTTTTCTTTTTCTGTTTTTTTTTCTTCTTTTTCTTGATTTTTTCGATTTTTTTTTTTTTTTTTTTTTTTTTTTTTTTTTTTTTTTTTTTTTTTTGCATACACTCTTACCCTACCATCCAAAATAATACATCATAGGGAATGAATATTCCCCTTACACTTGAATTTTTACATACTTTACATTTAACTAAACTAATGACTCGAATTAAGAAAATCAAAACACTTGGAGCACTTTTAAGATTGACGTACATATGGGGGTAATAAATGATGTTCTTCCCCATTACTCCATAAAATAAGTACTTACCCATGAGTCCCATGAGTCCCAAAACAATATGTACAAGGATATGACTCGACTTAGCAACCATGTAATCAATTAGAAAGTTAACTTAGGGTTTAACAAATAACAATAATGCACTAAAAATGAGCGCATACACGGAAGGCTAAGGCGATTTGGGTGTACATTTAAGTGGGGTGTAACAAATTCTTCCTTTAAGTAAGATGCTTAAAGTTAGAAAAGAAAAGATAGGCTCGGAGGGGTGTACTAGGGGTTTCGTGTACTAAAAATGAGTACAACGCTAAGGGTGTGGGAAAAATTAGTTGACTTAACTAGCCAAGTAATATGACTTAAATGGTCAAGTAATTATAATACGGGTTTAACACAAGGGTGATCCTAATGCCTCTTATCATGTAGTAAATCCTACTACATGAATGTAGTCTCACTAGCGGTCTCGGGATGCATCACTAACGCAAGTTCTAGAATCTAAATGCTACCGGTGCACTCATAAGCACTAATAGTAAATGCTTTTCCTATCAAATCTAAAGGCGAACCTCACATTTTTGGGTGGAAAATTTTTCTGAATATACGGTTATGTGCTAGTCATACAATCTCCTATCCATGATACGCTTGCTATGGCTAAAGTTTCACTCCTAAATGTTGTAAAAAATTTTAAATTTGGCGCTAAAATTGCACTAACAAGTATTTCTCATAGTTTTATTACACATCTACCATCAAACAAAACAAACTCAAGCGAAAGTGCATATGTAAGGTATCATCTTTTTACCCTCCCCTTACACTTACGATGAACATTGTCCCCAATGTTCAAGTAAAGAATTTAAAAGTGAAAAAGTAAAGAGAATGAAATCAAATACTCCCCTGATTCGCTCGGTATAGATAATAGGGTGGCTAGGTTAAATCTTCCTCCAAGAAAACGAACAATCAAAGCTTCCCTTCCAGAATGTAAATCATCTTCTTGTCATACATAACCTGTAAAACCTGACAAAATAGACAAGACAACCTCGCGTAAAATCGGCGACATCCTATATAAGTTACTAAATCCTAGAAAACAAGATAAGATATAATGCTTGTGGAATGAAGTTTGCAGATCTCTTGGAGATTATAAAACTTAATAATTCACAAAAACCATAAGACTCCGTTAGAAAAACAAAACCGATAAAATTTCCAGATTTTAACTCCTGACGCCGTCAAGAGTAAACCCCTGACGCCGTCAGAATTGACCTGCAGAAATCCTTATGTTAAGTTTCCGAAAAATTTCTGGAAAAACTTGGTCCTACTTCCTAGAAAATCCTGCAAAACTTCATTATGACTCAATACAAGCATTTGACTCTAACAAATATGAATACACATGTTTATTTAATATTGTGGAGAATCATGATCGATTTGTTTCTTAAAAACATATTTGGGGTTTCCCCTTACACTTATCTTTTGCAAAAATACCTTTAGGTGGAGTTAAGACTAGGCTAAAACAACAAAGTAAAGTATTTCTACTATTTAGTTTAGAAACATGATCTACCAACAATAAAAATTAAGCATGCATACGGAAGCAAATAACAAACAAACAAATAAAATCACACAAAACATGGGTTGCCTCCCAAGAAGCGCTTTTCTTTATTTACGAGTCTTGTAGCTAGACTCAAGGTCATGGGTTACTACGTGATTTCATCATTGGAAATGATATACCCCATATAGTTGCGATCATTACTGTTATGGTGGTAGTGCCTCAATCTGTCGATACTCGCAATCACCATCCCACCTAATTTGCTTCTCAAGTTAGCTACCCCATCTTGGCACACACCTTCGATTGTGAATGGCCCATACCACCAAGGACTTGGTTTATCGGGTGGTATTGTTGTTTCCAAGTGTCTCAAGAGTACCAAGTTCCCTTCCTCAAATGGTACATGATTATCTATGGGTTGAGTATATTCGAATTCGACCTGAACCTTATTGTTTTTGCTTCGCTCATTTTTGGCTTCCTTATAGCTTTTGATTCTTGCCTCCCATGCAAGAATTTTATTCTGAACACGAATGGGTGTCGTGTCAATGTTGTTTTTGATCTTTCTCCAACTTAAATTCTCATGCTTACTTTGTGGGGTCATGGGGAAGCTAATCTTTCTTTTTCCAGATTTAGGCTCGATCTTCCTACCTTCATACTTAATGACAGCCTTAGCGGTGGTGAGGAATGGTGACCCAAGGATTATTGGCATGCATCCATCCCCTTTATCATCGATGATCATAAAATCAACGGGGTACATGAATCCTGCGACATTAACTAATACATCTTCTGCGATTCCTAGGGGATATATGTACGAGTGTCCAACGAGAGATAACCTAACACGAGTAGGGGCTGGCATTTTTGACGTTAGTTGGATGTAAATAGTTAGGGGCATAAGATTTACTTCCGATCCTTGGTCGGCGAAAGCACTAAGATGTTTCAAGTCCCCGATGCTTGTTGGTATCTCAAAGTTCCCACATGCTATCTGCTTGGTAGCCACTTTTTGTACCAATAGTCTTTCGAATACTGATCCTCCAGGTAGCGTATCATACTCATCTTTCACTTCTTCCTCATTTTCAGAACCCTGTTTGGGAGGTTGGTCACGCCCATCACCCTTAATCCAATTTATTATGGTGTTTTCGTTTATATCATGTTTCAGGTAGTAGCTCAAAGGTTGGGATTCTGGTGGTTTTTCTAAGGTCTGTTTAGCAGGAGTTTCTACCTTCTCGTTATCCTTTTGGACGATGGTGATGGAGTTAACAAATTGGGTGGTGGGAGTGGCGCTTTCATTCCTTAGTAGTATTCGTTCGGGGGTTCTCTGGTTGGCATACTCCTCCAATAGACTCATCATCTCATTCATTTTCTCTTGCATCTCCTCTTTTTGCTTATAAACTGCTTCCTCGAATCTAGCAAGCCGATCTTAGTGAGTTGCCATATATTCTCTCATCCTAGCTTCAAACTCCGAACTAAGCTCTTTGGGAGGGGAACAAGGTGGGGCATAGTTCTGAAAAGTCTCGGCGTTTTCTCTAGAGGGTGACTCAGATAATGGTGCCGAAGTTGGTCTTGAGTCAGAATTGACAGTAGCCCGTCTAGGACTTAAAGGTCTCCTTTGCCTTTCCTCAAAATAGTCAACTTTTGCCTCGAGTTTGCATAGGAGTTCATCGGGGATTTCGGTGGTTCCTCCAGATGTCGAGACTGCATTGATGGCCGCTTCTATCATATGATTAAACTCCCACGTCTCATGATTATCAATAGCGAGTTCTTCGATAATTGCCCAAGACTCCTCGGCATTCTTATCACGCAATTTACCTCCCGCGGCCCTGTCGATGGTGCGCTTAGTGTGATAGTCAACATGGTCGTAGAAAATCTGGACTAATAACCAAAGGTTTATGCCATGGTGAGGGATCTTGTGGAGGAGATCCTTAAAACGGGCCCAAGCCTCGTAGAAAGTTTCACCCCGCTGTTGTTCAAACATCAACATGTCCCTTCTAAGCATTGTAGTCTTTTCCGGCGGGAAGAATTGGGTAAGGAAGCGATTGGCGAGATTATCCCATGTGGTGATGGATCCCGCGGGTAAACGCTCAAGCCATTGACTAGCTTGATCCCGTAGAGAGAATTGGAATAGGCATAATCGGGTAGTCTCTCTAGTTTCAACACCTAGGTCTATGGAATCTACGATTTTGAGGAAGTCCTTAAGATGTTGGTTTGGATCTTCGGAACGAAGTCCATGGAATGCACATCCGCTTTGCACCAACCGGATGGTGTCGGATCGCAAGGGGGTCACATTGGCTCGGTGAGCTCAATGGTGTTTCGGTAGCCTTGGTGGCTAGGTCGGGAGTACTCTCCTAAGGTTCGGGGCCTAAGGGGTTCTAATGGTGGGTTTTGTTGTGGTGGGATGATGGGTTCAAAGATGTTCCCGTTGTCCAAGGTGTCGGGTGGTTACGAACAAAGGCACAAAGAAATAGATAGACTAAAGAAACCTAGAAATAAAAATAAAATCTTACTAGAAAGGAATCTAGCAAGTAGACCTAATAAAAAGAAATTTTAACCTAGACAATAACTATTCCCCGGGCTGCGGCGCCAAAAACTTGATGCGTGGGAATCGCAACAGGCTTTACCTCTCGAGGGATCTCGAGAAGCTTACAACCCCCACCAGGCAGTGTACCTGATCGTTGTAGTATAGTATAGTGACAAGTACCGGGGGATTGATCGTTCAGCTTAGGAATAGTGTCGCTAGGATTAGAAAGCCTAAATACTAGCTCTAAAGGTGAGGGATGATTATTTTTGTATTTTTATATTTTTTAGAAAGCAAGTAAATATCTCGGGTTTGAAGGATTTGGGCGGAATTAGTTGCTAATCAACTAACCCAATACTAAGATGCAATCAAAATAAAATACTAAAAATGAAATTAAGCTAATTAAACTAAGATTGTGAGCAGTAATTGGAGAAAATGTGTTTACTTAGATTTCACTACTCCCTAGACATCTTTTACACGTTAATTACTTGTTATAATTGCATGGATGACGGATCGTATTCCTTAATACCATTCATGGGGTGGCACACATAACTCCCCAATTCTATGAGCTCTTATCTCCTCCTACACCATGCCCAGCACAACTATAGGGATTGTAAACAGTGGCTCATGCATTAAATACAACCAATAAAGACCTAGTGCGCCTCGGTTCATGTTTCTTAAGATGTTCAAGCATGTTACCAAGTGGAGATCTGCCAGTTTTCTTAAGCCTAACATATAAATCATTCATCCAAGACAAGAATAAACAAGTAATCAACACATAATTAACATCTAGGTTTCATTAGATCTAAGCAAACACAAGATAGATCTAGCCTAGCATGATAGAATTGAGACAAGAACAAGATATAGACAACCAACACATAGACATATTGATTGAATTAAAGGAACACTTATCTCAATTACAATGCAAGGTATCAAGGGTTTGGAACCCTTGAAAAACCTGTAAAAGTTGCACCAAAATCGTACTTAAGGTTTCTCCAAAACTTCTCTCCTTCGTGTGTGAAAATTAGAAAACTATATATAAAAAAATAGGTTTGACGGCGTCAAGAATAAACTTGTGACGTCGTCACCTCGCCGCCAAAACTCTTCTCGGACTGCCTAGATCTACTTCTGACGCCGTCAAGACTTATACACTTCCAGGCCGTCATGACTCTTTTACTCTTGATGCCCTTCCAACGTGACGCCGTCAAATCTGTTCTGGGTCGTCATGGAAATTCATGAAATTTGCTCTTGACGCCGTCAAGGTTTTGCTCTTGACGCCGTCACCTACTGTTCCCAGCATGGAAAATTAAGACTTTGGCGTTTTCTTCACTTTTATGCTCCAAAAACGTCCGAATTGCTTCCTTTTCCAGATTTCTCTCCCAAAGTACCTAAAATCACAAAAGGAACGATTTAGGGCAATATTTGATCAAATAAATTCGGATTCGGGCTTAAATGACCCCCTAAAAACGGATCATTTTTCGCCTCATCATCCATTTTTTTGGCAAGTATGGCACAATTCTCTATGGTTTCCCATGCTTCATTAACACTTAATCCCCAAAGGTCCCCATCTGCGGCATGGTCAATGTCCATTTTGGTATAGTGGTCGACACGATGGTAAAATATTTCAATTTGGGACCACAGATCGAAATTATGATGAGCGACTTTTCAGAGTAAATATTTAAAACGAGCACATGCATCATAGATAGGTTCATCCTCATGTTGTTTAAACATCAAGATGTCATTTGGAGTGGGTGAATTTCGTGGTTGATAGTATGGTGGATTCGCGTTCTCCATAATGGCTAACGGAATAGTCAATGGAAAGGTTTTTACAAACAAAGATACAAAGAAAAGATAGACTAAAGAAAACCTAAAAATAAAAATAAAATCTTACTAGAAAGGAATCTAGCAAGTAGACTTAATAAAAAGAAATTCTAACCTAGACAATAACTATTCCCCGGGCTGCGGCGCCAAAAACTTGATGCGTGGGAATTGCACCAGGCTTTACCTCTCGAGGGATCTCGAGAAGCTTACAACCCCCACCAGGCAGTGTACCTGATCGTTGTAGTATAGTATAGTGACAAGTACCGGGGGATTGATCGTTCAACTCAGGAATAGTGTCGTTAGGATTGAAATTAATCTAACTAGGTCTAAAGGTGAAGGATGATTCTTTTTATGTTTTTATATTTTATGAAAAGCAGGTAAAAATCTCGGGTATTGGAAGGAGGGGCGGAATTAGTTGCTAATCAACTAACCCAAAAGCTACTAATTAAACTAATGTGCAAGAAAAATAAACTAAGGTTCTACAAGATAAGTGAAGCATGTCTACCTATGATATTTTACTCCTTGCTAGCTATCCAATTCTACCTATTGAATTGTCACACCTTGTTTTAATTGACGGGTTGTATTCCTTAATACCATTCATGGGGTGGCGTACTTACTTCCCCAATTTTATAAGCTCCTACTTCACTCCTATGTCGAGTCGGCTAAGAAGCTCCTAACATGGGATCACTAGAATTCGCTCATGCATTAAATACAACCATAAAAACCTAGTACACATCGGTTCATGTTTCTTAAGATGTTCAAGCAAGTTACGCAATGGAGATCTGCCAGTTTTCTTAAGCCTAACATTGATGAGACATTCAATCAAAACAAGAATCAATAGGAAACAAGAATTATAAACTAAACCAACTAGATCTATTGAAGTTGTCACGCCTTAATTGATGGAGATAGACACACACATCAACAAGCCCTCATTGATGGAGATAGACACAAACATCAACAAGAAATCAATGAGATCTAATTAATTATACACAAGTTTCACACAATCATAAGTAGACACAAGGTGAATTAGCCAAGCATAATTAATAAAGAACAAGCAACAATAATGATAATTGAAGACATGAATTAAGATAGAATCATCAAACCATTACAAGATGTTTATGGAGTGATTGAAACCCTCTACGTTGCTGGAAAAACACCCACCTAAACCCAGGAATCGACCTTAGGGTTTAGGGCTTACAAAAAGTGAAGTTATGATGTTATATTTATAGGCAAGTTTTCTGTCGGCAAGGCATGACGGCGTCAGCTCATTACACTTGATGGCGTCACACCCATTTTTTTTACCAAATTGTATATTTCTTTGTCCTCTTCGCGTGGGCTTTTGAATCACCTAAATCCGAGTTCGTATGCAAAAGTTATGACCAAAACAATATCAGCTACTCCGCGCGCCAGTTTTGACAAGTTAACACGTGACGGCCTTGGGTGACGCCATCACGTTTCTTCTGGACCGTCACCACTTTTACTCTTGACGCCGTCACATGAATGCTCTTGACGCCGTCAGGTACTGTTCCCAGCAAGGAAAATTAAGACTTTGCCGTTTTCTTCACTTTTATGCTCCAAAAATGTCCAAAATGCTTCCTTTTCCAGAATTCACTCCCAAAGTACCTAAAATCACAAAAGGAATGATTTAGGATAATATTTGATCAAATAAATTCCAATTCCGGCTTAAATGACCCCCTAAAAACGGTTCATTTTTCGCCTCATCACAAGTTTTTCGGTTTCTTGGAATTCAAGTCTTGGTGGTTCTTGGAAGACAAGTAAGGTTTAGCTTTGTCTTGGGATTCAAGAAAAGTGATTACTTGGAGTACAAGGTATATCAAGGTTGTAGACTTGAGGTGGAAATATCGAAGCTTTATGGTTTTTCTAAAGGTTAGTAGATCAAATTATTACAAGAAATCGGGTTTAGCACACGGCTTGCGAGACTTGTTGGTAAAGTTGGTTAAAAAGCAACTTAACAAGGTTTGTAGCAAGGTTAAAGAAGAATGGCTAGTATGAATACTAGGTTAAACATCGATAAGCTCGATGGGAATGTTGTACAAAAGCATGGAGGTTCAAAACAAGTTGGATTCAAACAACTTGGTCAAAAACAAGTTGGGTTCAAGCAACTTGGTCTTGGTGTTAAAACAAGGGTCCATGGAATACATGTTCAAAAGCGTGTTTGGTTTGAGGTGGAACTGTTGGGAGCTCAGGGAAATCGTGAAGCTGAGGTAATTCAGGAGAGTAACGATCATGCTGCAGTGGCTCAAAGAAAGTTGGAGGTTAAACAACTTGAAGGAAAGACAAACACGGACTGCTTGGTAAATAAGCGGGTATATCTTGGTGCAAAGATCGGGGCAGACATTATGAAAACCGGAGTACTTGGTCAAGAAGGTGCAAAGGGTAATGTTGCTGAAAGGTATAGAGGTGACAGTAATATGGCTGCTTCAGGAGTTGCTGGAGTGATAAATGAAGATGCACATGAGTCATTGACTTTCAGGGATACAGTTGCTTGTGAGGTAATTTCCAAGTGGATGGCTGTAATGAAAGAAGATATGGATACCCGGCCTAGTATGTGTATGCTCAGCAACGGTTTCAAGCAAAGCAGTGACGACAGTAACATATATTACTGGAACTATGCACAAGGTATATTCATATATCTATTCCTCCATATAGATTATACGGGGTTTACTTGTGAAAGCAAGGCTGAGATCTAGGTTACCAAGGGTTTGCTGGATGAAGCAAAGGAAATTATACTTGGTATGGGGATCTTCAGGACTCAGAGTGTTAATACTCTGAGGGTGTCACGATTCAGGTTTTCCAACGAGATGTCGGTTCGGATATTGTTGGGGGGACACTCTACGCTGTCGTTAGAGGTTGGTCCATCAAGGAATCGTGATGAAGAAAAGAAGAGTAAGGGGTCATGTATATATGCAGTTGGAAGTCATGAGTATCAAGTGGTCTGCACGAGACCTGGCATAACATCTGCGGATGTGGGAATGTTGGATAGGTTTGATCGTGGATTACAGACGGACGTACAGGCTTTTGTGGATTATGACTACGCCATGGGTAGATCAATCACAATGTACGGTTTTATGATACAGGAATGTGCTGTGAGCTGGGAAGCTATGTTGCGATACATGATGACTTTGTTAACAACTGAAGCGGAGTATATGACACTTGCAGGAGAATTGAAGGAGAATACATGGCTAAAGGGACTCTCTACAGAGTTAGGATTTGAGCTAAGGTTAGTAGCGGGTATTGCTACTGATGCCTTGACGAAGGCGGTCCCCGGTCCGAGGTTCCAGCACTGGTTGAAGCTGCTGCGTATCGGAGAAGGCTAACTATTACCACTAAGGTGGAAATTGTTAGAATATTAGTGTGTAATAGTTAGGATATAAGTTTAGGGGGTTAATTGTATTTTAGCTCAAACTTAAGGAGGTTAGTCATGTATTAGGAAAGTTCCTAACCTCCTCAATTGTAGAATCCTTGTTCACCAAGGATTAGGTTTCTCCCCCCTCATTCTCTATAAATAAGGATGAGGGGGTGATGTTTTATTTGTACCTTCTTTTCTTGCTCACGTTTAATAAACGTTTGAGTGTAAAATATCTCGTGTGTGTTGGTGCCACTCGGCATTAAGGGATCATAACCCTTTGCCGAGGTCTTGTTGGAGTAGTTCTTGATTCGTGGTTCCGCTCTAGAAATCGGTTTGTTGGATTTCTTCCAACAAAATCATTTTAACCCTATGAGTTTTTTTCATACTTTCTCATATGATTATACGTTGTTTTTACTTACACATTCTGTATTAAGAATTTAAGATTAACTAGTAAGCTACCATGATGAATGATGGGGAGCTTGACCATAAATCACAAGGCTATCTTCATGTCATACAATCTCGGTTTGATCGAGTTGGTTTAAACATACGCTAATTATAAGACAACGCCACCACCAGTTACCTACAATTTATACGGCTAATTTTGTTAAATTTGAGATAAGAACATGGCAAATGCCTCGGCTATTATGGACTAAAATCATGGTTTGCTCAAAGTTACAATAGGAGCCATAATAATAATAGAATAGCTAACTTCTTAGCATTACAAAGAGAGTTCTTGGTTTTCATACCATGCATCTTTTGAGTTACTTCTATCATTTTACACATTCTGGGTTGGTAAAACTTAAAAATATTCAAGTTGACTAATAATTTATTCAGTATTTCTTTGCATAAGGTATTCAAGTTGATACACATATAAAACCATACATGCATGTATAAACATTAGATGAACTTAACACATTGACACATACTTATACCAAAAAAAAAAATGTAAACACATTGCATAGCAAAGTATGTGGCTGTACTCTTGAGCCCTATACCATAACCAAAAGTCACATGTGATTAAATCAGAACACTTGGATTTAAAGCTTTTGAAAAAAAGATAAAGTTACATTACACTAACAACTCATGCATTCAACCTTTTCTTTTGGTATGACTTTTATAGGAAAAAAGTTAAGTAGGATCAGTTATAATATGAATTTATAGAGAAAAGTGTTGCATGCAAAAGTTTGATAACAACTTATATCTACCCATATATGCAAAATGATATAAAAGAAGATCTCTATTGATCCCAGTTTTATCCTAATGCATATTCAGGAAAGTGGCAGTCAATTTATGGAACAAAAAGATTCAATATTGAAGCTTAGCTGCCAGTAGTACAAATTTACGTGTAGTACTAATGGTACTACATATTAACTTTTTGAATCTTAAACTTGTTATAAATTTTCAGTTTTAGCCACCTTAAACCATCACAAGATGATGCACATGACCTTTTACTGGGGACACAAAGTCACACTGCTCATCGACTCATGGAAAACTGATTCATGGTTCAGTTACTTCCTCACCTTAATTGTGTGTTTCCTGTTTCCTGTCTTGTACCAGTTCTTGGAAGTTCACCGTCTCCAGTTGAAGCTCCTTTCCTCATCAGCTAATGGCGTCACTGGAGCTATTGAAAATGAACCTCTACTTTACACCAAGTTTTTCTCTAGCAGAAAACGAAAGAGATTAGTTGGATCTGTGCTATTTGGGATGAGCTCTGTGATCAATTACTTTATGATGCTTGCAGTGATGTCGTTTAATGGTGGTGTGTTTGTAGTGATTGTGGTTGGACTAGCTGTTGGATACTGGTTGTTTAGAAACGCAGATGATGAACAAATTATGCTTATTGATGATCCATGTGCTTGTGGTTGACGTTTGCTCATGATCATGAGCAAATATAGTACTAAATTTTGTTCAAGATTATCCTTATCAATTTGCATAAGTTAAATGCCATGGTTTATTTGTATTAGTTAAAATATTTTAAGAATATGTTGTGTGTTGATAGAAAGCATCCTTAGAAAAATTATAATAAGGACATGTATATATCTATATGCATATATGTGTGTAGATCTGTATGTGTAATTATGAAGTATGCATGCATTAGCGTGTATCTGTTTCAACTTTGTGAGAGTGTATAGTGAATATGTATTTTTGTTTTCGCACTATATTATCTAAATCCAACTCATTTTGATCATTCTTGCGAAAATTCGGAAATTCAGTTGATGCATGAAAACCTTGAGAAATAGGGAGTTACGTTGTTGCTTCAGAATACAAACACATACGATTACTTTCGGAACAGCTGAAATACACAAAAAATACTACTAATAAATGGTCAACATACACACACATGCCCATTGATGATGAGTCTCAACCTATAACTGTCCTACCGATTGGGCCAAATGACTGTAACTAGTAAATCTTTTTACATCATTAGTTTCTAACTGATAATTAATGCCTACAAAAAAATCACTACAGAATGGAATCTCTTTTAAGGCTATAAGTAAACCCACTTTTAAGATACTGTATCTTAAAAGTAGGACTGCTGTTGTAGCCTCTTTTGTCCTGAAAAAAGCGGTAACTTGATCAATTCTCTGAGAGTGTTTTCAATACCTCACTGATGAGAAGAAAGACGAGATTCCGGATGGTTTGGTTTACTGATGTTGCTATTAATGTTGGTCATCGACTTTCAAAGAAACGAGTTCACTCTCATGTTGCGCTTGTTGGCTTCTTGACTTCAACTTCTTTGGGAACCATCTTCTGATGCTTTCAGGTAACCTGGAATACCCGTGACACAAAAAGTTAGATTAGCATGTATGCCATCTTAGAGGTGGTGAATGGGTGGGTCAAAGGTTGGGTAACGGCTTAAATGGGGTAACTTTGGTTGGGGATGGGTAAGCCCCAACCCCAAACACTTTTTGTCCTGATTCTCAAGTTCCTTTGTAAATAACTAGAGTGACAATTATGATTGTATTGTTTCGACAATAATCTCTTATTTGCATGAGGATTTTGGGGACTTTATGCATAGAAAATACACCTTGCCAGATTCCGGGATACATTCGATAAGTCAATAACTAAAAAGATGGAAGCTAAAGACACTAACAGATGCTTTTGTGATGGACAATTTCAGTTTCTTGAAAATTTGGTTTGTTTATGCAATGGAAATTGCAAAGTTTACAAAGACTTACAGATCCAGTCTTTCAAAAATAGCCCGCCGTACCGAAGAGTTGAGACCATATGCTATTGAGTTGAAAAGACCCTGCATCATGTTTCAGTGTAATTAACTAATCACTACCAGATATCCCATAATAATAAATCAGCAAATCACATTGTGTTACTTGTTCTAACACATTCCTAGTTACAGAATAGCAGAGATGCCATAGTAACACATTAAAGTAACGGTATTAATTTGCTTCACAGAATTTTATATTTAAAACTTTTAAATAATCAGACACAAAGTAAAGGGTTATATTTGAAAATTTGGATTTGAGTCAAAGGTAGCACTGTGGCAAGATTCAAGGAACAGGTAGAGTATATCATGATTAACATAAGAAGCAACTAAATCATGCTAGTTTACAGATAAACAAACTCAATATGGAGACTTACCATCAGTGCTGACATTCCAACATCAAGAACAGAGAGCCAAAAGATTTTATGACCCGGTTCAATGAAGTCATGAATACGGTTGACTGTGCCAAAACTCCATGCTCCTATAAGAATGAGCGGATAGTAACCCCACCGGTTCAAAGCCTGTCCAAAGAAAGATAGCAATGAGCCAATATGCTAACAACTTTTAAAGAAAAGGTTAGACAGAGAGAAAAGTCTTTGAATGCAACCTTTCCGTTGCATATTGGAAAAAAGGCTTTTTACATGTCTCAATAGAACTCCTGGGAAATCATGTTAATCGGTGCATAAATATTGTACTCTTGTGACTATTAGGTTACTAAATACTATAGATACGATCTTTTTTTGGACCAATGGTTATAGTGGTCGCATTGGGTTCACAATCGACCTGATATATATAGTTTCTACTTTCTAGATTTTTCATGAGCTCCGCAATTTACTAACATGGAAGTTACAGGTCGCGAATTGGGCAGGTTGGGTAACAGGTGAAAACGAGTGATATTTTATGAATTTGAGTTTCCTTTGGGCCAATATTGACTGATTTGACGGGTCCTTGGGGGAGGGTCCGGTTGGCATCCTTAGGATGCATGGGACCAGGGTGATCCCACCGATCTTCACCTTTTTGAGAATATTGACTGATTTGATCTATTTCCTTTTTTACTATTTTTATATTCCACCCGTTAGAGATAAACACATAACCCAAGATGACTCATTTAATAGTAAAGCTGTCAAGATTGCCACATGAAGAGATATAGTAGATACCTTCATATCTGCTCGTGTATCTAACTGGGAACCCCGATCAGACATGCCCACTGCCATCTGAAATTTACAGAAAACATCTTAGACCAATGCCTGAATGGTCTAATTGTCACCACATATAAAAGGACTTGCTCAAAGAATACTGAAAACTTACGCGGGTCACATTGTTTAGCATGCGTATGACTTGAAAGTAAACGATCCCGTTGAAAAGAATTGCGCCCCACAGAGGTGCATAAAAGGTAAAGAAGTGGACAGCCTGTAGAAATATATCACTCCAATAAACATGCATGGTTTCAACAATAGTTCTACTCTACATATTTACATAACTGTGCAAAAGAGTACATGCGTTTTGTGGTTTATTACAAGTTTTCTTTTTGCATAAAAAGTGTTACGGTTTTGGAATTGTGAAACTATAAAGAAGTTAATTTAAATCATCATGATCCACTTAATTGGATACCAGATCAAATCATTTGTTGATCCGATCTATCCGACACATTGATAAGCCTTCGTATAAGTATCTATGCTCTTTCTGTATATTAAAGAGAAAGAAACATCAAGAGGACTATAAATTGGGTTTATGTAGAAGAACAAGTGGGTTGTCGGGTTTCAGGATCCAAAAAACAATGGTAACCTAAAAGCAACTAAGGATAAACTAGCTAATTACAACCGCCAAGGACATACCTATACTATTGTCAGAGAAGGGGGGGCTTTGAGCACTAAGTCACTGTCTTTTACTAAATGGGAACGATCTCTATTAATGGAACATTGGAACTGACTCAAATAAGGCAGCAAGGAAGGCAACATCGTAAACATTTTCAATAGCTTAGCAAAATGAACATCAGTAACACATATCTCTACCGAAGCCAAATAAATGGAGAAGAAATGACCAAAATAAAGGAAATCTTTTAGTCAAACCATGACCAATTCATACTTGCCTGCCCTGTTCGCCCAGTTTCTGTCCAGCACCATGCAGCTACACGACCTATGTGGCCTGGATGTCCATGTTCATTACCGATAGACCGTAAAACTGTCATAACAACTGATGTTCCTGAGAAAAAATAACATTGTTTGTTAGCTTTCATTAATGAGGAATATGGAATGGCTCAATACCAAATGAAGGTAGCATATCATTTAGCAAATCTATCAATCTAAATTCATTAACTAAGGGATCAGATATATGTTTGGCATGTATCCAATCATATAGATCTGATGCACTATATCAGCAACTGTAATAAAAGGGTTGGAAAAACACGGTTCTTTAAACATTGCCAGGCATGGAAATATTTTGGAAAGACATAATCTTTTCGTTTATCTATAGTGAATACAATTAAACTTCATCCTCCTATCCCTACTCCTACTTTACTAACATACAAAAGTCAGTGCATACCCCAAACATATAAGTGAAACATGGGCTCAAAATCCTCAACATCAGCTTTGTGTCTAACAACCGTACGATGAAGAGTAAAAGCAATAGTTGTAGTCCAAAGGAAAGATGCCACACAAAAGAAATGAGTGCTGTAGCCCTGAGCGTAACAGAAGAAGCCTTTAGATGGATCACTGCATATACAAAAAAAACTGGTTTAGTTGATTTAGCCCTGATTACAACAGAATAATCTTTTAGATGGACCATTGCATATACAAGAAACCCATCTAAGCGGATACAGAACTCTATCAGAAGAAGAAAACTTATTTCACTGCATTTTTAACATCCATACCCAACAATGCTGAAAAAGCTGCAAAGCATGTCCTGCACCAAGAACAGAAAGGAAAGAATTAACATACGTTATAACCTATCTGCTGATATTTTAGCACTGAATTGAAATCGGCGAAAGCACATAACATTTTATGTTTCTACAGATGAACAATTCCATCGGGTTGTCTTTTAATTTCTTTTGGCCAAAAGTCTAATTTAGGACAAGTTGGTCTTTTATTAAACAGGTAAAAGAGATGGAGGAATTTTTATGCCACATGATTCTATACTAGAACAGGGTTTTTCCTCGTTGCCCACTTAACTGAGATTGGCAGACGAACGAAGATTAGAATAGCAATTGTTTTTCAATGGAACAATTCCAGGACTCATATTTCGGATTTATATTAACGATATTAACAGAATGGAAAAAAGGGTTATATAATTTAGATATTCATTCACAGGTAAAGAAACTAGAGGACTTTAAAAGCTCTATGAAGAAGCAGGTAAATGTTTTGAAATACTAGAGTCAAGTATTACCACCAAGGCTCAAAAAATTCCACCCAAGTGGTTGCTCAGCCATTAAGAGGGCTTAAAAGAAGGTGTTGAACCAAATAATGCAAACAACATTTGAGGGTGCCTAAGGACATCATTTCCTAAGTGAGGCAACAACTTTGTCTAACATGTCCGTGTTGACTCAATCCAAGAACCATCAAAGAGAATGATACTTGTAAGAGTTTTTAGTCAACAGCATTTAAGAAATACATTAAAACAATCTGGGAACATTAGGTAGTGACCAGAAGCTACAGATGGTTGAAAAGACTGTGGCTATCTACAGCGAAGGCATGTTAAATATGATAGTTTGATACTCAGATAAGCAATCGTCTATATCTATTGTACAAAAAAAGTAATAATTTAAGATCCAACCGATTCTAGTGTTAGACAACAAAGTACATTGATGTTGCTACTAAAAAGTAAAACCCTGCCAAACTTAATGAAATAATTAACAAAACGATCTGATATACTTACAGATAAAGCGAGAAAGAAGACAAGCTTGAATGAGAATTTTCTGAGGTCCTTAAACCCTAAGTAACATAAAACAATGAATCCAGAGCCTAGAAGAGATAAACTTGATGCACCGGTGTTAACCGCCGTTAGTATATGCCGTTCACCTGCGCTTAAATTACCTAAAACTGTCGCCATTGATTCACTTACTTACTTAATCTGTAACAAATCATTTGCAACTGTGAAAAGCAAATCATTTGGGAAGAAGAAGAAGAAGATGGATGAGTTGGTACGTACTACTTTTTTATGGTTAGAAAAGGGATAACTGTTATTAAATACAGCTTGAAAAGATATGAAAGCAAAAGCGACGCTTTGGCCGAGTGGTTAAGGCGTGTGCCTGCTAAGTACATGGGGTTTCCCCGCGAGAGTTCGAATCTCTCAGGCGTCGCATCAATTATTATTTTTTTATTTTTTTTTTATTTTTTTGAGTTTTTATCTCAAAATTCCAAGCCCATCACTAGGGATGGAAACAAGCCTCTCAGAGCTCCGCTCAAAATATATCTATTTTGAGCTCGTTTTTAAGCTCATATATAATACAAATGCATAACGGTTTATATACGTTTAATAATTAAAAATATTCTAGTGTCATTTAGGCTCGCGAGACCAATTGAGCTTTATATGTAAAGCTAGCTCGGGCTCGAGCTCCATTAATGAATGAGCTGCAACTTAAGCTCGACTTGTTCAAGCTTTTACAAATCCGATTCTGAGCTTTTCAAGAGCGGCTCGGCTCATTTCCACCCCTACTCATCACCAACCTCCACGTTGAAAACTTTTATGGGCCAAGTTGTAGTGTATTTGTTTTAGGAGGCTAATTTACATTTTCTTCTAATATTCGTACTAATAATGTGTAGCACTAAAAAGTATAACAGGTTAAACATGCAACTTGTGGCTAAAATCTTTAGTGCTTAAATGGGAGAGAGCTTACCACTGTGTTAGAGCTACAAATCTGTTTAATCTATCACTCTTAAACATATATAACAGTTATTTAAGTAATGTTATCGTGAACGAACAGTAACAATTACTTGTTATTATTCAAATTTGTATATCATTTTCTATGCGTGTTATAGTTATTTTTTCCGGATAAGACTACAAATTTTGTTGCTATAACTAGTGATCACCTCCACATACAATGATCAAAATTTCAAAATAATGCAACGTCGAAAATTGTAAGTATATATATATGTCATTCACTTGGTAACCAAAAAGAAAATGTTCTCAAACGTACAATAGACGTGAAACATACATGCCAAAGGAAATGTCGTAACCGACCGGATTATAAATACTAAAGTGTCATTATATCCTGATCATCCTAACTCAAGATACTTTAATGTTTGTTTATGTTATTAATTTGGTTTAATTAATGGTCTTAAATGAATATAGGACGTATGTGTGGATGTTGCAATTTTACATTTAGTAGCCATCGAAATATTTAACATAGAGAGGTGAGAGGTCTTTCTTTTTTAATATTAGTTACAACTAAAAAGGTCTTAAACCTTTCATGCAACCACCCAAGACAACAAACCATCATTTCATTCATAAGGTTCCCGCCAAAAAAAACCATATTTATATTTTGTGTTCTTGATTAAGGAGCTTCCCTATTAATGTCGAAATCACGCAGTTTAATGATCTCGTTGATTCTTTTTGTAAGTTTCTCGGTGTATGTAAATGCACAGTTCGATTACAAGGACGCCCTCACGAAATCTATAATTTTCTTGGAGGCCCAAAGGTCCGGAAAGCTTCCTCCGAACCATAGGCCTCCATGGAGAGGTGATTCGGCTCTTGATGATGGAAAAGAAGTTGGTGTAAGTTTTCTAAACCATGATAATAAATGTTCAAGGGGTTTTGACATTTTTGTTTTTACGTATTTCATGATTTTTACTCTTGTTCATAGGTAAATTTGGTGGGAGGATACTATGACGCGGGAGATAATGTGAAATATGGATTTCCTATGGCGTTTACCGTGACCACATTGGCGTGGGCAGCTTATTTTTATAAGGCAGAGTTAAAGGCTGCAGGAGAAATGAATAATGTTCTTGATGGTATTAGATGGGGCACGGATTATTTTCTTAAAGCTAGTACTCAACGTAATCGTTTGTTTGTTCAGGTGATCAATTGATATTCATGTATGTTTTAACCATGGATGAATACTTATGGATTTGTTCATGGCTGTTTTGGACCAAACTCGTGTTTTCGATTCTCACAAATACAAACCAACTAAAACCTCAGTGTTTTGTTGGTTTTGGTTTTAGATGGACAATGAGGATGTTTCATCCTTGCTTTTGAACATTGATTATGGTTAAAAGTAACATAATTTTTGCTTATTTTTGGTTAGATCTCCTACATTAGAAAACCACAAAAAGAGACCTATAGTTAAATTTGTATTTCTATTTAACCATATGCTAGATATATAAATGGTTCACTGAATATGTACTCAAATACATTGATGACTTATAGTGTTCTAATTATGGCAATTAAAAACATGGCCATGATGGCATGTTGTTTCTAAAATAAAATGTGAAATCTTATTGACTAAAAATTTATTACATGTGCCCCAGATCAATTGCAAGCTCAAATAGTAACTTATTTAAACTTATGTTTTAGTGCATACATAAGTACAATAATTCTTAATGAATTTTAAACTCACATAATTAGGTAGGAGATCCAGTGAAGGATCATGAGTGTTGGATCAGACCAGAGAACATGAAATCATCAAGAAAAGTATTAGAGATTAATCAAAATCGTCCTGGAACCGAGATTGCAGCTGAAACCGCTGCTGCTTTGGCTGCATCATCTCTTGTTTTTCGTGACGTCGATCAAGCCTATGCTCGTAACCTCCTTAATGGAGCCAAAAAGGTTTCTAAGTTTCTTGATATTCATTTTTTCAATGCATTTTCTTAGCTGATTTTACTTTTCCTTATATATAAAGTCAATCGATTTGCAGCTCTTTCAATTTGCTAATGAACATAGGGGAACTTTCGACGGTGAATGTCCTTTTTATTGCTCATTCTCTGGCTATCATGTAATATATCATACTCTTTTGAGTTTCCTGATACATGGTGTTAGTCTTTTTTAGATAGTATAGAAACTGGTAGTTAATATGTAAAATACTTATGTTAGGACGAGTTACTATGGGGAGCAACATGGCTATATATTGCAACAAAGAGGCCAATCTATTTGAAGTACATACAAGAAGAGTCCACTACTGCTATTGTTTCTGAGTTCAGCTGGGACCTTAAATTTGCTGGGGCCCAAGTGCTTCTCTCTCAGGTATCTCAACAATTTTACTTAGAATTTATTGTTAACGGTTTCCCTTATAGTAGTAAATAGAAGAAAAGAAGTTTATAAGAAACAGATAAAAATGTCAAAATTTGTCTGTGTAACAGGTTCATCTTTAGATTCATCACTGTGTGGTGTTAATTTGAGACTATACGTTGTTGAATAATATGTCAATATAAGTAAATGTGTACTATGAATGAAACGGGTCGCAGAGTTGGTCCATCCACAAACACGTTACGTTGCTGTCCTTTTATTTTTATAAATAAATATAGTTTTGACTTTTGAATATGATCATATAATATTGATTATCTAGTTTTCTTAAAGAATCTGCCTGCTACTAGCTGATTTATAACATGTTTGACTCGTTAAAGATAAATTAAAGTCCAAATAACCTAGTTAACAAATTAGGGATGTATTTTCGTAGACGTCTATCGTAATAAAGCAAAATGATTGCATTGAAACAGTTGTACTGGGAAGGAGAAAAAGAACTGCAGACGTTTCAACAGCAGGCTGAGGGATATATATGTTCAGTTCTTCCAGAAAGCCCTTACCATCAAGCGTTTATGACCCCAGGTTTCTTTTCGTCTTCTTTACGAACCTTAATACTCATAACTGATGGCCGAAACTGTTTCTGCTGGAACAATTGTGGCTTAAAGCTTCTTTGGACGTGGATACTAATAATTACATGAAATATGTGCAGGAGGTTTGATTCACTTGAGAGATGGTGCAAATGCACAGTACGTGACATCTACAGCGTTCCTATTCAGCGTTTATAGTGATTTATTGGCTAGACATAATATGCAAGTCACTTGTGGTAACAAACGCTTCACCAGTGTTCAAGTCATGGATTTCGCTAAGAAACAGGTATGACGTTGTTCAATAATGGATGTGTGAGGCAAGTTGGGTAACACGTTGTTAGAGTCAAAACGGTTTGGGTTGACCCAAACACGTTGTCCATTTTGAATACATAACTACTAATAAAGCTACATTAGATTACCATATCAGTAATCTAGATTCTGAACAGAAGTAATTTAGGAGGTTGTATTAGTATTAATCAACAATATATTTTTTTGGCAATTTTCAACCTGTTTGACCTTTTTTCTAAAAACCCATTTGACCCGTCAGTAAATATAACCAAAATGACTCATTTATGTGAAAATATGTTGAAATCATCACCTATCGGTCTATATGAACATGGTTGTTTGTGTGCAAGAACGTTCCACAAAAAATACTTTTTTGTGTTGTAGGCTATATATATGTAGAGTCATTGAACTTATGTTGCTGTGTTTGTTGCAGATGGATTATTTATTAGGTGATAATCCATTAAAGAGATCAATGATGGTAGGTTTTGGTAAAAACCCACCCGTTCAAGCGCATCATAGAGGTGCATCGGTTCCTGTGATGGCTGCAAACGAAGAAATTAATTGTGGGATGAGTTTTGTTTATTGGTACAACACTGATAAACCTAATCCAAATGAGCTCACGGGTGCAATCCTTGGTGGTCCAGATAAGCAAGATAGATTTGTAGACTCGCGGGTTAATTCATCCATGACTGAGCCATGTACATATGTCAATTCATGTGCGATTGGAGTTCTTGCAAAGCTTGCAAAAAAATAAGCCACAGTAGTGTAATTTTGATAAACGTTTGCATATATAGATTGAACCCAAAATGAGGGTTCTTTGGCCTATGTAGAAACAGATTTTTATTGGCAGGATATCGTATTCTTTTGTAACTAATTTTTCGAGGCATACAGGAAGTATATTTCATATGGAAAACTAGTTTTATGATGTAGTAATTAATTAAAGGGTTAGCCATCTTTTTCGGATCACGACAAGCATTTGATACATCTTTAGTTTGTTTTTGTTAATAGTTTGAACAATACAGATCACTGACAAAATTAAGTAATAAGTAATCACAAGATCGTCTTGAGTCGAATTGGCTCATGACGTGGTGTGTTTGTCCTTTGATTATGTTTGGGTTTCTAATTCCTCTTGGCATAGTTACTAGTTATAATACCCGCGCACGCGCGGATTTTTTTTAATGATATATTTTTATTTCTTAAAAAACAAATAATTTAATCTTTTTGTTTGTTTGATTTATGATTTTTAATTATATTTGTTTATTATTAAAGATAATCATTTAAAAATTTAATCACATCTTATCTATATTTTTTTATATATCTTCTACTTATGTAGTATTGCATCTTATCTATATTTTTTTGTATTTATCTTCTACTTGTGTAGTATATCAACAAAACAAATTTTTAAAATTTTAAATTAAAAAATAATAATTAAAATATGGAAATATTATTTTTTCAAAGTACCACTAGGGGTTTTGTTTTATTATATAAAAGATTCTAGCACTGAATACTCTTCTAGAAAAAATAACTAGTTTGAGAAGCTCCTATAATTCACTCGTTTATCTTTTTTTCATACACGTCGTACGGGTTTTGGACTGCCTTGAGGGACTTGTTGGAAGGAACATCCACTGAAATGAGATTTATCAACTCACTTTACAACTACTCTGCTTCTAGTTATATCTTTGTTAAAAATATCGGCATGCTAAGTACTGTTCCACCCGAATACCACCTATTGGCATGATTGAAGATCTAGAAAACATATACGCAAATATATTTCAAAGGAATCTACTGCAACCAGCAACTTGTTAGACGATTACGACAACAACCCGAAGATTGATATGCGGAATCACTAGATCAAAGGTTTGTAAGTTGAGCACAAGTAGCAACTTCTAACGTTAATTAACCCGTTGAAGAACAAATTAAACAAGATGAACAAGAATACACAAAGTCTAACCGAACGAATACATGTTTATTAAACCCTAATCGTTGGTTACAAGAAAGAATAAAAGATGGGATGATCGAGACCTGCACCCCTCACCTCCTTTAATAGAGGTGAGGGGTTAAACCAACCGACCTAGGACTTGGAAAGTCCTTAATTAACCGACCCAAACTAAGTTTAAATGTTTACTTGGCTTGCAAGTTAAGTAAACTTATATAAGGAAACTAACACAAGTGGCTAACCATCTAATCGGTCAACTAGTTTGCCAATAATACTAACACAACTAACATTAAATATCTATAAAAACGACAAAAAACCAATATGTCCCGATCACCGCCTAACTATATCAAATGTAACTTAATTAAGCTTCTTACGTCAAACCAATGGTAACAAATGAATTTAGGACAGATGTGCGGATGTTGCAAATTCAAATTTACAAACCATAGAATTTAAACACAGAAGTGTCTTTTTTTGGACCGTTGGTTTCAACTAAAGGTCTCAATTTCACCTTTCAACTACCAAAATACCAAACTAATTTAATACATAACCTTCCCGCCAAAAATAAAACACCACATTTGTGTTTTCTTTTAGGAGTTTCTCTGATGAAAGAATCATGCCATTTGACACTCTTGTTAGCTCTCTTTTCGGGCCTCTTGATATGCATAAATGCACATTTTGATTATAGAGATGCCCTTACGAAATCTATAATTTTCTTGGAGGCCCAAAGATCCGGAAAGCTTCGTCCAAACCCAAGGCCTTCTTGGAGAGGTGATTCTGCTCTTGAAGATGGACGAGAAGCCGGTGTAAGCCTTCAAATATCAAAACCATCAAATATATACCTGCATTCTAGACTTTTGACTATTTAAATTTTAACTTTTGTATGTTTTGACTTATGTTCATAGGTTGATTTGGTTGGGGGATACTATGATGCAGGAGATAACGTCAAGTATGGATTTCCTATGGCATTTACAGTTACCACAATGGCGTGGGCTGCATATTTCTATGAGCCCGAGCTTGCAGATGCAGGAGAACTGTATAATCTTCTTGATGGTATCCGATGGGGCACTGATTATTTTCTTAAAGCTAGTTGTCAAGAAAACCGTTTGTTTGTTCAGGTGATCATGTGATTCTCCTTGTTTTGATTTTACCTAGGGACGATATATTAAAATAGAAATGAAAATAAAGTGTAGTATCATATCTATATATAGTTCTTGAAATCATGACAAGTATAAGGTGTAGCACTTTATACAAAAATGGAACAAGTTGTTGTGTCTTATTTCTGCCTAAAAGTATATAAACGCGTAAAATAAAATAAAAAATCCATTTGAAGTTAACCTTAAAATAAACAAGAAACACTTGAACATTTTCTCATAATATATATTCAAGCGCAAGTGATTTATAGGTAGGAGATCCAAATGCGGATCATAAATGTTGGATGAAGCCTGAGGACATGAAAACACCAAGAATGGTATTGGAGATTAATCAAAATCGTCCTGGGACCGAGGTTGCTGCCGAGACAGCTGCTGCTTTAGCTGCTTCATCTATAGTTTTTCGCAATGTCGATAAGCGCTACTCTGAAAAGCTCCTTGATGCAGCCAAAAAGGTTTATCGAATTCTATTTTGCTACGCATTTTACATGGTTACGTTTTTTTTACTCAAAATAAATCGAATGGATAAATTTGCAGCTGTTTCAATTTGCTGAAGACTATAAAGGAACTTTTGATGGTGCATGCCCTTTTTACTGCTCATACTCCGGTTATAATGTAAATTGTCCACATTCTTACGAGTTTAGCAGAATAAGCATTTGTTTGTGATTTTATATAAATATCTGGTTAAAGTGTGATATAACTTTCTAGGATGAGTTACTATGGGGTGCATCATGGCTATACGTTGCGACAAGGGATCCACAGTATTTGCAATACATAGTAGAAGAGTCCACGTCTGCTGTTGTTTATGAGTTCAGCTGGGACCTTAAGTATGCCGGTGTTCAGGTTCTTCTATCTCAGGTATTTGACTAAACAAATTGGTCTAAATCATAACCAAATGCGACACTCTCATAATTGATCGAGTTGCGTTGGCCCACATACGCTTTTTTATCCATTTGTTCCACACTATGTTAAATAAAAAATAACCCAACTCGACACATTTATAAACTAATGGGTCAAGATTACCACATTTAGCTATGTTAATTTAACCTTTTTGACACAAGCCCATTTTAATCTGGTCTGATCATACGTTGAAACAGTTGTATTGGGAAGGACAAAAGGAATTGGAGTCATTCCAACGACAAGCTGATGAGTACATATGCTCAGTTATTCCTGATAGCCCTTATCGTCAACTGTTTATCACTCCAGGTATCAAACATCCTTTCACAATCCCTAATGCACCATTACTTATGATTAATGAGCCAAAACTGCTTTCGTCCGACGAAATTTTGGCTCATAAATATATGAACTTAGATACTTAAAGACGAACTTTTTACAGGAGGCTTGATTCACTTTAGGGATGGTGCAAATTCACAATACGTGACATCCACGGCATTTCTTTTCAGTGTTTACAGTGATTTGTTGGCTAGACACAATATGCAAGTCACTTGTGGTGCCAAAACCTTCACTCACATCAACATCATGAATTTCGCTAAACAAGAGGTATAACATTGCATACAACATGCAAAAACATTATTTGTTCCTATATTATAAGCCTTCAAAAATGTTTGAATGTTGATGTTTTGTTGCAGATGGATTATCTACTAGGAAAGAACCCGGCAAATAGATCAATAATGGTAGGATTTGGTCATAATCCGCCCCTTCACGCACATCATAGAGGTGCATCTATTCCACTAACGGCTGCAACCAAAGAGGTCAGCTGTGGGATGAGCTTTGTTTACTGGTTTAATACGGATGCACCTAATCCTAATGAGCTCACGGGCGCCATCCTAGGAGGTCCTAATAGGGAAGATGTCTTTATAGACTCGCGGATGAATTCGTCATTTACGGAGCCATGTACTTATATTAATTCACTTGCCATCGGAGTCCTTGCAAAGCTAGCAAAACATCATGCTGCAGCATAATGATTTTGATCAAAGCTTGTACATATATATTGGACCCAAAATTGTGGGTTGTTATGGGTAAGTCATTGCCCATGATGTAGAGATGGACTTATTGGCAAGATATTGTAATTAATCTTGTGATTTGGGTGTTTCTATCTTGCATGAACTATATATATATTTTTTTTAATAAAAAGTTAAAGTTGCTTAAATTATTGTGAATTTAGTTGTAGATATAAGATCTGAGGAGCAAACTTTTTTTACATACCAAGGGACTAATCTCCATCTTTCATCTTCCTTTCATCTTTATTTGATCTAATGGATGAGATTAATCCCAACAATTTAAAAAACCCACTTTCATCCTTTTTTTTCAAATATTAATATCTTTCAAACCGTTAATCGTTAAGCGAAAAAAAATATACCGTTACGACGAGCATTTAATTATCTTTCTATAGACAGGCTAATTGATATATTTTCGACAATTTTTTTTTTCGTTTTTTTCATGTTTTTTTTCGTGGCCGAAAAAATCATATATGATATTACATATCATATCATATATGATATTACATATCATATATGATATGTAATATCATATATGATATTATATGTAATATCATATATGATATTTTTTCGGCCACGAAAAAAAAACGTGAAAAAAACGATTTTTTTTTATTTTTCGAAAATATATCAAAGTGCCCGTCTATAGAAAGATAATTAAATGCCCGTCGCGATGGTGTAATTATTTTCGCTTAACGATTAACGGTTTAAGAGATATTTAAATTATAAAAAATTGGTGAAATAATAAAATGCTTTTAATCTCAACCATTGATTTCCTTTTTAGATGGATGGTGGGGATGAGTCCCTTGGTATGTAAGGAATGTTTAGTTTGTAAAATAACTACACTCTTTAGTTGTATTCAATTCTTAATGGCTTTAAGCCTATCTACTAAATTGAATCAACCTTACTTGAACAGCCAAGTGTTAGCCGTATATTACAAGTCATTGCTAAAAGATAAGCTTGATGAGAAGACGCTTAGTTATACATTAAATATGATTAGCAATTTACCCCTAAATAGATTATGAATAGTTATTATATATATCTTATATATTCTGGACATAGGCATTACAAGCTTATCCTTTAACAATAACTTGTAATATACGGCTACCAATAAGAAACATGTAGGTATATATAAGGATAGGAAATTTCTTTTTAAACTATTGTTTTAAATTTTTTAACAGAGTAATTTATATGGTTTGAATTCGCCGTTTCATAAACTCAAACGGGTGCATCCCTTCTTTTTGAAGAAGTTGGCCGGATCAAAATTTGAGACCTTTAAGTTTTTTGTCACTTGATCACCAAATAAGTTTTATGAAATGTAAAATTGAACAACTTATTTAGAGGTTTAAATTCAAATAGTAACTTAAGTTTCCACTCGTATAGCTAGGTAAATTGAAATTGTTTTACATAAAAAAAAAATAGAAAAAATAAAAACAAAAATAAAAAATTGTTGCATTTATAAAAAGCATATATGTTGTTTAACAAGTGTCCAAAATTGCATGTACAGCCACGTGTTATTGAAAAGTGTTTTACAAGTGTGCTTGATGGAAAGATTGGATAAGAAAAGTGCTTCTGCCATGTTCAAAATATGAACGTCGCTTTTGCGACCTAAAAAAAAACAAATAGCATCAATCAATATGTATTGACATTAAAAAAAGCTCATTCGTGATAGACTGCTAGTGGATTACCGATCACAACCTATATTTTATTAGAATGGCTACTTTTCTTTAGCAAAATTTATATGAAACGTACTTCTTTCGTCTTAAACTCAAATTATTGTTCAATTTTCGATTTTAAAATGTATTAAAATAATTATTTACTTTTATTTCAATGAGTTGAAAAAGAATTAAGTAAATAAAAATTATATTTGATTAGTTGAAGAGTATAGTAATGTTTATTAAAGTGTGTTTTTTTCTTGAGATGTAGATAATATATTAGATGCAGTGGCGAAGCTTGGAAATTTCGAGTGGGGGGTCGGGATCTAAAATTTTTTTTTTCTAACACTATGGGGGTCTAAACCGAATTAAATTGGGGGGGCGAAACCGAAAATACCGAAATTTTTCTACACGAAAACTATATACCCCTACATCGCAAAAAAAAATTTCGGGGGGTCGGCCGCCCCCCCCCCCCCCCCCCCCCCCGGCCCCTTAGAAGCTGCGCCTCTGGATGGTGGGTGTTTTTATCTTCTACTAGTCCTGCATCATGCCATAAGCTGAGTGTAGAACTCAATTCAAAAGGTTAGCTCAAAGGAGTAGAGGTCATCAAGATTTTAAATCTCATACTAGGTCGATGTGGGATCGTAACAATACCCTCACGTTTTGAAGAACCAACGTCCTCGTTGGTCACGGGCTCACGGCTATGTTGGTTACGGTTGGCACCTCTTTTTTGAGGTCCAAACCACCACTCTGAGCTCGTCGGTCACGGCTATGTTCGTTACAATCTCATACTATATGATGTGGGATCGTAACATTATGCTATTGTCATAAAGGATTGTCTAACAAGTGTCCTCATGAATCGATTAACATACAATAATTCATCCTGAACCTTTTTTAAAAATAAAAGAAAAAGTATATTTAATACATGTTTATTAAACTTATAAATTATTTTAATTAATTATAATTTTTAATTTAGTAAACGTAAAATTTTCATGTTTAATCATATAAATTAATGCCTTAATAGCACTTGGTTAGACAAAACCTAAAGACAAGTCTATAAATACATAACTTTCGATAGGTGTTAACATGGTAATATTAGATTTAGGGATTGTCTAACCAATATCTTAAGGGCATTGGTCAAGAAGGCATGGACCTTAAATAAAAAAGCACAGGACCCACACACCAAGTACACTATTGAAATTAAAGTATATTTGTTAGTCTTTTTTTTTGTCCATACCCTTCTTAACCAATGTCCTTAGGGCATTGGTTAGACAATCTCTTAAATTTATTAAAAGAGATTTTGATAATCATAGTAGCTTAATCCATAGCCCTTTGGGCTTTGACTATCATATCTCATTTTCGTTGTAATCATCGCATGTTTACAATCACCAAATCTTTTATTTATATAATAAAACAAAATCTCAAGTAAAGACTTTTTCATTTCAAAAAAATTGAACTATATCTTATTTAGTAATAATATTATTTAAAAAAAATATATTATTTTCTTATTAGGTAACATTTTATATTATCCATAACACAAGTAGAAGATAAATACAAAAAATATAGATAAGATGTAATTAACAATAGGATTAAAATTTTTAAATAATTATCTTTAATAATAAAAAACTATAATTAAACATCATAAATCAAACAAAACAAATATTAAATTATTTGTTTTTTAATAAATAAAAATATATGATTCAAAAAACTTTTAAAAAAAACTCGTGCGTACGCGGACATTATAACTAGTATACTCCTATGGAGTTATGCTAAACCATAGTCTTAACTATATTAACACTCTTCTTTGAAGTTTTGATTTTTGCTGAAAATTGAAAGAAAGTATAGAAAACAAAAATAAAGATGTGTTTTTAAGTTTTTTTTTAAAGTGAGCATGTGAGATGTGAGATCGAGGCACGTTGGAAATAGATGGCAATACAATGGCAAGCAACTAGGGACTAATTATACCGGTGGAAAACGTGACTCGTCGGTATCGTTCATGTTTTTCAATTACCCCGAAGATTGGGGAATGGGAAAGTTATGGATGGTATTCAAAAAATACGGGACCGTGTTTGATATGTTTATGGTACAGAGGAGACTCCGTAATGGCCAACAGTATGGTTTCGTTCGTTTCAAATTCGTGAATGATGTGGAGGGACTCTTGGGGAAACTACAAAAGATTAAGATAGGAGAAGAGTACCTGAGAGTGTATGTGGCTTATGATCGGAAAAACAATAGAAACGAAGTGAGGAATAATAGGGCAGAAGGTCGCGAGAGCAACGTCATGTATGGAGGCTGGAAAGTAAGCGGCGGGAAGGAAGTAAACATGGAAACACAGGATAAAAGGAGTTTCGTGGATGTTATCAATGGTGGAGATAAAAAAGGACGCTCCAAATATAAGAGATGCAGAGAACTGGTGTAAGTCACGTACTGGTGGTATACAAGGTCATATGGCAGTGCATGAGAATGAAAGAGTCATTGTGGTAGAAGATAAGGAATTAAACAATGAGCTAATCGCGAGAAGTGTAGTGGGGGAAGTGAAGGCGAGATGCTTTTTATCAAATTTACCTGTGCTTTGTGCGGAGCAGGGATTGAATGACATTGAAATAAAGATTCTTGGAGGCTTAGAAGTTTTGTTGGTGATGGAAAACGAAGTAACAGCAAACAACGTTTTAAAAGATACAGAGCATGGTGTAAGAAGATGGATTCACAAATTGAGGAGAGGAGATAGTCTTCAAAGAACAGCAGGGAGGTTGACATAGATTAACATCCTGGGGATACCCGTCTCGTGCTGGGGTGAAGAGGTATTTCGGAAGATTGCAGCCTTACATGGAACCATCCTTGGTTTTCATAATTGTAGGCTTGAAGGGAATCAAAACGTCATCTTTGGCAGGGTCCACATACACACGATAAATAAAGGTTTGATAAGGGAGGAGTTGTACGTGAGGATTAAAGGAAAAGATTACAAAATTAATGTTGTGGAAGAAGTTAGAGATATCACTAATGTGGTTATGCAGGAGAATGTAAATTCTAACTACGATGATCACAAAGAAGCTGATGAGGGTAATAGGGGGAACGAAAATGGTATGCAAATCGATGAAGAAGGTGAGGAAAATGGAGAGGATAACAATGGGGCTGATGAGTCTTGTGATGATGAAGATGAAGACAACCTTAACGGGAGAGACGGCGGCAATTTATTCCCAGATTCCGGCAGCCGGAATAACAAGGAAAACGAAGATTCGAGTTACTCGGGAGAAACAAAAGTATGTGAGACTTTTGAGAATGAATTTGTTAGTTCCAAAGACGTGGAAAATGGTGATAGAAAAAGGTTGCATGGGGAAGAAAAAAGGGCGGCTGATGAAGATAGCAAAAAGTTACATGGGGAAGAAAAAAGTGTTGTGGCTGCAACAGTTGTTATGGATGGGGGGGGGGGGGGACAAAAATAATGAAAACAAAAAGAGCATGGATAGTGCAAGACATAACAGTAATAAGGAGGAAAGTCAAACAAGGGAGTGTGGTCAACGATTGGATTGCAACATGGGTCTGGAATTTGGGTCAGGTGGGCTAAATAATTCAAATGTTCAAGATGAAAACTCTAATGGGCCAATTAGGTACAATAGAAGCTGTTATAAAAAACGGGTGAGAAAAGAAAGTGCAGTGGGGACACATGGTTGTCATGAAAATAAAGATGAGATTGCAGGAACACAAAATAAATTAGAAGATAAAACTCTTGTTTGTTCACCAAAGAGAAGAGAAAAAAGAGAGGTGTCGCCATCTAGTTCGGTCGGAAGTGGTGGCGATAGAATGAGGAAAAAGTGGAAATCATATGATGATGAGGCCGGCGAAGGCGAAGAGTTCGCTAACACGTTCAATCAAGGGAAGGGGATGGAGGAAAATATAAGTGTCAAAAAGAAAGTCGGTAGGAGAAGGGTGACAAAAGCGTTCGAAGTAGCAAGACAAACAGGGGTACATGGTTTAGGGGAAAATAAAAAAGGGATTTTGGATGCCTATAAAGAATATTATGAGGAAAGTTGTGATAACAATACGATATTTCGATTCGGGGGTAAAAACGATGAAGTGACAGAAAGTAACAAGTGTAATTTAAATATGGATCAAATTAAGGAGGTGGGAGAATTGATTGGGTCTCATGGGCTATAGCCGAGAAAGAAAAGGAGTTGGGTAGCTCGGTTCAGGTAAGGATGGTGAATGGACAAGATGTGGCAGAACAACCACAGTAAGTATTTGGTTTTGTTCTGTTTCATTTCGCTTTGTCTTATTTTTTATGAAGTTTATATCATTAAATGTGAGGGGAATGGGTGAGGCCGGAAAAAAAGGTCGGGTTAGATCAATTATTAAGGAAGAGCAACCGGATGTTATTGGGTTGCAAGAAACAAAATGCGGAATGATTGATGAGTTTTGGATTGAAGACTTGTGGGGGGTAAAGGATATGGGTTTGCTCAGTTACCTGCGAACGGGAACTCGGGGGTATAATTTTAATATGGGATACCAGGGTGTTCACGATTAAGGAGGCCGTCGGGGATGAGAGGTTTGTAGCAGTAAAGGGTTTATGGAAGGGGAGAGCGGAGGATATATTCTTGGTTTGCGTTTACGGCCCGCATGTGAGTAATCAAAAAGCTTCGTTATAGGATAGGTTAGCAGGGTTGATGGATAGATGGTGCGGTGCTTGGTGTATTTTTGGGGATCTCAATGTGATCATAAATAGAGACGATAGACTTAATTCACAAGCAAATGTGAAGGAAATGAATGAGTTCAACGATTTCATTAACAACACTAGGTTAGTTGAAATTCCGATGGGAGGAAGAAGGTTCACTAGGGTTAGTGATGATGGGTTGTTCAGTAAACTGGATCGTTTCTTGTTAAATGAAGATTTTAGCAACATTTGGAGTAATCTCTCGGTCACCGCTTTAGACCGCAAGCTATCTGATCATTGTCCGATAGTTCTAAAAGATGTGGATTTAGATTTTGGTCCAAAACCTTTTAGAATCTTCAACATTTGGATGGAGGAATCAGACTTTCAACATGTAGTGGAAGAGGCGTGGAAGGAAGAGGTAAGGAGCACTCGTCCAGATTGTAGATTCCGGGATAAATTAAAAAATGTTAAAGCAAGCCTTAGGATTTGGAGTAAGGATAGATTTGGGGCGCATAAAGAGAAGATTAAGACACAGAAAAATGTTGCAATGGAATGGGAACTTGAAGCGGAAAAAAGGATGTTAAATGAAGATGAGAGAGTTGCTTGGATGGAAGCTAGAAAAAGATGGGAGGATATGGAAAATGAAATTGGTAATATGCTTCGTCAAAAAGCTAGAATTAGGTGGGATGTGGAAGGTGATGAGAATACAAAGTTCTTTCATTCGTACGTCAAAAGGAGGAATAATAAGTGTAATATGAGAGGTCTTATGATCAATGGAGTCTGGTGTGAGGATCCTAATAAAATTAAAGCAGAAATGGCTAGACACTACAGATCATTGTACTCCGAAGGTGTGGCGGTTCGTCCGATTTTTTGTTGTGATCGGCTCGAGACTATAACAACGGAGGAGGCTAGCTCTCTTCAGAAAGAATTCATCGAGAAAGAGATTTGGGAAGCTATCATGGGGTGCGGGGGTGACAAAGCACCGGGGCCTGACGGCTTTAATTTCAAGTTTATTAGAAAGTGTTGGGAGATTATTAAGGATGACTTGGTAAGGGCGGTTAAGTGGTTTTGGGAAAAAATGGACATCTCAAGGGGGTGTAACGCCTCTTTTGTTACCATCATACCTAAGGTGTCGGATCCGATAGGGCTAGGGGATTATCGGCCTATTAGTCTTATTGGGTGCTATTATAAAATTATAGCAAAGATGCTAGCGGACAGGGTTAAGCGGGTGGTAGGCAACGTAGTAGGGGAAGTGCAAAACGCGTTCATAAAAGGGAAGTTTATTCTTGATGGTGTTCTAATAGCAAATGAGACAATGGACTTCTTGGAAAAAAAATAGACAAAAGGGGCTTATTTTTAAAGTCGACTTTGAAAAGGCATATGATAGCATTAATTGGAAGTTCTTATTAAATATAATGAATAGGATGGGGTTTAGGGTAAAATGGTGTAAGTGGGTCGAGGTGTGCCTTCGATCGTCTTCTATGTCCATTTTGGTGAACGGTTCCCCATCGGAGGAATTCGGTCTCGAGAGGGGCGTTAGACAAGGCGATCCGTTGTCGCCTTTTTTATTTATTTTGGCAGCTGAAGGTTTAAACGCGATTATCAAGGAGGCAGTGGAAAAGGGTATATTTAGAGGTGTGAAGGTGGGGGTAAATAATATTATGGTGTCTCATTTACAGTACGCGGATGACACTATTTTCTTCGGTGAATGGAATAAAGAGAATGCCAAGTCTCTCATGTGTATCCTTAAATGCTTTGAAGAAGCATCCAGGTTGAGGGTAAACTACAACAAAAGCAAGTTTTATGGTATTGGGGTAAACGATTTAGAGTTAAGAGATATGGCGGTATGGATGGGGTGTGGTGTCGGGGAATTTCCGTTTACATACTTGGGTTTACCGATTGGTGAGAACATGAGGCGTATAAATGCATGGAATCCCGTGGTGGATAAATTCAAGAATCGTTTTGGCGGATTGGAAGGCTAAATCGATGTCGTTCGGGGGTCGTCTAACATTGGTTAATTCGGTTCTAGGTAGCTTGCCATTGTATTATTTTTCGATGTTCCGCGTGCCTTTGAGTGTCATAAAACAACTTGAGAGAATTAGGAAAAAAAAATTTGGAGTGGGGGTGGGGAAAGGAAAAAAGTTTCATGGGTTAAATGGGAAACGTTACTAGCTCCTTTTGGGTGGAGGGTTTAAATATTGGGTCATTGCGGGCAAAAAATATGGCGTTATTGGGAAAAAGAGGTTTAAGAAAGAAGGGGGGAGTCTTTGGGTTAGGGTAATTAAAAGTATTCATGGTGATGGAGGTGGTTTGGTCGGGAATAGGGGTATGAGTGGGGGCTATTCGGGTGGTGGGGTTTGGCGTGATATTGTGAGGATAGGTGAGGAGATCGAGGGTTTAGGGGTGGATTTTATGTCGGCTTGTGTGGGTGTGTTGGGGGACGGGAGGGAAATTATATTTTGGACGGATAGATGGGTGGATAATTATAGGCTTTGTGATAGATTTTCTAGGCTATTTCACTTAGATGGGAGAAATGAGGGTAGTGTGATGGATAAGGGGGTTTAGGTAAATGGAGTGTGGAGTTAGAAGTTGGAGTGGAGTAGAGATATTAGGGGTAGAGTTTGTAAGGAGCTTGACGATTTAATGTGTGTATTGCAAAACATTGTTGTTTCTCATAATTGTAGGGATAGATGGAGGTGGGCGTTATCCGAAGACGGAGATTTCAAGGTCAACGAGTTATCAAGATTGGTCGAGGAAAAGATTCTAAGGATGGAAAGTGGAGTTCAAGAAACTCTTTGGAATAAGTTGGTGCCGAAAAAAGTAAACATATTCGTGTGGAGAGCTTTGAAGGGTAGACTTCCGGTTCGTGTGGAGCTTGATAGAAGAGGTATATACTTGGATTCGGTTCTTTGCCCAAGTTGTAACAATACGGTTGAAACATGTGCTCATAGTTTGGTCACTTGTGATCTTGCTATGAGTGTATGGATCAAGATTTTTAATTGGTAGAAGGTGGGGATCGTTAATGCTTTTTTCATTGATGAATTTTTTTCATCAAATGGGAACGTTGATACCCCTACTAACATATCTCGTGTTTGGCAAGTGGTTATCTGGACATCCGGTTACTTCATTTGGAAAGAACGAAATGCACGTGTGTTCGCAAAGAAAGCGACAAGTACAAATAAAATAGTTCAAGACATTCAATTAAAAATCTACGAGTGGATTGTGAGAAGATCAAATAAATTCAAGACAATAGACTGGCAGCAATGGCTATTCGATCCTATAAAATGTAAACTTCAGTAACAGGTTTCAAGGTAGAAGGGTTCGGTTGCTGGGCAATGTGAAGTCTAGATAGGAATTTTTCAGTGTTGCAGCTTCAGCTCAGTATACCAGGTAGTTTTTCAGTGTGTGCAATTCAGTTGAGTTTATGTCCCTGTGTGGTGCAATTGTCTGCAAGTTATATTGTTTGGAGCATGCTTGGGTATAATGTGGCATCAGGTTCCACTGTTTGCGTATATTGTGGCTTCAAGTTGCTGTTTGGGATTGGGTCTGCAAAGTGGGGATTATGCGTCTGCAAGTTCAGTTTTGCTCAGTAGGCTTATAATGGTGATTTAATATCATGTGGCTTCAAGTTCTGTGTTTGTGTTTCTGCTGCATTGTATCATATCATGTGATGATTTTTCATGCTGTTTGGGAATAGCCTGCAATATGGTATTTTTCGTCTGCAAGTTAAATTGGCCCAAAAGACTTTTAAGTGGTTGTTTTGGTACTAGTGGATTTGTGAGTGGATGATTGATTAATAGTGTCAATGTACTGTGTGTCCTAGGTTCTTTTGTGTTTCTATTTCGTGTGGGGCATAAGTATGTCAGTGATTGATTTTGGTTATTTTCCTTTGTCAAGTTTATGTGTATGTATAATGGGTGGTCACTTTAGTGGGTCTTTTTTTGTAAGCTTGGTTTTAATTTCTTTTAGGTCCTCTTTTTTAATTGGCTTGATTAAATAAGAGGATGCCTTGTTTTGTAATTTTGTTTGTGTGGTATTTTTAATTTTTGCCTTTCAATATATATATATATATATATATATATATATATATATATATGAAAAAGGAGATGAAAATGGTGGGATCTCATTTGTTAGGTGAAAAGGAAGTAAAGATGATATTTGTTGTTTTACACTTTTACTTAATTGTCTCTTTAACTTTATTAATTTATCTCCTTACTAAAACATTATTGTAAAAATGACATATTTATTTATTTATTTCTTTTCTTTCATTCTTGTACAACTTGACAATACAAGTTCACCTCCTCTTTTCTTTTATTTTGTTTTCCTTTACTTTCTTTTTCTTTTTTAAAATAACTAGACAACAAACAGTAAAGCTAGTCACATTTGAAAATATTTTCAAGCTAATACTCGTTATTCAAATATACGATTATAATTGAAGTAAATAAGTTTTAATAAGCTACGTACTAATATATAATGATTGGTTCATATTTTTTTTTTGGAACGGCGGCAATATATATAAGAAAGAAAAAACTAGCTAGACGCTAGAAAATTACAAAGAGTTTACAGTTAGTCTAGGATTTTGCACCCAATCAATCCAGAAAATATGAAATTTAGGATTTCTAGCACTAATCCAAAGAAACGACTGAGACTGTATAGAATCCCATAGGCTCGCCTTGACAGGTTTAGAAAAGCTAAACAACAATCTATTTCGAAAACACCAAATCGACCACATCAACGTAAGCGCTACAGCATCCAAGCAATTTCTGACTTTGCTTGGTAGTCTAGCACTATCAATCCAAGCGACCCACTCCAAAACAGATGAAATGATCGGAAGATCTATCTCCCACCAACGAGCTACTAAATCCCAAAGATCCACTGCCATCTCGCAAGTGAAGAAGAGATGATTAATAGTCTCAACATCACTACCACAAACTGGACACAAAACCGAACCATTATCGATACCCCTCCTATCCAGGTTAACTCTAGTAGGAATCTTGTTCAGCTTCAGTCTCCACAAGAAGACATTAACCTTAGCTGGAACTAAACGGTTCCATCTAGTGGCCACAGGATCAACATCCAAAATCGCAGCATCAATAACACCACGAGCCGAAGCAACTGAATACCCAACCGAGCTACCATGAGACCAAATCCATCCATCCTTCTGAGATGTGAGCGTAATTTGAGCTATACTAGCTCTTAATGTCGTGTACTGAAGAAGCTCATCACCTCCTCTCGGAGGTCTTCTAAAAGCCGAGAACCAATCCAAGAGCCTTAAACGCTCCGCAATGGTACACGATTTGGCTTCATCAAGAGCGTACACCCTAGGGAATTGCAATTTTAAAGGCCTATCACAACACCAATCATCGTCCCAAAAAGAAATCGAAGATTCGTCCCCAACCTTCCGTTTACACATGGAAAGAAGATCAACGCCTTTATCCGCAAGTTGTTTGGTGGCCTTCATAATCGCAATCCAGGGACTAGAAGAAGATCTGGGGGACGACACCTCTCCTATACCACCATTAATCCCATAGATATTTTTAATAACTTTGATCCAAAGATCATCAGAACTCACCCTAAATCTCCAAATCCATTTGAACAAAAGAGCTCTATTTAAAGCATAAATACTACCAACTCCCAACCCGCCATACTCTTTACTTGCCATACATTTTTTCCAAGAAACCCATGTCATTTTCCTATCTTCCGAATCACCTCCAATAAAAAAATTATTGCGCATGGACTCTAAATTCATTTCAACAGCAACCGGGACTTTATAAAGTAACATATAGTAGGTCGGTAAATTCCCGAGCACTGCCTTAATGAGAGCCAATCTCCCACCTACTGAGAGAGTACGGGAATTCCATGTAGATAGTTTATGTTTAAACTTATCCAAAACACCCTTCCAATTATCTATACGAGACATGTTACAACCAACGGGAACACCAAAATAAGTAAGGAGAAGCGTAGATACCCCACACCCCAATATGGACGCCATCTCAGAAGACTCCACATGATCAACCCCAACACCCAAGAGCTTACTTTTCTGGACATTGATTTTAAGACCTGATGTAACAAAGAAACACTGTAATATGCCAATCAAATTGTTAGCATTTTGGAGCGACCAATCCCCCATAAAAATTACATCATCAGCATAAATCAAATGAGACATCCGAAAACCCCTTTGACCAATCAAAACGCCTTTAAAGAGCCCTATTAGTAAAGCCTTGCGAATGACCGCATGCAGGCCTTCCATCGCCAAGATAAATAGAAAAGGGGATAGCGGGTCTCCCTGACGAAGACCTCTACAAATCTCAAACTCATCAGTAGGTACTCCATTAACCAGAATAGAGGCACGAGCATTCACAAGGCATCCCTCTATCCACCTTCTCCACTTAAAACCAAACCCCATTTCCGCCATGACCAAATCCAAGAACTCCCACCTAAGAGAATCATACGCTTTTTCAAAATCAACTTTAAAGATCATAAGTCTTCTTTTCCTTTTCCGATACCACTCCATCACTTCATTAAGAATCAACGGGCCATCTAGAATGTTCCTACCTTTAATAAAAGCAGTTTGCTCACTGCTCACACATTCTCCAATCACCATACTTATGCGATTAGCTAAAAGTTTACCAATTATTTTATACTGACACCCTATTAGACTAATCGGTCTAAAATCAGTCACAACCTTCGGATCCGAAACTTTGGGAATTCACGCGATAAAGGAAGGGTTACATCCTTTAGGGATATGGGCAGTCACATAAAATTCCTCCACAAAGCGAATTACGTCCTGCTCAATGATTGCCTAGAAGTGTTTAAAGAAAGCAAATGTGAAACCATCAGGACCTGGAGCACGGTCTCCACCACATTCCCACACCGCTCGTTTAATCTCTTCACGAGAAAAGGGAACTTCCAGGCTTTCAGAGTGAAGAGAAGATAAATGTTTGGGGAGATCAACCCCAAGCCAAGGCCGAGGTCCCTCAAAAGGAGCAAAACGTTTCCGGAAATGGTTAAGAAATTCACCTTTAACCAAAGTTGGTTCTTCAATCCAGGAACCGTCTTTAAGAACACCTTTAATAGCCTTATTCCTTCTTTTCTTTTTTAAAATACCGTGAAAAAATTTAGTATTTTCATCACCATCCACTGCCCATTTAACCTTAGCTTTTTGCGCTAAGTCTTTCGCCTCCGACCTATCTAAGTCACTAAGAATTTTACGCGACTCATTATGCATCACCAAATCATCCTTGGATGCTAGACCTTGATCAACAAGGGCATCAATAGCCGTGACACGATCCAGATGATGCCTTTTAACAGCATTAAGCTTAGCTCGATTTGTAGTATTCCACTTGCGAAGAACGCACTTCAAATTTTGAAGCTTTTTTTTAAAGTTAACCATACCATTGAATTCAAATATTCCGTCGTTTTGCCAAGTTTCAGCCACAAAGCTCATTAAAACCCTTCATATCAAGCCACGAATTAAAGAACCAGAATGGAGTAGGGCCATAATCAGTCACTTTCTCCTTCAAAAGAATCGGTCTATGATCTGGAAGGAATTTCTCCAAAATAACTGCTGCAATCCCATGAAACACATCAAGGAAACTTTCGGACACTAGAAATCTATCCAACTTACTCATTTTAGACGCCAATTTATCCGTCCATGTAAACGAATAACCTCCAAGAGGTATATCAACCAAATCAGCATCTAAAATAAATTCATTAAAATAATCGGCTTGTCTCTGATTAAAAACCGAGCCAAACCTCTCCGCTTGCTCTCGAACCTCATTAAAATCCCCCATCAAGACTATAGCCGCGTCCCACCTGTGAATAATAGCTAACAAAGAAGACCACAAAAGTCTTTTATCCGACAAAGATTGTGGTGCATAAACAGACACGAACATAAGAGGAGTGTTCGTAGGCATCCACACACCTTCCACAACCACATAATTATTACAACACAAAACTTTAGATTTCTTATACACCAGCTTGTTCCAAACACAAAGAATACCCCCTGAACGCCCTCTAGCAGAACTGGAAGCAAAATCAAAAAAAGTATTACCCCACACTTGACGAACTAACCAAAGATCTAAATGCACAATCTTAGTCTCCTGAATGGCAAGAAAATTAATATTATGCAAGTTACAAATCCTGTTTAACCACCTTCTTTTCTCTACCTCCCCGAACCCTTGGACATTGATGGAGAGAGCATTCATTGATAACCAAACCGGACTCCATTTTCAGCAATAATGCTCTCAAGAGTATGTTCACAACCCGTCATATCCCATCCAAAGGCAGTGCCCACTGCAATTGCAGATTCTAGCTTCTCAATGACAGAAAAACCCGGTTGTTTTTTAGCCTCACTGATCAGGTGACTCACCTTACTCTCTAAACAAGGTTCGGTTATATTACTCCCGTTATTTTGTTCACATATGACATTAACAGAAACATCATTCGCCCCCATATCCTTCGTAGGTGCCTCGCCATCACCCTTTGGTTTATCGGTATTATGTTTACACGCAACCTGAACAGGGGTCGTGTGACCAGCATCATCAACTCCCAGGTCCTTCAAAGCCTCACCATCAACCTTTGGTTTATCGGTATTATGTTCCCAAACGACATGAATAGGGGTTGTGTGACCAGCATCATCAGCTCCCATGTCCTTCGAAGGTGCCTCACCATCACCCTTTGGTTTGTCAGTAATCTCACCCTCTTCCGAAACTGAAACAACCGACATCGAAGGCGTAAAACCCGGTGGGAAAACAGGATCATAGTCTTGTTTAGCGTTCTCCATCAATGCCTCATCTTCAGTCTTAGTATTATTCGGCTTCACATTTTGAACTGCCTCCCTAGGACCTCCAAAAACCTTCTCAATTAACGGTGCCAAAAGAAAAGGATTTCTATCAACCTGTTCCTTTGCCTCCGCCAAATCACTATCAACCTGTTCCTTTGCCTCCGATGAAGGAGGCAAACACCCATCTGTTGCTACTTTCTGTTCCGAATCATTACCATGAGGAACTTTATTATTCTCATTTGCATAAGTATCGGGAACTGAATGAACCGAAGAGTCATCCTCACTCTCCTCATTCCGACTATTGTTATCATTGACAGAATTTGTGTCCTCTTCATCTTTAAAGCCTGATAAAAAGTTTGGGGTCCATGAACTCAATTCCCGCACCCGAATGCAATAATCCACATCAGAGAGATTAACATAGATTGATTCAAATACGAGAGGTGCATGGGTGGTTTTGATACCCAGGCGCATACTGAAACGATTAGTTACATCAACATCATCTATGAAAATTAACTCACCCCACACATTTGCAATTTGCTTGAACGAGGACTGGTTCCACGCAATTAGGGGAACACCTTCAACTTCGATCCATAAGAGCCTTTCCTTAACAATAAAATCAGCATGCCACAACTTTAATTCTGAAAACCACGACTTGATTCCAGTATGCTGAAGAAACGAGTCTCGTGTCTCAACCGACGAGAAATTCAGTAGCACCCATAAGCCACCAAGATAAAAGGGCTTAACATCAAAAAACCCTTCACCTTGACACATGCTACGCGTATTGGATATCGCCCTAAATTCTTTATAGCAGCCAATCAACGCAAAAGGATAAGATGGCTGGTTAATTTTATCACAAACAATTGAAATTTTCGAAAAACCATCAACCTTCTCCTTACTCATAACATCTGATGCAACACCTGTAACAACATTAGCATAAGAATTACTTCCACCCGGTGCCTTGACAGTAGGGGCCGTAACCTTATTAGGAGCCACTTTCGGTTTAGCAGCCACTCTAGGGAACCGAGAAATGTTAGCATGCAGACGTAGAGTGCCAATTCTAATTTTACACAAGGAATTCACAAGGGAATCCTCATTTACAACCCTAAGAAAATGGACGAAAGCAAACATTTGTCCCAGTTTGTTTTTCGATTTTGCAATAAACACATCAGCCACCAATCCAACTCGACCACATATATTCCATAGTTCATGTACAGATAAGTGAGACGGAAAATTAGACACATATACCGTGGTAGTAATCTTGGCCAATTGACTCTCTTTCGACTCTCGTGGCTTAAATTGCCCTAGTCTTTGGAACACAGAAGTTCGCTTCCTGCCTGTAACCTTTGTCCATCCTTGATCGCCCATCTCCAAGAATCTAACCCGGGTGTAGCGAATCGGTAGGCAAAAGTGGTTGAGGGTCGCCGGTGTGGGGGTGTGAGGTTCACTATTGGAAAGGGTGGGGTGTGGTAACTCGCCGGTGTATAAAGTGGGTTGGGGTTTGGAGGGTGGGGGTGAGTTGAATCGCCGGTGGAGAGGGTGGGGGTGAGGGTGGTTGGGGTTTGGATCGTCGGTGGAGAGGGTTGGGGGTGAGTTGAATCGCCGGTGGAAAGGGTGGGGGTGAGGGTGGTTGGGGTTTGGATCGCCGGTGGAGAGGGTGGTTGAGGTTTGGATCGCCGGTGATTGGTTCATATTTAATTGTGTGGTTACTAGTTGTGAATCAACACGTGTTGATAACGTAGTTTGTTTCTCCAAACGGTGTAAATCGATGATAACACTTCGATCTTATGCATTTTTTTATGCCAACCGTACCTTTACCCAAAAACCCGCCCCAGGCAATGAGCTTCTGTCCTGGCAACCTGATTAGCCAAGAGTTGGGTTCAAACCCAAGTCAATCTCCAAATGACCTTCTATGACAGCCTGACAGGTCAACTGAGCGTTTGTGAAGGAGGAATGGTATCACTCAACGTTTACGGAGGAAGAACCTAGTTCTTTTCTAAAACTCAAATTGCTTCACATAAAACCATTAGGTAACATAACGCAGACTCGGAGTCAAAGCTAATGTGGCGGGTGCCAAAGCTGATGTGGCATGCGCCATAACACCGCAACTGGCGCCAAGCGGCAGTGCCATGGTAGTGGTGTGTATTATAACGCCACTTTGTAGGTCTTTTGCTTTTCTTTTTATTCGATTTAAAATGGGTTTGTAAGTTTATATTGTGTGTGTGTGTTTTCTTTCTTTTATTTGGTGTGAGAGTTTTGTGCAGAGAAGGGAAGAAGATGAAGTGAAGCAGACTTCACTTTTATTTTAAATTTCTTGCCTTTTTTTTTTGTAATTTTAAGAACGACAATTATTTATCTCACACAATATAGACCACAATCTATCTCGCACGTTCTAAGCAGGAATTGAACCAACAACTATTTGATTTGGGAGCTTCTCATACAACATGGCGTACCATTGGTACACAAGCCCTTTGTTGTTTATGTTTTTTTATACTTTGTTGTTTATGTTTTTTTAGACTTTTGCAAATGTGATCTTTTACTTTAAACCTCTATAGTTTGAAAAGTTTATTTAGTGTAAAAAAACGCATTATTAATCCAAATTCAATGTCATTTTTGTTTTTTATGTAAATTATAATATAATTTTCGTAATGAAAAGTTGTGATTTTTAAAATAAATAGAAAAAAGTGCGGTCTAAAGAATGATGTTATGACATGTTATAAGGAAATGTGGTTTTTTTAAGGAAAAATCTTTGAAATATCCTACAAGTACAAGGGTACCAACCCTAAATGCCTTCAAAAAAAATTTCTCCAAATGTCCCAAGGGAGAGGGCCGCCCAAATTTCTTGGGCGGATTTGATATTATAGTGACATGTGTCCCCCAACATGTCCCTACATTGTACTAACATGGTACCATCCCACTAGTACTTTCTTGGGCGACTGAGACCAGCAATTCTTGGACGACTTGCATTTTTTTGTCTTTTTGTTAAAAAATTATTAACTACATTTTTGGTCCTTGTTGTTTGCTTCGTATTTCATTTTTGTCCAACTTTTCAGAATCATATAAACATAAATACATAAACACTAACAATCCTTTTATTTGTCTCATTTCTCTCAACTCTCTCTCTCTCTCTCTCTCTCTCTCTCTCTCTCTCTCTCTCTCTCTCTCTCTCTCTCTCTCTCTCTCTCTCTCTCTCTCTCATAAAGACACACACACACACCTCTCCTTTCTCTCTCTACACCGCCGGCGACCCCCCCCCCCCTCTGATCGTCTTCTCCGACGAAATTCCGACCACCGGAATAATTTTCCGGCCAAAAATAATTTTCTTACATCAAAACGTAGATCGGGTTATCCTGAGTTCCCTCGTACCACCCACTCGCTACCACACGCCACCCATCACCACCACGCGCCAACACCGCCCCCTGCCACCACCACCGAGATCCACTACTCCAATCTTGATTATAGATTGCTTTTGAGTTATTATCATTGGTAAATCAGGGACATAGATTGCTTTTGTGCAAGTTCTATTGGGGATTCATTTTCTCTATATACATACATAAGCTATCTCTTCTATTGCAAGAGCTATCCTAGCTTTATTTTTCAATTATTGCTTTGTGAGTATATACTCCATTCTTGATTACAGATGACCTTTGTATGTGGCAGTGGAAGATTTTAGAAGCATCGTCTAGACAGACTTCTATATACTCCAATCTTGATTATAGATTGCTTTTGAGTTATTGTCATTGGTGCTACTATTATATGACAAAACTTGGGCCAAGGTTGGTAGTTCAGGTGGGAATAAAACAAGCTATCTAATATCAAAGAAAGAATAAAACAAGCTTGGTGGCCAGATCTGCTAGTGTGTTTTTATTAAATGTTTTTATAATATGTTTTTAGTTAAAAGGAAAAAAAATGAATTGCTTGGTGTGTTATTATAATATGTTTTTAGTTATAAAAGAAAAAGAAAGTATGGGGCCAAAAATAAAATATCAAGCAAACCACAAGGACCAAAAATGTAGTTCACAACTTTTTAAAAAATAATAATAATAATAAGTCGCCCAAGAAATAGTGGGTCCAGTCGCCCAAGAAAGTACAGTTATAAACTAGTACCTGGATAGTACTTGGTAGGGACGCACATAGGGACACTTGGCACTATTATGTGATATCTGCCCAAGATATTTGGGCGACCCTCTCCCCTGGGGCATTTAGAGAAAAAAAAAATCTGTGGCATTTAGGGTGAGCACCATTGTACTTGTGGGGTATTTACAGGATTTCCTTTTTTTTTAATGTGAGTGATGAAGGAATGTTATGATACAAAAGCTAATGTACGTGTCATATCACAGGTGCCAATCTTATGAAACTTAATGCTTTAATGCACAATTTCTATTTCTTCTTTAACAATAGATTTACTTTTAAAAAAATAATAAAAATTATCTCTTGTACCGTTATCCTAAGTCATCTCTTCACCGATTATATATGTTCTTTGTTTGTCCCTTTATTGACATTGCGTAACTTCTTTCCATATTGACCACGAGAGTTGAGACCAATTGGTGGAAGTCATGATCAGTTTCCTATCTAAAAACCAGTTAAATTAATATAATTTACCACGCATACGGTGATTATGTGACTTGACCACATGTGAGCATCGTTACACAACCTCTCTTGTCAGGCGGAAAATTTGTTGAGACAATGGTGACAGACTGGCAGTCGTCACTAATTAGGAGGAAAAGTGAGGCCGTGTTTTGTGTGTTTGCATTTAGTGGGTATTTATAAATGGTAAATAATTAGTAGTTCTTACGAGATAGATAATGAGTTCATAGTGAGAGAAAAAGCGTGTTATTGAGATGAAATGAGCGAAAGGAGAGACTATTATTTTGAAATAAGTAAACTGCAATACATCTATGTGGTTTGCATCTTTGTTAGAAACGTTACCATCACCATTAACAAAAGTCAAATAGTTGACACCACTAAGTACTAACGATGTAAATCATTTTTCATGAGTGGTCTTTTTTTTTTTTTTTTTATTTGTTTAATGGTAACTGCAAATGGCAGACATGTGTTCAGTGGCGGAGATAAGGGGGAGGAGGAGGGGTCAAAGGGGGCATGTCCCCCCTAGCGAAAAGAATTGTAGTGTAAATTTTCTAAAATATTTAGAATTTTTTGTAATTTTCCCCCTCTAAAAACCAATTTCTAGTGTAGTTTCTAAAGTTTATCAAATCGTGCCCCTTCGAGGAAAGCTTTTTAACTCCGCCCCTACATGTGTTGGGTCGATTAAAAATAGAGATTTCGAGTTTTAGTTTGCATGTAATTGATATTGCTCATGTGAGATGGATTTGGGTTTTATAGCTTGTAATGTAAGTTGATTTGGGTTTTAGTAGAGTATACACCTAAACAAGGATCATAGAAGTTCGGCTTAAAATGACGAAAAAATCTCTTACTAAAGACTCAACGTTAGCATATACGGGGAAAATTGCAACTTTAATCATTGTCAATGTAAACTATTTGACTTTGCAAGAGGTAAATGATAATACATTTGCCATGTATCCCGACAACACAATAATTGTGGGAGCGTGTGTGGGGAGGGTGCTGGGCGAGTGTTCAACTGAGGTGGCATTGATATTGCTCATGTGAGATTGATTTGTGTTTTATAAAATTTGGCAACTATAAAAGTACGTATAGACTATTAGCGCCTTAGTGTTGTCATATGAAGTCAAAAGCATGAGAGATAAACAAACACAGCTAAATGCGCATGTGCAATTGTACAAACAGGTTTACAACCTTGGTGGTTGGACCACATGCAGCTAATGAAAACCAGTGATAAAAGGTAGACGTAGCAAAACCTAGGTTGTTATAGATACATATGTATTTTATACTCACTTCTTAAAGTCTCAATATTACTATATTCATAACTAATAGAAAGAAATAGTCAATAACCAGTTTTGTATGCCAACATATTCAGATACGCAAGTTGAGGTTATGAAGGCTGTAGAGGGAGACCATGTTCTTCTCAGACACCAAAGAGGTCAGAAATAAATCTTAGTTTGTAGTGCCATATGTACATTACGAATATTACTTGATAATTTATTTAATTGATGCAGAAAAATGAGCTAATAAAAAATATTGAATCAGATGCTAGGAAAAACCTATCGATTAACATCGTTCGCATTAAATGAGTTGCTACAAAGGGCAGTCCTAAGACGCGACAACCGTTTTGGACCAAGGGTGACACACTTATTTAAAATAAAAGATATATCCGACTATAGATACATTCTAACTACTGATAGAAACGTATTGTCAAAGAAGAGAGGTAAGCTTTATTTTAGTTATTTATAGATTTTATCATCTGATATTGTGTAAATGAAATGTGGATTTTTAACACAATTGATAAATTGTAGTTTGGAATATGCAATACGCTACTGGAAATGTTGAAAAGATACTCACCGGAAGAAACAACTTAGATAAGGAATATTGTTGTAAATGGTCTTTTCGAATCAGGCTCACGGGTATGTTAAGGGTTCTCTAATGACCTCACTTAAAATAAAACTTTCATTACAGCTAGGGGTGATCATCGGTCGGAAACCGGACCGGACCGGCCAAGACCGGACCGGACCGAAGACCGAGAACCGGAAAACCATAGACCGAGACCGGACCGAATATGGTCGGTCCGGTCTCGGTCCGGTCTCGGTCCGGTCGGTCTTCGGTCGGTCCGGTCCAATTAGGCAAGTTTTTTCGGGTTTTTGGTCGGTCCGGACCGGACCGGACCGGACCGACCGGACCGAGACCGAATTTGGCAAAAAGCTTAGACCGAGGACCGGACCGAATGTGGTCGGTCCGGTCCGGTCGGTCTCGGTCCGGTCGGTTTTGTCGGTCGGTCCGGTCCGGCCGGTCCGTTTGCTCAGCCCTAATTACAGCAAAGGACCCACTTACACTAGCACAAATAAAATTGTCCCCACATAAGAGGGCAGTGGGCTTATACTAACTTCTTATATGTGAGTAAATAATAGTGTAAAACCTATATGTAAATTTGATTAAAAGAATAAAAGTATGAGTAGATAAAAAAAATTTCTATAAAACACAGCCCATGCATCCGCATGGTGTTTTTGTAAATAAACAAAACATGTTACACATATAAAGTCCAGTAATCCAAAATCATTTTTTCTACCCAGATTTTAATTCTTTTAAATAAATTTACATTTAAGTTTTACATTATTATTTACTCACATATATGAAGTTAGTATAAGCCCATTGCCCACTTATGTGGGCACGATTTTATCTGTGCTAATGTAGGTGAGTGCTTTTCCGTAATAAATTTTTTATATTAAGTTGGAGTCATTAGAGAACCCTTAATAGCAACGTACCGGCAAGCCTGATTCGAAAAGACCTTTTACAACAATATTCCTCATATAAGGTTGTTGCTTTCAGCGAGTATTCTTTCAACATTTTCAGTAGCGTATTGCATATTCCAAACTACAATTTATCAATTGTGTTAAAGATCCACATATCATTTACACAATATCATATGATAAAATCTATAAATAACTAAAATAAAGCTTACCTCTCATCTCTAACAATACATTTCTATCAATAGTCGGAATGTATCTATAGTCAGATATATCTTTTTTTAACAATTGTGTCACCCTTGGTCTAAAACGATCGCTGAGTCTTAGGACTGCCCTTGTAGCAACTCAATAATCCAAATGATGTTAATCGGTAGGTTTTTCCCTAGCATCCGATTCAATATTTTTCCTTAGCTCATTTTCCTGCATCAATTAAATAAAGTATTAAGTAATATTGTTAATGTACATATGACACTACAAACTAAGATTTATTTCTAGCCTCTTGGGTGTCTGAGAAGAACACGGTCTCCCTCTGCACAACAATAAACATAAAAATAAATAAATAAAAAGATAAGGAAAAGATGAAACCCAAAATTAGCTCGGTATGACCCGGAAATAATAACGACTCTATCAACGATAATCTACTATTAAAAATTAAAAAATAATTTATAAAACTAAATTACAAATAAATCAAAAATCACCCAAGTTACTAAAACAATGCGTACTTTTTTTATGTAAAGGATTATTAAGGTTTAAGATTTATAAATAACTTAGTTAAAATAGATTAGAAAAAACAAAAAGATAAGATTCTAAAAACTAGAAACTTTTATAAAAGAAAATATAATAAATATAAAACCTTCGAAATAAATTCGGAAAAGTTACACAAACAAAACTTTAAAGAAACTAATTTACAAAAATAAAAATAGAATTTTAAAACGTATGGAATATTTTTATGATTTTTTGAATAAAACTGCTTTAAAACACATTAAAATACTAAACGAACTCTAAAAATTCTATAAAAATTAATTTGACTTCCAAGGACTGAGCAGAAAATATGAAAACTAATTTTTGAAATAAAAAAAATAAAAAGTATATATATATATAAAAAGAAAAAACTGCAGAGTATTTTATAAAAATAAACCTAAAAACTGACGAAAATAAAAAAGGATTTAAGAAGACTTTGAAATATATATATATATATATATATATATATATATATATATATATATATATATATATATATATATATATATAAAGTGGGGGGGGGGTTAAAAAGGAGAAACTTGTAAGCTTGAAACTTTATGAAAAATAAACTTGAGATTCAAAGATTTATAAAAGATACAAAACAAGTAATGAAGAGATAAGAATGAAAGAACTTTTATAAAAACTTAACAAAATAAGCATAAAAATAAAATTACATTACTTTGCTTCTACTCCTAAAAATAGAAATATAAAACAAAAGGGAGAGTTTATAAAATTGGAAGAAGAAGATATGATTTGAGTTGAGCCGGTAGGTTTATATAAACCAAAATTTACAATATTGACCCAAAATTAGGGTTTTATATATTTTCTAGACAGTTCATAAGTTAGATAACTTTGCAAAACTGGTCCCTAATCTCCAATGGTACAAAGCTAGGATTACCCTCCCTTAGCATAAATATGCCACATTGCAGCCTCACATTTGCCATGTTTCACGACCGCACAGTACCTGTGGGAGCGTGTGTGGGGAGAGTGTTGGGCGAGTGTTTTGACTCCACCTTTACACGTGTTGGGTCGATTAAAATAAAGATTTCGAGTTTTAGTTTGCGTGTAATTGATATTGCTCATGTGAGATTGATTTGTGTTTTATAGTTTGTAATATAAGTTGATTTGGGTTTTAGTAGAATAGACACCTAAACAAGGATTATAGAAGTTCGCGTTAAAAATGACAGAAAAAACCTTTTACTAGAAACTCAACGTTAGCATATACGGGAAAATTTTGCAACTTTAATCACTATCGATATCAATGTAAATTGTTTGACTTTTGCTAACAGGTAAATAATCTTTTTCCTAATAAAATAAAACCCTTGGTGGGGACTTTTCCATTTCAAAATAATCAAATCATACTTTATTAAGTAATAATCAAATTATTATATTTTTTTTCTCAAAAAATATTGAATAAAAAAGCTTAAATACTTCCAAATTTAGCCATATTTTATAAAAAAATCGAATTTGATGTGTGATGATTGAAAAAATCTTACAAAAGTATATGTGTCAAAAACTAAAAAAAAGAAAACTTAAAAAAGGCGGAGCAAGTTTTTCAAAGTTTTGGGCTGAAACTTAAAATTCGGTATCATTCCCCCTAAAAATCTTGAAGTCCCAAAATTCCCAAATTCCTCATCCATCAATCAAACTCGATCTCTTTTAATTCATCCACACAAATCATCAAGACACATAAACTACATTCTTAAAATAGAACAAGAACATCTCCTCCAAATCTAATTATTTGTAAAACTCACGACATTTCTTAAAAAACCCTAATTCAATACATCAATCAAAGCATGGTGGTTTTGAATCTGTGATGGGTGAATGCAAAAAATTAAAGGCCAATTTCATAGATTGACGGTAAGATAATTCACCTAATTTATATAATTTTATTTAAAGATTTTTAATTATCTATGTGACACATTATATTGATATATTTGTGGTTACTTTTTTACTTGACATTGTATGTGTACAATATATATTACAGTAATATAATATGGGCAAAAGAGATAGTGGGAGGGTTCAAGAACTCCACTTTCTTTGTTGACTGGGATCAATGGTAAGGTTTTTTTTTTTTTTTTTTTTTTTTTTTTTTTTTGTATATCGCAATGATTATTTGTAAGATTTATAACATTAGAAGATTAAGAGTGGCTGAGCTACTATCATATAAATAATCGCTGAAAATATTGTCATGTTTGTTTGCATTTGATGTTGAACTAACCTGCTTATGGAAAACCGCCTAGCTTACCCCCAATTTAAGCCGATAAGCAGTTGCGGTTACAATATGAGCACATAACCAAAAAAATAAGCATTTCGGTATCTAAAAACTAACATTAGCATTAGCATTTAAATATGGTGAATATTCTTTGCTTATAATATCATATAGTTCACCGTGTTATTTATGTTTATGGTTTTGTTTGAGTAGATTATGTTGTTTGCTCGAACAATTTTATACAACTTATTAAGCACCTTTGGATGCTGAGATCTATTTATGGGACCTTATTTTCTGTGTGGCATGTTACAGAGAAAAATTGCCTGGTTAACAAATACTATGAGACTTGCATTTTGCATTTAGGTCTGATCATGTACTTATTTTGGTACATAATATCTAATGTGTTAAGATGGCATAGAAGCTGAAAGGATTCTGTTGTCATATGGGTGGTGAGGTACCATTAGTTACTAATTAATCTATTCATTTGTGTAGTTTCATGAATGCTATTTGCTTCCTCGTGAGTGCGAATGCAAAGGTCAAACTGGTCAGCTTTATACATACTCTTTTTTGTATACTTTATACTAAATGTTATTTATTAAGCATTTTTGACATGAAGATAATGGTTACTTATAATAACATGGACTAAAATTTCCAATGCAACGGGTTGAAACATGATTAGTGAGTAATGTAACTCCGAAAACAAAGCCATACAATAATTTTCAATATAAAGCCTCGTCTAGCTCCAGTGATGTCATTGGCATAAAATTGAGCCAAACAGTCCTAAATGCTAAGAAACATGTCAAACATAAAAGAAAGGGTTTAGTATTGAAGTAAACTATTTGGTCAAATTTGCATTCAATGGATCAAAAAATATACCTTTGCTAAACTACCTCTAATGTGCAGGGGTTGTAATGTCATGTCTTCGTCGACACTTCACCAAATCTGCATGCTCATTTTTCATGAAGTGTTTGAGGTCCTTGCTGTACATTTCCTAAACTTTACTACTTTGTGTACATAACTGGTACTTTTCGAACCTGTTGAAAAGGAACGGTTCGATCTGAAACACTTTTTACCTAAAATTTTAATATCATATAAAAATTAAGTGTGTATAAAAAACACACTTCGTGAAACTTTTGAACCTATTTGACCTATTTACATGTAAACGGATTGAAATTGCCACGTACCTAGCTATTACCCATTATATAAAAGATTGCCCATTCCTCTTACATACGAGTTCGAATCTGGCATTGGATATTGCTCTGTGCCTAGCTATTACCGAACATTAAACAATCAGTACTAGGCATTGACATCATGACATGGAAACCATTGCTTCTTTAAATTATAGGAGTATATAAAACTAAATTGATATCAGTGACCTTAGCAGGAGCAGTTAGGCCAGCGGTGTTTTTTGTTGTATTATGTTGAATCATCTCTAAAACGGTCAATGGTTAATGAAAAAATGTCAGATTACTGCATCAATAAGATGATCAACTGGCCTTCTTCAACCCCTTTACTCCTATCCAAATGCCACAGCTTTTAAGGTCCATTTCAGTGGTAAGTTTTTACTATGTGATAGTAAGATATAAATGCGGTCACAAACTATATAAAAGAGATCAGAGTTACTTTATAGGTGTCTATTACTTCAACTGCGTCTTGAAGTCATAACAGTAATATTTAGTGTTTAGTTCGGTGTCAATAGGATCATCTGCTCCAAAGTTCTTGATATTGCAACATAAAGCGATAAGTTCCAAGTTTCTTATATTGAAAATGGGGTTTTAAGTCCCACTCTTCCAGGAAAAAATAAAAAAATAAAAGAACAGTTGCATTATTTTCTTAGTATTCCAGTGGTCTTTAAAAAACAAATTATTAGGTTGATCATGAAAGAGGTGGCCGACATAAAGGAGAGATGATGTTGGTAATTTATAACTAGCCAACTCGTGAGGTATGACTTGAATTTCAAGTGTGCTTATATATATTTGTGATCCTCTTTTAAGTGTAGGAATGTTTTTTATTGTTTAGTTGAGAAATCTAATATTGACTACATAACATTTACGAAAGTAAATGTCACTGCTCCTAGCCCGTAGCTTAAGAATACTTACGAAAATAGTGCATTATAAATATGACTAAAGGGAGAAGTACATTCAACGACTCTTTTTTCTTTTCTTTTTTAACTTTCTACTATGCTATGAAAAGTTTGTAATTACCCTCTGAAATCTGAATTTACATCGTTGAACAACACAACCTCAGCTCAAAAGTAACAATACAACTCTTATACTTACTGTTATTATGTTAATTTTTATCATTTTCATTAGGATCAAGGATATCAAATGAATTTAAAGTTTAGTATGTGGAATATGGTAGCGAAAACAAGAGTTTTGATCCAAAGTTTAGTACTTTGAGCAGCTGCTTATCGTAAAGGGCCAAAAGTTCATGTCCTTTAAAATGCTCCAAATTTTACAAATACTCAATGATGTTTATACTAATTTGCTGATCAACTTTCAACATCTTATTATTTTTATATGTTTTAATAGGACAAAGGAAACAATGATCAATAAAGTTTCGTGTCAAAGTAATGCTACTAACTTTTTAGTTGTTTTTCATTGAATAGATGAAACTACGCACCAGTTTTCTAGAGACTAAATGTATCTTACCATAATCAATGCCATGAAAGAAACTTGGAAGCTAAGTATTTGCATAATTTGATTGTGGATGCAACGTGTATTAAAGATAGTATGTTAGTAGTTTTTCATGCTTATACTATAAAATAGTGCCCATGTATCAATTTTATTGATTAAAGAGTTGGGATCAATTTTATTAGGACTTAGGAGGATGTTTCTTTCTATTCTGATGTATTAATGAGATTGTTTATGCGGTTAAGCCACTTTGGCGGGCAATCGAGTCTTGGGAAGAGATTATAAGCATTGTTGAAAAAGCTTTATATGTCAAAGAAGATTATTAGTGAAATATGACATGAATAAGATAATGATATATGGTTTGCCTTTTGTAGTGCTCTTGGTCAGGCTGCACCAAGCCTTGCGGTTGTAAGGCTGGTGCAGCAAACATTGTAAGCATGCTTAAGGAAGATGTTGACAGTTCAAGTACATCAAAAGCTAGGATGGATTCTCAAAAGTGGATGGAAGTATTGAATTTCGCGTGGTCTGTCTTGCTTATCCATCTTGACCAAATATGTTATTTGAAGATCTGAGCTTTTCCATTGCTGCTGGGAAAAGAATTGCAGTCGTTGGTCCCGGTGGTTCCGGAAAAAGCACCATCATTTCTATGATTCAGGGCTTTTATGATCCCACTTCAAGTATCAAATAAAATACGATTGTTTGCTGTCATTCTGTCAAAACTTAACATGTTTATCTACAAATTTGCGCCCACGAATGTCTTTATGATTTGTTCAACCTGTTCCACATCACATTGACTTGCCTCTTTAACAGTACCTGATTCTGATTTTCTTACAAATTTGTAGGTCAAGTGTTTTTGGATGGCCATGATATCATGAATCTCCAATTGAGTTGGTTAAGAGGACTTATGGGATTGGTTAAGGGAGTGTTTGATATGGGACCATATAATTGAAGTTTCCAAAGCTGCAAATGCTCATTTGTTCATTCAAGTAGGTGAGGAGGAACCCAACTTTCAGGAGGTCAAAAACAAATAGCTATAGCCCGAGCCACACTAATAAACCCGAAGATATTACTACTAGATGAGGCCACAAGTGCACTTGATTCAGAATCAGAACTCAGTCCAACAGTCGTTAAACACAGTCATGTCAAACCGGACAACAATATTGTGGCACACAGATTGTCCACAATAAGAGACGTCGAACTATCATCATTTTGAAAAGTGGGCAGTCAGCTTGAAGAACATGAGCTTAATGAATGATGTAAGTTCTTTAATTGGATTCTAAGACAAAATGCAATAGAATTTGTATGTGTAGTTATGTACCCTCAAATTTGGCTTTTTATTTGCATTATACAAAAAATATACATCCCCAAAACTATCTTGAGGTACTTAGAGTTTAGTATCATGTATGCATATTTTGAATGCTTCCTGTTGTTTATTAAAGGGTATTTTGGATATGTGTTTTCAAGCTTAATTATTTGATTATCTAGAGTTTTATACTTTTGATACAAGATTTTGTGTTTGAATATATCATTATCAGACTATCAATCAAAAAATCTTTTTCGTATGAGTAGAACACTATTTAAACGGTAAAAGTAAAATAATCTATTTACCCTTTATTTTGGTCTAATTTGAGGAAAGTTTACTCATGTACAAGTTTGATTCATTTTCTTTTATTTATAGACATATCTTCTGTTAGTTGCTTAACAAAAGATAATATGGGTCAAATGGTTAGAACCTCCAGCTGTTTTATCTTGAAAAACTAAACTACTAATGTTTTAATATAGTTTTATCAATTATACTTAAGACGTTGATTGTTTATAAAATTCAATAAAATGGATAATAAGGTGAACTAGGTTGGGCCTCTTTTGAGTTATTAACGGCGTGCCCAGTTTGCTACTAATTGAAACAAGTAGTCTTGGTTTTTTTTTTTTTTTTTTTTTTTTTTTTTTTTTTGTGTAAATAAAGTACTTTATGTGTTTTTTTACATGGTTTGATGTAACGAATTCAACATGTCGAACTGTTAGAATGGTGAACGAGATGAAATGGTTTCAGGTTAGTTACAAGGATATAAAAGTGATTTACGCTAATCTAAAATAAGCACATTAACGTAACGTAAAATGTATATGCGAAGTTGTTAATGGATTATAACAAAAATATTTTCATGTTTTCGTTATCTAATAACGAATCACGTTTAAACTGCGAAAACCAATCTAATATGTACGAATTCCTACTAAACGATACAATAATAATATTACAACTCAACACATATCAAACATGTGAAAACACCCTAAGCAAAAAATTTATCTCAAAACCCCATACATGCAATGGGATCTAAAGATTTCATAATGCAGGACTCATGTATATTTCGCGTTTATCCATATAGTGGGACTACATATTGATGGTATGTATAACGAGACTAATATATTGATTGTATGTGTGCGCTCGATGTGCACCTAATAGTCAAGTTATTTAACATGTATTGAAAATTCAAATCAAAGTCATGCCCGCTCCATTTATTTGGTTTAAATAAATTAGTTAATGATTTGTTTTGTAATTATTCTCAAAACTTGATAACACTTATGGATAATCAATTAAGAGAATAATACAAAACTAAAAGTTATTATAAAAAAAATATAACAACTTAAAACCCCGTGCGTGCACGGGTATTATAACTATCTTTTATATAATAAAACAAAACCCCTATTTGGAATTTTCCATTTCAAAAAAATGAATTCATACATAATAATTTTATTTAAAAAAAAAAAGATTATTTTCTTATTAGGTAACATTTTATATTTATCGATAACACAAGTAGAAGATAAATAAAAAAATTATAGATAAGATGCAATTAATAATAGGATTAAAATTTTTAAATAATTATATTTAATAATAAAAAACTATAATTAAACATAATAAATCAAACAAAACAAAGATTAAATTATTTGTTTTTTAATAAATAAAAATATATGATTCAAAAAAATTTAAAAAACCCGCGCGTGCGCGGGTATTATAACTAGTAATAATAATACAACATTTTCGAAAATAATGTAAAATGTGAAAGTGGTAGACGGGAATTTTGCAGAAAAGAAATAAAACAAAAGAAAAAGGAGTGAAAAAAGGGAGGGTTATGACTTATGACTTATCCATTTGTGTATCCTACTCATATCCTATTCAGCAATCAATCACTTGTTCCCTTATCCTTGCATTTAATAATAATAATATTCCTCGTATATCTCTTTCCAATCTTCCATATATAAAAAGTGAATATAAAAACACTTGATTCCTAAGTTGGAGATCCGGATCAAATGAAGACAATACTGTGTGAAAAAGAACAAGATGACGTCATCATCAATAGCACAAGTATCTCAAAAGTCAATGAGATGATGATACATGAAGATGAAGATGAATCAAGTAGTAGTTCATCATCATCATCATCATCATCCATTGGTGAAGATAGTGATCTTGAAGAAAATGATGAAGAAGAAGTTGAGAGTAACTATAATAATGAAAATGGATCATCATCATCATCTTCTTCATCGTTTGATGATGCAATTCAGGCTCTTGAACAAGCTTTGCCCATCAGGTTTGTTTTCATTTTTCTATTTGATATGTTAATTTCATGTCTATGTTACAATTTCTTCTGATTATAGATATTTATTTGTTTCTAAAATTCATCTTCAAAAATAGTAACATAATCTACACGACTACACTAGTAGTATTTTATCACATCACAACACAATGGATATAAATGTGACTAGTTCAATCTTTCTTAAATTTTAGTATACAGTTTGAATGTAGACATGTAATTTGGTACTGAATTTGAAAATGAACATTTTATTTGGGACATAAGAATGTTCAGTGCTCATCAACAATGTTCAATTCCCCTTTTTTTAAGTGGTTAAAAAGCTTGTGACTATTGTTAATAAAATGTGGTAGGTCTTAAGTTCGAATTCTACTTTTAGGAAACAACCCTAAAGTGGTCATGCCTACCTCACAAATGGAGAGAGCTTTACATTGTTTGAGTTTATGCCGTGGTTTGCTAAGTCTAAAACCCCTTTGATTAGTTGGCTAAAATTTTGGGAAACCATGGTTATCCCAAAAAAAAACAACAGTGGGTGACTGGGTGAAATTTGCATGAGACTTAACCAGAATTGGAACAGTAGTCTTTTGATTATGTTTGTTTTGATGATTGCAATTTTGTGGTATGATCAGAAATTAAAAATACGTAAAAATGACTAGTATTAAAACATTATGCCACTTGCGTTGTATGAATTAATATGGGGAATTGAGGTAGTAAAGACTAAAGACTGTAAGATAAGCAACAATATGTGGTGATTAATGTACACAGCTGCAACTTTTGTTCTTTGGGTTAGAACACACCCATACTTACACATGGTGCATTGCATTAGCAATTTAGCATACAATGTGGACCACATTTTTGAAACATGTTCCAAAGTTGCTCTGTGACACGAGTCTCATATTATCAAAAATAATTGTGATTTGTTTCTGTAGTATTATTGTAACAGTACTAACAGATCGTGTAATAACAGTTTATGTGGGTTTTGTTATAGGAGAGGGATATCGACGTTTTACAATGGTAAATCAAAGTCTTTCACAAGCCTCACTGATGCCACTTCCTCCACAACATCTTCCATACAAGAGATCGCAAAACCAGAAAATGCTTACACAAGAAAACGAAGAAACTATGGAGCTTTTAAACTGTCAAACATGAACACCGGAGGGATATCTAAGAAACCCAAAACCACAATGTTACGACTTACTTTGGAAAGAAACAATCCCAACTTCATCAAGCATGGTATACAATCTCAAATCAACAAACCACTGGCTTTGCGATCATTCTCAATGGTTAACTTGCACCAATGCAATCCCACTAAGATTGGAAATTGTTAACCAAGCTATATGATGTAAATGCTTTGGCACAAACATCTAACCTTCCAATATGCTAACTCAGATAATTGGTGAAGCAGTGACGCTAAGCCTAACTTATCAAAAATTACTTGTAATCGTTTTTGAGAGAACAATTTGTTAAGAAATAGTTCTCTTTTTTATGTTGTGCATCTCATCATTAACCTCACAAAGAACACCCAGTCTACCCTTTGTTATGTCAATTAGTTTTTGCAAGATTTCATAAAAATTGTAAATCTCGTATTGTTGTGTTTTATTTGCTTTTCTAGGCTTGATAGCCCTTTCTGGAAACACATGCTACTTGCAGAAATGCTAAAACAAACTGCTAACCGTACGCCCTTAAAGCGGCATTCTTATTAATAAATTGATTAAAAAGATCATGAACGCGGTGTATAAAAAGACATGTTACAAAAGCTGCCACTAGCACACTTTGGCACAATTGATTTTGAGAGTATATGCTATCGTAAACGAACATCCACTAGATTTGACAACAATGTGAACAACTAATGATTACAAGCTTTACAAAAGAATAAAAAAAGATATCAGTTCCCATTTAATAATATGCAAGACTGGCAAGACTAATCGATAGCCTGGCGCTTTACATAAACATGGCCTTGCCGTCCTACATAATATCCTAAATAACTAAACCACAAACACAGAAACGATGTATTTCCCACTTCAACTACACCTACACACAAAGCCAGACCATCTAATATAGACCTCGGCTTTTACATTATGCACATTTACTTGGGATTTTGAAGTAGAAACTGTGCTGAAGGGTATTCAGATAAGAATGCAGGGGCCTCTATATCTGTAGGATCAATTGGGGGAATCGTCATGGATATATCTTCAGTAGAGAATGGGATGCTGCAATACACAAAACCCCGTTATCATGAGGAATATTATTTAACAATTATTTCTGTCTATAAAATTTGGCAACTATAATACATTTACTTCATGAATGGGTCGATTTAGAATATATATGGGAATAATAAAGAACTTGGCTTAAAAAGAAACAAGGTCAAAAGACGCCCAAATGTATATAAGCATAAAATTCTAATTACTGGATTATTGTCGAAACATAAGAGTTTTTGTAATCAAATCTAAAGTGCTATATATCTGTCGAAAAATTATATACTTTGGACAAAAAGTGTTTCATGTCAGCCTAACACAAACCGTGCAAAAATTTAAACCCTGAAACCAAACAGTCCAACACACCTTTACTATTAAAAAAATGTAGAAAGGTTGTTTGAGCTGAGAACATCAACCACATAACAAACTAATCATACCATAATTCATGGAAAATGAAAAACAAGCAACATACCTCAGATCATCATCCAACAAGAATGAATTGGAAGTAAGATTCTGAGAATCCTTGTTCAACATTTCTCTCATCTCAGCAACCACCTAAAGAAAAACCAAAAGGAAAACTTTCACAATCACATGCATAATATCATACGAACAAATAACTAACATTAAAAAGAAATACTAGCCTCGTTTGATACACTCTGGGTCCCATATTTGTCGTCCCAATACATTGTACTTATACGATATATTTGCCTAACAGTCAATACCTGTTCAAATTCATTAATTAAAATTGTGATATCTGATAGAACTAAAAGCATTCTACCATGATTAAGCTTAAATTTATACCGGACAGAGATCCTTTCTAATCTCTTCCAGAGACTTTCTCCGTTTCTGGTGAATCACCTAACAGAATTAAAAGAACTGTAAGTACAATAGAAAAATCAGTTTTTGTAATACTAAAGATCATCGTAGCAAGCAGTAAATTACCAAAAACCCAACCGCTTGTCTGATATAATTTAGTTCATGCCAAGAAGTTCCTGCATACTACATTAATTGTTCAGTCAGCTTCGACAGGAAAAAACATTTTTATAAAAACAATTTACATGTTCAATAAAAGAATAAACAATCACCTCCTCCTTTGCATTGGCTATCCATTTCTCCAGTTCTGCTAGACCAGATTTGACATATTCCCCATTGGAAAATGTGCAGCATTCTCGTCGTAATAGAAGACTTTAAAGAGTGCGAACTCAATATAGAATCCAATCATATATCATAGAGAAAATATTTAACAAAATTAGGGATTGCGTACCTGTTAAAAAGCGATATATTGATGAATGAAAAGACCTGCGTGGTAAGCTTGCGAATGAAGAATGACGGTACCTGCATTATCAAGCTCCATGAGTAGCAAATACCTCTATAAATTATAATGGGTCTTAACACACTGTAAAAATTATAAACCAGACTAGTGGTAAATAAATTATTAACAAAAGTATCAACATGAAATTAAAAAAAAAAAAATGATATGAGTCCTTTATGCATGAATTAATTATATGCGACCAAAGATAAGCTGCATGTGTACTTAAGTTGAACCATACAAACACAAATATATTAAGCATAGTTACAATTGAAATAGAAGATGGCACGGGAGTATACATGATTTTCATGTAGACGAGCCATAAGAGAATCAAGGAACTCTATGATCTTCTCCCACTGACTACTAGAAGCCTGCTGCGGAACACCGTTAGGTGACCTAGATGGTTTAGCGCCATGTACTCGTTGATTTTTGGGAGCCTTCACAAATAAAGCAAGTTACGAGATAAAAAAGAAGTTAGCAGATATTAAAATTAAAAAGCCAAGAAAATAGAACACATGCAAAAAGAATAAACACCAAGAAAGATATACGACACAACTCACACAAGTAAGGAAATACACATGACTACAAAATTGATTAGGTTTCGCTAAAAAGGAACACTAACCTGAATGCATGAGTTTAAAAGTGGCGATATTTCCTTCTTCAAGTTATCTCGTATCAAGCCAAATATCTTCTCTACGCAAGCTGTTAATTGTTGTTTAAACAATATAGCTGGATACCTTGCTTCCATAGGTGAGGCACCATCATCAAGCCCAATGTATTTATGTGGAGTGTAGCCCTGAAAAGTGAATACAACATACCATCCACTCAAAATGTGCCACTTCCAAGTTCCACGGAAAACAGACTCCAAACAATAAATCTTTAGGTATGTGAAGTAGGGGAATTAATTTTAGTATTATAATAATCAGTTTTCCAAAGCTGCCAAATTACCAGAGAACCACTCTTTAATACTCAAGCAGTAGAAATGAAGAGTGCCGGTATCAGGAATAGAAGGGATCATAAACAATGACTAGTCGTGAAAAATGAAGCTTACTTGAGCAACCCTCCCATTGAGCAAAGTGGATGCACCAGAACGCTGAGAAATTGGTGTTAAGAAACTATTGGACCGGAAATTTCTTTGCAACAAGCATAAAAGAGCTGAAGCATTAGATAGCCAGTATGGCAATGTAACACCCTCATCCCCCACCTGAAAAAAAAAATGCTTTAATTTATGAGAATCTCTAACTCGTAGCATAAAAAAGAAAAAAGATAGAATGTGTAAAAAATAAATAAATAAATAAATAATAAAATAAAATAAAATAAAATAAAACGGAGAAGGATGTAAAAAGAGACATGACAAGCTCAAAGTAAAGAAATTACCTTAAGCACACTGTTGATATTCTCAATAATGAAATCAAATATAGCAGTCCTTTCAGACTCAAAGGCATGCCAATGAAGAAGACATTTATATATAACACTGGCTGCCACTGGTTTCCCATCCTTGAATCCCATGTTCTCTTGTATGCACCGTGAGAGAATGTCATAGTTCTCCTACACACGTAGATATTGCAGTAAATGTATATAAGGGCATTCTTGTTTTAAAAACAGATCTTTTTGCTGTATTTGGACATCTACAATAACTGAGCAAACAGAGTAGAGGAAATTCATACCTGTTGCCTTTCAGTAGTCAGCTTTGACCTTTGACGTGAATCAGAATTGGCAATTGCGCTTTTGGTAGGAGTAGGTGTTTCCTACACCAGAATAACAATGAGCCATGAGCAAAAGAAAAATATGTATAATAATGTGAAAACTAGGCGCATTGATCTTACATATTTTCGGTCTGAGAAGGGAAGAGTAAGTGCACCAGAGAATCTCTGTATAAATAAACCCACACAAGTCAGAAATTCCTCCCATTAGCCAAAAATATGGACTATTTATATATACCATGCTAGATCATACAAATTCAATGTTGTGTTTGTTCATCGTATTATACTAAAATAAAGTGATTCAACGTGTTGAATCTTTGAATGCAACTGTTGAAGGTATAAATACAACATAAGATTTGAATGTGCAGTTACTGAAAAAAATTTAATTCAACAGAAATATATGTGTATGCACTTTATCACCATTACCGCTCAGAATGAACTAAGCCATGCTTCATAATATAGCAGAATCAGAGGACTAAATATGATTCTAGACGACCCAATTATAAACGAAAAAAACAGGTTGCTATGTTGAGATAACCATTTGACAATCTATATAAGTGTCACTCACTCATTTTATCTGTATATCATCACAAGTAATAGCTTATATAATCAGGAAACATTGCGATTTGGTAGGCCTTATAGAACGCAATCCATTATAATGTGTTTAATTCAACGTGATCAAAACATCTCACACGCAGGAACTAGAATCCAGTCAATAAAAACAAATGTGATAATAAATTGCGCCCTCCCTGTCACAAACATGTCCTTGATGGTCTTGAATATTCACTTTTTTCTAACACCAAGTCCTTGTACATCAAATTTAAAAAATCTACTCCAAATCATTTATATTCCTCAACAATTTCCAATGAAAAATATTCTAAAAGTTGTGTGCGGCTTATATGGATTCGGGGTAAAAGGGCTCTATGGTCCAAATAAAAAATGGAGGTGTGGTATGTGTAGTAAATTTAACTCAGAACTTAATAAAAATATTTACACAAAGTCATAGCAAAATTAGTGCGATCAAAGCCATATCAATTATAGATGAATAGTAGGTTCTTGCAATCATTCACAAAAGAAACTAAGCTGATCCATAAACATACCTCAAGAAGAGGCTTGGTATGACTTGGCCAGTTCCCTTTCACAGGGGTACTTAATGTCTTCTGTCTTAAGACATGGTTTTCACTATCCAAACTTGATAGCTTCTCCTCAAAACTACATATGAAAAACAAGCAGATGTAAACAATTATCACACTGTCAACAAAGCAAATCAACTGAAAGTAAAAGTTAGAACAGGTTTCCAAAATTCTCAATTGTACATATAATAGGACTATAGGAGCACACATAAAAAAATGAAGTGTATGAACATAGATAAAAAAGGCTTTCTGATATGAGCAAGTATAGATATAGCATGTAGACTACAAACATAGACTGTACAAATCTATCCATTAAGTAACCTAGAGAGCTATACCTTTTTAATCTCTGCTGAAGTTGTGAACAAGTTTTCTCAACCTCTCTCAATTTTTTTAGGTTACTGGATGCATCTTCTTTTGCCTCACTAAGTTGGCTCTCTAGTGCTGCATTCTTCTCTTCCAATGTACTCAATGAACTCTGCAAATAAATGATACAGTATAGCATAAAACTCAAAATATAAAAGGCACATATGTCTTAAAGCAGCAGGTGGTAAACCACCCAAAAAGCCACCTCCATCTAGGCTTAAACTTTATTTTACATTATCTTAGCACTCCCCTTTGCACATAGAGATTCCAGCATGTCTTGGCATCAAGTATAGAGCAAAGTATTATCTTATTACTTGGTTATTATACAATGTACGGGATGTTAAAAGAGTGTTTCAGACTAAAAAAAAATCCTGAGTGAAAGTTTCTAATGCCTGCAGTTGAAATTCTAGAGATAAACATTATTATGCTAGATGGTGCAATTACTGTAAATATTTTAATCTTTTTTTCTTGATATAGAGTGGTTAACTTGCATTCAACTTACACGCTTGTACTCCTTTATTTGATTTTTACCAGAAATTTGTTAAAATGCGTCAATGTTATGATTTATGGAACCAACTCCCTCATCTTTGATAGTGGAACAACAGTGTAACATAAGGGCATTTTTCATGCATACTACTTTCTATATGTTATTTTCTCCTTTCAAATGAGAGCATTTTGAAGCTGCATACTTAAATATGTAAAAAGTCAAATTCAGATCTAACTATTCGAAACAGAAAGATACAAGTAAAAATCTGCATACCTTCAAATATGAATTCTCGTTTTTCAGATCGGCCATCCCTACAATTTCTCTTTCCAGTGAAGATTTTTCTTTCACAGACATTTCTAATTGGTTACGCAGCACTTCATTCTTGTTGCATTCATTCACTGTGGCCAACTTCGCTGCATCTAACTCAAGGACCAAGGATTGCACTTTTTTCTGAAGTCTTGCAATTTCCACAGACTTAGACTCATCGTTTGAACCCTGCATTAAATAGTGATCATGTTACATTAGAGACGTGATAGTTTTTAGCAAAACAGATAGGTGAGAACGCATAAGGCAGAGATTTTTTCGATGTTCGACTAATAAAAAAGAGCTCGTTAATTAGGTGAAAACTTGACTAAACGGGTAAATGGATGTGGTTTTCCCTGTTCAGGTTACCCGGGGAGGGTGAGCCTTTTTGACTCAGATGTACGCGGCCTCACCAAGTTATCCCAGGACCGTTTCCGGCCCTTCCCTGGCCACCCCCAAATGTACACACCTAGCAAGGTTTGAACCCTTGACCTCTTGTTTAAAAGCCAAGGACCTAACCATTAGGCCATTTATCAAAAACAAAAACATCATACATGAATGTTAAAAACATGTTTTAGTCAAGATAAGACGATACCTCAAGTAACCCTTGGAAATATTATACACAAATATTTACAAAACTTGGGAGGTTGTTTGTTAAAGCTTTTTGGAGGGGCTTATGAGCGTATTAGCTTATACAGCCAAAATAAGCCCATACAAGTTTTTGGGTAAGCTTATTAGGTTGGGGTATAAGCTTATATAAGGGGGTGTTACAAAAAAACACTTGTATACCCTCATATAACAATTACGACTTGATGTACTACCAATAGTCATTTTACCTCACTAACTATAATAACCTAACCAAACTAAGCATAAGCTTATGAGTAATGAGCTTATTATTTATAAGCCATTAGCTGCACCTATGAAATATAAGCCTAAGCACAAACCATAAGCAAAGACAAACACCCCCTTACCACACATAAGAGTATTGTAATCCAAGAAAAGATAAGTCCATAAGAGTAGGCTCAGTATTTGAATAAAATATGCAAGGAAATTAAAGCTGAAGTCCAAACTAATACCCTCATTTTTTTCTCAAGTTGCAAGCGCCATGTGAGATCCTCTAGCTGCTTTTCCAGCTTAGATTTTGCTAGACGCAAGGCACCAGTCTCATTAGCCTCCTGTCAAGTGTAAAATCAAAATGATATGTTATTACACAACTAGGAAACAAGATATGACAAATTTATAAAGAGAAGGAAAACAAGTGTTTTACAAGTACTAGCTTCAAATACTTGTATACGTTATTCTGCAAAAGTGCTTATCAAAAAAGAGATGACAAGGCAGCTGCTAAGCCTTTATATAATCATTTGACAGCAGCAGCATCATCTAAGGTTTATCGAGCAAGCATAAAACAAGGTTCCTTACCTTCTTAAGCTTCCTGAACTCTCTCTTTGCCAACTTTCTTCTCCAAAGACACTGTATTGTTGTAATATCATACTGACGATGTCGAAAGGCAGAACGAACCTTAAACATCCTCCATCGAGCCTGTGAAATCAGAAACCAATGAGATTGTGAAATCAATGTTCCATAGTTTGTGCCTTCAAAATAAAAGGTTCATATTGTGCAAATTATACATGAAAACTTTACCTGAATTACAGTGGCGGCTCTGTGCTCCCTTATGTATAGAAATCTTTGGCGTGTAATAAACCCACGGATACTTGCTTGCAAAAGCAAAACAGAGACATACTGCTGCTTATAAGCATTCTTTAATAGCCATCCACGAATACACTTTTGTATCAAGATAGCAGCTGCAGCTTCTCGCTTTGCAGCATATATAATTCTAGCAAGATGGCCTGAAATAACATCACCGGACATTAGTAACAATTAGTGAATTACTACAAGCAACTAAATCAGGTTAAGCAGATTTGTAGAAAGTTAAACAATCCCAACACAATTTTATATGATTTGGATTATTACAGTAAGTATAGAGACTGTAATCTAATGAACTCGTTCTCAAGAACACTGTTTTAAATAAAAATTATTACCTGAAACAATTGTCCATGGAAATCGACTAATATATACGAAGTTGATCCACTAGATGGAAGACTAGGATTTATCATAGTATAAACCTTTTACTAAGCCATAGTTATTGTAAAATAGTAACGTACAAGACAAAACCTACAAATGTAAAAAGCGAACTTCTATAATATAGATTCATCAATTGTTGAATGTTGAGCCTTTTCTTTCTCCACTTACCAAGTAACAAGAAAAAATCAATCATCATTTCCCACTTAAAAACTGAGCAAAGATTCAACTGATTTTCACATGATACTGTTTATATAGCTACAGAATTACTTTAACAATATAGTAACAGATACCATAGATACAATGGTATCACTCCCCTCACCACACACGTCTGGTTGACCGGTCATGGATTTAATCGCAACTCATTGCCTGGGGCTAGGTCCTTGGGGTCAGGGTTTCCCCGCCGATCCAAACCTTTTGATAAAACAATCTAGAAAGGGGTGACTAATAAAGAAAAGAAACTAGAACTTGTTTTAAGTTTTAAGCAAATTGAAAACAACAAAACCACAGAAGTTCCATTTCCCATAGACTATCTCTGGTGGAACTGAGAAAACCATAAACATGTCAACTATTCTTCGTCCCATAAAAGTTGGGATCTTTCGGGAATGTCCTAATAAATTGCAACATTTCCTGTTTCAGAGAATCAAGTTATCAACCCTTTAAAGTATATACAAGGTTATCAGCTCATGAGAGTGTGATCATAAGGAGCTTCACAAAACTCAGGTCGAATATGAATACCTGATGTTTAAGAATGCAATATGGTCATATGGGCTCACACTATGTTCCAGATCAGATAGGTTGATGTGTTTCCTTAGGCCAACTAAAGCACTAGATTATTAACCTTGGTTGAGCAACAACTTACTCCAAATGAAGAATCACATAACAAAATTTGACAATACTCCGCAAAATACACAGGTTTAAAAAACAGAAAAGCACCTAGAACTTTATCTAAAAAGCAACTAAATTAACATTGTAAAATATTGGGCATGATAAAAAGCAACTAAACATATGAAGAAAAGAACCTCTGCAGTATGCTTGGAAAGAAATTGCAGCTGCTCGCTTCAATGTAAAATCCTTGTGTGCAATAAACGTTCGAAGTCGAAGCTGGATGCGCTTTGCAGCAGAATCCAAGACTCCAGCCCGCTGAGAGTCCAATACACCGATCTGACCAGCCCTGAGGAAAACTTTGGTCTTTCCCAACTGTAGAAATAGTTTAAGGGAGGTAATATGAAGACGTTAAACCTCAAGGAAAATAAAATGTTGGATATCATTGCATGTGAGGTCTGAAAAACTCAAACAGCAGATCATCTCCATGATTAGTAAGGCAACCCCAACTACAATTGTTGGAAAAAATCAAGTTTCATGTAGCAGCTTTTGAGTGAACTGACCTGGTAATTTTCAAGTTCTAGTTTTTGCAAGATTTTTTCAGTCATGGCCCGTTCATTGTAACTGCAAAATGTTAAGGCATAGAAACAAATTAACATTAGAACTTATTGGTCAATCAGAAGCTGCTTCTAAGATATACCAAAGGAAAACTAGAACAAATGACGTGAAGAATATTTTATCAACTCAGCAACCACATGTTAAACTCACCTTCCATCCATGAATTCCATGGCGATGATTCCAAACCGATCTACAAATTCGTGATACGTTCGTCGAGTAGGATAACCAGCCAGACTTATACGAACAGCCTCCAAAACACCCTACAGGATACCAGATTACACATTCAAAAGGCTGCTTCAGAAGATAAAAAATGACATAATAGGCCAATACATATTATTTGTTTGTTCAGCACATGCATGCTAACATAAACTATGTATCACATGGTCGTTTAATTTAAGTATTCTCACTCAACATTGAGCAAGTAATGCTCAAAAAGAAGACAACGGGTAGATCCTTTTAACGTTAGAGTAGAAACTTAAGTATTTTTTATCTACAAGATACTTTGGACTGGAGAAAGTAAGTTAGTCGACCATTAAGAATAATAGACCACTCCCGTGCATAGCGACAAAAATTTATAACAAATAATTATAGTTGCGATATTGTGGTTAAGATGTAGGGATTGGGATTAAGATGAATATGAAGTATATATACAAAAAAATGGTAAGCGATTGGTATAACATAAAAGCGCAATAAACAAAATACTACACTTTCACATTAACCTCGTCGAGGCAAAAAGCTTGTTTAACAATGTCATCAACATTAGCATGATTGAATGATTAACAAAAAACCCAATCTTCTTCTACAAATGGTAGATGGTGAAAATGGTTGTGTTATATATGTAAGTTAATTTAAAACCACTAAACAAAAAAGTTCAAAATTGAATGATTAACAAAAAAGTTCAAATTTAAAACCACTAAACATTAATGGGGTATTTTTGCCAAACCACTTTACTCACTTTTTAAGTTTTAAAGTTTTTAAGCTTTCAAGAAATGTTGTTCCCTCTTTATATAGTAAAGATAGAACTAGTTGATTAATCGGCATCATTCAACTATGATCAAGCATAACTAAAAGAAAAACTGGAACAAGATAACGTAAATCTGAATGTTGATACTAAATGTTAAAAGATAGTACACAACAAAATTTCTGTAAGGAAAATGATGCCACTGACCCCACAACGTAACTGATGTAACACACTCATGTTCTCAAACGTCTGAGGCCGATTCACTGAGTTAGGCTTCACACAACGGACATAATGAGGCTCTGTTGAACTAAGGGTATCCATGAGAGCTTGTAATTGTTGCTGTAAACATTAACAAGAACAAAACCATGTATACAGCAACCATTAGTAGCTTGAACAATAAACTATCAGCGCATATATTCTTACTTACTAACGTCAGTCCTATATAATACAACATTCAAACAACCTAGCATACATGATATAGGCATACCTTAAATCTCGATGCCACAGAAGAAAACTTGTAAGACGATCTAGAAGATTCTTCAGGAAGTGCTGGGAAAAGACCAGCAATAAAACCACACTTGGAAGAAGACATCAGGTTACAGTGATCAATAACAACATAATCACGATTTTTTTCCAAGAAGGAATCTGTTTGATAATTGACCTGCAATTCAAGAATCCAGATACAATATTATGATGAGTATCATGTTCGTAACAGTTGAATACTCTTTCTAGACATGCTAGCCCTATGACTTGCCTTGCCAGCATAGTGAGAAATGGTAAAATCGGTCTCAGAGAATTTCGCCTTCCCTAACCGCGGATGGGCCCGCAAATTCTGGAAAAGCTTGTTTGCAAACGTTTCATGTGTTGACTTGGGAAACATGCTGCACAAACAAGAGAATCAAGATACGCACGCTTTTATAGAAAATAGCAACAGATAAATATGGACCAATAGTCATATAAATTATTTTGTACCAAGCTTCATCCAGTAGAGCAATTACTCCGATAGGTTTCTGCAATGTCAACGAGTATGACGGTAAGAAAAAACAGATAATAAAATGTAGAAAAAAAGATTCAGATACCACAACAAAACATAAGTATCTTTTTTTTTACGACATAACTAACTTTAAGTAGCAAAAGATCTTTTCGTCCATGTTAAGAAAACTGAATGACTCATACATTTACTCTATTAAGTTACAAAAAAGGCTTGATTATAAGCAGCTAAAATATGACATAGAAAACCATGTTATAAAAATACAAGATGACCTTTTCAATGAGATCTAAAACATCTTGATTATCTATGAACTCAATGTAGCTCCAAGTGATTGCTTCTTTGCGGTACTCCTCCTGCTCCATTTTAAAGACATGCTGCAACAATCCAAAAAAAGTTCAGTCGCAGAGATAACGAAAGACTCGTCTGATGCCTGCAGATGTAAACAGGACGCTAGAATGTTTCAAGAACTTTTTGTAAATGCCCGATGAATAGGCCACAAGGGCAGGCATAATCTAAAATAAGAAGCCCCTCTTACTTGCTTCAGTATATCAAGGTGCATGTTATACATCAGTACTCACCTCGTTGAAATGTTGTTGAAGCTTTTCATTTGCAAAATTAATGCAAAACTGCTCAAAACTGTGAAACAGAACACGATAAATAATCATAAATCCTGTAGCATAAAGGCACCAAAAAAATATCAAAACAAAAAATATCTATTTGTGTGTCTGTGTCTACCAGTGGTTGTATGTATATATACTTGGGGGGGGGGGGGGGGGGGGGGGGGGGGGGGAATGGTATGTGCTGTGTAGCTTTAATTTCTAGAAATCCAATCCTCCCTTCCCATATTTACCCAAAAAAAAACAAACAAACACTGATTCATGGTTGTCAAACTGCCTAAATGTTATCCTTATAAGGTAGGGCATACAACAGCAAAGAACTATATAATTAAAGGTAGTAAACCGACCTGTTTTGCTTAAAACATTCAAATCCATATATATCAAGAACTCCAATTTGCATGCGAGAATTATGGTCTTGTCCAACAGACCTATTGATTTTTTCAACAAGCCTGAAACAGGAAGAGAAAAAAAGAAAAATCAACAAAATAGAGAATGAATATAGATGAGAGAGGAGATTTTGTAAAATGCAAAAAACAGCCAGACCAATCAAACAGCCGAGCATAAACAGTCTTTGCTAAAGCGTCACGACTCGCAACAGCAGCATCACAATCAAGGGCTTTGATTATGATCCCCTCACGAGTTTGAATAGAACGTGTGCATAGAGTTGCCAGCAAAAGTTTTACATCACACCTGAAAAGCAAGCCATAAAATATTACACATTATCTGACGCCCACAACCTCCACAGGAAAACACCATTTAAAGAGCCGAGCTATCAGCAGGCTATCGCTATCCACTATCAGTCAATATTAGTCAATATATTGATTGCTGTGACAAGCTAATTATATAGATGCTAGTATAGCAAGGTTTTCAGACCTTTTCGGTGCCAATTTCAACTCTGTTTCCACTTAGATTCAAACAGGCCAAAGAATATTGAATTTATAATTCTATAATTTTGTTAACATTACTAATAACTCATATGATCATGAGCTCATCTAAACTGTAATTTCTAGAATTCTGTCTCATATGAAATGAATGATTGAAAGATGACTTAAATATATTGTTTACTCACATAAAAAGCTCAGCAGCTGTCTGCAGATGAAAATTTGATTTATCATCCTTCACCACTGACGAATCATGCTCTTTCCCTGGAGAAAATTCTACGTTCCCCAAATGAAGAATGGCGGCCAGTGTACGAAATATGGCTTCCTAACAAGATAAGATACTGAGATGAAGATATTGAAAAGCTATAGAATAGTAAACAACTATGCTTGTAGAGATGTAAAAGACCTGCTCGTCATTATTGATTCCAACAATATCCATAGCCCTTCTTGTCTTGACATATTCCTCTGCACTGCTCACACCCTCCAACTCATATACTTTGCTTTGATTTAAGTAATGGAAGTTGCTTGGATGACCTAGCTTGTACGTGTCTGCATCCTGGAAACAAGAGACTGCCCAACTAAGTAATGTAGATTCAAACCTTAAAACTGGAAAAATTAAGTTAAATACAGCAGGTCAGCAGTCAACTAAACAATTAGAATAAATTACAATCACTTTGCACCAGAAAGACACAACCACTAAAAAGTGTATTTAGTACAGCAGACTCCGCTCTCCTAATACATCACCCAGAACCACTATAAGGCGTCAACATGTTATTTCAGATCATTACCTCAATGCCAGCTCAGAATTCCTTTTTAACTGGCCATCTATTTCTTTATTCCACTCGATATCTCTATGATTCCCAAGGGTATCGTTTTAGGCAAAATAGGTTTTTTGTACGCACCTAAGCCACCCTAGTTTTATTTTGTACAAGTGTACAACCCAAGTCACTGAAAGGCACTGAAATTTTGAAGGGCGGAACACATTTTGTATGTTCAATGACTTTGTTTGTACAAAAGAAATGTGTTAAAAAGTACATTTGTGAAAGTTAGTTACTACTGCATGCCACTGTCCCGTAATATATTTATGATGTAGCCCAACCTCTAATAGATCCACTGTCAATATCAAGCCACTCTATTCCCAACACATGTTTTTAGGCACTCAGTAATCAAAAAGTTTAAAATCACAGCTACTAGAACATGCAGAAAGGAGGTTAGCATGTGTAGGAATGGTTGTCACTTTTGTACAGTAGAATGCATGTGTTACATAAAAATGTCTGTATATCAATAAAAGAGGGTGAAAGAAGAGAGAGTACTCTTCCTGATGCACACAACTGATAGAAGATGTGGTAATTTCTCTCAGGATCTGTAATCTGGACTACACGAGATCGCTCAAGAAGATAAGTTCTGATTGCAGCACCAGATATTCTACCATTTGCATCAAACTGAATCTCCACAAACTTGCCAAAACGACTGCAACCAAAGCAAAATTAATACTCCAATGTAATAGCATTTGAAAATTGCTAATCGCCAAATGAACATAAATGCAAAGATGTAAATAGAAAAAAATTATGGTAACTAAAGCAAACCTTGAATTGTCATTTCTAGAAGTCCGCGCATTTCCAAATGCCTCCAAAAGGGGGTTAGACTGTTCAGCAGAAAAGTAACAAGTCACAATAATGTTAGACTTAAACTAAACACTAAACCATTATAATGTTTTTATGTAGAATCATTCATGCATGAAAGAGGAGACAAACAGACTAGGTGTACCTTAAAATACTAAGAATAAAAAAATAAACGTATAAAGACAATTAAGTTATACACAACCATTTTTCTAGATGACCAAATGATATAATGATCTTAAGCAAAGAATGTTCAGAACTTCAAATCTGAGTTATAATTAAACAACCACATGCTCCTCTCATAGTGACCACTAGATACATTATTTGCCACTACTTCGTTTCTTACTAGGGGTGGAAACGAGCCGAGACGTTCGTGAAATGAGCCAAGCCGAGCCGAGCCCGAGCTTTATATGTAAAGCTCTATTAAGCTCGCGAGCCTAAACGAGCACTAAAAATATTAACACATAATATATAATGTCTATACACATAACCATGTACAAACGAGCTTAAAAAAATAAACGAGCTCGAGCCTAGTGTGGTTAATGAGCCTTTGAGCTTTATTTCCTTCAACACGTTATATAAGTTAGTCGAGCCCGAGCCGAGCTCAAGCTTTTGAAAATTTACACGAGCCGAGCTCGAGCTCAAAATATGAGGCTCCAAACGAGCTCAAGCTTTTTATTTAAGCATGAGACGAGCTCGAGCTCTGGTACGCTCAGGCTCGGCTCGGCTTGGCTCATTTCCACTCCTATTTCTTAAATGTTAAATTTTTTATCTATTTTTGTAATCATAGTTTGTCAGCTTTTCTGGTTGGATTCTTAGAATCTCCAATTCTCCACACTGCTATGTGGTATCCATCAGCAACTTTACTGCTCTAATATACTGTGGTAGTAAACAGATTTGTGAACGCCATTGAGGTTTCCTGGCATGCTGTGACCAACGGCCTCAAACATCAGTAGTCTAGCTCATATGGGCTTTGCTGAACCATGCCTCAGGCAATGCTTTTAAGTTACCGAATCTATTACAACCTGGTTGGGCTTCTTTGACTTCAATTTAGCACTTGTATTCAAAATCCAGCTCCAAGCAAACCTTTAAAGCTTGACAACTTATGATCACATCTTAGACCTAACAACATCACGTTGTTGTCATAGCCTTTTACACTATGAATAAGACAATCTCCTAGCTCCCACCTTAGCATTCATTATGGGTATTATTCGGTGCCAGTGGCCGCTTTGTCAACCATATAGGGCGATTGGTATCTCACCACATAAGTATCAGAGATGCCGTAGTTCATTAGTGCTTTCCGAGGGTGTCTGTGTGTGCTATCCCATCTTTTGTCTTTGTCAACCATATAGGGCGATTGGTATCTCACCACATAAGATTGAGCATTACCAGTTGTATCAGATAGGACGACCTTCCGGACCCTAATGACCATTTTCTAGTTCTAGTTTGCCTCTAGTAATACATTACGTTATCTTCTGCATTTGGCCACTCAAATGTTGAAGCTTTAAGGTGATATTGTGAAATCGCATAAAAATGAGGGCGCAAGGCTAAAGCAACTGCCATGCAGCTCCAGTAGAGTGCAGGATAAGCAAGAATGACTGCTTCATCCCATCTTTTGTCTTTGTCAACCATATAGGGCGATTGGTATCTCACCACATAAGATTGAGCATTACCAGTTGTATCAGATAGGACGACCTTCCGGACCCTAATGACCATTTTCTAGTTCTAGTTTGCCTCTAGTAATACATTACGTTATCTTCTGCATTTGGCCACTCAAATGTTGAAGCTTTAAGGTGATATTGTGAAATCGCATAAAAATGAGGGCGCAAGGCTAAAGCAACTGCCATGCAGCTCCAGTAGAGTGCAGGATAAGCAAGAATGACTGCTTCAAATTAAGCTGTGTGGTCTTCCTCTATTTTCTAATGTTCTACTCAATTATTGTGAACTAACAAGAGTTGGTGTTTAGTAAACATTAATCGTCAAAGGAGACACCAAGTGTTACTGACTTGATAGCTTAATACCTGTTTACTTGAAAAGCCAGTGGACCTATCAGTTTGTTAGTTGACCATATCATTGATTCGCGCGTCAATTTGAACTGTTTGGTTGACTGCTTGTTCAGAGCACCTTGATTTGTTTCATCGGGTTTTATTCTATTATAGATTTATAGCTTGTTTTGCCAGTCCGCTTCTGGTGTGGTTTGTTAGTGTTTCTAGTAGTTTGTCCGCTTCCGGTGTAGTTTCTTATTAATATTCAATGGTTACACCGTTGTAAACATCTTTCGTGTGAATCGTTGCTTTCTATTAGTTTTATACTCCCTCCGTCCCATTTAAAGTGTCCACAATGGAATCTTTGCATGTCCCATTTAAAGTGTCCACTTGTACCTTCCAACCAATAAGATGAGAGTTTAGTGGGTAAAAGTAATATTTGATTGGTGGAGAGTTTAGTTAGTGGAATCTCCTTAAACTTTGTGCATTATGAAAGTGGACACTTTAAATGGGACGGAGGTAGTAATTGATTTGTCATATTCTTCATTGTATTGTTTTCTCTGTCCATGATCTCGTTTGCATGGTTGATGATACAGGAAAGTGTGTATGTAGTTGCTAAATACTACAACTTTCAATTTAATCCAAATTCCAAAAGAGAAGGCAGCATTCAAGCCATGAATATCAATATTGTTTTGGCTTGTTAAGCATCTATAGGTGAGTTTGGGAAGTAGTGGCAAAAAAGAGAATACTATTAGACTGCGCATATGCATAGCGACATACTACAGAATCATAATAACTTTGGTTATATGCACCACTTTGAAAAACCAAAACAAATCAACTAAATTTCTGCTATGAATATGCAAGGGAGAGACAATCAAGTCTATACCACTATAAGATACAATTGTTGAGAACAGAGTCAGCAGAACTTACTTCAAGGACCTGTTGTTCAACTGTTCTGCCATCACTGGCGGCACGGCCACCAACATAAGTAAGATATTGCATAATCAATTTTGTTGTCTCAGTTTTCCCAGCCCCACTTTCTCCGCTAACCAGTATCGACTGGCTTTTTGCATCACCCATCATTGCTCTGAATATACACAACCAGACAGATGCTAAGAGATCATATTATTATTACCTACCATTAAGTATTCATAAATTGACAACAAAAATTACACAAGATCTGAGGAACCTGTAAGATGCGTCTGCCACAGCAAATACATGGGGGCTTAGCTCACCAAATGGAGCTCCCTTATACTGTTCCATCATGTGCACATTATAAAGATGAGGAAGCCTTGTGAATGGGTTAACAGCAATTAGGATGCTTCCTGTGTATGTCTGACATAAACACCAACAACCGATTCAAAATAAATTAAAACATGATTCAAAATGTAGTAATGAAAAAAGTAAAAGAAAGATAGTGTTGCTAAGTAATGTCAAAATTGTTTGGACATTAACTTGTAGGTGAGCACTGAAGGAAGCAGAAATCAGAAATGGACAAAACTTCACATGGTTGAAACTCCATTCAACTGATTTTATCAAGTATATCTATAGTTATATTTACGAAAATTTTATATCTAATCTTGTGACTGTTAGCTAAATTTCTATACATAAATGTCCCATGTATCTCCATTGATCCTCTGGAAACTTAATATAATCTAGATAAAGCTTGTTTGTGACATACAAAGATGCATAGGATATTGTAAGCTTAATGTGTCTTAAGAGCATAGAACAAACAAAATCATGAAATGATTCAAAGAAAGACCACTAATAAACGCATATAGCTTTTGGTGATTTCGTCTTATCTAAACTTATGAAAGAGCCCGTTCATGCTCATCTGCTACTTCTTCAAGTGTAAGTAACTAAGTGTCATTCGCAAATGAATATATAGATTACCCAGCCCCAGGAAGCCTCGAGTCCATCTCAAAGATAGAGTAAGCATGAGACATAGCAGTAGTTGCCACATGGTCCAAAGAGTAGTAACTGTGTGACGCCTCACAGAAGTAGCATAAATATCAGCTCTATAGCTCCCAAGGAGTCCACGGAAAGAAATTAATCTATGATCTCCTACTCTAAATAGAAGAAGAATAAGGGCTCGGTTTAACAAAATACGTAAAAATGACAAATGGTAACCATTCATTTAATCTTCATTTATCAAAAAAACATTGATTGCAATCATGAATTATATATTAACCTTCATGATAAAGATATTTCAAGGTTCATCCTCATCTTTTAGATATTTCTCCTATTTTATACTGCCTAAGGTTTGCAAATATCCGCAAATAGATTGATCACTTTGACAATTTTATTTGCACATACCTGCAAATAGCATCAAAAGACCGGTCCATAAATTGTCAAGGTGGCAACGAATCTAGTACTTACAAGTTACATGGTGCAAAGAAACAAAATCTAAATGTAAGCAAAAACCAAATAATTTGCCTAGGTTGCAAAGAACAGGAATCTAGTAAGCAGTAAAATAATTCTACACTAGATTGACCAACTTGTCATAATTACCACGCATTACAGTGCAAAATATTAAATAAAAAACAAACAAGTATTACAGCATAGCGTTTTTTATGTTATTCGTCAATCAATAAAGTTCAAAAAGTAAAACGAAAGAAGTCACTTACGTATATCTCGTTAAGAGCATAGCGTTTCTTAAGATTGTCAAGAACTCCAGGTTCATTCAAGTAAGCCAACTTGGTCATATCATCCACCCCGCCATAGTCTACATCAGCATCTCTTAGTAACAGCTTTTCCGCAAAAGCCAGAACCTTTACAATTTACATAAAAGGGCAGAATGATCAAAGGTACTTACAGTTTGTCACAAAACATATGCAAAATAATTTACTGGTTTTGGATAAATCTAGTTCACTGAATTTCAAATCATGAGTTAATCAGCGTGTCCAAGTTCGTTGTCACCTTCATGTTTCTTTTTCCAATAGTCGCTACGAAAGTGTCACCTACTATGAACTTTAAAATCATCACTTCCCTTCATTTGAACTAGTTAAACTACTTTGGTTTCTCTTTCAGCCGTGATTAGCTAAGCATGTGATCATTCACTAATTTTTCCAAATTACCCCCAACTTCTTCTCCTAAATCATAAAAACGTGTTCCAGTTTCATAACTAATTTATTCGATCATATGTTTCCACAGAGAAGAATACGTCTAGAAATGCTCAGAATGCCAATTTGCCTCATTACCCTTAAATTAAGTTCCCACTAAATGCCAATGTTGTTCATATCTTCTGCATATTTCTCTGTTAGAAGCTAACAGCCATAAACGACTTATTTTAACAGTTGAATTTTTTTTTTTTTTTTTTCCGTTAAAAAATACAGTTGATGTATTTAAAACCACCATCATACTATATAAACACCATATTACTAACTGGCGGTAATTAATTGCTTTTCCAAAAAAGCTTGTGGTAATTAAATATTCAATTCAATCAACCAATAGCACAAATCAATTATTCCCAATCAAAGAGGTACGGCTAATTCTCCTTATTAAAATAGTATTTCTAAATATAGAACAATACTAGTATATTCAACTTGCATCAATTACATATTCTAATAAATATCTACAAAACTATCTAGCTACAACAATCTAAACTTCATTGAAACTTAACGCCTGAAACTAGTCCACTTAACATCTTCATGGCTCGCCACTTCACTAAATCCGCAACCGAAACTATCTAGCTATCCTTTCAATTTTCCGCATTACACACAAAATCAAACACGTCATATTCACATATCCTTTCAATAAAGTTACTTAACGCCCAAAATCTAAACTTCATTCAAACTTAACGCCGAAAACTAGTCTACTTAACATCTGCATAGCACAATAATTTCGCCACTTCACTAAATCCGCAAACCGAAACTAATCCAAGGCGACCGTAACATCAACTAAACCGGTCAATTTACCGCGCTATAAATAAAATAAAGTAACTTAAACTACAAGCAACCACAAGTCAAAACCACAAAAACAGTTGAAAAATTCAACAAATCAGTTATACCTGTTTACCAGATTCAGTTAGAACCTGAACCTGTTTACCGACAAAACCGGTAACGTCACCGGCAAGCCACGCGTTATCCCTATCTTCAATCCACACCTTAGAACCCTTACGAAGACTCATGGTAGCGTTAGTAGTAGTCATCATCTTCAATTAATCATTGAAGTGGTGTCTGAAACCCTAGGTGTATAAAAGCCCCAAATTGAATTTGAAAATGAAAGGAGCCCTAAAATTTGAGTTCCCGCCCTTGTAATAATAATAAAGAGGTGGGGGTAGATGGCATGTGAGTTATGTGATACAGTAATCGAGAGAGAGAGTTTTTATTTTAATAGTGGAAGTACAAGGATTTGATTTTGATTTTGGGATTGTTATTATTTTATTATTTAATGGTTTTGCAGTTTAAAAAGGTGATTTTTATGATCAGTAAATGAGACAACTCTTTTTTCAGTTTTAAACCCACACTTTTAACTCTTTGAAAAATGATTTGCACACTCAGGGCCCGTTTGGTTCAAAGTGGGGAAAGGAAATGCAAATAAATGAGTAACGTCGGTAATCAATCTCTTATCCTTCAATTTACTCTATAATAGTTGATTAATTATTACGGGGTAATCAATCACTTTGCACTTACTAACCAAGAACAAAATAATTAGTGAGATGGGTCATTTTAAATATCTTACCCATTCCTCACCCCCTTAACCCCCACCTAGAGGTGGCAAAACGGGCGGGCCGGGCGGGCACGGGCTACGGGCTAAACGGGCAATGGGCTAAACGGGCTACGGGCTAAAAGGGTGCGGGATAAACGGGCGCGGGCCAAACTGGCGTATGTTATACGAATCACTTTAAAAAAGACTTAAACAACAAAAAAAAAATTCCTTAAACGTAACACTTCATTTATATTTAAGTAATATATCCATAAGTTTTTTATTAAAAACAATTTAATGTTCTCCAATTGAGAGAAAAACATGTGTGTCCATTATGCCCATTTAACTTCTAAATGGGCAATATATGCCCATTTCAAAAAAAGATGGGGTCCAAATGTACCCAAATCTTTTAAAAATTTGCCCATTTAGCCTATTTTTTTAATTTTGAGCACAAATTGCCACCTCTAACCCCACCCCACCACCCACCCAGCACCCCTTTAATATATATATATATATCTTGCTTATGTATTACTACCTCCGTCCCATAATAATTGTCCACTTTGACTTTTTTGAGTCTTTCTGGTTCAACTTTGATCATAAATATTTTTATTTGTGTAATATAATATTTGATGAAAAATATATAAATAGATTGGGTTTTAAATATATTTTCATTTGGTATAATTTTCATTACGTATTATATAACACAAATAAAAATATTAATGGTCAAAGTTGAACCAGAAAGACTCAAAAAAGTCAAAGTGGACAATTATTATGGGACGGAGGGAGTAACATTTTATATTTTGTAGTGCCTTTTATATATCTAAATATTCATTTAACGGCTTCAAGATGAGATATTTTTGGATCCTCTTGAAAGCGAGCACATAGACAAACACTAAATATAATGTCGGGTCTACTAGCCGTGAGATAGAGTAAACTACCAATCATTCATCTATATTTAGTGTTATCTGTGGATTCACCTTCTTCATCCTTAATGAGTTTAATTTCCGTAGACGTAGGCGTTTTAATGGGTTTGGAGTCTTCAAGACCAAATTTCTTAAGCATATCTTTTATGTACTTAGATTAGTTAAAGAATATCCCATCTTCTAATTATTTATTTGAAGTCTTAAGAAAAAGTTGAGTTCTCCCATCATACTCATTTCAAACTAGTCATGCATGATTTTTGAGAGATCGTCACATAACTCTTGACAAGTTGATCTGAATATGATGTCATCAACATATATTTGGACTATGATAATATGTGAATCATTTTTCTTAGTAAAGAGAGTGTTGTCGAATAAATTCATGGTATACTTATGGTCAACTAGGAATGTTTTAAGTTGATCATACTATGCTTTTGGAACTTGCTTAAGTCTGTATAAAGCCTTTTTAAGTTTGTAAACATGATTTGATTTTTCAAAATCGGTGAAACTCAGAGGTTGAGCAACATATACTTCTTCATTAATAAAACCATTTAAAAATGCACTTTTAACATCCATTTGAAAATTTTGAAATTATGTGTACATGCATATGCAAGTAAAATTCTAATAGACTCGAGCCTAGCAACCGGAGCAAAAGTTTCATCGTAGTCAATGCCTTCTTGTTGATTATATCCTTATGCTACTAGCCTAGCTTTGTTTCTAGACACTGCACCATTTTTTTCGAAATACCCATTTTATTCCAATTATCGTTTGACTTTTTATTTGAGAAACTAATGTCTAAACATCATTTCTAACAAATTGGTTTAACTCTTCTTGCATAGCTATGACCCATGATTCATCTTTTATTGCCTCGTTTATATTTTATAGGTTTAATGGTTGACACAAAACAAAAGAAGTTACTTTGATTTTGAACTTTTGATCTCAAGGTTCTTTCATTAATTTTTCTTATGACACTATCTAATATATGACTTTTAGATTCTTTGACGTTGACAATTTTCTTGTTTAATAGTTCATATTCCTTGTCATCATCTAAGTTGTCTTGATTTTCAATAACTTGCCCTTCAACTAAGTCATCATCTACCAAAGGTGATGTCTTAGAGGGCTGTGGACTTTCGTCGAATGTTACATTCAACGATTCCTCAACTCTTAAAGTTTCTTTGTTTAAAATAATATAAGCTTTGCTATTTTGAGAATATCCAAGGAACACACCTTCACAAGACTTTGGGTCAAATTTGGTGTGGTAATCCTTAGTGTTTAGTATAAAACATTTACTTCCAAAAACCCTACAATATCATAGTGTAGGCTTTTTACCTATATATAATTTATATGGATTTTTGTTCAAAAATGGTCGAATTAAGACACGGTTTAAAATGTAAGTTGACGTGTCAACGGCGTTACACCAAAACTTTTGTGAAATATTTTGTTCATTAAGCATTGTTCTACTAATCTCTTGAAGAGTCCGATTTTACATTCTACTACACCATTAGATTGAGGAGTACGAGGTGCCGAAAAGTTATGTGTTATACATTTTTATCACAAAAATTTCCAAATTGTATTTCATTGTCAAAATCACGACCGTGATCCGTTCTAATTGACACAATGCAAGTTCCTATTTGGTTTGGAATTTTCTTACTAAGAATTTCAAATTAGTCAAAAGCTTCGTTTTTACTTTTTAAAAATTTTGTCTAGGTATATCTTGAATAATCATCTACTATAACCAAAGTGTAGAAGTTGCCTCAATAATTTTGTATAGCGGATGGACCGAACAAATCTATATGCAAAAGTTTTAGACACCATATTTTTAGCCTTATGGCTATTATGAACTTGTTTACCAATTTTTCAAGCATCACAAAAGTGTTGGTTATATTTCAACTTAGGTAGGTTTCTAACTAATTCTTTAGAGGATAGAGATTGAATAAGTCTCATATTAGCATGACCTAAATGTCTATGCCAAAGAGTTGATAAATCATCTAAGGAGGCGAGACAAAGGTTATCTCGAGATGTTTTATCAATCTTCATGACGTATACGTTGTTCTTTAAAATACCTTTAGCTACAATTATTCCATATTGTAGTATTTTACTTTCGTTTTCACTAAATAGGACGTTATACTATTTATGGCATAGTTGACTTATACTAAGAAGATTAAATCCTAGGTTGTCAACATGAGCGACATCATCAATAGAGAGAGAGTCATGAGAGATTATACCTTTTCCGATGATTTTGCTTTTAAGCTTGCTACCAAAAGTAACATTACCTCCGTCATATTCTTGATTCGATGAGAATAGGCTTTTGTTACCCATCATCATAGTTGTCAAAATCGTGCCTAAGGCGCGCCTAGGCCCAAGACTCTAGTCTTTGGGCTTTTTTCAGATCGAGGCTCACGACATGCATGAATCCCACAAAAAGCGCGCGCCTTAGGGGCTTTTTGCGCCTTTGCGCCTTGGAGCTTTTGTCGCCTAGGAGATGTAACAATTTTTTTATTTTATTTATTTATTTATTTATTTATTTTTAATATTAAGATGAAATACATGGGCCTTTTAAGTCATAGGGTGAGTATTTGTATGATTTGTAAATTTAAATTGATTTTTTGTTTATTTTATTGATTAGAATTTTCTTTAAAAATTTATTTTGTTCATTAAGTATTTTTTACGACATATTATCATGAAAATATGGCATTGTGCCTTGAATATCAATATGTTGCTTGCTTGATATTTTTGGTTAAATTGTGAGCTTTGTTAGATGTAAGCTACAAGTGTAGGACACAAGCATATTTAGTCTGATATGGATTTTAGTCTCTATATATCATCGAGCCAAAAAGTTGATCCGTTTTAGAAGTGACAACTGATCTATTTTAATATTTATAATGGCAATGTGTGTCATGCATTAAGTATTTTAACGTTATTTTGTGTTATTTAAGCTACATAAATGGTCAAATATGTTATAAAAAAAACTTAATGTTTTTAGTACGCCACACATTCATGAATCCCGCGCCTTGAAATGCGCCTCGACTCGAGGCTCTTTGCCCCCCTTTGCGCCTTAGTGCGCCTTGAGCCTTTCAGAACACTACCCGTCATATGTCTTGAGCAACCACTATCTTTAATTCATTCGTCTGGTTCCAAACCAACTTTCAAGCATAGCTCATTTGAGTCTTGAGCCATGAGAGCAATTTTGTCATTTTATTGGCTCCTCGTCATCATCTTCACTTTCACTCCACGCACCACTTACAAAAGCTCTTTGAGTCTTGTTTTTGGGTGGTTTTGGACATTCTCCTATGAGATGGTGATGAGGCGAAAAATGATCCGTTTTTAGGGGGTCATTTAAGACCGGAATTGAATTTATTTGATCAAATATTGCCATAAATCGTTCATTTTGTGATTTTAGGTACTTTTGGAGTGAATTCTGGAAAAGGAAGCATTTTGGACGTTTTTGGAGCATAAAAGTGAAGAAAACGGAAAAGTCTTAATTTTCCTTGCTGGGAACAGTACCTGACGGCGTCACTTGTTTCTTAATGACGGCGTCAAGAGGAAAAACAAGAGGTGAAGAGGGTGGAGTCCATGACGGTCCAGAACACTTTTGCACTAGGGCATGACGGCGTCACCATAGGCCGTCATAACCCCTTAACACGTGACGGCCTATAAGAGAAATGCTCTTGACGGCGTCAGATCTGGATCTAGGCAATCCGATTTTATTATGGGCGGCGGATTGACGGCGTCAGAATTTCCTTCTTGACACCGTCACATTGGAAAATCTATATATAGTTTTGTAACTTTCATTCATAAAGAGAGGACAATATTAGGGACGACTTGAATAAACCCTAGCTCGACTTTTACAGTATTTTCAAGGGTTTTCACCCCTTGAAACCTTTCATGTTCAATTAAGATAGATATCCTTTCAATTCATTCAATATGTCTATGTGTTGTTTGAATACATCTTACGCTTGTCTTGATTTTAACATGCTAGGCTAGATCTCGTGTGTGTTTGCTTAGATGTAATGAAACCTAGATGTTGATTATGGGTTGATTGCTTGTTTATAGTTGTTACGGATGAATGATTTCGATGTTAGGCTTAAGAAAACTGGCAGACTTCCATAATGTAACTTGCTTGAACGTCTTAAGAAACATGAACCAATGCGTACTAGGTTTTTATAGTTGTATTTAATGCATGAGCGAATTCTAGTGATCCCATGTTAGGAGCTTCTTGCAGGCTCGACATAGGAGTGAAGTAGGAGCTTATAGAGATGGGGAAGTACGTACGCCACCCCACGATTGGTATTAACGAATATAACCCGTCATCCACGCAACTGTAACAAACTATCAACCTGTAAAAGATATCTAGGGAGTAATGAAATCTAAGTAAACACAATTTTCCCGTTTATTGTTCACACCACTAATTTAATTAGCTTTATTTTCATTTTTGTTATTTTATTTTGATTGCAACTTAGTTATTGGGTTAGTTGACTAGCAACTAATTCCGCCCATTCTTCCAATACCCGAGATTTTTACTTGCTTTATTAAAAATATAAAAATACAAAAATAATCATCCCTCACCTCTAGACCTAGTTTTTAGGCTTTCTAATCCTAGCGACATTATTCATGAATTGAACGATCAATCCCCCGGTACTTGTCACTTTACTATACTACAACGATCAGGTACACTGCCTGGTGGGGGTTGTAAGCTTCTCGAGATCCCTCGAGAGGTAAAGCCTGGTGCAATTCCCACGCATCAGATGGCTTGTGTCTCCGCATTTAAAACATTTTCTTTCACCCTTTCCTTTCTTATTATCACGGTCTTTTCGAAAAGGTTTCTTGTCTTCTCTAGGTTGCCTTACAAACTTACCTCATCTCTAAAAGAACTTTTTAAAGTCTCTTACGGCAATGGCATATTCTTCATCATCACTACCCTAACTAGATTCCTCATCATTACTTGATTCTACTCTAGCTTTCAAGGCAATAGATTTGACTTTTTCTTTCTTGCCTTTAACTATCTCCGAATCTTTTTCCATTACCATTTCATGAACTTTGAGGTTTCCATTTAGGTCGTCAAGTGACATGCTCGAAAGATCTTTAGATTCTTCAATTGCCATCACTTTTGCTCTCCACTTCAGATGAAGTGCTCTAAGAAATTTCCTAACAAAGTTCTTACTACAAAAAGATTCATCAAGTGATTTAAGATAAGTAATACATTAAATCTAGCAAATGCACTATCAATGATTTCACCTTCGGGGATAACAAATTGTTTATATTGTTGAATAAGAAGATCAATTTTGTTATCCTTAACTTGTGAATTTCATTGATGAGTCATGAGTGATTATCAGATTGCCAAATTTCTTTAGCGGTTTTACACATAAAGACTCTTTCATATTCTTTTATAGGTAAAGCATTATAAAGCATTATTTTAGCTTCATTATTTTTAGCAATTAATTTCTTTTGATATTCACTATGTTTAGTAAGTGTACTATCCTCATCCCGACCACTTCCAATATCTTTAAATGTTGCTTTGTGATCACTTTATATAATTATATACCAAAGATCTATATATTTTGATTTCACATAAGTTTCAAAGCGGTTTTTCCAATATATAAAACCATTTGATTCAAATAGTGGTGGTCTTTGCATAGATTGTCTTTCTTTAAATTTTCAAAATCCATGGATCATTCCAAGTTTTCAAATACAATATATTTTAAAAGCTTGAGTAACGTAGTTCTTGATACCAATTGTGAAAAACTAAAAGGGGATGAATAGTTTTACCATTTTTTAAAATTAATTTGCTTTGATAACTATACGTGAGATCAGCTATTGCAAATAATAAAACAATAAGTAAACTGCAAGTAAAGAAAGAAACGATCAAACCGCAACACGGATGTTTATAGTGGTTCGATCTACAAAGACTCTTTTTTCTTGCCCTACTCCACTCTCCGAGTATCCAACTCGAGAGTATCCTTCACTAGTCAACAAACTCCTTTAACCGGAGGAGAAAACCTTACACGTCGCTTACACAAGATTACCGACACAAAGCTAGATGTCGAGTTCTTTTACAAGGGTAAAACCGCTCCCGTCACTCTATGTATTTTAAGGACTAAAATACTAACCGATCACTACTGAATAAATATAATCAATGGTTGTATGAATAACTAGAATTCACACAATGATAAACTAACAAGTCTTGCAACTCAATGTTGAAACTTGTAAGCCTTTCAGATAAAGTTATGATCTTCTTGCTACAAAAGAATCTCACTAAAATGAAATGTGAATGAGTTAGATATAAGAAATGAAAGTATGTATGCTAGTGTATGATTGTAAGTGATGAGAAAACAACTTGGTGTGGATTACTATTTATAGGCAAAACATGCCAACAACCCACGGATGGGGCGGGACCCTTTTAAGGGTTCCGTCCGTCATGCCATTTGGTTCCGCCAGGTCTGACAGAAAAATCTCCAAAATCTTTCTACAAATCTAACCAAAATATTCACCAAATCTTCCATGGATTATTGAGTAAAGATCTAAACAAAATATTTGCCATATCTTACAAAGATTTCCATATCAACTAAAGATCTAAAAAATCTTTCAAAGATCGTAAAGATGATGCATGCCATGATGTCATAATACATTTCTAATTTTAGAAATATTGATGAGTGTGTAAATACTCATCATTTTTACCATTTATGAGTTGCCAAAACATCTAAAAACACTCAATAATGAATCAAAATAGTGAAAATATCCCAGGAAAGTGTTTTACATGTTTCAAATGCAAAAATACCAAAAACAGATGAAAAATGCACAAAGTTTGCATAATTGGCAGTTTCAGTCCCCCAACTTTCAAAAGTTGTCAAATCTAGTCCCTGGTCAGTCTAAAAACTTGAAAAAGTCACCAAAGGTCCTTATAAATCAAAAAGTTACATAATTAGTCCTTTGGTGAAAAGTTTCACAAAATGTCAAGTTTAGTCCCTGAACTTTGAAAATTGTCAAAAATGGTCCCTGGGATATGAAAAACTTTGAGAAAAACAAATTTTGTCCTTGCACTAACCTTTTATGACAGGATTGGTCCTTGGTAGAAAGTTTGGTGAAAATTACACAAATGGTCCCTGAAGTTTGAAAGTTTGACGGTTTCAGTCCCTGGTGAAAATAAATTTGAAAAATCATCAAAGGACCTTATACTATTCATGATATGGCAAATTACACCCTTGGAAATAATTTGGAAGCATGCCAAGATCACACCTCAAACTTTGCAAAAATTACAAAAATGGTCCTTGTGAATCATAAACCAAAACCGGATCCAACATAAATAATAAAACTCCTAAGTCCAATTCACCACTAGCCCATCCCCATTTCCTATCTTGGGCCCAAGTTAAACTCAGCCCACCCACAACCCCGGTCAAACTATTTGACCTGGTCAAATACCAGTCAAACCACCAAACCGCCCGACTTCCTTCTCCCTCAGCCAAACCACAAAACCACCACACCACCCCTGGTATTGCTCCACCACCCCACCACTTGCCCATCCCATCACCACTAACCCACACCCCTACACCTACCTAAGCCACCATAATAAATGCTGCCCCCCCCCCCCCCCCCCCCAATTGCCTGAACCAGAGTCAAATTGCAAAGAAAATCTTTCCCGCCAAAAACACGTGGAGGCTTGAGATTGGACCAAAGTTATCAGAGAGAGGTGGGAAATGATGAGAAAGATGCTGAGAACCCTAATTCGTGGCTATAAAAGGCAAAGAGTGCAAGATGATCAAGTGTCTAGTTTTTTTTAGCATAATTGTAGTCGTGTAATTTCATTAAGCAAGTGTAGTGTAGCAAAAAGCTTTTAAGCATTTGTAGAAGTCAATTCAGTGTATTATTAATCTTTTCAAGTTAATATAAGCAAGTTTCTTCAACTTATTTTGTTTATGCAAATTTCAAGTTTCATGAATTAATCTGAATCATAGGCTGCTAGTGTTTGAGTTTGAATCATGGACTGAGTTAGGTTCACATAGGCTCCAATAAGCTTATTAAAGTTTTAGGGACTTTAAAACTCAGTTATATTAGAAGAAAAATCAAAAATCTAAAAATAGTCAAACTTGGTCAACTGTTTGGTTTGGTTTGCATTTGCAGGTTTCTGAAGTGAAAAGAGCAAGCTTGGAGCTGGTTTGGCCAATCTAAAGATAGGCTTCATAAGGAAAACCCTCTGTTCATGCTGAGGGCATCCTTGTAAGTATTTGCTCATTTCAAATTTCATTCAAAAATCTTAGTCCTTAATAGATTCTGATTCACTGCTTGAAGTTAAGATTCCGTGTTTGTTTGAGTTAATTGGGTATTGTTTAGTTAAGTTGTAGCTTAAGTTATATAACTTGCTTGTTTAAATTTGTAGTTACTTCATATCATAGTTTTATCAGTCATAATAGCTTAATTGATAATATAGTGTAATTGACCTTGTTTTCTGTTCCTAAGTGATTAACTAGACTTAGTATATCAATTTAAGACCTTTTGGTTTGGTTTCATAAGCTTCCATAGCCTCTAGCTCCTTAAAACTCCACACAGCCTAGTATAAAGGGGTGTTTGGATTTGGTGATTCCACTGTGTTGTGAAGATTCTTGGTTGGTAACTTTGTGTAAAACATTGTCTCAACACCAAAACAAGTTCAAATAAGTCTTAAAAAATTGGGTGACATTTAACAAAAAGTCAAAGTTTCAAGAAATTGGTCACTCACAGTCCACTGTGAGAGTTTTTGAACACAAATCCTTCTCATTAGTTACATTAGTTGTTAATTTAGTATAAACTAGCTTCAATACATCTTATAACATCACTTATAATCAGTAGGGATCATTAGAAGTTCACATAAGTCAAACTAGTTCATTTTCTAAAAAAGTCAAATTGGTCATCTCAGGTTTTTTGCAAAAATTCCAAGATAAATTGTGATTTGTGTGATGGGAATTAAGGGTTGAAATTTGTTGTAGTTAGAGCCTACAAGCTGATCTTTAAGCCCCAATTTTTATTTGATTTTTGTGAAATTTTATGTGGGTCCCACAGACCCCCAAAGTGAGTTGCAGGGCAGACCCTTGCCCTGTGCACAGCAGACCTCACCCACACCACCACCTTTAGTGGTGGCTGCAGCCTAATCCAGTGGGCCCTAGAGGTTCAATCTTAGTTTGGACAACTCCGCTCCTACCAGGGTACAAGTATTGACCAGCCATTTGACCTAGGACTCAGTGGACCCCACCTAGTTTAGCCCCTTAAGTCTGTCCCATAACTAAGTGAAACTCAGTTTTACTCAAGTGCTTATTGGCCTCCCATCTGCTTATTTGTGATCAATATTGGTTATTTTTAGCTTATTCAAGTTTGCTGAACTTAATTGTACCCATTTTCACCATTGTGGGCCCCACCTTCACTCATTTGACCTTATTTGTCTAAACAGTCAACATAAGTCAACTGCCTAGCCAAAAGGGGTGCTTATAGCTTATTTATAAGCTATTTTTCAAAGTGTTTTCATAAAAGTTTCTCATTTTCAGTGGATAAGTAGGTTTGTAAAAGAAAATCCAAGAAAAAACCAATTTAAAATAAGTGATAGTTTCTATTTAATCCAATTTAATTTTAATTTTCATTTTTAAATTTTTGTTAAGTACTTGTCAATTTTATATTTTTATTAATTACCTTATATAATAAAGTAATTTTAATAATTTTTTTAGATTTTTATTCTGCCTTTTAGTATTTATTAGATTTAATTTAATTTTCTTAATTATTAATTAATATTAAGTATTAAATATCATATTTAGTTTTTATAAAGTAAAACTTAGTTTTTATATTTTTCCTAGCTCTAATATAGTATAATAGACTTTTAGAAAATATATTTTGGATTTCTACTGTTCATTTTATATTTTTCTTATTTTAATTGTTTAAATTAGACTTAAGTTAATTAAAAGGTAAATAATTAGTGGATTAATCTTAAAACATAATTTTTAGAGTTTTTATAATTTTGTAGGATTCCTGTGATGGTTAAGTAATTTTATAAATTATCTTATAATTTTCTAAGTTAATTTAGTATTAATATTAATTAAAAGTAGTTTACTTAGTTTAATTTAGTTAAATAGTTTTTAATTTATAAAAAATCCACAAAAAGACAAAAATATTTATTTTTATTTTTTATACTTTCTTCAAGTTCTAATTTAAGTTTAGAAAATATTTTTGCTAATTTTTAGTTTAATTTATATCATTTGTCATTTTTAGTTAATTTAAATTAGGTTTTGATTTAGATTTTAAATAGTTTTATTAATTAAATAGTATTTAAATATTATAATAATCATTTTTATCATTTCATTTTCAATTTAAAATTTCTTTTTAATTTTAAGTTTCAAAAAGTGTCAAAAGCACCCCCTGTAGTTTGTTAAATACCAAATCCCACTTTCTCTGTCTGTTACGTGATTTGAATTGTGAATACGTGCATATATCTGGTATCTGATTTTTGTGAATATTATATCTGTGTACCAATACCAAAATAACAGTAGCAATATCAATTCCACATCATCTGGCTACTGTCCTCAGTGCCACTCACTCATAAACGATTCTCAAAGCACCATTTCAATCTCGCTGGGACTTTAACGACCCGGGGAAACACTATACTATCCACGGAGCATTGAGATAAGCTGTTTTTGACTAGTTGACCTTGGTCAATTATATCTGACGGTTTAGACTCAATCAAAATTTGGCGCCGCTGCCGGGGAGGTTGTTGCGTGTTTTAAAAAATCGATTTAAGTTTAGTGGTTTTCAAAGCCCTCCCTGTACAAATTTCACACAAATTTGTAAAAAGTTTTTGTAAAAATATAATCATATCAAAAAAACGTTCATTAACACTTCTCCTGAAGTGTTGAAAACACCAAAAAAAATTTAAAAACAATTAAAAACAAACTGTGAAGTTAAATTACTTCGTGTTCTTTAAGATTACAACCTGAAACAATTGGTTTAAGGTAAGTTCTGACATTAAATTGCGAACTGAAGAGGAAACCTATTTACTTCCTCCCGCCAGCCTGCGAGTAATCTTAAAGGGACGATTTCGGTTAACGAATCAGTTCCAAAAATATTTCCCAAGTTTTCTGCACACACACCCATAAGCCTAAAGCAGTTTTTCAAATTAATTAATAAACCCATAATAAGTTCCCAAACTTAAGATTAAAACTTGCCTTTTTATCCCTGTGAGTGGTGTACCTTTTTCAAAGAAGCCATTCACTTGTGATTTCTGGTTTAAGTTCACTGTGGTTTTGCCTCGATCTTGTTTTGAAAAATTGTTTTTAGTGCATGCGCACTCGGTCACAAACAAAACGTAAACATCAGAAAAACGTACACGAGCTACGTTCTGACATACAATAACCAAAGACCGAAATGGCCGCTGGGCCACCACCACCTTTACCACCCCCTGACCCTCCCGTGGGTGAGCCAGCTCCCGATCTCCGAACGACGGAGGAGCTGTGCCAGCCTACCATGCAAGGGCGGGGTGGGCCTATTGCACCACTCACTATTGAGGCTACGGACTTTGGCCTCAAGCACCACATGATCCAACAAGTCCAGAATTCGTGTCAATTTCACGGATTACTGGGTGACGATGCCAATAAGCATCTTGACAAATATCTCACGGTCACCCAAAGCATGAAACAGCATGGTGTCACCGATGATGCCCTTCGGCTGTACCTCTTCCCCTATTCTCTCACTCATCATGCCACTGCATGGTTTAACCGACTTCCAAAGAATTCTATTCGTACCTTTGATGAAATGGTAACCAAGTTTTTAGCAAAATATTTTCCACCATCCATGGTTACCAAGTTACGAAATGATATCAGCAACTTCCGGCAACGTCCTGATGAGTCTCTTTTTGAGGCTTGGGAGCGTTATAAGCTAGCCACTGCATGGTGACGATGCCAATAAGCATCTTGACAAATATCTCACGGTCACCCAAAGCATGAAACAGCATGGTGTCACCGATGATGCCCTTCGGCTGTACCTCTTCCCCTATTCTCTCAATCATCATGCCACTGCATGGTTTGACCGACTTCCAAAGAATTATATTCGTACCTTTGATGAAATGGTAACCAAGTTTTTAGCAAAATATTTTCCACCATCCATGGTTACCAAGTTACGAAATGATATCAGCAACTTCCGGTAACGTCCCGATGAGTCTCTTTTTGAGGCTTGGGAGCGTTATAAGCTAGCCATTGATCGGTGCCCTAACCACAATATGTTGCAAGTTACCATCATAGATACCTTCTATAATGGTCTGACATTGAGGCACCGAGACATTCTCAATGCTGCTGCTGGTGGGACCTTCATGAAAAGGCGTCCCGAGGAGTGCTATGACTTAATCGAGAACATGACTGCCCACCATAACTTTTGGGATTCCTCTGCGGAGAGGGATGCGTCATGTCATTCAGTTACTCCCTCATCATCATCTCCTGAAATAATTGCTCTTACCAAAAAGATGGATGATATTTCTACGGCTGTGTTGAGAATGAGCCAAACGATGCAAAATCAGGTTCAAAATCAGCAAGTGAAAGCCGTGGCCCGAAGTTGTGAAACTTGTGGGGGCCCTCATCTGTATTCCGAGTGTCTAGCTACTGCTGGCTTTCCTCCAGAGAACGTATATGCTGCTCACGGTTCCTACAATACGGGGGGTAATTCTTACCAACCGCAAGGGGACCGTAATCTCTTAAGCTATCGTTCCAACAATTTTCTCGGACCTCCAGGTTTTAACCAAAATCAAAACCGTAACGCGAATCAGAATTTTAACCAAGGTCAAAACTCAAATTTCCAAAACCCGAATCAAAATCAAGGCCATTTTAATCAAAACAATTTTCAAAATGGCAATCAAAATCAAGGTTTTCAAGGAAATTTTCAAAGAAACCAGAATCAAGGGAATTACAATCAGGGTAATTTCAATCAGAGAAACACTTTTCAGGGTAACAACAATCAAAATCAAGGGAATTTTCAAAACAACCGTGTTCAAAATCCTCCTGTTCAAAATCAAAACGTTGTTCCACCCTCGTCTTCCTCCAATGGTGAATTTAAACAATTCATGAAAGCACAAGAGGAGACGAATCGGTTATTGCTTAGCACGATCTCTGAGCTTCAGAAGTCTTTAAATGATCGACCCTCGGGCCCGGGTACATTACCGAGCAACACGATCGCTAACCCGAGGGGCGATGTCAAAGCGATCACCACCCGAAGTGGGGTATCATACAATGGACCCTCGATTCCTTCTACCTCTTCTTCTCCTCCTAAGGTAGCGGAACGTGAGCCTGAGGTCACTACGGACAAGGTACTTCCTACTAATAACAGAGGTACCAACAACGTCCACCCTCAAGTTGTCCCGGTCCCGGCTCATAAGCCGAAAGTTGTATTTGATCCCCCTGTGAGTTCTGATGAAATCCCAAAGAATGATCCTAAACCGTCAATTCCATATTCTTCACGTTTGAATGATCAAAAGAACCGCGAAAAAGCTAACCATCAGATGGAAAAAATTTATCAAATTTTCCAAGAATTACACTTTGATATTAGCTTCGCGGACGCTCTTCTTCTCATGCCTAAGTTTGCTTCGACAATCAAAAATCTGATAAGCAACAAAGAAAAACTTTATGAAATGGCAAAAACTCCTCTTAACGAGCATTGCTCAACAGTGCTTTTGAAAAAGCTTCCCGAAAAGCTTGGAGATCCCGGGAAATTTCTCATTCCTTGTGATTTCCCTGGGATGGTTGAATGCTTTGCCTTGGCCGATCTTGGCGCAAGCATTAACCTGATGCCTTACACAGTCTGGAAAAGACTCTCACTTCCTGCTCTCACTCCAACCTGCATGACGCTCGAGCTTGCAGACCGTACCATATCCCGTCCTCTCGGCATTGCCGAAGATATCTTCGTGAAAGTAGGAAAGTTCCATTTTCCGGCAGATTTCGTGATTGTTGATTTCGATGCTGACCCACGAGTCCCTCTCATTCTCGGGAGGGGATTCTTAAGAACGGGTCGTGCTTTAATCGATGTATTCGAAGAAGAAATCACTCTACGTGTTGATGGTGAAGCCATCACATTCAATCTTGATCAGACTTCAAGATACTCCTCCAATTATGACGCTGAAACGGTTAACCGAATTGACATCATCGATGTTGCATTTGAGGAGTCTTCTCAAAAAGTCCTTGGTTTCTCAGCAAGTGGCAGTACCACTCCTTCTACTGATCCTATCATTTCCGACTCTTCCCCTTCCCTCACTCCGTTTGAGGGAGGTGACTTCCTTCTGGAAGAGCTCGAGGCTTTTCTTGCTCAAGATAGCTCAATCCCCGATGGGATTGATGAAAACTATCTTGACCTGGAGGGGGACATTCTTTTCCTTGAAAGATTGTTAAATGACGATCCTTCACCCTCTCCGTCTCCAAAAATACTTCATAAAGCGGAAGTCAAAAATGTTGAAATAACTAAAGACTTTCCCGAGGTTGAGCTCAAGGACTTGCCTCATCATCTAGAATATGCATTTCTGGAGGGTGATGATAAATTACCCGTCATTATTGCTAAAGACTTAAAAGTTGAGGAAAAGGCAACACTCCTAAAGGTTTTAAAGTCACATAAACAAGCAATCGCTTGGAAACTCTCCGACATTAAGGGCATAAGCCTGAACTTCTGTACTCGTAAAATCTTAATGGAGGATGACTTTAAACCAGCAGTGCAACAACAGAGAAGGGTAAATCCCAAAATCCACGAAGTTATAAAACAAGAGGTTCTAAAACTTCTTGATGCGAGATTGATTTATCCTATTTCTGACAGTCCTTGGGTTAGCCCAATTCATTGTGTCCCTAAAAAGGGTGGCATTACCGTTGTCACCAACGAGGATAACGAGTTGATTCCAACTCGTTTGGTAACGGGTTGGCGAGTATGTATTGACTATCGAAAGTTAAATGACGCCACCCGTAAAGACCATTTTCCTCTCCCTTTTATGGACCAGATGCTTGAAAGACTTGCGGGGAATGAATACTACTGCTTCCTCGATGGTTTTTCGGGTTACTTCCAAATCCCCATTGATCCCCAGGATCAAGAGAAGACTACCTTCACATGCCCCTACGGAACTTTTGCTTACAGACGTATGCCTTTCGGCTTATGTAATGCTCCAGGCACATTCCAGAGATGCATGATGTCTATTTTTTCCGACATGATCGGGAAAACCATGGAGGTATTCATGGATGACTTTTCAGTCATCGGGGATTCATTCCAGACCTGTCTCTCCCACTTGGAACAAATGCTTAAACGTTGCAAAGAAACGAATTTAAGTCTCAACTGGGAGAAGAGTCACTTTATGGTTAAAGAGGGCATAGTCCTCGGCCATAAAATCTCAAAGAACGGGATTGAGGTTGACAAAGCCAAAATCGATGTCATTGCTAAATTACCTCATCCCACCACCGTAAAAGGTGTTAGGAGCTTTTTGGGTCATGCCGGCTTCTACCGTAGGTTTATCCAAGATTTTTCTAAGATTGCCCGGCCTATGACCCATCTCCTCGAGAAGGATGCTCCTTTCATCTTCTCTCCTGAGTGCATCGAAGCTTTTGAAACATTAAAGAAAAAGCTTACCGAGGCACCGATTATTGTTGCCCCCGATTGGGACCTACCTTTTGAGCTTATGTGCGATGCTAGTGATTTTGCCATAGGTGCGGTCTTGGGGCAACGAAAAGCAAAATATTTTCAGCCTATACACTACGCAAGTAAAACTATGACCGAGGCTCAGAGTCATTACACCACCACTGAAAAAGAACTCCTAGCTGTAGTGTATGCCTTTGAGAAATTCCGGCCATACTTAATCCTGACCAAATGCGTGGTGTATACGGATCACTCAGCTTTGAAGTACCTATTTGCAAAGCAAGATGCAAAGCCGAGACTTCTCCGTTGGGTTCTCCTCCTCCAAGAATTTGATATCATAATCCGTGATAAAAAAGGAGCTGAGAACCTTGCTGCTGATCATCTTTCACGATTAGAAAACCCACATCAAGATGTGTCCGAGAAACAAGAAATAAATGAATCATTCCCTCTCGAGACACTCAGTGCGGTTACTTTTCGTGGTGACTCTACTACCCCATGGTTTGCCGACTTTACAAATTACCATGCGGGCAACTTCATCGTGAAAGGGATGACGTCCCAACAGAAAAACAAATTTTTTAAAGACGTCAAACATTATTTCTGGGACGACCCCTTCCTCTTCAAAATTTGTGCCAATCAAGTCATCAGGCGATGTGTATACGGACAGGAAGCCGCTGATATTCTCAAGGCTTGCCATGCTGGACCCACCGGGGGCCACCATAGTCCTAACTACACCGCCAAAAAGGTGTTTGATTCCGGTTTCTATTGGCCCACGATCTATAAGGATGCCCACGAGTTAGTCAAAGCCTGTGATGCTTGTCAGCGTCACGGGAATATTTCACAAAATAACGAAATGCCACAAAATGCTATTCAAGTTTGTGAAATCTTTGACGTCTGGGGCATCGATTTTATGGGGCCATTCCCATCTTCTCGTGGAAACAAGTATATTCTCGTGGCTGTTGACTACTTGTCAAAATGGGTTGAGGCTAAGGCCTTACCCACTAATGATGCCCGAGTTGTTGTGAAATTCTTGAAATCCCTCTTTGCTCGTTTTGGAACTCCACGTGCCATCATTAGTGATCGCGGTACTCACTTTTGCAATGATCAATTTGCAAAAGTCATGCTTAAGTACGGTGTTACTCATCATCTTTCCACCGCATATCACCCCCAAACAAGTGGGCAGGTGGAGGTTTCCAACCATGGTATAAAACGGATTCTTGAAAGGACAGTAGGTGAAAACCGTGCTTCATGGTCGGATAAACTAGATGATGCACTCTGGGCCTTCCGTACAGCTTACAAAACACCCATTGGGTGTACTCCATACAAGCTTGTATACGGGAAGGCGTGTCATTTACCGATCGAGCTCGAGCACAAAGCCTACTGGGCCTTGAAACATGCTAACTACGACCTTCATAAAGCGGGTGATCACCGTAAGGTTCAACTCAATGAATTAAACGAACTTCGTGATCAAGCCTACGAGAACTCTTTGATCTACAAAGAAAAGATAAACAAGATTCATGACTCTAAGATTAAGAACCGCGTTTTCAACGTCGGTGACAGGGTCCTTCTTTTCAACTCAAGATTAAAGATCTTCTCGGGAAAATTAAAAACCCGATGGACTGGACCATTCACTATTGCTAAAGTATATCCATACGGGACTGTTGAGTTATCTCAACCCGAAGGTCCCAACTTCAAAGTGAATGGTCATAGATTGAAACATTATTTTGGAGAGAACATACCACCCATGGTTGTCCCGAATCTCCAAACTTTCCCCATGGACCAATGAATTCGGGGATCGAGTCAAGCTAGTGACTCGGTGAACAAAAATTAGCATCATATATGGGTTTTCACCCGTATTTCTGACTTCTTTCTACTTTCTACCACCCTAGTGTGGGGGAGTGGCCGTCCCCCACCATTTGAAAAGTAAATATGTATATAAATCTCATTCCAAAAAAAAAAAATGTGTAATTGTATGTATAGATCAATAAAGTGAAAAATAAAATCCATATTTCCACAGTTAGCATTGAATATTAGCTTTTTCTGTTCAGAGATTCGGCATAATAGCCGGGACTTTGAATATTGAGGACAATATTCAGTTCTAGTGGGGGGGGGGGGGGGAGAAATTTTTACGAATTTTATCACAAAACTTTCTAAGTACCCCCATTTTTAGGCCTAAATTTTTCAAAATTTTTTTTCACTTTATTTCAAAATTTTTGTGGTAATCAGTCCGCCAAAGTCTAAATGACAAATGGATTGGCTAGTCCAGGAGCAAACGGCTCTTGGTAAAGACATCTCAAACCCGTTGATGGCTGGCAATTTGCCAAAAATTGTATGGTTCCTCAACTCCCCCGTATCCTCATAAGCGAATGAGTTGGCTAGCCCGCAAGATTATGGCTTGTGGTAAAGGCAGTGGAAAATCCATAATTGGTAATCAGCTCACCAAGATGTTGACTTAGTCCATCAAGATGCTGGCTAGTCCAGAAGCAAACGGCTTTTGGTAAAGACTAATCAAATCCGTTGACAGCTGGTGGTTTGCTCAAAATCACACGGTTATCAGGTGTGCCACAGTTCTTACACCTGGCTACTCCAGAAGTGATGGCTTTTGGTAAAGAGATTCTCAAATCCATCAGGTTTTTTTCAAAAGATTGCTAGGGACTAGCAATGTTTTAGTGTGGGGGATTGATGAGTGTGTAAATACTCATCATTTTTACCATTTATGAGCTGCCAAAACATCCAAAAACACTCAATAATGAATCAAAATAGTGAAAATATCCCAGGAAAGTGTTTTACATGTTTCAAATGCAAAAATACCAAAAACAGATGAAAAACGCACAAAGTTTGCATAATTGGCAGTTTCAGTCCCCCAACTTTCAAAAGTTGTCAAATCTAGTCCCTGGTCAGTCTAAAAACTTGAAAAAGTCACCAAAGGTCCTTATAAATCAAAAAGTTACATAATTAGTCCTTTGGTGAAAAGTTTCACAAAATGTCAAGTTTAGTCCCTGAACTTTGAAAATTGTCAAAAATGGTCCCTGGGATATGAAAAACTTTGAGAAAAACAAATTTTGTCCTTGCACTAACCTTTTATGACAGGATTGGTCCTTGGTAGAAAGTTTGGTGAAAATTACACAAATGGTCCCTGAAGTTTGAAAGTTTGACGGTTTCAGTCCCTGGTGAAAATAAATTTGAAAAATCATCAAAGGACCTTATACTATTCATGATATGGCAAATTACACCCTTGGAAATAATTTGGAAGCATGCCAAGATCACACCTCAAACTTTGCAAAAATTACAAAAATGGTCCTTGTGAATCATAAACCAAAACCGGATCCAACATAAATAATAAAACTCCAAAGTTCAATTCACCACTAGCCCATCCCCATTTCCTATCTTGGGCCCAAGTTAAACTCAGCCCACCCACAACCCCGGTCAAACTATTTGACCTGGTCAAATACCAGTCAAACCACCAAACCGCCCAACTTCCTTATCTCTCAGCCAAACCACAAAACCACCACACCACCCCTGGTATTGCTCCACCACCCCATTAGTTGCCCATCCCATCACCACTAACCCACACCTCTACACCTACCTAAGCCACCACAATAAATGCTGCCCCCCCAATTGCCTGAACCAGAGTCAAATTGCAAAGAAAATCTTTCCCGCCAAAAACACGTGGAGGCTTGAGATTGGACCAAAGTTATCAGAGAGAAGTGGGAGATAATGAGAAAGATGCTGGGAACCCTAATTCGTGGCTATAAAAGGCAAAGAGTGCAAGATGATCAAGTGTCTAGTTTTTTTTAGCATAATTGTAGTCGTGTAATTTCATTAAGCAAGTGTAGTGTAGCAAAAAGCTTTTAAGCATTTGTAGAAGTCAATTCAGTGTATTATTAATCTTTTCAAATTAATATAAGCAAGTTTCTTCAACTTATTTTGTTTATGCATATTTCAAGTTTCATGAATTAATCTGAATCATAGGCTGCCAGTGTTTGAGTTTGAATCATGGACTGAGTTAGGTTCACATAGGCTCCAATAAGCTTATTAAAGCTTTAGAGACTTTAAAACTCAGTTATATTAGAAGAAAAATCAAAAATCTAAAAATAGTCAAACTTGGTCAACTGTTTGGTTTGGTTTGCATTTGCAGGTTTCTGAAGTGAAAAGAGCAAGCTTGGAGCTGGTTTGGCCTATCTAAAGATAGGCTTCATAAGGAAAACCCTCTGTTCATGCTGAGGGTATCCTTGTAAGTATTTGCTCATTTCAAATTTCACTCAAAAATCTTAGTCCTTAATAGATTCTGATTCACTGCTTGAAGTTAAGATTCTGTGTTTGTTTGAGTTAATTGGGTATTGTTTAGTTAAGTTGTAGCTTAAGTTATATAACTTGCTTGTTTAAATTTGTAGTTACTTCATATCATAGTTTTATCAGTCATAATAGCTTAATTGATAATATAGTGTAATTGACCTTGTTTTCTGTTCCTAAGTGATTAACTAGACTTAGTATATCAGTTTAAGACCTTTTGGTTTGGTTTCATAAGCTTCCATAGCCTCTAGCTCCTTAAAACTCCACACAGCCTAGTATAAAGGGGTGTTTGGATTTGGTGATTCCACTGTGTTGTGAAGATTCTTGGTTTGTAACTTTGTGTAAAACTTTGTCTCAGCACCAAAACAAGTTCAAATAAGTCTTAAAAAAATTGGGTGACATTGAACAAAAAGTCAAAGTCTCAAGAAATTGGTCACTCACAGTCCACTGTGAGAGTTTTTGAACACAAATCCTTCTCATTAGTTACATTAGTTGTTAATTTAGTATAAACTAGCTTCAATACATCTTATAACATCACTTATAATCAGTAGGGATTATTAGAAGTTCACATAAGTCAAACTAGTTCATTTTCTAAAAAAGTCAAATTGGTCATCTCAGGTTTTTTGCAAAAATTCCAAGATAAATTGTGATTTGTGTGATGGGAATTAAGGGTTGAAATTTGTTGTAGTTAGAGCCTACAAGCTGATCTTTAAGCCCCAATTTTTATTTGATTTTTGTGAAATTTTGTGTGGGTCCCACAGACCCCCAAAGTGAGTTGCAGGGCAGACCCTTGCCCTGTGCACAGCAGACCTCACCCACACCACCACCTTTAGTGGTGGCTGCAGCCTAATCCAGTGGACCCTAGAGGTTCAATCTTGGTTTGGACAACTCCCCTCCTACCAGGGTACAAGTATTGACCAGCCATTTGACCTAGGACTCAGTGGACCCCACCTAGTTTAGCCCCTTAAGTCTGTCCCATAACTGAGTGAAACTCAGTTTTGCTCAAGTGCTTATTGGCCTCCCATCTGCTTATTTGTGATCAATATTGGTTGTTTTTAGCTTATTCAAGTTTGTTGAACTTAATTGTACCCATTTCACCATTGTGGGCCCCACCTTCACTCATTTGACCTTATTTGTCTAAACAGTCAACATTAGTCAACTGCCTAGCAAAAGGGGGTGCTTAAAGCTTATTTATAAGCTATTTTTCAAAGTGTTTTCATAAAAGTTTCTCATTTTCAGTGGATAAGTAGGTTTGTAAAAGAAAATCCAAGAAAAAACCAATTTAAAATAAGTGATAGTTTCTATTTAATCCAATTTAATTTTAATTTTCATTTTTAAATTTTTGTTAAGTACTTGTCAATTTTATATTTTTATTAATTACCTTATATAATAAAGTAATTTTAAAAAATTTTTCAGATTTTTATTCTGCATTTTAGTATTTATTAGATTTAATTTAATTTTCTTAATTATTAATTAATATTAAGTATTAAATATCATATTTAATTTTTATAAAGTAAAACTTAGTTTTTATATTTTTCCTAGCTCTAATATAGTATAATATACTTTTAGAAAATATATTTTGGATTTCTACTGTTCATTTTACATTTTTCTTATTTTAATTGTTTAAATTAGACTTAAGTTAATTAAAAGGTAAATAATTAGTGGATTAATCTTAAAACATAATTTTTAGAGTTTTTATAATTTTGTAGGATTCCTGTGATGGTTAAGTAATTTTATAAATTTTCTTATAATTTTCTAAGTTAATTTAGTATTAATATTAATTAAAAGTAGTTTACTTAGTTTAATTTAGTTAAATAGTTTTTAATTTATAAAAAAATCCACAAAAAGACAAAAATATTTATTTTTATTTTTTATACTTTCTTCAAGTTCTAATTTAAGTTTAGAAAATATTTTTGCTAATTTTTAGTTTAATTTATATCATTTGTCATTTTTAGTTAATTTAAATTAGGTTTTAATTTAGATTTTAAATAGTTTTATTAGTTAAATAGTATTTAAATATTATAATAATCATTTTTATCATTTCATTTTCAATTTAAAATTTCTTTTTAATTTTAAGTTTCAAAAAGTGTCAAAAGCACCCCCTGTAGTTTGTTAAATACCAAATCCCACTTTCTTTGTCTGTTACGTGATCTGAATTGTGTATACGTGCATATATCTGGTATCTGATTTTTGTGAATATTATATCTGTGTACCAATACCAAAATAACAGTAGCAATATCAATTCCACATCATCTGGCTACTGTCCTCAGTGCCACTCACTCATAAACGATTCTCAAAGCACCATTTCAATCTCGCTGGGACTTTAACGACCCGGGGAAACACTATACTATCCACGGAGCATTGAGATAAGCTGTTTTTGACTAGTTGACGTTGGTCAATTATATCTGACGGTTTAGACTCAATCAAATATGAACATGTATGTTTGTAAAATGTATATGTGATGTTAAAGTAATGTTTAGTTTTTAATAAGAGATTATTAGTAAGAGACTTTATCCATATTTATATTTTGGTAAAAATAAATTTTACACTTTGTCGTTAACAAAATTTAACAAATATCGTAAAATATAAATAACGTTTTTAGGCGATATTTGTATTAATAGAGATTCGTGATTGTAGAGATAGCCTGAGGACATGATGTTTCTCATGAGACTATGTATGTTCTTTTTAGGAAAGTGACGTGTGTAGGTTGACATGGTCGACTGCTCTATGCACTTCGCCTTAAAGTTTTCTTTGTGTGGTTTCTAAATGTCTAGTGAGTCTCTTTTTCAGGTGTTTGTTGACTCTTCTCTGCATGAAGAAGGTTGTGCATTTGGATAGGTCAATGGTGGTCGTTGGATACATCTGAAATTTGAGGGAGGTGTTCACCAGATATGTTTGGTTAAGAAACTTGTGCAAAAAGGAAAAAAAAAAAACAAGTTGAAATTTTTGAGTGAGAAATGGATGAAAAATAGGTGAAAATTTTCGAGAAATTTGTGGCTTCGTATCATGGCGCCATGTTTACGTATGGTATGTAAATCGGTTTAAAGAGATAGGATAGGAATGGTTTTGTTGTTTGGTTTCCCATGTAGAACGGTAAGGACCCGATGAGATTGATGAAGATTAAGAAGCTCGGGTAACACTTAAACAAAGATGTGAAGTAGTATTGGCACAAGTATATGAAATTTGTGAAGTGATGTGTGTTGATTTATATATATAAAGAGGTGAATAGGGTTTAGAGATAAATCCTTGCAGGATGATCAACGGCTGCTAGGGAGCTAGGTGTTGATCATCCGAGGAGCAGACAAGGAGGGACATGTGGACTATCCTCCTTAGCTCGTACAAAGTGGTGTTGGGGAGAAGTGGTATTGTATGCTCAATATAACATGATTAATTTTATGTGGCCTTACGTGGTCTCAGATTTAAGTTGGGCCGCTATCAAGTGTTTATTGATGTGCCTTGAAATTTGGGCTAGATTCAAGCATGTATTTAGTGGGCTTGAGCCACTAATATTGATATGCTATCAGGCCCCTCATCTAAACACTTGATTAGATAAGGTTCTAAGCCAACTAGATAACACAACATTATTTTATTCCATTTACTAAACTTTTTAGCTTCTAGCTTAGGGGCAGTGGATAAAAAACCACATCCATTTGGGTCTACAAGCTGGGATACATCACTAGACATGTTATGATCTTGCTTTAAAAACTTTGAATAGTTTATAAAATAGTTTTACAAATCAAACCGCTCTGATACCATTTGTTCCCTTTTAGTTGATTACAAAAGATAAATAGTTTAACTAACCAACTCATGTCATAATACTACAAGAATAACTTCAAGAAGATATATAAATGTAAAAATTATGCACAAGTATATTTTTCAACGTTTAAATTCTTATTAGAATTATAAAAGAATTTACACTAGATTGTTTGCGGAATAACAATCTAACTGAATACCACTTTCTATTTAGGGGCTTAGTTCTATTTGAAGTAGTAAATGAGCTCTTGAAAGTGTTACAACTTTTAATATAAGAGATGAGCATTTACTCTTTTACAACATTCTTATTTATAGGCGAGTATCATATGGAAACCCGTAGGGTTAAAGGTACGTTACAATCCTTCTATTCTTAGGATATGTCTATCCATGCTTTATAAAACAGTGTTGACGACTGCTTGTACCTTTTTATAAGTACTTTCTTGATTTTTGAGAAGTGTTTTACATTTATCTTCATAAGAAAGTTCCCACCTATTATTTCGTGACTTAGATACTTTTAGAAAGTATCTAAGTCTAGTCTCAAATTGTCTTCTGTGTTGATGATATCTTCAAGGAGTCAGTAATTTATTGTCATCACTCACTAACTCTATCATCTTCTTCTTGGTTTTTGTCTTCACTTTCTGAATTCCGCCTCAAATTATGTCGAGTCCTTTCTTAGACTCTGAATAATTTTGAAGATGACTCCCTGGATACTACTTTATATTATGGCACAGTTTACACTCAGGGTATTTTAATTCAAATAATAGTCGCAGACTGATGAGGATTTAAAATGTGCATTTTTAGGGGGTCATTTAGTCTCTAAACTCGTATATATTTGATCAATTATTACCATAAATCGTTTCTTTTTGCATTCTAGGTCCTTTGGAAGCAAAAGACGGAAACGAGCATGATTTTGGCTTATTTGGACAAGAAAACGACCAAGTCACGAAAACGTCAGGAAAAGGAGTCCTGACGGAGTCACAAGCTACAACGTGATGTCGTCATTTGCATTTCGACATGATGATTCAGAGACAATTTTACAATTGATGGTTCAGATAAATATAATGGCCTAAGAGCTGACGACGTCACCACCAAAGGAAAAAGTAGTTGACGGTGTCACAAGTTATAAGGTGACGACGTCACAATGGCGACACAACCAAGGACGAAACCCTAATGACGGCAGGTTGACGGTGTCACAACCATAACGTAACGCCGTCACAAGTGTAAGACTATATATATTTTCGTATGTTTTCCATTATTCTTGTAACATCTTAGAGAGGCAAAGCCTAGGATGAATTTCAGAGTTTTTTAAGGCTTTTTCCAGCTACCAAACCTATTTTTTTTTATTAAAGATAAGTAATTCCTCTTTAATCATTGAATATGTCTATGTGTTGTTTGATAATATGTGTTTTTCTGTTCTCTTTAATAGGCTCGGCTAAATTAATTAGTGTTTGCTTAGATTTGAATGAAACATATTTATTAATTATTAGTTGTCGTCTCTTGTTTAATTGGTTGTCTCGCGTTAGGAGTAGGAAAACTGGCTTATTCTTTAATGTATTAGCTTGTACATCCGACTAAACGCTCTATTCACTAGAGTGCAATAGTTGTTTATTTTCGTTATATTTACTGCATGAATTGCGGTTTGTTGATATTAAGAGTCTTAATGACTTTAGGATTCTTAAAGGAGACTTGTACATTAATAGAGTTAGGGAATTCGGCACCACCCTACAACCGATATTAAGGAATACAAAGCATCAATTAAAACAAGGACGTGACAATTCGGCTAATTAATAAGAGATAATTAGGGAGTAAGGATAATTTAAGTAAACACCTTTATATATTATAAGAGTTACCACAATTTATTTTCCTCATTATTAGTTTAATTTAGTTATTATTAGTTTTAAAAACCTACTCTTATATTTTTATTTGCTTTTAAAAAAATATATACAACCACAAAAAAGAATCATCATTCATGATACAACCTACTTGTATCGATAGTAGCACCACTATAGTGGGTGCGTGCTCCTTAAGAAAAGAGAAGAGAAGCAGATATTGATTTGACAAAAACTATGACTTTTATTGATAATCCATTTGGTATATATAGCCAAATAATAACTTGCAACCCAAGGCAAATCCTAAACATACTAAAACAATGAGATAAATATGGAGATAAATCCTAGCGCATAACAAAAGAGTCTTGCCACTTTGGTGCTTTTTTGGTCCGTTTGCCACGACCCAATTGGCCTGTTAAGGGCGTAACACTTCACCTCTAGACCTAATTCGTCATACACTTCGGTCTTCACAACACTATTCCCTTAGAGAACGATCAATCATTCGTGTCTTACTTATAGTACACTACAACAGTTAAGTACACTGCATAGGAGGATTGTAAAACTTCTTTGCGTTTACAATATCTGCATCAAAGACCATTGCACACTGAATTTACCCAACAAAAATAAATAGACAAGATTAAACATATAACGATACATATATTTTCATGAGTCGTTATCTGCTACTAAAAACACATGAAGTCAACAAGATATCAATATTTAAATTTAAATAAGATTAACCTAAAAATCATACCAGTTAAACAAAGTTAAATCGTTCGTGTAATAAAATTCAATATAAAATATTAATCGATACTAACATATAATTAAATAATTATGTAAAAACTCGTGCGTTTATGAACCGTTACTATGTTTAACTTAAAAACAAAATTTTTCAAATATTATTACCCGTTATACTATATCTAAAAAACCAGTGCGTTCACGCTTTCTAAAACTAGTTTCGTATAAAAATGATACGTGTCATATACATTTGAACTAAAATATTCTCAAATCATCGTAATATATACATTTAATATTAATTTGACCGCCGATCGTTAATGTAGTTAGAATTCCGATTGGATAAAGATATTATGTTTGTATGAACAACTTGTGATAACTTGCAAGACATAGATCATGATTTTATAAGTAGTTTACTATCATCTTTACAAATAATTCAAATATTTTGTTTTGATATAATTGTAAAGTAAGACGTCCACATTAAAAATGATAACTCTCTTGTTGTTTAGTTGTTACTCTATTTTGTGCGCATTAACACTCATAGGTAAGATTACATTGTCGGATATTGGCCTTATTGATTAGACAAGAAAAGGAATAATCACATAAAAGTTCAAGGAACAACTTTTTATTCATACGTAAGTGTTTGCCTTATTTATTTATTTATTTTAATTTATACGTCCATAATAAAGATCTTTGGGTCAGGGGGACCTTGTAAGACAATGAACCCTGTAGGTATAACTTTATTGATGATCATCTTTTATATAATAAAATAAAACCTTTATTGGGAATTTTGCATTTCAAAAAAATTAATTCATACCTGATTTAGTAATAATTTTATTAAAAAAAAATTATTTTCTTATTAGGTAATATTTTATATTTATTCATAACACAAGTAGAAGATAAATACAAAAAATATAGATAAGATATTTAAATTTTTTTTTAATATTTATCCGCAACACAAGTAGAAGATAAATATAAAAAATATAAATAAGATGCAATTAACAATAGGATTAAAAATTTTAAATAATTATTTCAAAATGTTTAAAAAAAACCCGCGCGTGCGCGGGTATTATAACTAGTTATTTATAATAGTAAAACCTTAATTCCCAAAACCCACAAACAGGGCTTGGACTTAATTATCCACTGATAGACCTAAGAGTGTGCAAGAATAAAGATTACACGTAGCTTAAACCTCAAAATTTTCTAACAATAACACATTGCCGCTCTATTAAAGGATAAAGCTATCCTGAATTCGGAATAGTGGTGATCATTAACATTTTAGCACAAATGAGTTTCTGATTAGGATACTTTGTGATTATAAAAAAGCATCAAAATTTCCAAGACGACTTCGATTAGTGATTAATATCCTTTAGTACTTGTTAGTACACATATACTTGTAACTCGATTTTCACAATGGTGGATGATTGTCAACATTTTAATTACAACTTCTCATTAAAGTGGAATACATAAAAGTGAAAAGGATTGTTCAAATACTCAAATCACAATGAAGTTCATGTTGCAAGAGTTAAAAACTAAACTTAGCATTTGATTTTTTCTGGAAGAAATTTACTCAACTTTTATTTAACATCATTTGCTATCTTGATTTCAATATTTTTTTTTAACCAAAGCAAACCGTATAAAATGAGTTTCATAGATTATGATGGACAATAATTTACCATTCATTCGAGTTAAAAGTTAAAACACGTAGTGGAGCAACATGTGACTATTTTTGTATAGCATTCGACTCTCGTATCTTAGTCATTTGCATTAGGTGTTGGCTTTTGCGGGAGGCATGCGCCACGTACAAACTATCGTTATTCTAAAAAATAGTAACACGAGGTATTTTTCTTTCTAAATTGCTTATTGGAAGTGAAGAATTAATTGTCACTAGAATTAAATCTAACTATTTTGACACATATTTTGCAACCAAGTGATTAATAGTGTTGCGTGGAATATACGACGCATACAAAGAGGGCCATCAGTCCATAACATCATTTAAAACTCAAATAAGTACATCAAAAAGTCAAATAAAACTGTTATCTTTTATGGAAACTAGACGTATAAATTAGAGATGGCAGCGAGGCGGAGAATGTTGGGATTGTATTTTACATTTCCAATCCTCATCCTCGCCTGCATCTTCATCGGAGAATCGTTTTGCATCCCCATCCCATCCCAATCGGGGATTGTGGATCTCCATTGGGGATCCCCACATGAATTCAAGGAGTTCTGGCCTGAAGCATAAAAATTATAAAAGTAATAAAAAATATAAATAATTGACCTATAAAATGTCTCAAAAAATGTATATTATACATAGTTGGATTAACTAAAACGTATTCAACTTTAAATCATTGTATATATTGAAACATCACATATAATATAAAAATAGACTGCATCAAATAAGTGTATTCAGACAAAATATTGGTTGAATAATACGTAGTCAGTGCTTAACATTTGAAAATATCTGATGATTTTGATTCATTAAATGTCGCATGCACATACAAATATATTTCCAGTATAATACTTGTCAATACCCATTACCATATACATATACAAGTACATTTAGTATTAACATACATATAATCTATACATGTTTGTACATTAAAAAGTTCGGGTTCGTGTTCGGGGTCGGGGATTTATGCTATCCCCATCTCCGGTTTCATAATTTGGGGATTCCCCGTCCCCATCCCCAGTCAACTCGGGGATTCCCAGTCACCTCGGGTTTGGGGATAAGATCCCCCATCGCATACGGATTTTTTTGCCATCCCTGCGTCTACACGAGCAAAACGACGGTTTATTGAGGCAAATAATTATACTTGCGAAATCGTGATTCTGGTTCGACATTTGATGCAAAGCGTGTGTGTTTTTTAAATACAATGCATGTATTTTTTTAAAATTAATATAGTGTGTATTTTTGAAAAGTTGTCAAGTTTAAAATTGATAAAGAAAAACATAATTTAAATTGCTAAGTTTAAAGGTACTTAGAGGTAATTTAGGCAAACTACATTAATTTGAGTTTTTAAGATTAAGGATGCGCTTCGTTTGTTGAGGGTGTTGGATTTAAATTTTGAATTGAATTTGGTTTTTGATTAAAATTAATGATGGAGAAAGAAAAATTAAATATTTTATAAAAGTTTATTTTATGTAAAAGATTTTATAAAAAAAAATATATATTATTTTATAATAATTATACGAAAAGAAAGATAGAGTATAAAATGTGAGACCAAGTAAGAATAAAATGAGTCCTAACTTATTAGGTAAAAACCAAACATGTTAAGTATTTAAATGTTTTAGGTTTACAAATTGTCTAAATTATTTGAATAATGAAAACAAGGGCATATCTATATTTTATTAGACTTGACCATACACATAGGGGTGGAAACGAGCCGAGCTGCTCGTGAAAAGCTCGGGATTGAATCGGTAAAAAGCTCGAACTAGCCGAGCTTAAACGTGCTCGAGTCCGAGCTCGAGCTTAAGTTTGGGCTCATTTAATAATCGAGCTTGCGCTCGAGCTCTATACAAAAAGTTCGAGTAGGCTCGCGAGCCTAAACGAGCCCGAGAAATATATACGTATACATATATTGTCTACACGTATAAACAAGCTTAAAAGTAGTAAACGAGCTCGAGCCTTATGTAATTAACAAGCCGAGCTCCATTTTAACTTTGTTTTCTTTAAAACATCATACAAATTGGTCGAGCCCGAGCTCCAGCTCGAGCTTGTGAAAATTTTCTCGAGCCGAGCTTGAGCTCAAAATATTAGGCTCGAAACGAGGTCGAGCTCGAGCTTTATATATATAAACGAGCCGAGCTCGAACCCTTACAGGCTCGGGCTCGGCTCGGCTCGTTTTAACCCCTAGTCTATACACATATAACTACGTACGCAAATACTTCCATGTGTGTGTTTTCTTATGAGTGATGATGCTTACACATTAGGGGGGTACAGCATCTAGTTTGACTAGATTCGACCTAACAATGCACCACCAAAAACTGTCGCCCGCCCTCATAAACCAACATCCACCGCTGAAAATCACAATAGAAGAACCGAGAAATCACCATAATTAATTTTATCTTTGCTACTTTGCGCGAATGCCATGCTACTGTAGTTATGTTTGGAATTTCTTAAATATTTTGACCAAGTGGCCAACACTAACAACCTGTTTATAATGTGCATCGTTTAACTATCAAATAGAAATACAAATGCTCTTTCTAATGTGCAACATTTTAACAAAAAGAGTAAATGTAAGCCATTATAGGGCAAGCCCAAAAGATTCGCTACACCACATCCAAATAGTCCACCTTTTTCTTAAAACAAAAAAGAAGCCTAACCCACTGTATCGAAAATAGATACCTTAGATTATCCAGCTTACAAAATATTAGGCTCGAAACGAGGTCGAGCTCGAGCTCAAGCTCGAGCTCAAGCTCTTTCTCGTTACCACGACGACCATACATTCCCCAACATTGGTGTCTAACAACGACGTAATCACTTATCGTAACGAGGAGAAATTTATTAGTGGATAATTAGGTCCAAGCTCGATTTGTAGGTTTTGGGTACTAGGGTTTCACTATTATAAATAATGGTCAATCAATAAAGCAATATACATGTAAACCCTAATGGACCCAACCCACAAGTCGGGCTTGGGCTAACTAACTTACTCATCTAATATAATAGTGAAACCCTAATACCCAAAACCCATAAACCGGACTTGGGCCTAATTATCCATTATAAATAATGGTCAATAATAATATTATGTTTACGGAGAATTATGTAGTCTTACATGGTATCGGAGCGGATCTGATCCTCAAACTTAGGTGGTGTTGAGCAGCCTTCCCTAAACCACCTATCCTCTCAATTAAACAATACATATTCTAAACCCTAATTTTCTTTTCCACCGATCAACAATAATAAAACATAAACCTTTAAAAGTCGATCCACGATTAATAATCATGGAGGCAAGATTGTCCACAAAGATCTCAATAGTTAGTGTTGTGCTAAGGTCACAAACCCACACAACGGTGATTTGTGTTGGTGATTTGTGCTAAGGTCACAAACCCACACAATGGTAATTTGTGTTGGTGATTTGTGCAAAGGTCACAAATTCACACAACGGTGATTTGTTCTCACAACGGTGATTTGTTTTGGCGGTGATTTGTTCTCACAACGGTGATTTGTTTTGGTGGTTTGTGTTAAGGTGACAAATTCGCACAATCATTAATTGTTGGTGATTTCTATTTTATTTTTTTGTTTTATTGTTGAAAAAAAAATATTATTGGTTTATGGTTTGTTCGTTTTAATGTTTTATTTTATTTACTCTTTCAATCCGAATTTTTACGATTTCGCTACTCGAATTGCGGGGAATATTAGATGGCCGTTTGTGGGCTTAGGATTTATTAGAGTTTATGTTATTTATATTATAAATAGTGAATCAATAAAAAAAACACCCAAAGAACACCCAAAGGGAATTATGTAGTCTTAACAAAATTAACCTCTTTAACCAAAACCAAACCAATAATCACAATACTAGTGCATTTAAAACCAGTGTTCTAAAAGGCGCGCCAAGGCGCCGCCAAGGCGTCGCCAAGGCGCGAGGCGCGGCCTCGGCGCCACGAAATGGACCAAGGCGTGAAGTCTAGGCGTCGTGTGAAAAGGCATGGAATAAGGCGCGAAAAGGCGTGCCAAGGCGCGCCTTATCGTATGGCGTGGCGCCATTTTTAGAAGGGGATGATGTGGGCTTAAATTTTGGTCCTAGTAATTTCTAAACATAGTTCAAATTTTCACTTTATTTCTTATGCATATCACTTTTTGTAAGCTCACCTTTTGTAAACTCACCTTTTGTAAACTCGATATGCATATAAAATATGATATTATAACATAAATGATAAATATATAAATATTTTTTCGCCGCCTTAGTCACGCCGCAAAAAACGCCATGGCTTCGCCATGGCGCGTAAGGCTTGAGGCGTGGCCTTGCCGCCACGCCACGCCTCACGCCATTTATAACATTGTTTAAAACCAATGGTCCAAACTAGACCCCCACACTACTCTGCAATTAAAACTTTGTCCATTTGCTATGGACCATTAAACATCAACATCTGCTATACTATACTGTACTATTCTGCCTCACCCATGTGTATTTTCACATAATGCAAGTATGGGATTGTCTAACCAGTGCCCTTAGGGCACTGGTTAAGAGGGAGGAGGACCCACAAAAAAGTACTAAAAAAATATTTATTTATTAAAAAAGTGTAGGTCCCTCATTCTTTTAATTATTTCTTTAGTGTTTTCTTGTGGGTCCTCCCCCTTCTTAACTAGTGCCCTTAGGGCACTGGTTAGACAATCCCTGTATATATATATATAGTATCTAAGATAAAAAGGCAAATGTTTCATTTCATTCATAGGGAATTGTGACATAACACTATTTATCTGCCACAAATGGGCTCCATTTTCACGGACCCATTAATTACCAGACCCTGACCCAACCACAGGCCCACCCATGTTCATGGTTAAAAAAGTACAACAGATTTTGCACATGGGTACCAATAGTTTTTTTTTAAGACAATTCCAAAAATCTCCCTACAACTTCTTATATAATAGTATAATACAAGTACTACTTAAGTTTAATTGCTACTAAATAAAGGGCAATATAGACATTTTTAGTTATCACTGTTTTGAGAAATGACCTCACCAAATTTGAGAAAGAGTTGTGCATCTGAGGTGCTAATGGATGAGCAATTCACCAAATGTGGAGTCTTGAGGTTTGCGTACTCGTCCATGTAGCTCGAGACTTTTGATGACGGGAGTAAGGTTGTTGGACCTATGGGTTGTTTTGGTTGTGGGATGACACTTGCTAGGACTCGGACTATTACTTGCATTGTTGGTCTATCGGATGGTTGGCGCTTGGTGCATAAGAGCGCGAGTTGGAAAATCTTCTTTACTTCTCCTAGGTCCTTGCATGTTGCTGATATTTCTGGATCGACGGTTTCCATGACTGCATTGCTTGCTTCATTGCTTGCTGTCTTTGATAGAATCTGGTTCACATGTGATTTGGTTTTTATTACATCAATACAACAGTAGGCATGCAATTATGTGAAAAAGTTTAAAAAAAAAGAAAACAATTAATGTGAATAACCAAGTAAAATGAGGAATGGGCCCAGGCAATATGTTAACTTTTTAGCAAGTACAAATCCTTTATGAAATAGTTATACCATGATAAAGATTCCTATAAACTACCTTAAAGTTTTAACAGTATCAAAACTTTACCTTTACCATGGAGTAATTCATAACAATCATATACAGAATTTGAGTAAGAAAGTTGTAAATATAGAAAAAACAAAAAGTTAAGGTCATCCTTGACGAATACCTGGAACTAAACAATGTCCCAGGGCCACGCACTATGTTAACTTTAAATTATTTAGTCGAGTAAATCCCTTGAATTTGTTTTTTTGTCATGACGTCCAAAAAGTTCTAATAATCACATTAAAATTGCGAAAAAATGATTGAAAAGAGGTTGAGAGATCAAACCAATTACAAAAAGAAGAGTTTAAAGTTTTAACTTTTAACTACCAGAAATAATGAAAGTCTAGTTATTAACACCCTTGAAATGGACTACAAATTTTTGGGTAAAAGGTTGTTACACCCGATAAATATACGACTACAAATTACAGGCAAAGAATCTAGGAAAGAAAGACTGACCAGATGATGAAGGTTTGATTCATTATCAACAGCTTTTCTTCCGGTAAGCAATTCAAGTAGCACAATCCCGTAGCTGTAAACATCAGATTTCTCGGTCAAACGGGAAGTACGGGCATATTCAGGATCGATATAACCTATAGTCCCCATTATATAAGTTGATGTGAATGCTTGCGACGTGCATAAAATCTTAGCAATCCCAAAATCAGTAAGATGTGCTTCAAAATCCTTATCAAGTAGAATATTCGACGATTTCACATCTCTATGGATTATACGAGGACTACAGTCATGATGAAGATACGCAAGCCCTTGTGCCGCCCCAAGTGCTATCTGAATTCGAGTCTCCCAATCAAGCTTTTTCTTCTTCAAGGGTCCTAAAAACCACAACTTTTATAATTAAAAAGAAGCTCCAAACAAACTGAAAAAGCACATTAGTTATATACTCACCATGAAGGAGATCCCAAAGGCTGCCGTTTTCCATGTAATCATAAAACAACAAATTTCCTGAAGGTGATAAAGAGTAACCTTGTAAACTAACAAGATTTCGATGCTTGATGCTCCCAACAGTCTCGAGTTCGGTCTCAAATTCTTTTAGATACTGAGGATAATGAGTATAAAGTTTCTTGATAGCCACTGGCCGACAGTTTTTGAGGACACATTTGTAGACTGTGCTTGATGCTCCACACCCGATAATATATTTTTCAGATAAATTCTCTGTCATTCTCATGATATCATCATATACATGAAGTGCCATGTTCATGTGAAGTATCACAAGCTTCGGTGACGAGTAGTGAACGGGTTTGTCAAACGACCCTTCAATAAATTGTTTTGAATGGTGGGGTCGGCAAACTGCCACGAGGATCATAAGAAGAAGAACCAACCCACCCAAAGCAATTCCTAGTATTGCCGCTTTAGAAATGGTCGCTGCGAATAAAAAAACTTGTTATCTTAAGTACTGTAATTCTAATATTGATCAACAATAAGGGAAGATATAGTAAGCCTTTACCTCGCTCAGTGGAACGAGAAGCATGGCATGAATTTAGAGAACTGCTGCACAGACCCGGATTCGCTAGAAAGCTGCATATGTAATGTGTGGTTTCTTTAAGTCAACATTAATAATGGTAATCCTTAAATATTGTATACTTGTAGAAATATCGGCTGCATACCTATCAGGTGAAAATTTGGAAAAATTGTTCGCTGTTGGAATATCGCCAGCTAGATTGTTGTACGATACGTTTCTGCAGGAAAAAAAGGCAATCATCAATCCCACAAATTGTTGTTGGAAAACTACAAAAAAATGTGCCGATATTATAACTGAAACTTACAAAACTGAAAGGCTAAGGCAATTCACCAGTGATACCAAACCTCCTGTTAGGTTGTTACTTTCTAACTTTCTGCAAAACGTTATTCACAGACATTGTAAGATTACCACCTTTATGACGAAGAAGTGGTTAATGGTTATAAAATTTCATTCGTGTGAACACATACAGCATGAATAAATTCTGAAGTTGGCCAAGCTCTTGGGGCAATATACCAGAGAGATGATTGTAAGAAAGATCACTGCAAAATAAGACATGTTTTATGTTAAGGAAAACCCCGAGAAAACTTATGAAAGAAGATATGATCGCTTACATTTCCATGACACTTCTTAAGTTGCCAAACTCAGCTGGTAAATATCCTGTCAGCTCATTCCGACTTAGATTCCTATTGTTATTCAACAAAAACAAAAAATATTAAAACAAGTGACAAAGAAGGCCTATCAAGACATACTTTTAGAAAGAAAAAATAACTTACATTTTTAAGAGGTGTTCCAAATCACCGAGTGGAGACGGAATCGGACCACTAATCATGTTGTTCGAGAGGTCCCTATGCCAATATAAAAATACTTATTATTAGCACTACAAATATGATGGATTAAAGTAAAAGTTGTACAATAGTTTAGAGTTACTTACAATGTATCCAAGTTACCGATCCGAGACAGCTCAATGGGAATAGGACCAGAAATGTTGTTTGATGAAAGATTCCTATTCAAATAAGAAAAGGTTATTATTCCGCAAATTAATACTTCAATTAAGAAAAACACGCAATAACATGAAAAAAGAATGGTGGAACTTACAAGTATGTCATGCTTTCAAGCCTTTGAAATTCGGCAGGGATAGTACCCTTTAATTTGTTCCCATGCACGTTGCTGCCATGACAAAACCTTTAGTGGATTGCACAAAACTAACTAGAAAAAATACTTCGGTTTTATCAAAACTTACAGGCTGTTGAGATTAGTGCAAGAGCTTAGATTATCAGGTATCCGTCCCTCAAGTTTATTTCCTGCAACATTACTACAATCAAAAAGCATAATTAGCTTAACAAAGAAAATACGAAACAAACCAGGTTAAAGAAGTATGTTGATTTGCAAAGTTTACAGATCAAATAAGTCCGTGAGCTTTCCAAGTTCCGGTGGAATATGACCAGTAAGTTGATTATTGTTCAGTTCCCTGTTAAAGCATCATCAATAATTATAACATGTTTAACAGATTAAAAATGAAAATAATTATCCAAGCATAAAGTTTTCATACAAGTAATGGAGCTTTGACATATTCCCGAGCTCTGGAGGAATAGATCCCGTCAGCTTGTTGTTGTGGAGATACCTACCATGAAAAAGAACTTTCTATTACAACTTCACCGAGCAAAAGCATTCTTAACCACCAACAGCTAATTATATGATTTTAGTTATTATATATCATCAAGACACGAAGAAAGCAAAATATATTCTTACAATTTCTCTGTATACGTCAAGTTTCCAAGGATGGGAGGAATTTGCCCGCTCAGATTATTGCAACTCAAGTCCCTATGATACCAACTCCGTTAATATATCACATATAACTATCCAGTTTCAAATGCTGAAAAGTAGTATAAAAACTTACAAAACTGCTAGTGCCTGCATCAGTCCAATCACAGATGGAATTTCACCTGATAACTGGTTTCCTTGCAGTGATCTATCATAAACCCGAATCAAAAGTATTAAAGATTAATAACCACATGCGAAGTTTAAGATTGGTTAAAAAATTTGTAGAAGCAATGGACTCACAATGTTGCTACTTGTAGGAAGCCAATGTTGAATGGTATCTCTCCAGTCAATTGATTATATGACAAGTCCCTAACAATTAATGCAAATCTTAATCAAAAAAGAAATTCCATAGGTATCTTTGAAAAAAAAAATAGTTGCTTCGAGTTGGGTACATACAAAACCTGGAAGCCAGTGCAATTGCCAATGTTTGAGGGAATTGTGCCACTTAAACTATTGTTCCTTACATCGCTGCGTAAATGAACCATACATAAGCAAAAATATTATGTAGTAACAAACTAAGACAAGACAGAAAAAGTAAATGTAAATCGACTTACAAATACCACAAGCCCGTAAGCTGACAGACGTCAGGAGAGAGCTCTCCTACCAAATTGTTGCTCCTTAATCCTCTACATCATAGGATATGGTCAAAACACATAAACGATTACGGTTATCAATTTTGATCAAAGAGATTTAGAAACTTACAGATACTGCAAAACTTCGTTCCAGTATATAAGCCTCGGTATTTCACCATTGAGCCGATTTTGTGCCAAGTCCCTGGGATATACATCAATTCCATGAATACAGAATTATATAAGCGGTAAAGTATAATCTAAGTAACAATCATTATGAGGAAACAAAAAGACACTTACAAAATCTTCAAATTTGGAATTTGTGATAATGTCGAAGGGATTGGACCAATTAACTGATTGTTTTTCAAGATTCTGTAATAGGAATGAAGCTGGTGTTATTAAATGAGCCAAAACGCACAAACAAATGAGAGAGTGCATTCAAAGCTTAAACTTACAAGAGCTCAAGCTGCTTTAACTTGGATATCGAAAACGGAATGTCTCCCGCCAACATATTAAACGACAAATCCCTAGAAAACACAATTTCGGCAACAAAATGTGTCACATTATGGCGATCAAGTCCTAGAAATAACAAAATTAATTAGAGTTTTCTAGAGCATGACTTACAAGTTTTGAAGGTTTGTACAATCACCAATCTCATCTGGAATTTGACCAGATAAACGATTTCCACGCAGATCACTGTTCATTCATAATCCAAAAACAATATCAAAAACCATTTTCAAAAAGCAAAAAAAAAAAAAAAAAAAAAAAAAATCATTCAAGATTCAGGGTCAAAACTGTACATGGAGAGTAAACCTTTGAGATCGCCAATACTTGGTGACAGTTCACCATCAAGATTCAAACCTGAAAGATTACTAAAAAGGCCTCCAAAAAGTCAACATATTGACCTTAAAAAGTCAAACCTTTAAATTAATGGAATCATAATAACATTACACTCACAGTGCAACTACATTGAAGGTGACATTATCACAGGATACACCTCTCCACATACAGTAATCTGATGATGTTGAATCAGTCCAGTCATAAAGCACATTATTCACATCTCTAAATGACTTTTTTATCTCCAACAATGTCCCTCCTATTTCATTAAAATAATCATAAGATTATATTAATTAAAATATCATCTCAAGCCACATGCTTCAGGTAACAACAATAAACATATGTCATTATCTGAATATAATACAAGTCAATGGCAATATTATAATGAGTTACTAAATTCTTCCAAATCTTAGTTAAATAAAATTGCTTGAAATCAAGAAACATGGTATCAACATATATACTACTACAGTACACTTAGTTTTAAATATTAAGAAAAAAATATACATATATCATTATTTTAGTATAGTACTACAAATCAAAGAGAATATTCAAATGGGTTACTAAATTCTTGCAAATCTTAGTTAATAAATGGCTTCATTAACAATATGCATTGCAACCTGTACTATTTAAAAAAGATTAAAAAAAAAACACAAATAAACTCAAGCCAGCATATGAATACTAAAACTGTTTACAAAATTTTGGTTCCAGAAACAAGAAACTTGAACAAGCAGCTTGTACACTGTGCATAAAAACTTGTACATTAGAAAAAATACTAACATACTCACCATCATCAGAGTTAACCAAAACCAAGAAGCTTGAACAAACAACAACAAACAAAAGAACATCCATCATCCTCAAACCATGAAACAACATCCTTAAAGACATCAAACAAACCATTCTCATAAACTAAAAACCTTGAACATTATTTTGTCTTGAAAATGAAAAAAAGATGTTTGTTTGAGTCACATCATTTGAAACATAAAAATGTTGTTTTCACCTTGAAAACAGTAAAATAAGAAAGGATTTATGGTGTTTTAAAAATAGTAGTACCAAAAACAATACTGTACTAGGCTACACTGCAAATGCAAGTTTTATAAAACAAAACCCTGCAAATATTTTACAGCTATTACTGTATTATTTCCCCCTCCTCAACTTTTGCCTCTCTCTTTGCTGACAGCTTTCTCAGACCCTTTTTTGTAGTAACAAGTTTGTATTTTTATTTGAAATTATTATCTTTTTTAGAATAAAGATTTATATACCCTTTGTTTAAAATCCAAATGGGTCACATAATCTGTTAAAAAAAGTTGAAAAAAATAAAATTTTACATTTTTTTGAAATAGTACTTTATTTTAGTTATATTGGTTTTATATAAAGATTTTGCCTTTTATATATACAAGGGGTGGATAGAACCCAACGCCCAATCAAAATCCAAGTGGGTCATTAAATATATAGGAAATTACTAAATGCATGTTGAACATATTTAGACAGACTCTTTGTACTTTTTAATATTATAAGTGTTTACTTATAATATTCAACACTAGTCGTAGTAGTTGAGGATATACGAGACGTGCAATTACACATGGCTTTAAAAATGTTAATGATATATGACTTTATGTTACATATATTTGTTAAAATTAAGATAAATTGTTAAAATACTAAGTTTTTTTGTTTCAATAGTCGATATATATATATATATATATATATATATATATATATATATATATATATATATATATATATATATATATATATGGCGGCATGGGCACGGGTCAAACGAGCACATGTTATACAAATCGCTTTATAGAAGACCAAATGTAACGAAATAAATTAATTAAACGTAATAGTTCATTTATATTTAAAAAATTAAACATATTATATATATATATATATATATATATATATATATATATATATATATATATGGGTTTTTCTAATATGTGCCCTGGGGGCACACGTTAAGAACACCAAAAAGACAATAGGACCCACGAAAAAGTACATCCGGACCCACAGAAAAGTACACTTTTCAGATAAAAGGTGTGGGTCCGGATGTACTTTTGGTGTTCTTAACGTGTGCCCCCAGGGCACACATTAGAAAAACCCTATATATATATATATATATATATATATATATATATATATATATATATATATATATATATATATATATATATATAAGTTTTTCTTTAAAAACGATTATAACGTTCTCCAATTAAGAGAAGATATGTGTCCGTTAGTGCCCATTTGATTTTTCAATGGGCTAAATATGCCCATTTCATAAAAAGGATGAGGTTAAATGTGTCCAAGTCTTTTACAAAATAGTCAAAATTAGCTAATTTTTTTATTTCGGGCACAAATTGCCACCTCTAATTACGACATAAGTTTTTGCATCGGGCCTCCAAAATTTTAGTTATAGCACTGCATTTAAGCTCTCTTAACCAACTTTATATATCACAACTTATGCATATTTTTGTTTTCAAAAGTAGTTCATACGGTTATATTTTGCAAAACATTTAAATATAAAATAAAACTATATACAAAATTACTGTAAAATTTTATATTTTCTTTAATAGTACTTCTTTTGATATATGGGTTTTTAAATAGATTTTGCTATTTATATACAGAATGGTTAATACCCATTGTACAAATTCCAAGGGGGGTCAATAAATCTGTAAAAAGAAAATTATAAAATAACTTTTTAACATTTTTTATTGAAATACAGGGGTACTTTTTGTAATATGGGTTAAAAAAAGATTTTGCCTTTTATATAAACAAAGGTGTAGAAAGGTATGTGGGGTTATATACAATAGAGTTGTATCATTAGTCACTATCAATCTTTGGTTTTATTTGAGGTGTTTGCAGAAGGAGAGAGAAATGGGGTTGGGTTAATGTGTGAGTGTTGAGTTTGACGAAGACTAGGCTTGTGAGAGAGGATAGATGTGAGTAAATGAGTGATAAAAGAGTAGCAGAGGTAGTGACAGAATGCTGCAGAAAAACAGTGGGTCACTTTATTCTCAGAATGAGAAATTTTAACCTACAAACGTACATTTTCTATAGCTTAATAGCTTTACCCATGTGAGTTTTGGTTTTGGATGATAATTTATCAATTGAATGCATGTACCCAATTTGTATTTTTGTTACATAGACAACACCCTTTTAAGTTTTAACTATGTCGAATTGTCGAATAGCTAATCTCACAAAATGGAGTACTTTGTATATCGATGTTAAGATTTTTATTATTTACATGATCATAGTCAAGTTTAACTTATTTGCACCCTCCTGTTTTATATTTTTGCCGGGTTAATATGTAAATACGTTATCAAACTTTGCAAATATGTTGTTAGTGTAATTTACTTAACCTAATCATTATTCATTCAAGTTATTAAACATTGCAGTTGTGTTTGGGAGAGGCTTGTGAGGCTTAAATTTTAAAAATATGCTCCAGTCTAATAATAAACCCCAGCCTCAAAAATGAGGCTAAAATTTTTAGATAGTCTTTTACATATTAAATTACTGAATTACCCATAAAAATATCTAATATATACATATGTTAATTTAATTATATGTTTTTTTTAGTAATTTTACAATAATAAGGTCAAACTTAAATTAAATTGCCAAACAAGTTTATGAAAATAAAAAATCCTAGTTTCGGCTTATAATATAAGTTTCAGCTCCAGCCACAGCCCATTTTGTCAAACATAGCCTACGTATTATTCAACCAATTACTGAATTTTTGAGTTACTTAAATAATTGGCTACTAGGTGTTAACCGATAGACCATTGTCACGTCATGAATTAAAAGGATTACTTTCTCCATCCTAATATTATTGTTCACATTTTCATTTCGAATTATTTCAAATCAGTTGTCCACCCTTAAAAAGAGATAAAAATACTTTATCGATATTATTATATTACTCTTGAAATTCTTATTACAACTTTCAATAAAAATAGTAGTTAGAGCATCTGCAATGGGGCATTTTACACAAAGCTTTTCACTATTTGATAAAGCTTTCCAAAAGCTTTTTACCATTACATAGGAAGACTTTTTAGAAGGTTTGTAAGAAAGACTTTGCACCAGCCAAGTCTTTGAAGGAATAGCTTTTCATTTGCAAAAGTTGCCATAAATTCATCTAAGACAAAACAATATTAGCATTTATTGCCATAAATGCAAAAAATCATCAAAGCTTTTTACCATTGCTCATGCTCTTAGTTATCAATCTACAAAAAGTAATTAACCTGCAAGCATCACTTTCCATAGCTTAATAGCTTACCCATGTGAGTTTTGGTTCTGGATGTTAATTTATCAATTGAATGAATGTTAGCTTACCAAATTGAGTTTTGTTTTTGGATGTTAATCTATCAATTGAATGAATGTATCCATTTTGTATTTTTGTTACATAGACAACACCCTTTTAAGTTTTAACCATATCGACTACCTAATCTCACAAAAATGTAGTACTTTGTGACAAATTTATATCGATGTTAGACTAATGCTAATGGCAACACTATTTCCATAAAAGCAACCCCGCCACGTCAGCCACACTTCAGATTTCTCTATCCACAACTCCACCCTAACCATAACTAGCTAGTGGTGACTACAAAAGCGACCCCGAAAACTACAACAAAAAACATACTCCATAAAACAAATAAAAAAAGAAACTACACACACAAATCTTGCAAATGTTTCGGTCGGCTGAGCAACCACAACTTTAAAATGGTTGTTTGGTGAAGCGTCGCTTTGGAGTGAGTTAATGGGGCAACGCGTTGATTTTATGGGGTTGTGGTTGGGAGGCAACTCCCACTAGCATGAGTCTTAAGATTTTTATTATTTACATGACTATAGTTAAGTTTAACTTATTTGCACCCTCTTGTTTTTTATATTTGTTATTATTTACATGATTATAGTTAAGTTTAACTTATTTGCACTCTTCGTGCTTTTTATATTTGTGACGGGTTAATATGTAAATACATTATCAAACTTTGCAAAAATGTTACCGTAAGTTATTTAACCTAATTATTATTCATTAAAGTTATTAAACACTGTGTATTGTTCAGCCAATTTACTGTTACTTAAACGAGGCTTAGTCAACTCGAGTGTTGCACCGATTGTATCTAAATATTCATAGTGTAATGGTCGGTGCTAATTAAGTTTGCACTATTTAAAATAGTTTCTTCATGTTAAAAAAATACATGTGAACAAACTATTTTCAATATGTTACATTTAAAAAAGTCTCTTTACATGTATTATTTTAATATGAATATGTTACATAAATTAGTTTGTGCCTATTTATTTGGCACTTTTGTCATAGTGACTTATAAAACCATCTATACTTTGATATACATATTACTAACAAAAAGAAAAAGGAAATGGTTGAGCTTTTAATGGCTCGTATATCACATCCAAATCTCCTCAAATCTCGGCCCATAACCACTTTTTATACCCTCGCCTCTCACCAGTTGATCACTCACGACACCCTAAAATAATATGAAAGAACATAACGGAGAGAGTAATAAATATGGAATTAACAATAAGAAAATAGGAAATAGTTAGAGATTTTAAACGGGCGATAACCATGTCCCGTATTAATCTCCTCATATCAGCCCATAATGCGCTTTTAAAACCCCTTGACCCTCTCGATCTCTTTGATCATTCACGAAATAAACCAACAACCCCAAAACTTATTTGAAAGCATGGTGAGCCAAGGAGAGATCAGGAGGTATGAAATAAATTTGTTTTGTTAAAGTTTTAATAGTAGGTTTATTTTGAACGTCTCAAGGAGAATTTTTAAGTGATTAAAAGTAATAATATAATAATTGTGTTCTGTTTTATAAATTGAAATAATGGATAAACAATTAAACATATTTGAAAGTTATTAATTTCTTTTCTTTCTTTTTTATTTTCTTTTCTTCTTCTTTTTTTCTTTTTTTTTTTTTTTTTTTTGAAATACTATAAATGCAATCATATTAGCGCTAATTGTGAGCGCGAGAATCTTTCTGCTATAATCTAAAGAAGAAACAAAATAATCATTAGTAATATATTATACTTTCAGGAGAAAGTGTTTTGGCTGTAAACCACTACGGTTTCATATAGATGTTAATTGATCTGATAACAATTATGTAAATAAACTTGGTACCCAAACTTACTCAACCCTAATATCAATCTATTCCTAAACTTAAGCAGCCACTTTTACTCTCACCCACAATCAAAAAAGTTGCTTCTCTCAACCACCATTTCCTACTCACTGTTTCTATATCACTGACGCAGGATTTCTGACCAGGCTTTAATATTTATAAATTACTCGTCTACCTATGGTCTACCTAATGCACTCATGGGCAGTGTATTCGGTCATGTGTAGTGTAGTATTCAGTAAAGTCGAGGTCGTCCCAAGAGCTATGTGTATCTGGATTCTAACTTAAGTCTATGTCACGTTTAAAAAGGGTTTATGATTTGTTTGTTTAATTAAACCAATGAACATAAATGAAATGCGGAAATTAAATAGATTTGAATGTAGTACGGAGAAAGTGTACTAGCCTAGTTGTTCATCCTACATTGCTACGACTGTGTTTTCTAATTAAACTTTCTATCACTTCAAGTGAGGCATAAGATTCACTAGACTCCTTTGGTCAATTCATCTGGCCTGTCTCCGTTTAATCCCACTAGGACACCAAAGGTCTGGATCCTTATGGTTGTCAAAGCTTACAGGTAGACTAGTTTGAGTCATTAAGTGCCACTACATGCGAGATTAATCCTTTGCGTGATCCGGCCTCTCAGATATTAGACCACACATCTAACTTCTTAAGTTCATCAATCCCGGAGGGTGATCCTTTGGTCATTTCGCATGCAGGGGATTTGGTAGCCTTTGGTCAATTCTTACCAACCCTCGCAACCTACTACTCTATGGTCCTTTGGTCAATTCTCCTAGTGTAATACGTACAACCGGTCTTCAAAACTACCGAAACTTGAGGATCTATCGAATAACTAAGCATGCACACATTAGAAGCAATAATAAAAGCATGAAAACATAATCAACACAATAGTATAGTGACAAGTACCGGAGGATTGATCGTTCAGCTAGAAATAGTGTCGCTAGGATTAGAAAACCTAAATACTAGTTCTAGAGATGAAGGATGATTCTTTTTTGTATTTTTATATCTTTTTAGAAAGCAAGTAAATATCTCGGGTTTGAAGGATTTTGGGCGGAATTAGTTGCTAGTCAACTAACCCAATACTAAGATGCAATCAAAATAAAATAATAAAAATGAAAACAAACTAATTTAAACTAAGGTTGTGAGCAATAAGTGGGAGAAATGTGTTTACTTAGATTTCACTACTCCCTAGATATTTTTTACATGTTAATTACTTGTTATAGTTGCGTGGATGACGGATTGTATTCCTTAATACCATTCATGGGGTGGCGCACTTACTTCCCCAATCCTATGAATGTCTACTTCACTCCTATGTCGAGCCTGCAAGAAGCTCCTAACATGGGATCATTAGAATTTACTCATGCATTAAATATAACCAATAAAACCTAGTACACATCGGTTCATGTTTCCTAAGACGTTCAAGCATGTTACCAATTAGAGATCTGCCAGTTTTCTTAAGCCTAACATTGAAATCATTCATCCAATACAACCATAAACAAGTAATCAACACATAATCAACATCTAGGTTTCATTAGATCTAAGCAAACACAAGATAAATCTAGCCTAACATGGTGGAATCAAGACAAGCACAAGATATAGACAACCAACACATAGACATATTGATTGAATTAAAATAATACTTATCTCAATAGCACATGTAAGGGTTCAAGGGCTAAAAACCCTTGAAAAAGCTGTAAAATACGTATATGGTTCGGCCTTAGGGTTTCTCCAAACTTGTTCCTTCTTTAATGAATGAAAATAAGAAAACTATATATAGATATTAGAGGCTGACGGCGTCAAGAACAACCTTGTGACGCCGTCATCTCGCCGCCAAAATAATCCTCGGACTGCCTTAATCTACATCTGACGCCGTCATGAAGTCCATTTTTGCAGGCCGTCACATATTTAACTCTTGACGCTCTACTTTGTGACGCCTTCATTTCTGTACTGGGTCGTCATGATCTTTACTCTTGACGCCGTCAGGAAAGCCTTCTTGACGCCGTCACACACTGTTCCCAGCATGGAAAATTAAGTCTTTGGCGTTTTCTTCACTTTTATGCTCCAAAAATGTCCGAATTGCTTCCTTTTCCATATTTCACTCCCAAAGTACCTAAAATCACAAAAGGAACGATTTAGAGCAATATTTGATCAAATAAATTCAATTCCGGGCTTAAATGACCCCCTAAAAACGGATCATTTTTCGCCTCATCATATACCCTTACACTTGAGATTTGCTTGTCCTCAAGCAAATGCGCTTTTATTCTAGTCAAAATACAAGTTTGGGGTCATTTAACACTAATATAAAAGTAATTACAGCAAATAATCGTTCCACTAAAGACCAAAGACAAGCACGGAGGTCATACACAAGCACCTCACAAATAGTGTTTAGATACTCACATCTCTCGGGTGTAATAAAGTATAAATTACAATATGGAAACGGAAGATATCTCTCACTACCTGTCATAGCAAAATAGATTACCATAGGCTTGGGAAAGGATCAAACCTCCACCGCATGGCTTAAGCACCTAGGATAAACTATCAAAGAGGTCTTTTAAAGGGTTGTAGCGTTAGGTGTAGGGATATGAAATACACGGTTTTGTTGGATATAGGCAGTCTTTACTGGTGGCGAGTTAACAATCTTGGTTAATTACATGTACAATATGGCGTTGCTAAGCCAAGACTAGACTCGACTTACGCTAATAAATCAAAAATAACAAAAACATAAAACAAACATAGAATGAAAAGGGATGGTAGTCCGTATGTTTTTTCTCCTTTCCTTTTTCTATTTTTTCTTTTTTTTTCTATTTTTTTCTCTTTTCTTAATTTTTTATTTATTTATTTATTTATTTATTTATTTATTTTTTGCATACACTCTTACCTTACCATCCAAAATAATACATCATAGGGAATGAAAATTCCCCTTACACTTGAATCTTTACATACTTTACAATAAACTAATCTAATGACTCGAATTAAGAAAATCAAAACACTTGGAGTACTTTTAAGATTAACGTACATATAGGGGTAATATATGATGTTCTTCCCCATTACTCCATAAAATAAGTACTTTACCCATGAGTCCCAATCGTTCCAAAACAATATGTACAAGGATATGACTCGACTTAGCAACCATGTAATCAATTAGATAGTTAACTTAGGGTTTAACATATAACAATAATGCACTAAAAATGAGCGCATACACGGAAGGCTAAGGCGATTTGGGTTGTACATTTAAGTGGGGTGTAACAAATTCTTCCTTTAAGTAAAATGCTTAAAGTTAGAAACGAAAAGATAGGCTCGGAGGGGTGTACTAGGGGTTTCGTGTACTAAAAATGAGTACAACGCTAAGGGTGTGGGAAAAATTAGTTGACTTAACTAGCCAAGTAATATGACTTAAATGGTCAAGTAATTATAATACGGGTTTAACACAAGGGTGATCCTAATGCCTCTTATCATGTAGTAAATCCTACTATACGAATGTAGTCTCACTAGCGGTCTCGGGATGCATCACTAACACAAGTTCTAGAATCTAAATGCTACCGGTACACTCATAAGCACTAATAGTAAATGCTTTTCCTATCAAATCTAAAGGCGAACCTCACATATTTGGGTGGAAAATTTTTCTGAAAGTACGGTTATGTGCTAGTCATACAATCTCCTATCCATGAGACGCTTGCTATGGCTAAAGTTTCACTCTTAAATGTTGTAAAAAAATTTAAATTTGGCGCTAAAATTGCACTAACAAGTATTTCTCATAGTTTTATTACACATCTACTATCAAACAAACAAACTCAAGCGAAAGTGTATCTGTAAGGTATCATCATTTTACCCTCCCCTTACACTTAAGATGAACATTGTCCCCAATGTTCAAGTAAAGAATGTAAAAGTGAAATAAGTAAAAAGAATGAAATCAAATACTCCCCTGATTTGCTCAGTATGGATAATAAGGTGGCCAGGATTTTGTTGAACCCTTTTACCTGGTTAAAGTTAACTACAAAGTTAATCTAACCAAGTTCCATGATGTAGCGAAGTATTGATTAATTATCAAAAGTAAATAAACATAAAGAAAAGAGACACAGTATTTTCAACGTTTAATTCATTGTTAGAAATTAATCAAAAGAATTATACCCAAGTGTTTGCGGAACAACACTTGGGATTGAAATGACAAGTATGGTATACTCCTCACTAAACTCAAACTAAGTTTGAGTGACAACTAAGATCCAGCTGAGCTATCTCAGGGATTGTATTGTTCTTTGTAGAGAGTAAAGATTTGGTTTGTGAATGTCTAAGCATTAAGTGCACAAACGTAATCTTTACCTCTCCCACTTATTCTCTATTTATACACAAGGTGATTCTAACAAATACCTAATAGACAAAGACTACAAGACAAATTACATCAGCCTACATTGGACAAAATACATAGGTATTTTGTCCCTGTTACAAATGACTATAAGTAGTAAAGCGCAGGGATGCTTTTTGGTCTTCAGTGTTGACACGTGTCTTGGTTTTATACTCTTTCAGGGAAATTTGACCTTTGCTTGATAAGGACCTTCCCTTATCCATTCAAACTTATCCCACCCAATCCCCGCCATTACTTCAGTCTATGTATCTTCAGTCTTTGTTCACTCAGTGTTCTTAGTTGGTGAGGAGTCATGGGACTTAGTGAGTTATTTTCATCCCTCACTGAGTCCATCATCTTCTTCTTCGGCTCAGGTATCATTCACTTATAACCGCCTCATTGAATGGTGAACCTTTCTTCATAGATTCGCCCTGAGCAACTTGAGGATGACTCACTGAACGACTATGCATTCAGTGACTTGTTTAATGTTCTCGGTTATCAAACACTTAGGATATTTTATGTTCAAATCCTAGATGAAGGAGTTTGGGTTTTAACAATAGATTTTGGTTTGATAAGATCGATGATGGGTTTTGTAAGATCTATAATCTTGAAATGACCAAACCCGAGATCTTTTAATTGAATCTTATTCTTTTTTCGTTTAAATTCTTGAGTAGAATGGGTTTGTTGTTGGGTAGATGTGGCGGTGGAAGAATATGTTGTGAGCCTGGTGGATTGTACTATTTTATACTTAAAAGAAGAAGTTGGAAGAGTTAAACAATAAATATTTTTTGTATGGTTAATACTTTGGAATTCAATTCTCCATTCATATTCATCTTAATTGTTGCAGGATGGTTCATATACTCGCAACTGCAGCACCCTTTCATATTTATCATCTTTGAGCCTTAATAAAAACTAAACAATAAATAAGGAGTTGTGACTTGTTTGTGCCTTGAGAGAGCTGTACAGTACTTTTTTGTGTGCATAATTCCTATTGCACATTAAATTAAGCTATTCAATCTTTATATAGTATAGATAATTGGCTACCACGTGTTAACAGGTAGACCAATGTCGCGTCATGAATCAAAAGGATTACTCCCTTCGTGTCAATATTATTATCTACATTTTTATTTTTATTTCTAGTTGTTCAAATTAATTGTCCACTTCTAAAAATAGATAGAAAGATTTTATCGAGATTTATATTACACTTACTTGAAATTCTTATTATAAACCTTCAATTAAAAATAATAATAATAATAATAATAATAATAATTAATTACTTAAGGATAAAAGTATCATTCTGCAAAAAAATATGAGAGAATGTGTTTTTTGTCAGTGGACAATTATTTTAGAAAGAACGAAGTAAAATACAAACAAGGTTATCAAACTTTACGGAAATGTTCACCTAATTTACTAAACTTTGCGTATTGTTCTATGAAGTTACTAAAATTCGCTTCTTATTAACCCAAACTACTAAACTTTGAAATGGCACTAAAAATGTATTCATGCTTCAATTTACACATTCTACTATTCAAACTATCAACCAAAGCCACACTCACACAATTTGTAGCCTGACTTTATTTTAACAATTTTGTGTGACAACAGTGGTTAAAATTGTGACGTTTTGAATGTCAATGTTTAACATACATTCATCGTTCTTTTATTTTGTGTTAATAAACTTTCTGCAAACCCGATGATTTTAGTTATTTATGTAGTTGTGAGACTTCATTCTTGAAACTATTGTATATGATATTGATATATTTTGGTGTTTAAATATTTTTATTTTTTTAGTTGAAGATAAAGAAAAATAAAAGAATGAAGATGGGGTTATTTTTGCCATTTTACCTTGCCATGTCATAATCTTTATCTGTTACAACATAATCTTTACCTGTTACAACCGATAGAGCAAAGTATAGTAAGATGAGATAAGTAATAATTTAGTACAAAATATTTTTTTTGGTCCCCATCATGGTCATTTTTAAACTAAATTTCCTAAATGGTCTTGCGCGACTACCCAACTCCGCAACCTCTCACAAAACGCGACACGTGTCCTTAACCATGTACAACTAGTTACTTTGAATGGGTCCACATAACTACCAAACTTACACAACATTTGTGCTACTCAACCGACGGCTACTCGGTTTACATTAATTCACGTGAAAAAGTACATAGGGAACCTAAAAAGCATTACTTTAAGAAAGAACAAAATCTTTTGTCTATATTCTCTAAAAAGTACTTTTACTTTTTTAAAAAGTACATTTAATTTATGAAAGCTTTAACGGTCGAGTAGCGAATTATGGTCAAGTATCCTAACACTTATTAATTATCACAATTAATTTTTAAACTAACAATTATTATTTGATAACATTTAAATTTTCACCAACATATGGGATGTAGTAGATGCAAATTTAAATGCATATTTAATTTATGAAAGCTATAACGGTCGAGTAGATCTTGGTCGAGTAGCGGCTTATGGTCGAGTATCCTAACACTTATTAATTATCACAATTAATTTTTAAAACTAACAAGTATTAATGGATAACATATTTATTTATGAAAGCTATAATGGTCGAGTAGATCTATAACAAACTTATAAGTACCAATCGGAAAACAAAAACGGAACAAAATTAAGCATTAACTTAAGTGTCAATCGGAAAAATTAAGCATTAACTGATAGTGTCAATCGAAAAAAAACGTACCGGAATCATAACGGAATAAAAAATTAAGCATTAACGGTCGAGTTTGATTACTGATGTTGTGTTTTGTTTGAATCCAAATACATAAACATAATAATAATACAAAAAAAGTACCAAATCAAAAAAAAAAAAAAAAAAAAAAAATCAAAAAAGTATTACCTTTCCAATAAAGTTGCCTTGTGAAATCACCGTTGGTTGAGTAGCCGGCGGTTGAGTAAATTTGGAAGTTGATGTGGGCCCCATAATAAGGACACGTGTCGCATTTTGAGAGGGGTTGCGGAGTTGAGTAGTCGCGCATGACAATTTAGAGAATTTAGTTTAAAAGTGACCATGTTGGGGATCAAAAAAGATATTTTGTACTATATTAGTACTTAGCTCTAGTAAGATTTGTAAACCGGTTTTATAAGTTGAGCATCATTAATGAAAAAAAAAGTTCAGTAGTTTACCTGAACATACAAAGTTAGAGTCATTTATTTGTATGTTAACTTTTTTTATATCTCTACTAGTGTACCAAGAAGAAAAAAAGTTAATGGGTCGCAATTATGATATTTAGGATGGTGCAATTACAAGATTCATGAAAATGTCGTAGAAAAGTACAAAAAGAAAATGATAATGATTTCTAAATATATCCAACTTGACACGTTTTATTAAGTTGTGTATGGAACTTTTAATATAGCTATCTTGGAGTATAAACTTATTAATCTTTGCAAACATGTGTACTAACGGGGTGATTAAGGCTTTTTCCGTTTTTTCTTGCCATGTTGGCATTCACGTTTGCAGCCACGCTGTCGTTAGTTTTGTCTTTTGGGATGAGTTTTAAATGTATCCAACTTGACACGTTTTACTGAGTTGTGTATCATGCAAATTGATTTTTATTCATCACAGGTTGCCAATAAATATGCTAAGGTTCCTAATCGATAGCTACAACAAACCAGTTCCAGCAACATTGGAGATTCCTTCAAAGAACCACAAACACAATTAAAACCCCCCTCCCACCACTACCTGATCAGAATCTTGTTCAACTACCATTATAACTTTCGGGGATAAACCCCTCAAGGCCGTTAGAAATCCTTCTATTTTTGTAGAAGTTATAGCACTAGATAAAGGCGAAGACGAGGCCGTATCTTGACTAAGGCTATACCCATTGGCCGTATCTTGACTAACGAGTTCATCATCTGGTGCCAACAACGAATGAAACTGTAGAACTGATGTTATAGCTAAAGCCTTGCCTGTTTTAACATTCAGTTTCTCAACATTAAGATTCTCTATTGTGCTCACAATGGGATTGAATTAAAATGGGATATCTAACTTCTCAGCTTCTTCAATCAAAGATGATGATTTCACTACAACTTCAAAATCCGATCACCACAAACCTCAAACCTCACACACATACCCTCACATGCATACCTCACACACATACCATGCTTTCGGCTTCAGCAACCCTTCAAGCAATTCACCCAAACACCCGTCTTCTACAATCCTCAAACACTCAACAACTCCACCGATATACCTCCCTTTCACAAACACTCTAGGTGGCACCATTTCCGCCTTTTCCTTACTACTCATCAACTCCAATAACTCGTCCCTAAACCCCCGATTCATCGATATATCTTTCTCACAAGAAAACACCTCAAACCCATCCAAAACCGCTCTAACCGCATTACACGCCTCAAAAGTTCTCCTTATACCTCTCAAACTAGTCGTATAAATCACCACTTTTTCCTCACCATCAGGTGGACACAACTCTTCAAACCCATCCAAAAAACTCAATTTCGCAACACGGGTTATGCTCAAGAACACATCTGTATCACTAGACCTCAAATTTCATAGGAAAAAAATGAATCTTTATGATAAGGACTTGCAATTTCATCAAATAACAGGTCTAGGAAGCCATTTGTCTAACCCAATTCGGCATCCCATTTAATTATTTGTCAAATGCTCAGGTGGGTGGGTTTTGCCATAGACATACAAAGTACGGTTAAGTGCTCATATATTACGGACCCCATACATCATCATAGAAACTAGGCACCCTCGTATCTGATGTCTCGGGTTCACGGGATACCACCATGTACATCTGAGTCAATGACTCGCCCTTAGAAATTTAGTGTACTTTGGTTCAGGATTTTTAACAAACAGTTTGTGTGCACATTGAAAAACATTTTTCTTTCCAAAATATAACCAATCTCTAAATGATGATGGGGATGGTGGCGGCTCACGATGGCGTAGTGGTGGTGACGGCGGTTGTGTTGTTGATGTTGGTGTGGTAGCTTCGTTGCTTGATGGTGATAGTCTGATAGATGAAGGTGAGGATGCTGGTGGTTGCGGTGTTTGTGGAGTACGGCAGTGGTGGCGATGACGCTAAAGTAACGGCCGGATGTATGTGGGAGAGAGGTGGAGAGTGTTTATTTAGGGTTAGGGTTGGAGTGAGAATAATATGGATTGGGGTTGGGATTATAAAAGAAGTAAAAGTATTATAAAAAAAGAAAAAAAAAGAAAAAACGGGATAACATAACAGGTTTCTTGAATAATATAACGGAGTCAACAGAGTCAACGCCGGGCCACCTTTCCAACTCAGCTAAAATCCTTGTCATGTGTATTGAGTACACATGTTTACAAAGATTAGTAAGTTTATACTCCAAGTAGCAAAATTAAAAGTTCCATACACAACTTAATAAAACGTGTCAAGTTAGATACATTTAAAAATCATTATCCCAAAAGAAAACATTTTCGTTAAATGAGGGATGGTACAAACATTATTTTAGGTACAGATAAGCCATCCAATACCTATTCATAAGAGTAGCCACTACCGGCTCGACGCGACATCGTCGTGGGAGCGTCGCCGTCTTCATATTTGTGAGCAAACTAGATTTGTTGTGAAACTTTACTTCAAAGGGTGATTGTGATACTAGAAAGTTATTTAAGTTACACATAAAAAACAAGGGATAGGTATTAAGAACCCCTTCCCCCTCTCCTCTTTTTCAAAAAGTGATACACACCACATTTTTTTTCATTTTTTAAAAAATAATTTTGCTTATATTATAAAACTATGAAACTGAAAATACGAAACAAAAAACATAAAGTTTGTTGGGAATTCTGCTAAGTAAGAATTCTGCTGATGGATACTGCTGAAGGATACTGCTGAAGAGCTGGTTCCTGCTGAAGCAGTGTATCTGCTGAAGACTAGTTTCAGTTTTATTTGTTTCTGCGGATATAGTATTTCCGTATTTTATGTAATATAGTTTGGATATGCATGAGTTTATTTAGGAAGTGATAATGCATATCTTTTATAAGTTTTAGAATATACGTTTCTTGGAAAACGGTTTAGGGTTCCTTGTGTATAAATGGAACACACGATTATGTATCGTTCAACAGTTTTTAGAAAACGATTTTCATTGTTATTAAAAGATCCATAGAGGATCAAGAGTTCTTAGTATTAAACTTGTGTTTGTTTCCGCTTTAAAATACAAGTTACAGAGATTGTCTATTAGTGTGTTATTGATTACTTTAACATATCTAACGATTCTAGAGTGCTCAAGAAGATCTATCAAGGTCTTACGTTCAACAAGTGGTATCAGAGCCTCGGGAGAGTCTCTGTGATACTGAGAACAACAAATCTTACACCATCAAAACCAAACCAATCAAAGAAAATGTCTGGAACAGACGATGAAATTGATACAATCCAAAACCTTAACACCACTTCTCTCCAACAACTCAACCTCTCCAACAGTAATGCTAAGTTTCCATACTTGAAGAATGCTGAAGACTATGATTTGTGGTCCATGAAGATGCAGAACTGGATCACAAACATTGACTGGAATCTTTGGGAGATTGTTCGAAAGGGGAACAGCCTGAAGAAGCATGTTAAAGATGTTGATGGGGTAGTTACAATTGTAGGCCCAAAAACTGCTGAAGAGGTTCTAGCCGTGCAAAGGGAGAATAAAGTAAGAACAATTCTTCTCCAAGCTATACCAGATGACCACATGGGTGACTTCCAATTCATGGAGGATGCTAAGGATATTTGGATGGCAATAAAGGCTAGATTTGTGATGCGTGGGGATTGCACCAGGCTTTACCTCTCGAGGGATCTCGAGAAGCTTACAACCCCCACCAGGCAGTGTACCTGATCATTGTAGTATAGTATAGTGACAAGTACCGGGGGATTGATCGTTCAGCTAGGAATAGTGTCGCTAGGATTAGAAAACCTAAATACTAGTTCTAAAGATGAGGGATGATTCTTTTTGTATTTTCATATTTTTTAGAAAGCAAATTAAAATCTCGGGTTTGAAGGATTAGGGCGGAATTAGTTGCTAGTCAACTAACCCAATACTAAAGATGCAATCAAAATAAAATACTAGAAATGAAAATAAAACTAAATTAAACTAAGGTTGTGAGCAATAAGTGGAGAAATGTGTTTACTTAGATTTCATTACTCCCTAGATATCTTTTACATGTTAATTACTTGTTATAGTTGCGTGGATGACGGATTGTATTCCTTAATACCATTCATGGGGTGGCGTACTTAACTCCCCAATCCTATGAGTGCCTACCTCACTCCTATGTCGAGCCGGCTAAGAAGCTCCTAACATGGGATCATTAGAATTTACTCATGCATTAAATACAACCAATAAAACCTAGTACACATCGGTTCATGTTTCCTAAGACGTTCAAGCATGTTACCATTTGGAGATCTGGCAGTTTTCTTAAGCCTAACATTGAAATCATTCATCCAATACAACCATAAACAAGTAACCAACACATAATCAACGTCTAGGTTTCATTAGATCTAAGCAAACACAAGATAAATCTAGCCTAGCATGGCGGAATCAAGACAAGAACAAGATATAGACAACCAACACATAGACATATTGATTGAATTAAAAGAACACTTATCTCAATAGCACATGTAAGCATTCAAGGGCTGAAAACCCTTGAAAAAGCTGTAAAATATGAATATGGTTCGGCCTTAGGGTTTCTCCAAACTTGTTCCTCTTTAATGAATGAAAATTAGAAAACTATATATAGATCTAAGAGGCTGACGGCGTCAAGAACAACCTTGTGACGCCGTCATCTAGCCGCCAAAAGAATTATCGGACTGCCTTGATCTACATCTGACGCCGTCATGTATTACACTTTTCCAGGCCGTCACGTATTTAACTCTTGACGCTCTTCCTTGTGACGCCTTCATTTTTGTACTGGGTCGTCATGATATTTACTCTTGACGCCGTCAGGATAGTACTCTTGACGCCGTCACACACTGTTCCCATCTTGGAAAATTGAGACTTTGGCGTTTTCTTCACTTTTATGCTCCAAAAACGTCCGAATTGCTTCCTTTTCCAGATTTCACTCCCAAAGTACCTAAAATCATAAAAGGAACGATTTAGGGCAATATTTGATCAAATTAATTCAATTCCGGGCTTAAATGACCCCCTAAAAGTGGTTCATTTTTCGCCTCATCAATTTGGTGGGAATGAGGAATCAAGAAGGTTGAAGAAGTCAATGTTGAAGCATCACTTTCAAGAGTTTCAGATATCTGAGGAAGAAGGCATTCACAAAGGCTATGACAGGTTCCACAGGATTTTAAGTCAACTTAATCAGCTGAAGGCTAGACCAGACAATGAGGACTGTAATGTTAAATTTCTGAGATCTTTGCCACCATCTTGGTTGCAAGTCTGTATTGCTCTCAAGACCAAGGGTGGGTTGGATATGATGTCCTTTTATGACCTCTACAACAGGCTTAAATCACTTGAGCCTGATGTTAGAAGTCCCATTCATCCATCCACTCACTCAGCATTTGTTGGCACCACTACAAAACCTGTGCATCATGCCTCAAGCTCTCACTCCTCAGGAGCATCATCTCAAACCCAAACTAAATCTGATCCTAAATCAAAATCCAGTAATATAATGGATGACATTGTTTATTCATTTGTGGCTTAATATGAACATCAGCAGAGTCTTGCTTATGAGGATTTTGAACAGGTAGATCCTTTGGAGATGGAGGAGATGCACTTGAAATGGCAGCTGGCTATGATTTCTATGAACATCAAAAGGTTTGAGACCAAGTCTAGGAGAAAGTTTGGCTTTAATGGAAGAGATGCAGCAAGGTTTGATAGAAGGAAGGTTAAATGCTACACTTGTGGTCAACAGGGCCATTTTTCAAGAGAATGCAAGGAAAGAAAGTCTGGTGATGAAGTTAGATATGGTTCATATCTATTGGAATCAGGGACTTCAAAGACTGCACCTTCCAAGGCTTTGGTGACTCTGGATCACCAGATTGATTGGGTTGAACATGAACCTGCTGATGAGGAACCCTCTACTTCTGATCAAGTGAATTTGCTGGCATACTCACCTTCAGAGGACAAGAAGGAACAAGTCTCTTTAATGGGAATCTCTCAGGTACACAATTGTGTGTTTGGATGTAGTGTAAGATACAATGAACTTAAACAAGAATATGATGATTTGAAACCTAAGTACAATGAGTGTTATATAGAAGTTGAGGCCTATAAAAAGGCTTTAAAAACTTTAGAAAAACAAAAGGTTTGGTTTCAAAAGAATCAAGTTAAGTATGATGAAAAGATAAGAGTTTTAGAAAGTGATTTAGAATGTGCTAAGATAGATTTAAAACGTACTGAAAAAGAGAAATCTGATGTAGAAAAGGAAAAACAAGAATTACAAGTTAAGTTAGATAATGAGATAGCTGGTCGTATTAAATGGCAGGAAGGAGCATCCAATTTGAGTAAATTGATTGATGGTCGCAAATCTGTTAGGTCTAGAAAAGCATTAGGATATGAGAAATATATAGATCCTGAAGAGTTAACTTATCCTGATTTGTCTAGTGTTTTTGATCCTGAACCAGCCTTAGCTTATCAGACACCTGTTAAATTTGTTAAGGAAGGGGAAATGAAAGCTGTCCCTGGACCTATCAGAGGGGAACGTATGCCTATAGACCTGTCCATACCTATTGACTTTGATGGATCACACCATCTCTATGGCAAAAAGTCAACTGACTTGCCAGACCCTGTTATTTAATCTACTGACTTTGTCTCTTGTTGTGACAGTGACAAGTCTTCTGATGAAGGGTCTACCTCATTTGCCAGCTGTGATTCAAGTGAGAAGTCAGACCTGCCCAAGACCACTCCCAAGACCACACCAAAGACCTCACCCAAGTCTCCCCACAAGCCTTCTAGAGTTGCTGCTAATACCAAGACAGTTTCCACTGAAGACTTGTTTTTTAATTCTTTGCAAAACAATATTTCTAGTTCTGTTAAAAACAATTCTGTTAATCATGGTGGTTTGAATGCTTTTTCATGTTATGGAACTTCTTTTAGTTTGAATAAATCTTCTAAAAAGAAGAAATGTTTTGTGTGTGGAAGTAAATCTCATTTGATTAAGGATTGTACTTTTCATGAGCAAAGAATGGGTGTATGTTTTAGTCAAAGGAAACCTAGGCAAATGTGGAAGAATGTTAGTGAAATACCCTCTTTTATTCCACATCAGCGGAAATCCAATTCTGCTGAATCACATTCTTCATGGAGAAGAACAAGTACTAGACCATATGTTCGACCCACTAGTTCTTTCTTTTCTAATGGTTATTGGCCTAATCACTTTGACTCAATGTATTATGGTGGGGGGTATTGGAATACTGCTGTGAAGCCCTCAGCAGGGTGTTCTTGGACAAAGAAGGGACCTAATCTGCCTTACAGGCCCAAGAACAATGGTGGATCTAAAACATCTACATGGCCTATCACTAATGATCCACAAGGCAGGCTCAAGTCAGCAATGACTTGAGTCTCGAATGTGTACTAACTTTTGTATATTTTTTGTTGTTGTTGTAGGATCATCCTTTGAAAAGTACTAAAGTAGGTATAGTTGATAGTGGTTGTTCCAGAAGTATGTCAGGGAACAAGGACAAGATGCATGACTTTGTGCCCATAGAAAGAGGAGGCAGTGTAACTTTTGGTGGTGGAGATGGCAAAATTACTGGGAAAGGAACTATTAAGACACCTTTGTTAGATTTTGAAAATGTTTATTATGTGAAGGAACTGGAGCATTTTAATCTATTCTCTGTATCACAAATTTGTGACACTAAGAATAAGGTCTTCTTCTCTGAAGATGAGTGTCTTGTGCTCTCCAAGGACTTCAAACTTCCAGAAGACACAACTGTTTTGCTGAGAGTTCCTAGAACCTTCAACTTGTACACATTCAATCTGAATGATGTCAAGCTAGAAGGTGATCTAACATGTTTGGTGGCCAAAGCTTCCCAGGATGAATCTACCAAGTGGCATAGGAGAATGGCTCATGTTAATTACAAGACTATCAACAAGTTGTCTAAACTTGGTCTTGTTCAGGGCCTTTCTTCTAAACTCTTCACCAATGAACACAATTGTATTGGTTGCAACAAGGGAAAGCAACACAGAGCCTCTTACAAAGCCATAAAAGCTGTGAGCACCATTTCAGAACCTCTTCAGTTGCTGCACATGGATCTCTTTGGTCCAACTCCTATCCGAAGTATTGATCATAAGTACTTCTGCCTGGTTATCACAGATGATTTTAGAAGGTTTTGTTGGGTATTCTTTCTAAAAAAAAAAGATGAAACAACTCCTATTTTGAAAGAATTCATCACTTTAATTGAAAACCAGCTTAATAAAAAGGTTAAAGGAATTAGGTGTGACAATGGGACAGAATTCAAAAATGTTGTTTTCATAGAATTCCGTAAGTCTAAGGGGATTAGAAGGGACTATGGTACTCCAATGACCCCACAACAAAATGGGGTTGCTGAAAGGAAACATAAAACCCTAATTGAGGCAGCAAGATCTATGCTTGCAGACTCCAAATTACCCACTATGTTTTGGACTGAAGCAGTAAGTGTTGCTTGTTATGTCTTGAACAGGGTATCCATCACTAGACATCATGTCAAGACACCTTATGAACTTCTCACTGGGAAAGTTCCAGACATACATTACCTTAAGCCTTTTTGATGCAAAGTGACCATTTTAAATACTGCTGATACACTGGGTAAGTTTGATGGGAAATCTGATGAGGGATATATTGTGGGTTACTCAGCTGATAGCAAGGCCTATAGGGTTTATAATCTGAATGCCAAAAGGATAGAGGAGACCCTTAACCTAAGATTTCTTGAAGATCAGCCTAATACTCAGGGACAAGGCCATTCTTGGTATTTTGACCTAGATTATTTGAAAGGTTATTTAGCTTATACTAGACATGCTTCTAATCTGATGAGGCGAAAAATGATCCGTTTTTAGGGGGTCATTTAAGCCCGAATCCGAATTTATTTGATCAAATATTGCCCTAAATTTTTCCTTTTGTGATTTTAGGTACTTTGGGAGAGAAATCTGGAAAAGGAAGCAATTCGGACGTTTTTGGAGCATAAAAGCACGCCAAAGTCTTAATTTTCCATGCTGGGAACAGTGCATGACGGCGTCAAGAGGAAGATTATGACGGCGTCAAGAGTAAAATTCCATGACGACCCAGAGGAGTTTTGACGGCATCATTAAGGTAGGGCGTCAAGAGTTAAAGTCGTGACGGCCTGGAAATGTATTGTTCTTGACGGGGTCAAATGTAGATCTAGGCAGTCCGAGGATTGTTTTGGCGGCGAGGTGACGGCGTCACCTATTTGGTCTTGACGCCGTTAGACCCCTTTTCCTATATATAGTTTTCTAATTTTTCACATTTAAAAGAGAGAAGTTTTGGGAGAAACCCTAAGTACGATTTTGGTGTAACTTTACAGGTTTTTCAAGGGTTCCAACCCCTTGATACCTTGCATGATTAATCAAGATAAGTGTTCTTCTAATTCAATCAATATGTCTATGTATTGGTTGTCTATATCATGTTCTTGTCTTAATTCCATCATGCTAGGCTAGATCTCTTTTGTGTTTGCTTAGATCTAATGAAACCTAGATATTGATTATGTGTTGATTACTTGTTTATTCTTGTCTTGGATGAATGATTTATATGTTAGGCTTAAGAAAACTGGCAGATCTCCAATTGGTAACATGCTTGAACGTCTTAAGAAACATGAACCAACGCGCACTAGGTCTTTATTGGTTGTATTTAATGCATGAGCCACTGTTTACAATCCCTATAGTTGTGTTGGGCATGGTGTAGGAGGATATAAGAGCTCATAGAATTGGGGACTTATGTGTGCCACCCCATGAATGGTATTAAGGAATACGATCCGTCATCCATGCAATTATAACAAGTAATTAACGTGTAAAAGATATCTAGGGAGTAGTGAAATCTAAGTAAACACATTTTCTCCAATTACTGCTCACAACCTTAGTATAAATTAGTTTACTTTCATTTCTAGTATTTTATTTTGATTGCATCTTAGTATTGGGTTAGTTGAATAGCAACTAATTCCGCCCCCTCTTCCAAAACCCGAGATTTTTACTTGCTTTCTAAAAAATATAAAAACACAAAAATAATCATCCCTTACCTTTAGAACTAGTATTTAGGCTTTCTAATCCTAGCGACACTATTCCTAAGCTGAACGATCAATCCCTAGGTACTTGTCACTATACTATACTACAACGATCAGGTACACTGCCTGGTGGGGGTTGTAAGCTTCTCGAGATCCCTCGAGAGGTAAAGCCTGTTGCGATTCCCACGCATCAAGTTTTTGGCGCCGCTGCCGGGGAAATATTTATTGTCTAGGTTAGAATTTCTTTGTATTAGGTCTACTTGCTAGATTCCATTCTAGTAAGATTTTATTTTTTTATTTTTAGGTCTTCTTTAGTCTATCTTATTTCTTCGTGCCTTTGTTCGTAACTCTTTACCATTCGACATCATGGAAGGTGGTAACATTTTTGAACCCGTCATCCCACCACAACAAAACCCACCATTAGAACCCCTTAGGCCCCGAACCTTAGGAGAGTATTCCCGACCTAGCCACCAAGGCTACCGGAACACCATTGAGCTCACCGGAGCCAATGTGACCCCCTTGCGATCCGACACCATCCGGTTGGTGCAAAGCGGATGTGCATTCCATGGACTTCGTTCAGAAGATCCAAACCAACATCTTAAGGACTTTCTCAAAATCGTAGATTCCATAGACCTAGATGTTGAAACTAGAGAGACAACCCGTTTACGCCTATTCCAATTCTCTCTACGGGATCAAGCTAGTCAGTGGCTTGAGCGTTTACCCGCGGGATCCATCACCACATGGGATGATCTCACCACTCGTTTCCTTGCTCAATTTTTCCCACCGGGGAGAACTACTAAGCTTAGAAATGACATCTTGATGTTCCAACAACGTCAAAATGAATCTCTTTATGAAGCATGGACTCGTTTCAAGGACTTACTCCAAAAAGTCCCTCATCATGGCATAGATCTTTGGCTCCAAGTCCAAATTTTTTATGACCGTATCGACATCTCCACGAGGCGAGCCATTGACCAATCGGCCGGTGGTAAGCTACGTAATCTTAGTGCTGAACAATCATGGGAACTCATAGAAGATCTTGCTCTCTATGACAACTAAAGTTGGAATGATCACCATGATTTGAACAAAACGGTCAAGGCAATATCTTTGCCTTCGAACAATTCTAGCACTCCCGACCGTAGGATCATGGAACTTGAGGACCAAGTCAAGTTTCTCATGAAATCTTACGAAGCTCCTAAACCTTCAAGCCAAGTGAACAAAATCACTTCTTCATGCGAATTATGTAGTGGTCCCCATGACACTCGTGATTGTGTGGAACTCCCCGGAACAGCTTTTGCGGACTACGCATCCATGCGTACCGACGAAGCGGGAGATAAGTGGTACACTTTCAAACCCGAGCCAAACACTTACAGTGATTCATACAACCCATCTTGGAAAAATCACCCAAATCTTAGGTGGAAACAAAATCAACCCAATTCTTCCAATCCGCCTAATCGTTACCAACCAAACGGTCCACCATCCAACCGTACTTTCAACAACAATCCTTCTAACAACTATGGTAGTACCAACAATCTTGAAGGATTGATGTCAAAGTTCATGGCATCTCAAGAAGCTCGCAAATCTAAGTTTGAAGCCGATTTCAAACAAAAGCAAAGCAAGATGACCACTAGAATTAATGCATTGTTGAAAGTTCTCAATGACCGAGAAATGGGAGCACTCCCGAGCGACACGGTCAAGAATCCGAAACTAACCGTTAATTCCATATCCTCAGTTTCGTCACCCACTTCGTGTCCACAATACTACTCGGTTAAATCAACGAGCACGTGTTTCAAACAAAACCAAGTTCCCCAAAAGGACCAATCAAATAAAACACCCACTATAGAGCCGGTCAAAAGCATAGTTGAAACACCTCTTACGCAAGACTTTGACGATGAATTCAAAGAACTTCACCTTGAACGCCCCGTCATTGATGTCTTAGCGCGTGCTCCTTACTATAGTGCCCTCCTAGAAAAATATGAGAAGTGTAAGCTAGGTAAAAATGGGACCGCCTTCGTTCAAAACACGTTGCCTAAAAAGCTTGATGATCCGGGTATATTTGTTTTGCCTTGTAAGATAGGAAGATCCAAAGCTTTCGACACATTAGCCGATTTAGGGTCAAGCCTCAACTTGATTCCCTTATCCTTATTCACCGCTCTTAAGCTAAGAAATTTAGAGGAAACGGAGGTATTGATAGGGCTAGCGGATGGGAGTATTGCCCACCTGGTTGGAATGATTAAGGATGTAGTTGTTCACGTAGGAAAGTTAACTATATTAGCGGATTTTCACGTCCTAGACATGGTTAGTGACACTACATGCCCATTATTGGTAGGAAGAGGATTTTTAGCAACCGCTAGTGCCATGATAGATTGCAAGGAATCCAAGATAACGGTAGGTGAAGGCGATACTTGGTCGGTGTACGATGTAAAGAAGCATAGTTATGATTGTGATGATGAACCGACACCGCATTGGGTAGAGATGAATAGGAGGCCGTCTAGATATGGACCTTGGATAGAAAGGAACTTTATAGGACCTCAATGCCCATTTTATCTAGAAAAAGATTTTGTTGAAAAGACACATTCGGTAGAACAACTCATAGCTAGAGATGAAGAGCTAGACCCCTTTGAGGACCCCTTAGTCTTTAGGAAGATGATTGAGTTATTAAGCGTAATGCCTATCAACATAGAGAGGAATAAATGGAAAAGAGATGGAGACAAGTGTAAATGGAGGTGGGACAAGCCACCTAAAGAAGGTGACGGGTCATGGCATATTAGAATGACTTTGTATGATCCGGATGGAGAAAAGTTTGAAAGGTCATACCATACTAAGGAAACCGATAGGAAGTTGAAACCTAAGTTTGATCCCAAAGATGTCCTCAACAAGGAACTCACCCGTATCACGTAGTAACCCATGACCTTGAGTCTAGCTACAAGACTTGTAAATAAAGAAAAGCGCTTCTTGGGAGGCAACCCATGTTTTGTGTGATTTTATTTTTTTGTTTGTTTGTTATTTGCTTCCGTATGCATGATTTATTTTTATTGTTGGTAGATCATGTTTCTAAACTAAATAGTGGAAATACTTTACTTTGTTGTTTTGGCCTAGTCTTAACTCCACCTAAAGGTATTTTTGCAAAAGATAAGTGTAAGGGGAAACCCCAAATATGTTTTTAAAAAACAAACCGATCATGATTCTCCACAATATTAAATGAGCATGTATATTCGTATTTGTTAGAGTCAAATGCTTGTATTGAGTCATAATGAAGTTTTGCAGGATTTTCCAGGAAGTAGGACCAAGTTTTTCCAGAAATTTTCCGGAAACTTAACATAAGGATTTCTGCAGGTCCATTCTGACGGCGTCAGGGGTTTACTCTTGACGGCGTCAGGAGTTAAAATCTGGAAATTTTACCGGTTTTGTTTTTTTAATGGAGTCTTATGGTTTTTGTGAATTATTAAGTTTTATAATCTCTAGGAGATCTGCAAACTTCATTCCACAAGCATTATATCTTATCTTGTTTTCTAGGATTTAGAAACTTATATAGGATGCCGCCGATTGTACGCGAGGTTGTCTTGTCTATTTTGTCAGGTTTTACAGGTTATGTATGACAAGAAGATGATTTAAATTCTGGAATGGAAGCTTTGATTGTTCATTTTCTTGGAGGAAGATTTAACCTGGCCATCCTATTATCCATACCGAGCGAATCAGGGGAGTATTTGATTTCATTCTCTTTACTTTTTCACTTTTACATTCTTTACTTGAACATTGGGGACAATGTTCATATTAAGTGTAAGGGGAGGGTAAAAAGATGATACCTTACATATGCACTTTCGCGTGAGTTTGTTTGTTTGATGATAGATGTGTAATAAAACTATGAGAAATACTTGTTAGTGCAATTTTAGCGCCAAATTTAAAATTTATTACAACATTTAGGAGTGAAACTTTAGCCATAGCAAGCTTCTCATGGATAGGAGATTGTATGACTAGCACATAACCGTATATTCAGAAAAATTTTCCACCCACAAATGTGAGGTTCGCCTTTATATTTGATAGGAAAAGCATTTATTATTAGTGCTTATGAGTGTACCGGTAGCATTTAGATTCTAGAACTTGCGTTAGTGATGCATCCTGAGACCGCTAGTGAGACTACATTCGTGTAGTAGGATTTACTACATGATAAGAGGCATTAGGATTACCCTTGTGTTAAACCCGTATCATAATTACTTGACCATTTAAGTCATATTACTTGGCTAGTTAAGTCAACTAATTTTTTCCACACCCTTAGCGTTGTACTCATTTTTAGTACACGGTACCCCTAGTACACCCCTCCGAGCCTATCTTTTCGTTTCTAACTTTAACCATTTTACTTAAAGGAAGAATTTGTTACACCCACTTAAATGTACAACCAAATCGCCTTAGCCTTCTGTGTATGCGCTCATCTTTAGTGCATTATTGTTATTTGTTTAAACCCTAAGTTAACTTTCTAATTGATTACATGGTTGCTAAGTTGAGTCATATCCTTGTACATATTGTTTTGGGACGATTAGGACTCATGGGTAAGTACTTATTTTATGAAGTAATGGGGAAGAACATCATATATTACCCTCATATGTGCGTTAATCTTAAAAGTGCTCCAAGTGTTTTAATTTTCTTAATTCGAGTCATTAGATTAATTAATTGTAAAGTATGTAAAGATTCAAGTGTAAGGGGAATTCTCATCCCGTATGATGTATTATTTTGGATGGTAGGGTAAGAGTGTATGCAAAAAAAAAAAAAAAAAAAAAAAAAAAAAAAAAAAATCGAAAAAATCAAGAAAAAGAAAAAAAAAAAGAGAAAAAGGAAAAAGAGAAAAACCAAACGGACTACCATCCCTTTTCATTCTATGTTCATTTTATGTTTTTGTTATTTTTCATTTATTAGCTTAAGTCGAGTCTAGTCTTGGCTTAGCAACGCCATATTGTACATGTAATTAACCAAGATTGTTAACTCGCCACCAGTAAAACTTCCTTTATCCAACAAAACCGTGTATTTCATATCCCTACATCTAACGTTACAACCATTTAAAAGACCTCTTTGATAGTTTATCCTAGGTGCTTACGCCATGTGGTGGAGGTTTGATCCTTTCCCAAGCCTATGGTAATCTATTTTGCTATGACAGGTAGTGAGAGATATCTTCCGTTTCCATATTGTAATTTACACTTTATTACACCCGAGAGATGTGAGTATCTAAACACTATTTGTGAGGTGCTTGTGTATGACCTCCGTGCTTGTCTATTAGTCTTTAGTGGAACGAATATTTGTTGTAATTACTTTTATTTTAGTGTTAAATGACCCCTAACTTGTCTTTTGAGTAGAATAAAAGCGCATTTGCTTGAGGACAAGCAAATCTCAAGTGTAAGGTGATGCGTGGGAATCGCACCTTGCTTTACCTCTCGAGGGATCTCGCGAGGCTTACAACCCCCACCAGGCAGTGTACCTGATCGTTGTAGTATAGTATAGTGACAAGTACCGGGGGATTGATCGTTCAGCTTAGGAATAGTGTCTCTAGGATTAGAAAACCTAATTAATAGTTCTAGAGATGAAAGATGATTATTTTTTTGTGTTTTTATATTTTTATAAAAGGAAGTAAATCTCGGGTTTTGGAAGAGTGGACGGAATTAGTTGCTATTCAACTAACCCAAAACTATTATATAATTAAATTAAACTAATGAAAATGAAATTAAACTAATTTAAACTAAGGTTGTGAGCAGTGATTGGAGAAATTGTGTTTACTTAGACTTCATTACTCCCTAGATATCTTTTACATGTCAATTACTTGTTACACTTGTATGGATGACGGATTGTATTCCTTAATACCATTCGTGGGGTGGCATACATAACTCCCCAACTCTATGAGCTCTTATCTCCTCCTACACCATGACCCAGCACAACTATAGGGATTGTAAACAGTGGCTCATGCATTAAATACAACCAATAAAGACCTAGTACGCCTCGGTTCATGTTTCTTAAGACGTTCAAGCATGTTACCATTTGGAGATCTGCCAGTTTTCTTAAGCCTAACATATAATATCATTCATCCAAAACAAGAATAGACAAGTAATCAACACATAATTAACATCTAGGTTTCATTAGATCTAAGCAAAAACGAAGGAAATCTAGCCTAGCATAGTAGAATTAAGATAAGAACAGAAGATAAACAACCAACACATAGACATATTGATTTAATTAAGAGTATACTTATCTCAATTACAATGCAAGGTCTCAAGGGTTTGGAACCCTTGAAAAACCTGTAAAAGAGGCACCAAAATCATCTTTAGGGTTTCACCAAAACTTCTCTCCTCTTTTTATGAAAAAAAACTAGAAAACTATATATAGGAAAAATAGTCTGACGGCGTCAAGAGTTAATTCTGACGCCGTCACCTCGCCGCCATATACTTCCTCGGACGCCCTAGATTCACTTGTGACGGCCTATGTGACGCCGTCACCACCTACGGTATTTTATTCATTGCCACTTTGACGCCGTCACCTATCCATCTGACGCCGTCACCAGCTACGATATTTTATTCTTCATGTCTGACGCCGTCAAGAAGGAAGTCTTGACGCCGTCACCTTGTATCTTCAGCATGGATTTTTGGTACTTTGCCGTTTTCTTCACTTTTATGCTCCAAAAACGTCCAAAATAGCTTCTTTTCCAGAATTCACTCTCCAAACACTTAAAATCACAAAAGGAACGATTTAGAGCAATATTTGATCAAATAAAGTCGGATTCGGGCTTAAATGACCCCCTAAAAATGGATCATTTTTCGCCTCATCATATACCCTTACACTTGAGATTTGCTTGTCCTCAAGCAAATGAGCTTTTATTCTACTCAAAAGACAAGTTAGGGGTCATTTAACACCTGTCATAGCAAAATAGATTACCATAGGCTTGGGAAAGGATCAAACCTCCACCACATGGCGTAAGCATCTAGGATAAACTATCAAAGAGGTCTTTTAAAGGGTTATAACGTTAGGTGTAGGGATATGAATTACACGGTTTTGTTGGATAAAGGAAGTTTTACTGGTGGCGAGTTAACAATCTTGGTTAATTACATGTACAAGATGGCGTTGCTAAGCCAAGACTAGACTCGACTTAAGCTAATAAATGAAAAATAACAAAAACATAAAATGAACATAGAATGAAAACGGGATGGTAGTCCGTATGTTTTTTTTTCTTTTTCTATTTTTTTTTTCTTAATTTTTTCGATTCTTTTTTTATTTTTATTTTATTTTTATTTTTTTTATTTTTTATTTTTTGCATACACTCTTACCCTACCATCCAAAATAATACATCATAGGGGTTTGAGCATTCCCCTTACACTTGAATCTTTACATACTTTACATTAACTATTCTAATGACTCGAATTAAGAAAATCAAAACACTTGGAGCACTTTTAAGATTAACGTACATATGGGGGTAATAATATTATGTTCTTCCCCATTACTCCATAAAATAAGTACTTACTCATGAGTCCCAATCGTCCCAAAACAATATGTACAAGGATATGACTCGACTTAGCAACCATGTAATCAATTAGAAAGTTAACTTAGGGTTTAACAAATAACAATAATGCACTAAAAATGAGCGCATACACGGAAGGTTAAGGCGATTTGGGTGTACATTTAAGTGGGGTGTAACAAATTCTTCCTTTAAGTAAAATGCTTAAAGTTAGAAACGAAAAGATAGGCTCGGATGGGTGTACTAGGGGTATCGTGTACTAAAAATGAGTACAACGCAAAGGTGTGGGAAAAATTAGTTGACTTAACTAGCCAAGTAATATGACTTAAATGGTTAAGTAATTATAATACGGGTTTAACACAAGGGTGATCCTAACGCCTCTTATCATGTAGTAAATCCTACTACACGAATGTAGTCTCACTAGCGGTCTCGGGATGCATCACTAACGCAAGTTCTAGAATCTAAATGCTACCGGTACGCTCATAAGCACCAATAATAAATGCTTTTCCTATCAAAACTAAAGGCGAACCTCACATTTTTGGGTGGAAAATTTTTCTGAATATACGGTTATGTGCTAGTCATACAATCTCCTATCCATGAGACGCTTGCTATGGCTAAACTTTCACTCCTAAATGTTGTAAAAAATATTAAATTGGCGCTAAAATTACACTAACAAGTATTTCTCATAGTTTTATTACTCACCTACTATCAAACAAAACAAACTCAAGCGAAAGTGCATATGTAAGGTATCATCTTTTTACCCTCCCCTTACACTTAAGATGAACATTGTCCCCAATGTTCAAGTAAAGAATGTAAAAGTGAAAAAGTAAAGAGAATGAAGTCAAATACTCCCCTGATTCGCTCGGTATGGATTATAGGTTGGCCAGATTAGATCTTCCTCCAAGAAAATGAACAATCAAAGCTTCCCTTCCAGAATATAAATCATCTCCTTGTCGAACATAACCTGTAAATCCTGACAAAAGTAGACAAGGCAACCTCGCGTAAAATCGGCGGCATCCTATATAAGTTACTAAATCCTAGAAAACAAAGTAAGATATAATGCTTGTGGAATGAAGTTTGCAGATTTCTTGGAGATTATAAAACTTAATAATTCACAAAAAACCATAAGACTCCGTTAGAAAAACAAAACCGGTAAAATTTCCAGATTTTTGACTCCTGACGCCGTCAAGAGCAATAGCCTGACGCCGTCAGAATGGACCTGCAGAAATCTTTATGTTAAGTTTCCGGAAAATTTCTGGAAAAACTTCGTCCTACTTCCTGGAAAATCCTGCAAAACTTCATTATGACTCAATACAAGCATTTGACTCTAACAAATACGAATATACATGTTCATTAAATATTGTGGAGAATCATGATCGGTTTGTTTCTTAAAAACATATTTGGGGTTTCCCCTTACACTTATCTTTTGCAAAAATACCTTTAGGTTGAAGTTAAGACTAGGCCAAACAACATAATAAAGTATTTCCACATTTTAATTTAGAAACATGATCAACCAACAATAAAAATAAAACATGCATACGGAAGCAAATAACAATCAAACAAATAAAATCACACAAAACATGGGTTGCCTCCCAAGAAGCGCTTTTCTTTATTTACGAGTCTTGTAGCTAGACTCAAAGTCGTGGGTTACTACGTGATTCGGGTGAGTTCCTCGTTGAGGATATCTTTGGGATCAAACTTGGGTTTCAACTTTCTATCGGTCTCCTTAGTACGATATGACCTTTCAAACTTTTCTCCATCCGGATCATACAAGGTCATTCTAATATGCCATGACCCGTCACCTTCTTTGGGTGGCTTGTCCCACCTCCACTCACACTTATCTCCCTCTCTTTTCCATTTATTCCTTTCTATGTTGATGGGCATCACGCTTAATAACTCAATCATCTTCCTAAAGACTAGGGGATCCTCAAAGGGGTCCAGCTCCTCATCTCTAGCAATGAGTTGTTCTACCGAATGTGTCTTCTCAACAAAGTCCTTCTCTAGATAGAATGGGCATTGAGGTCCTATGAAATTCTTTTCTATCCAAGGCCCATATCTAGACGGTCTCCTATTCATCTCTACCCAATATGGTGTTGGTTCATCATTATAATCATAACTATGTTTCTTAACATCATATACCGACCAAGTATCGCCTTCTCCTACCGTTATCTTTGATTCCTTGCAATCTATCATGGCACTAGCGGTTGCTAAGAATCCTCTTCCTACCAATAATGGGCATGTAGTGTCACTAACCATGTCTAGGACGTGAAAATCCGCTAATATAGTTAACTTTCCTACGTGAACAACTACATCCTTAATCATTCCAACCGGGTGTGCAATACTCCCATCCGCTAGACCTATCAATACCTCCGTTTCCTCTAACTTTCCTAGCTTAAGAGTGGTGAATAAGGATAAGAGAATCAAGTTGACGCTTGACCCTAAATCGGCAAATGTGTCGAAAGCTTTGGATCTTCCTATCTTACAAGGCAAAACAAATATACCTGGGTCATCAAGCTTTTTAGGTAACTTGTTTTGAACGAAAGCGGTCCCATTTTTGCCTAGCTTACACTTCTCATATTTTTCTAGGAGGGCGCTATAGTATGGAGCACGCGCTAAGACATCAATGACGGGGCGTTCAACGTGAAGTTCTTTGAATTCATCGTCAAGGTCTTGCGTAAGAGTTGTTTCAACAATGCTTTTGACCGGCTCTATAGTGGGAGTTTTAGTTGATTGGTCCTTTTGGGGAACTTGGTTTTGCTTGAAACACGTGCTCGTTGATTTGACCGAATAATATTGTGGACACGAAGCGGGTGACGAAACGGATGATATGGAATTAACGGTTAGTTTCGGATTCTTGATTGTGTCACTTGGGAGTGCTCCCATTTCTCGGTCATTGAGAACTTTCAACAATGTGTCAATTCTAGTGGTCATCTCGCTTTGCTTTTGTTTGAAATCGGCTTCAAACTTGGATATGCGAGCTTCTTGAGATGCCATGAACTTTGACATCAATCCTTCAAGATTGTTGGTACTACCATAGTTGTTAGAAGGATTGTTGTTGAAGGTACGGTTGGATGGTGGACCGTTTGATTGGTAACGATTAGGCGGATTGGAAGAATTGGGTTGATTTTGTTTCCACCTAAGGTTTGGGTGATTTTTCCATGAGGGGTTGTATGAATCACCGTATGTGTTTGGCTCGGGCTTGAAAGTGTACCACTTATCTCCCGCTTCGTCGGTACGCGTGGATGCGTAGTCCGCAAAAGCTGTTCCGGGGAGTTCCATACAATCACGAGTGTCATGGGGACCACTACATAATTCGCATGAAGAAGTGATTCTGTTCACTTGGCTTGAATGCTTCGGAGCTTCATAAGATTTCATGAGAAACTTGACTTGGTCCTCAAGTTCCATGATCCTACGGTCGGGAGTGCTTGAATTGTTCGAAGGCAAAGATATTGCCTTGACCGTTTTGTTCAAATCACGAGGATCATTCCAACTTTCATTGTCATAGAGAGCAAGATCTTCTATGAGTTCCCATGATTGTTCCGCACTAAGATCACGTAGCTTACCACCGGCCGATTGGTCAATGGTTCGCCTCGTGGGGATATCGATATGGTCATAGAAAATTTGGACTTGGAGCCAAAGATCTATGCCATGATGAGGGACTTTTTGGAGTAAGTCCTTGAAACGAGTCCATGCTTCATAAAGAGATTCATTTTGACGTTGTTGGAACATCAAGATGTCATTCCTAAGCTTAGTAGTTCTCCCCGGTGGGAAAAATTGAGCAAGGAAACGAGTGGTGAGATCATCCCATGTGGTGATGGATCCCGCGGGTAAACGCTCAAGCCATTGACTAGCTTGATCCCGTAGAGAGAATTGGAATAGGCGTAAACGGGTAGTCTCCCTAGTTTCAACACCTAGGTCTATGGAATCTACGATTTTGAGGAAGTCCTTAAGGCGTTGGTTTGGATCTTCGGAACGAAGTCCATGGAATGCACATCCGCTTTGCACCAACCGGATGGTGTCGGATCGCAAGGGGGTCACATTGGCTCCGGTGAGCTCAATGGTGTTCCGGTAGCCTTGGTGGCTAGGTCGGGAATACTCTCCTAAGGTTCGGGGCCTAAGGGGTTCTAATGGTGGGTTTTGTTGTGGTGGGATGATGGGTTCAAAGATGTTACCACCTTCCATGATGTCGGATGGTAAAGAGTTACGAACAAAGGCACGAAGAAATAAGATAGACTAAAGAAGACCTAAAAATAAAAATAAAAATCTTACTAGAAAGGAATCTAGCAAGTAGACCTAATAAAAAGAAATCCTAACCTAGACAATAACTATTCCCCGGGCTGCGGCGCCAAAAACTTGATGCGTGGGAATCACACCTTGCTTTACCTCTCGAGGGATCTCGCGAGGCTTACAACCCCCACCAGGCAGTGTACCTGATCGTTGTTGTATAGTATAGTGACAAGTACCGGGGATTGATCGTTCAGCTTAGGAATAGTGTCGCTAGGATTAGAAAACCTAATTAATAGTTCGAGAGATGAAAGATGATTATTTTTTTGTGTTTTTATATTTTTATAAAAGCAAGTAAATCTCGGGTTTTGGAAGAGTGGGCGGAATTAGTTGCTATTCAACTAACCCAAAACTATTATATAATTAAATTAAACTAATGAAAATGAAATTAAACTAATTTAAACTAATGTTGTGAGCAGTGATTGGAGAAATTGTGTTTACTTAGACTTCATTACTCCCTAGATATCTTTTACATGTCAATTACTTGTTACACTTGTATGGATAACGGATTGTATTCCTTAATACCATTCGTGGGGTGGCATACATAACTCACCAACTCTATGAGCTCTTATCTCCTCCTACACCATGACCCAGCACAACTATAGGGATTGTAAACAGTGGCTCATGCATTAAATACAACCAATAAAGACCTAGTACGCCTCGGTTCATGTTTCTTAAGACGTTCAAGCATGTTACCATTTGGAGATCTGCCAGTTTTCTTAAGCCTAACATATAATATCATTCATCCAAAACAAGAATAGACAAGTAATCAACACATAATTAACATCTAGGTTTCATTAGATCTAAGCAAACACAAAGGAAATCTAGCCTAGCATAGTAGAATTAAGATAAGAACAAAAGATAAACAACCAACACATAGACATATTGATTGAATTAAGAGTATACTTATCTCAATTACAATGCAAGGTCTCAAGGGTTTGGAACCCTTGAAAAACCTGTAAAAGAGGCACCAAAATCGTCTTTAGGGTTTCACCAAAACTTCTCTCCTCTTTTTATGAAAAAAAACTAGAAAACTATATATAGGAAAAATAGTCTGACGGCGTCAAGAGTTAATTCTGACGCCGTCACCTCGCCGCCATATACTTCCTCGGACGCCCTAGATCCACTTGTGACGGCCTATGTGACGCCGTCACCACCTACGGTATTTTATTCATTGCCACTTTGACGCCGTCACCTATCCATCTGACGCCGTCACCAGCTACGGTATTTTATTCTTCATGTCTGACGCCGTCAAGAAGGAAGTCTTGACGCCGTCACCTTGTATCTTCAGCATGGATTTTTGGTACTTTGCCGTTTTCTTCACTTTTATGCTCCAAAAACGTCCAAAATAGCTTCTTTTCCAGAATTCACTCTCCAAACACCTAAAATCACAAAAGGAACGATTTAGGGCAATATTTGATCAAATAAAGTCGGATTCGGGCTTAAATGACCCCCTAAAAACGGATCATTTTTTGCCTCATCATAAGGGTATATGATGAGGCGAAAAATGATCCGTTTTTAGGGGGTCATTTAAGCCCGAATCCGAATTTATTTGATCAAATATTGCCCTAAATCGTTCCTTTTGTGATTTTAGGTACTTTGGGAGTGAAATCTGGAAAAGGAAGCAATTCGGACTTTTTGGAGCATAAAAGTGATGAAAACGCAAAGTCTTAATTTTCCATGCTGGGAACAGTGCATGACGACGTCAAGAGGAAGATTATGACGGCGTCAAGAGTAAAATTCCATGACGACCCAGAGGAGTTTTGACGGCGTCATGAAGGTAGGGCGTCAAGAGTTAAAGTCGTGACGGCCTGGAAATGTATTGTTCTTGACGGCGTCAAATGTAGATCTAGGCAGTCCGAGGATTGTTTTGGCGGCGAGGTGACGGCGTCACCTATTTGGTCTTGACGCCGTCAGACCCCTTTTCCTATATATAGTTTTCTAATTTTTCACATTTAAAAGAGAAGTTTTGGGGAGAAACCCTAAGTACGATTTTGGTGTAACTTTACAGGTTTTTCAAGGGTTCCAACCCCTTGATACCTTGCATGATTAATCAAGATAAGTGTTCTTCTAATTCAATCAATATGTCTATGTGTTGGTTGTCTATATCATGTTCTTGTCTTAATTTTATCATGCTAGGCTAGATCTCTTGTGTGTTTGCTTAGATCTAATGAAACCTAGATATTGATTATGTATTGATTACTTGTTTATTTTTGTCTTGGATGAATGATTTATATGTTAGGCTTAAAAAAACTGGCAGATCTCCAATTGGTAACATGCTTGAACGTCTTAAGAAACATGAACCAACGCGCACTAGGTCTTTATTGGTTGTATTTAATGCATGAGCCACTGTTTACAATCCCTATAGTTGTGCTGGGCATGGTGTAGGAGGAGATAAAAGCTCATAGAATTGGGGAGTTATGTGTGCCACCCCATGAATGGTATTAAGGAATACGATCCGTCATCCATGCAATTATAACAAGTAATTAACGTGTAACAGATATCTAGGGAGTAGTGAAATCTAAGTAAACCCATTTTCTCCAATTACTGCTCACAACTTTAGTATAAATTAGTTTATTTTCATTTCTAGTATTTTATTTTGATTGCATCTTAGTATTGGGTTAGTTGATTAGCAACTAATTCCGCCCAAATCCTTCAAACCCGAGATTTTAATTTGCTTTCCATAAAATATAAAAACACAAAAATAATCATCCCTCACCTTTAGAACTAGTATTTAGGCTTTCTAATCCTAGCGACACTATTCCTAAGCTGAACGATCAATCCCCCAGTACTTGTCACTATACTATACTACAACGATCAGGTACACTGCCTGGTGGGGGTTGTAAGCTTCTCGAGATCCCTCGAGACGTAAAGCCTGTTGCGATTCCCACGCATCAAGTTTTTGATATCATTCTCTTTACTTTTTCACTTTTACATTCTTTACTTGAACATTGGGGACAATGTTCATCTTAAGTGTAAGGGGAGGGTAAAAAGATGATACCTTACATATGCACTTTCGCTTGAGTTTGTTTTGTTTGATGGTAGATGTGTAATAAAACTATGAGAAATACTTGTTAATGCAATTTTAGCGCCAAATTTAAAATTTTTTACAACATTTAGGAGTGAAACTTTAGCCATAGCAAGCGTCTCATGGATAGGAGATTGTATGACTAGCACGTAACCGTATATTCAGAAAAATTTTCCACCAAAAAATGTGAGGTTCGCCTTTAGATTTGATAGGAAAAGCATTTACTATTAGTGCTTATGAGTGTACCGGTAGTATTTAGATTCTAGAACTTGCGTTAGTGATGCATCCCGAGACCGCTAGTGAGACTACATTTGTGTGGTAGGATTTACTACATGACAAGAGGCATTAGGATTACCCTTGTGTTAAACCCGTATCATAATTACTTGACCATTTAAGTCATATTACTTGGCTAGTTAAGTCAACTAATCTTTCCCACACCCTTAGCGTTGTACTCATTTTTAGTACACGAAACCCCTAGTACACCCCTCCGAGCCTATCTTTTCGTTTCTAACTTTAAGCATTTTACTTAAAGGAAGAACTTGTTACACCCCACGTAAATGTACAACCAAATCGCCTTAGCCTTCCGTGTATGCGCTCATTTTTAGTGCATTATTGTTATTTGTTAAACCCTAAGTTAACTTTCTAATTGATTACATGGTTGCTAAGTCGAGTCATATCCTTGTACATATTGTTTTGGGACGATTGGGACTCGTGGGTAAGTACTTATTTTATGGAGTAATGGGGAAGAACATCATTTATTACCCCCATATGTACGTTAATCTTAAAAGTGCTCCAAGTGTTTTGATTTTCTTAATTCGAGTCATTAGATTAGTTTAATGTAAAGTATGTTAAGATTCAAGTGTAAGGGGAATTCTCATCCCCTATGATGTATTATTTTGGATGATAGGGTAAGAGTGTATGCACAAAAAAAAAAAAAAAAAAAAAAAAAAAAAAAAAAAAAAAATCGAAAAAATCTAGAAAAAGAAAAAAAATAGAAAAAGGAAAAAGAGAAAAAACATACGGACTACTATCCATTTTCATACGTTCATTTTATGTTTTTGTTATTTTTCATTTATTAGCTTAAGTCGAGTCTAGTCTTGGCTTAGCAATGCCATATTGTACATGTAATTAACCAAGATTGTTAACTCGCCACCAGTAAAACTTCCTTTATCCAACAAAACCGTGTATTTCATATCCCTACACCTAACGTTACAACCCTTTAAAAGACCTCTTTGATAGTTTATCCTAGGTGCTTACGCCATGTGGTGGAGGTTTGATCCTTTCCCAAGCCTATGGTAATCTATTTTGCTATGACAGGTAGTGAGAGATATCTTCCGTTTCCATATTGTAATTTACACTTTATTACACCCGAGAGATGTGAGTATCTAAACACTATTTGCGAGGTGCTTGTGTATGACCTCCGTGCTTGTCTATTGGTCTTTAGTGGAATGATTATTTGTTGTAATTACTTTTATATTAGTGTTAAATGACCCCTAACTTGTCTTTTGAGTAGAATAAAAGCGCATTTGCTTGAGGACAAGCAAATCTCAAGTGTAAGGGTATATGATGAGGCGAAAAATGATCCGTTTTTAGGGGGTCATTTAAGTCCGAATCCGAATTTATTTGATCAAATATTGCCCTAAATCGTTCCTTTTGTGATTTTAGGTACTTTGGGAGTGAAATCTGGAAAAGGAAGCAATTCGAACGTTTTTGGAGCATAAAAGTGAAGAAAACGCCAAAGTCTTAATTTTCCATGCTGGGAACAGGGCATGACGGCGTCAAGAGGAAGATTATGACGGCGTCAAGAGTAAAATTCCATGACGACCCAGAGGAGTTTTGACGGCGTCATGAAGGTAGGGCGTCAAGAGTTAAAGTCGTGACGGCCTGGAAATGTAATGTTCTTGACGGCGTCAAATGTAGATCCAGGCAGTCCGAGGATTGTTTTGGCGGCGAGGTGACGGCGTCACCTATTTGGTCTTGACGCCGTCAGACCCCTTTTCCTATATATAGTTTTCTAATTTTTCAGATTTAAAAGAGAGAAGTTTTGGGAGAAACCTTAAGTACGATTTTGGTGTAACTTTACAGGTTTTTCAAGGGTTCCAACCCCTTGATACCTTGCATGATTAATCAAGATAAGTGTTCTTCTAATTCAATCAATATGTCTATGTGTTGGTTGTCTATATCATGTTCTTGTCTTAATTCCATCATACTAGGCTAGATCTCTTTTGTGTTTGCTTAGATCTAATGAAACCTAGATATTGATTATGTGTTGATTACTTGTTTATTCTTGTCTTGGATGAATGATTTATATGTTAGGCTTAAGAAAACTGGCAGATCTCCAATTGGTAACATGCTTGAACGTCTTAAGAAACATGAACCAACGCGCACTAGGTCTTTATTGGTTGTATTTAATGCATGAGCCACTGTTTACAATCCCTATAGTTGTGTTGGGCATGGTGTAGGAGGATATAAGAGCTCATAGAATTGGGGACTTATGTGTGCCACCCCATGAATGGTATTAAGGAATACGATCCGTCATCCATGCAATTATAACAAGTAATTAACGTGTAAAAGATATCTAGGGAGTAGTGAAATCTAAGTAAACACATTTTCTCCAATTACTGCTCACAACCTTAGTATAAATTAGTTTACTTTCATTTCTAGTATTTTATTTTGATTGCATCTTAGTATTGGGTTAGTTGAATAGCAACTAATTCCGCCCCCTCTTCCAAAACCCGAGATTTTTACTTGCTTTCTAAAAAATATAAAAACACAAAAATAATCATCCCTCACCTTTAGAACTAGTATTTAGGCTTTCTAATCCTAGCGACACTATTCCTAAGCTGAACGATCAATCCCTAGGTACTTGTCACTATACCATACTACAACGATCAGGTACACTGCCTGGTGGGGGTTGTAAGATTCTCGAGATCCCTCGAGAGGTAAAGCCTGTTGCGATTCCCACGCATCAAGTTTTTGGCGCCGCTGCCGGGGAAATATTTATTGTCTAGGTTAGAATTTCTTTGTATTAGGTCTACTTGCTAGATTCCATTCTAGTAAGATTTTATTTTTTATTTTTAGGTCTTCTTTAGTCTATCTTATTTCTTCGTGCCTTTGTTCGTAACTCTTTACCATCCGACATCATGGAAGGTGGTAACATCTTTGAACCCGTCATCCCATCACAACAAAACCCACCATTAGAACCCCTTAGGCCCCGAACCTTAGGAGAGTATTCCCGACCTAGCCACCAAGGCTACCGAAACACCATTGAGCTCACCGGAGCCAATGTGACCCCCTTGCGATCCGACACCATCCGGTTGGTGCAAAGCGGATGTGCATTCCATGGACTTCGTTCCGAAGATCCAAACCAACATCTTAAGGACTTTCTCAAAATCGTAGATTCCATAGACCTAGATGTTGAAACTAGAGAGACAACCCGTTTACGCCTATTCCAATTCTCTCTACGGGATCAAGCTAGTCAATGGCTTGAGCGTTTACCCGCGGGATCCATCACCACATGGGATGGTCTCACCACTCGTTTCCTTGCTCAATTTTTCCCACCGGGGAGAACTACTAAGCTTAGAAATGACATCTTGATGTTCCAACAACGTAAAAATGAATCTCTTTAAGAAGCATGGACTCGTTTCAAGGACTTACTCCAAAAAGTCCCTCATCATGGCTTAGATCTTTGGCTCCAAGTCCAAATTTTTTATGACCGTATCGACATCTCCACGAGGCGATCTTTGGGTTAGTTGATTAGCAACTAATTCCGCCCAAATCCTTCAAACCCGAGAATTTTACTTGTTTTCCATAAAATATAAAAACACAAAAATAATCATCCCTCACCTTTAGAACTAGTATTTAGGCTTTCTAATCCTTGCGACACTATTCCTAAGCTGAACGATCAATCCCCCGGTACTTGTCACTATACTATACTACAACGATCAGGTACACTACCTGGTGGGGGTTGTAAGCTTCTCGAGATCCCTCGAGAGGTAAAGCCTGTTGCGATTCCCACGCATCATAATCCTAATGCATGTACCAAAGATCCAAATTCTAACCCTGCAGGTTCCATGGATGATGACTCAGAATGTGACTTTGAGCCAGATGAACATAACATTGTTGTACCCTCTTTTCCACCTAACCATTTTGTAGGTAATCATTCTGCTGCTGAACAAGATGATGAGTCACATTATGCAGAGGATCTTGCAAGACTTAAGAAGCAAGAACATGCTGCTACAAAGGAAGCTCAGAAACTCAATGACAAGGTTACACAAGACACTAAAGCAATCCTACATCTATCAGCACAAGCAGTCAGTGGAAACAAGGATGCTGCTGACAATTCTACTGAAGGCACACCTATTCCCACTGATAAGGTCAAAGATGCTGATACTCATGATGCTCACTCTCCCATTTCTACTGAAGTGTCTACAGACTTTGAGAAGCTATTTACAAGATTTCCAAGTCCTTCTGATCTTGGGAATTATCAGCCCAAGCCTGGTCTGTTTCACTTAGCTTCTTATGATACTGAGTTTGGACCTACAGTCAACAACCTTGATGCCACAATTGATGTTAACCCTACAACAACAAAAAGGATTCATAATGCTCATCCCCTCTCAGAGATTATTGGAGATCCTAAAGCACCTGTTAGAACAAGAAGCACTGTAAAGAATACTAAATATGGTGAAGTTGCTTTCATTTCTTATGTCTACAATCAAAAGAGGGACAATCACACAGACTTCAAACATTGTCTGTATGCATGCTTTCTTTCTCAGATAGAGCCAACTAGTGTTCCTCAAGCACTGGCTAATTCAAGTTGGCTTGAAGCAATGCAAGAAGAGATGATGCAATTTAAGAATCAGCAGGTTTGGATTTTGGTTCCTCTTCCTGATGGTAAATATGCCATTGGGACAAAATGGATTTTGAAGAATAAAAGAGATGCAAGGGGGATTGTGGTGAAGAACAAAGCTAGACTAGTGGCTCAAGGGTTTAGACAAGAGGAAGGCATTGACTATGATGAAGTCTTTGCACAAGTGGCCAGAGTTGAAGCAATTAGGATATTTTTGGCCTATGCCTCTAATATGGGCTTTATGGTTTATCAGATGGATGTTAAAAGTGCTTTCTTATATGGTGAGATTGAAGAGGAGGTTTATGTGACTCAACCCAAGGGATTTGAAGACCCTGATCATCCTGAGTATGTTTACAAGGTTTTCAAAGCTCTCTATGGACTTCATCAAGCTCCCAGAGCTTGGTATGCTAGACTTTCCACATTTCTGCTGAAGCATGGCTATAGAAGAGGTGCCATTGACAAGACTCTATTCCTCAAGAAAGATTCCAGGGATATTATTCTTGTGCAGGTGTATGTGGATGATATTATCTTTGGTTCAACCAAAGAAGCATGGTGTAGAGAGTTTGAGGATCTTATGAAGGGTGAATTTCAAATGAGTGCCATGGGAGAACTCACTTTCTTTTTGGGTTTACAGGTTCAGCAGAAACCTGATGGTATTTTCATTCATCAGGAGAAGTATGTAAAGGATATGTTGTCAAAGTTTTATATGGAGAATGTCAGGACTGCCACTACTCCCTATGAGGCTCCTAAACCAAAGAACAACATTGATCCTGATCTCCCTGTGAATGTTCATTTATACAGGTCAGTGATTGGTTCTTTGATGTATTTGACTGCCTCAAGACCTGATATTACATTTGCTGTGAGTGCATGTTCAAGGCACCAAGTCACTCCACTGACCTCTCATTTGAATGTTGTCTAAAAGATTTTTAAGTACCTAAAAAGCCAACCCAAATTAGGTCTTTGGTATCCCAAAGAGTCTCCATTTCAGCTAGCAGCTTATAGTGATAGTGTCTATGTTGGTGCCAATCTGGATAGAAGATCCACAACTGGAGGTTGCCAATTCCTTGGCAGGAGACTGATTTCTTGGCAATGCAAGAAACAGACCATTGTTGCTACCTCTACTACTGAAGCAGAGTATGTTGCTGCTGCCAATTGTTGTGGACAGGTTCTACGGATTCAAAATCAATTGCCGGATTATGGGTATAATTTTATGAATACTACTATTTTAATTGACAATCAAAGTACCATTTGTATTGTTAAAAATCCAGTTTTTCATAATAGAACCAAACATATTGAAATAAGGCACCACTTTATCAGGGATGCTTATGAGAAACATTTAATTAAAGTGGTAAAAATTCACACAGATGAGAATGTGGCAGATTTGTTAACCAAAGCATTTGATGGACCAAGGTTTCAATATTTGGTGGTCCATATTGGTATGCTTAACCCTTAACTGCAAAGTTTAAGGGGAGGCATACGCCTCAGGGGAGGCATATGCCTCAGGGGAGGAATGTGAGTGTAAACTTTGTAGAATTTGTATATTCTTTGAGTTTCTAACACTAACCACTAATCCTTCTGCAAGTTTGTTTGGTGTATTTGTATGTTTTATGTCTGTTTTGCAGAAGTGATGATGTTATAAATTATGTGTTATAAGTCACCAAGAGCTGAATTCAAGGGAATGTGGTCAAGTATGTTGAACATGGTTTCTTCTGATTAGTTGATTATGCTTAAGATCATACAAAGTTGATTAATAAAGAAGATATTTTTATTCATTCAAGAAACAAGTTACAACTTACATTCAAAGTTTCAACTGAATTACAAAGACCATTCCTATACATTTGCCTAATCGAGTTCTACTAGCTTCTATCATTGAGGCTATGACAAGTACAATGATGAAGCTGAAGATGAAAATGGAAAAAGAAGATAAGGAAGATTGTGAAAGATGCTCAAGTACCAAAGGCAAGAAAATACTCAAGAACTTTGGTCCATGACAACATTCCTCAATCATCTGCTCCATCTTCCCTTTTCCCTTACGTACAACCTCTGCCTTCTTGCTCTGTCCGATATGTTCTTGATGAGAAAGATCAGGTCCTGGAGCAGGAAGATCCAACACCAAATTTTGTGATGTTGGAAGAGATGGATCTCTCTTACTTGACCTTGGTTGGGATCTCTCTGGTGTGGAAGGAGGAAGAAATGTTGGATCTTCATTTTCCTCTTCTGAAGAGTCTTCATCAGAGGTACAGATGAAGGGAGAGACAAGTTCTCTCTCAGTAGGAATGGGTACATGTCTTGGTTCACCCCTTTTATGTGCATTCCATTGTCTTTCATGTGCATCCCATCGTCTCTCCATTTCTTTTTCATAGTCGGAATCATCAAGCTCCCAAGGATATGGTGGTAAATCTTTTTCTGATGATGAAGAAGAGTGAGAAGAGGTTTCTGGGTTTGATGACATGGTCTTGGTGATGAATTGAGTTTAATTGGGAAATTAGGGTTGAGAGATGATTTGGGGCTAATTGATGCCTGAGAAGTGAAATTTGGGGGTGATTAAATAAGCCAAGTTTAGGCGTTATGATAATTAATGTGAATTGGGTGGCACAGTAAAAATCAAGATATTCACCGAAGATATTTTCACTTTTGCTTGGTTTCTGCTGCTGTTGACCATTCCTCAGCAGATTTGACTTTCATTTCTGCTGAACGGTAATTTTGAAATTGGAAGTGTTTGAATTACACGTCAGACTCGGTCAATAATTAGTTCTGATAATTTTGACCACGATTGGGGAACTTCCAAATATAACTCACTTCGCATATCTCTTCCTAAACAAAATTATTCGCTTGTTACTCCACTTAAACCCATCATTCTCTGAGTAATTCATAACCGTCTCACACAAGCTCATTCAAATGGCACAACTTGAATTGAAAGGGGATCATAACAAGTATGCTATTCTGAAAAAGGCTAAGGGTCATGAAGAATTTGATTTAATGGTGGAGTTTCTACAAAGGTCAAAGATTCATTATGCTTTGACATATTGTCCCAATCTGGTTTGTGAATCAATGGTGAAGCAATTTTGGGCATCTGCTGCAAAGAGATCTGACACAGGGATTGTAGCTGAAGTTGAAGGTGTAGAGTATGTGGTGACTGAAGGTTTGATAAGGACAAAGCTTCAGTTGGATGATGAGAATGATGTGTATCACTCCAACACTGCAGAGATTCTTGCTGGGCTAAGGGAAGCTGGATATCAAAGTACTGATACATCTAAGTGGCACATGAATCAATTTTTTCCTAAGTGGAGGTACTTGGTACATTTGCTGCTCCAATGTATAAGCAACAAGTGTGGTGGATGGAACCAATTCTCTCTACAATTGGGTTGTGGTATTGTTTATCTTTCTAACGGTCTAACTTATAATTTTTCTAGGTTTATCTTTGAAAATATGCTGGAAAATACTGATAAACAACAGCATAAGTTTTTAATGTACCCTAGGTTCTTACAAATTATTTTAGATATAACCACTGAAGATAGAACCCATGTGCCTATTAAAAGTCTTGGTTCTAAGTTGTTTGCCTCAATGAAAACAAATTATACTGGGGAACATCACCCTATGTTAGAAGCTATGTTGCCATATAGCAATGATAATGTAGTTGAGGGTGATGATGCTGGTAATGTGCCTACTCAAAATGCTGCTGATGATGGTAATCCATCATCTTCTAGTGTTGCTGCTGATGGTAATCCTTCAGTGGTAATTGAGGAAGAGCCAGCTGCAACTGCTGAACCATTACCTATTTCTACTGACCTACCACCACTTTCTCCTGCACATATGTCAACTAGTCCTACCATTTCACCATCTCAGGATGCTCCAGTTGAGCAAATTCATGAGTTTGAAGATACATTTCAGCCTCTTGAGCCTGAGTTCACTAGACTACCTACACCCAGCCCTATGAGAGAGCCAATTGATGAAGGCTTTCCTAATGTTGTACATGAGTCTGTTTCTCCTGCTGGGTTCAATGAAGCTCCACTTACCACTGAGCAATCAACTGGTAGAGCAGAGGACCCTATTACTCTTACTTCTGTATATGATTCACTTTGCAGGTACATGAAAAGGACTGATGATCTCCAAAAGGAGCTTGCTGATACCAAGACTACTCTTGGTAATGAAATTGAAAGGCTGAAAAGTAAGGTTCAGGATTTGGAGGCACAGTCGAATCAGCAGAAGCAAAGTAAGGATGCACTGGATACTACTGAAGTGCATCAGGAGGCAAATTTGGATTCTCTTGAAATTCTAGCTGAAGTTGCTAGACAGTCTAATGCTGCTCCTCCTAAAGCTGCTGAAGTACCTTCATCTAAGCCACCAATTCTATTCAGCAGAAGAAGAAGTAGAAGACAATATTTGGCAAGGAAAGCTGCTGAATCTTCCAAAATGTCTAGTGGTGATGATGATGTACTCATGGCTGAAGCTACTGATCTACTTCAGGAGAAACAATCACCAAGTGTTATTGCTGCTGACAAATCTGCTGATAAAGGTAATACATCAGAAGAAGCATTCTTTGTAGCAGGGAGAGAGTATTTGAATTCCCCTGTTCATAATTCATCTGAGAATCAACAAGTTTCTCCTGATGACATCACTGAAATCCTCAAGCCTCAAGGATCTACTGATAGAGAGGTTCAAGAATTAAATGATGAACCTATGGAAGATTTGGATGTTCCTCATGATAATTTTGCTGAAGGAACTGAGGTGGCTGAGGATGAGCTTGTTACTGCTGAAGAAAGAGGTGCACAAGATAAACTCTTCAAAGAGTGGGAAGATTATAAGAAAAGTGCTGATATGGCTGAGGCACAGAAAGCCAAGTTTGATGCAGCATATGAGTCTGCCACTCAAAGATATGTTTCTACTTTGCCTATTGAAAGACAAAGAGAATTGGATGATGCTGTTCAAGAGTTTGATGAGTCAGATTGGCAGCATATTGGACAACAAGTAATTGCCAATCCTGACTTAGCTGCAGACATCATTGGTAATAGAGTGGAGCAAAAGGATTGGCCTTCTGAAATTATGAAAGTTATGAAGTTGAGGAAGAAAGTAGCAGATGAGTTAAAAGCCAAAGCTAAAAGAGATAAACCTTTGACTCAAGCACAGCAGAAGGATTACATGAGAACATATGTGAAAAGTCAAAGTAGTTCTTTATATAATACTGCTTGGACTAAGAAACAAGTGTGGGCACTTCCATTTGACAAACTAGTTGAGATGTATAACAAGATCAAGGCTAGAAATGACAAAGCTGGAATGGGTGCTTCTAATAATATTCATATCACTCTTGCTGATGTTGGTTCATCTGTTAATATGGATATTCCTGTTGCTGCTGAAAAGGTATCTTTACCTAATACTTCTGCTGATGCACCACAAGTTGCTGCTTCATCCTATGTGGATAAAGGTAAAGTTCAAGTGATAGCAGAAGATCCTCCATCTAGAAAGAGAACCAAGAGACAACTGGAGGAGGAAAGATTGGGTGAAGAGGCTGCTAAAAGGTTAGATGAGGAACAAAAAGCTGAACATGCAAGATTTCATGAGCTTAAGGTAAGAGAAGCTGAACTTCAAGCTGCTAGAGCCAAGCAGATGAGGAAGGCTATGGATGAACAATATGCATCTGCTGCACTTGAATCTTCTCAGGATTCTACTGATGAACAATTGGATACTCCATCAGTGGAAACTGATGCTGCATAAGGTGTATCTGCTGAAGCTGAAGTTCCTGATGCATCTTCTCTACCTCATGCTGCTATTTATGTTCCTGGAAGAAGAGCAAAGAGAATGGCTAGAGTCAGAACTTCACAATCAACACAAAGCTTAATAAATGTGAATGCTTCTGATGCTTCATTTATAAGGGAAGGATCCCCTGATAATTGGCCTGAGGCAACTAGAGATGTTTTGGTTCACTGGGAGTTAACTGAAAATGGTCAAGTTAATACTATTTATAGATTGGATAAAACTTATGTATCCTTTACATTTCTTCAAGAAATTCTACATCTTGTTGATCATCTGGATTTGGTCACTCTAAATGAGTTGGTTCATAAATACTATGCAAATCATACTCCTACAGGGTCTGGATTGTATTTATTGGGTGATCTTAGAGTGTTGTTTGATTCTTCTACTCCCACTGGTGTTAGCTATGACATATGGAAAAACAATCAGAGATGGAAAGTTTAGAGTTGGAAGTTCTATCCTATGCCTTATGTTCATGTTTTGGAAACTACAACTGGTCTAAGGCTGATTATGGATCTTGGCAAAAGATATCCTCTGAAAGTGTCTTTGATGGAGAAAAGGCTGCAACAAAAGTTGGAGATTCCTCCTGATCCAGTTGGGAATGCAAGATTGTTTGCTGAATCTTTGGTGAAAGTCTTCAAACAAAGGATTAAGACTTCCAGAGCAGCTTCTGTTTAAGGGTATAATGTTGTATATTTGGTTTTATTATTTCTTATTAAAAAAAAAATAAAACAAAAAAAAAAAAAACAAAAAAAAAAACTAACATTTTTGTTGTATAGTATACAACATTTCAGTTATCAACAGATTTGATCTATCAAGAATCTTGAACTTAACCATGTCAAATTCAAGATTAGGGGAGGATTGTTGGGAATTCTGCTAAGTAAGAATTCTGCTGAAGGATACTGCTGAAGAGCTGATTCCTGCTGAAGCAGTGTATCTGCTGAAGACTAGTTTCAGTATTATTAGTTTCTGCGGATATAGTATTTCTGTATTTTATGTAATATAGTTTGGATATGCATGAGTTTATTTAGGAAGTGATAATGCATATCTTTTATAAGTTTTAGAATATACGTTTCTTGGAAAATGGTTTAGGGTTCCTTGTGTATAAAAGGAACACACGATTATGTATTGTTCAACAGTTTTTAGAAAACGTTTTTCATTAAAAGATCCATAGAGGATCAAGAGTTCTTAGTATTAAACTTGGGTTTGTTTCCGCTTTAAAATACAAGTTAAAGAGATTGTCTATTAGTGTGTTATTGATTACTTTAACATATCTAACGATTCTAGAGTGCTCAAGAAGATCTATCAAGGTCTTACGTTCAACAAAGTTTAATAAGTCAAAGCATTAAACTGGCAAAAAGTAAGAAACAAAAACTGATAAAAAAATGTGTTATACTAATGGAAGAACAAATGGAGGTATAAAGTACAAAATATGTGTATTTTTTGTGGACCAAAAGGGGTACCAATAACATAACCCAACAAACAAAACATTTGAAGATATTTTATGAGTTTGTTTCACAAGTAGTGATTGGGTTGAATATGGAAGTACCATTATTTACATGTCTTTGGATATGTTCACAATAATTTCGGGCTATAATCATTATGTGCAAAAAATAAGAAAAAAAAAGGGATTTGGAAGCCTAAAAACTACGGTTATGTTTGGCGTGGAGATTTTTTGGTGAACTTTACTATTTTTTAGGAATGCTCATTTTTTACAATGCTTCTTTAAAAAGTTGTGAGCGGTGAGCTGTGGCTACTGCTTACAACTACAGCTCACTGCTACTTTTACCAAAAACACCCTACATCTAAAATTAGACTTAAAAATGTGATTGGTGCATTTTAAAAAAATTGATCGGTGCAAAATAATGAAAGAGAAAAAATGTGTCACACTTGTTAAAAAATAAATGGATCAAGTCTCTTAGGCTAATATATCACCACTATAGAGAATTATATGTTGTCACTTTAAACTTTTTAGAACAATATGTTAAATGTAATTTTTTTAGACAAATTTCTTTTGTATCTGATTTAGGAATTTGTTTCTATTTCCTTTTCCAAATTAAAATAGAATAAATTATCTAAACCAATTCCACCTTATAATGAAAATTGTTTAGAAAGAATATTAGACTTATATTTGGCTCCACTGCAACACGCAATAACCACGTTACTCATTTTTAACAATTCACCAAAATGCTTTATATGTAGTAAAACAGAGTGATGAAACTTACTCTATTCGTACTAAATTTGTTGTCCATGTTTCTTTTTTAGGTTATCTCAAATTAATTGTCTGGTAAATAAAGTAGAAAAGGAAATATGATATATTTTACCATATTACCCTCATTTGAGGTTATTATAAAAAACTTTAAAGAGATTTTAATTAATTAATTAACGTTAAAATTGCATCTTGCAAAAAGTATGAAAGAAAAAGTTGTAATAACTGTATTTTTTAAACTGTTTGTTTTTTGTCGCTGTAAAAATTATTTTGTTACATAGGGAGTATTAAGAGCAATGATGGGCATGACCGAAAATTGTGCCTAATTTTATGCATACTCTATTGAATAGTTGACACAAATTATATATAATTTATAATGGTTTGCACACTTCTAATTTTGATTTGCACACTCAAAACTGTGCTTTACACAGTTGTACATTTATTACATGCTGCTTTTGAATGTTGTACATTTGAGTGTGCGGATCAAAAATATGAGTGTGCCAATCAACACTCTCATAATCTTCAATTTCAGATTTAAATATTTTACAAATTTATTCTTAAGCATGTTTTTAGTAAGAATCATTTTCCGAGTATTAATTTAGTACGATACAAAATAAATTAGCAATCATTTCAAGACAAAGAAAGTCAAAACATATAGACTATCATATAGACTATGTTACAACAAAACTTGGTCAAAAAGAAGTATTCATATGCAGACAAACGAAAATACCAACCAAATTATTTGTTATTGTAGAAAACCACAATTTAGACCTTGTCTAAGGCTCATTTGGTTTGTTGGTGGGTTTAGGATTAGGATCAGGATTAATATTTGGATTTAGATTTGGATTTGGTGAAAGAAAAATATATTAAAGTTGTATATTGTTTGTTTTATAAATGAATATATATTATTTATATTTATATTAGTTTTGCAATAAAGGAAATATAAAAAAAGAAACAACTGGTTGATATAACAAAGGGCCCACTTAATTTGAAAAAGAGAGAAAAGATGATACTTCATCCGTCTCAAAATTATTGTCATGAGTGAGAAAGCATTAACTTTAACAAAAATGGGACCCTTATAAATCTCAACCACTCAAAGAGAACATTCCCTTATTCTATAGTTTTTACTAAAAATGGAAAATGGACAAGCTTTTTGAGACAACCAAATACAGAAATATGGACAATTATATTGAGACGGAGGAAGTACTTTGCCAATGTTTTGTAGAAGCCAGATTTATGGTAACCAGCCTCATTTGTGGGGCCCATAAAAGTGAACCAAACAAAAAGTTTTGGTATGGTTCCCGAATTGTAGTCCTACCCTTCCAAACCAAATGGACCCTAAATATTTCAACATCCAGGTTTGGGCTGTTATATTTTTTTTTGAATCTTATATTTAAAATAATTGTCCTCATCGTAAACATTTCAATTTTAACTACTTGTTTGGTAATGAGTTGATTTAAGAGATTCAGGTGTAGTGGTAAATAAATAGCTGTTATTTGATTGACATCTTAATATACATCTCATAACACCACTATAATTAAAATATATTTTTTTTAACTATAATTGTTATAAGTGCAAGTGAGTCACATAACAGACTAGAAAAAAAATACTCCACTCATTTGCAAAAGAAAAAATGATGACGAGATGTGAATTGCCTAGCGAAAGGATGAATGACATGCAAATGACACAACCTCAGGTGCAGTTTGGCATGTTGTAGAGTGAAAAAAATCCCAATGACATGTCATTGGGCACTTGCATCGTTCACTGGAGCACTTATAAGTTACTCTCCAACATATAAATGGTCAATTCCATATTTACCCAAGCAAAATATCAAAATTTCATGTTTCCCAACACATACTTTAAAGGCATTGTACTTGTTTATTGAAAACTTGTGTTTTGAGAAAATATGGAATTTTGATGTTTTACTAGATAAATATGGAATTATCCCATATAGAAAAGTACGACGAATGACCAAAACATATAGGTTTTGCGTGAGATTTTCAATTATAAACTTTTGGTCCTCCTGAGAACTTGTAAGATCTTTGCGAACCATGTTGTTTGTTGCCACGTAGCTCAATCCACAACATTCACGCACTCCGCTCCATCCTCGTAAGTTTTTACAAGGACCAAATTGAGAAAAGAGAAAAAAAATATCAAAAAATGTTGATGTGTTAGTTTTCTATCGGGCCAATAGGCTCTAGGTCCTCACAAATTCTTACAACACCAAAAGTCCAACCTTAAAAACCTTAAAAAATCATGTGCAAAGAGTAATTTTATTTGAATTATTTAAGCAGTATATTTTAGTCAAATTTATACCTACATGTGCTTCTATAATAATTTTTTTTTTGTAAACAACCCCTTACCTTCAGGTAAGATTTAGACTATCCCCATCCACCTCCCTCATACCCTAGTATGTTAAAGAGCCAAGTCGCTCGTAAAAAGCTTAAGACATGATCGAGCCGAGTTATAGAATAATAAACGAGTTGTAACACCCTAACTTTCACGGTATTAATCTTATCATATTTTAAAGCTTCATAGTTAACTCTTTATGTTTTTAAATCCTTGTTAGCCAAAAAGGCCTTCTCATTATATTAGTTATTAAAGGATAAGGACCTCCACTTAATAGATTTACTAACAGATATTAACTTGGCCTAACTGTGAAAGTTGTTTTATAATACAAAATCTCATATCCCTCTTTTCCCCCTCCTTTCTCACGCTACACACTCATGAGCCAAGAACAAATTAAGGTTTGATTTCCTACTTATTTTAATCAAGTTTGAGTTAAGGAATTGGCATATTATGGCATAGGAATGTGAATCCAAACTTTCTCACAATCCAATTCGAGGTATGAATCATAGTTAAGTTTCTTAATTCGTGTTTAAAGGCTACCCGTTATGGGATTATGCCTAAAGACTATGTTTTGAAGTCATAAGAGGGGTTTTGTAGAAATTTGAAATATTATGTTAAGTTGTGATTCTAAGAAATCACTAAGACTTGTGTTAATCATATAAAATGTTACAAGAAGTGATGGGCATCTTAGTATGATGCCTTAACACTATTTATGGTGTTAGATTTCGAAAAGTAAATTTATGATTATAGTTATCCACGAAACCAAACACTCCCTTATGTTCTAATTATTCTAAACGCTATCTTATGAAAAGCTTACCCATGTTCTAAGTGAGCTCAATGTTAATTATGTGTTCCTAGGTATTAAGATCTAGCCGGGAACCTATTCGAGAGCTTGAGAAAGTCTATAAGCCGATTAAGGTGAGTAACGTAATTAAAGAGTACATACGGGTCTTTAGGAGCTCGTAAGATGTACCACGTATTCGTGGTGCTAATGTTTAAATTTCGTTGACTGTTTAGTATTATGACTCATGTTACGAGTTCACGTTAAGAAAATGCATATTTATGTTGAAATGTATGTTACATGTTGATTATTTCGCAAGTTATAAGTTTATGTGTAAGTTCTCCCAAATGGGTCAACTTCAGACCGTAATGACTCATGTGGTCCTACTAGTACGTTTAATCTTATATGATGAATTATTACATGTTTAGACGCCCAAAGTGGACGGCATGTCCATAAGTGGCATTTATGTTTAAAAGATGGAACTAGACGTCATACGAGGACGATTTGTATGTTTATATAGTCTTACGATCGTAAAATGGAATTAGACGTCCTATGTGGATGACTCGTGAAAAATTGTGATCATATGTTCCGAAATGGAACTTAGACATCCTAGGTGGATGACTAGTGCCTTTATATGGCCTTATGTCACGAAATGGAACTTAGACGTCCTATGTGGATGACTAATGTGGTTATATGACATTTTAAGTTCCGAATATGGAACTAGACGTCCTATGCGGATGATTATTATATCGTGACTTTACTATATCCCGAAAATGGGACTAGACGTCCTAAGTGGACAATTAGACTATTTATAGCATGCATGTTCCAAATAGTAAACCTTGTTGTTCCCTTATACTTGGTTAGACTTAACAATAGAGTTAACCTAACCAAGTTCCATGGCTTGAGTAGTGTGAATTAAGCTTTGTTAAAAGAGTAAACATAAAGTAAATAAAAATCAAGTTTTTTAACGTTTAATTCTATTTGCAACTAACAAAGAATTATACCCAAGTGTTTGCGAAAAGAACACTTAGGATTGAATGACAAGTATAGTATGGTCTCCTCTATAAACCTAAGTTATGCTTAAGTGGAAACTATCAGGACCACTGAGCTATCTCAGGGACACGGTTGCTCTTTGGAGGAGAAAAAGTGTTTGTGAATGTCTAAGCATTAATTGCACAAACTTGTCAACTTTTTCTCCTCTTTATGAACCTATTTATACACAAGTAAAATTACAACCGTTACTTAAAAGACAAGAGATGACCTAAGCTAATAAGGACAAAATACTGATGTATTTTGTCTTTGTTACAAAAACCTATTTTAGGTATAGGACAATAATGCTTTCTAAGGACAGTGATGACACTGTCTTGATATTTAGCCATTCGAGGAAAGTTTAACTTCAGAGTGATAGGACTTCTCCTTATCCTTTTCAAACGTTTCCCGCCTAGTCCCGCCTATCCTTCAGTCCAAGATTCTTCAGTCTTCAATCTTCAATCTTCGATCTTGATAGTTGTTGAGGAAACAGGGGTTCAATGAGTTATTGTCATCACTCACTGAACTCATCATCTTCTTCTTCGGCTTAAGTGCCACTCACTAAGTTCCGCCTCACTGAGTGGAGAGACTTTCTTCAAAGACTCGTCCTAAGCATCCTGAAGGTGACTCACTGAGCAACTGTTCACTCAGTGACTTGATTGTTGTTGTAGGTCTTCTAACACTTAAGTTAATTGTATTCAAATCCTTGTTTACGATTTCTTGGGGACTGAATGGACCCAACAAACCCCGACGTCCTAAGTGGACGACTAGTGTGACATGGAACTTATTCTAACCATATGCAAATGATGAGGTGTTTAGTCCTCTTTGTGATAATAGCTATAAGATATACTCCTTCCTGGAATTTGAAGTGGTAACTAGCACTGTAGTCACTGAGCAGTGAAATCCTACGAAGGAACTCTCATGCCTTTTTAAAATATTATATTTTTAGTTATTATCCGTCATCTCACTAAGCGTAATGCTTATGTTTCTTCGTTATGTTTTCTTATAGGTGAGACTAGTGACTTGAAGCTTAACGGCAATGATGTCTTGGGTTAGCTTCCGGTGGAGCTCGTGTGTAACGAACATTTCTTTAACCCTCCTTGTTACCACTTAACGCCATATGAACTTTTAATGTCATTTTATGTGTGAACGCATATTTAAAAGTCTTATTAGCTAGTACATATAAGTGTTTATGTTGAAAAAGGTATGTTTGGCATTATGCCACATTTACCCATTTTGACTTTATATGGGTTTAGCCGCAATGTATGTACTATGTACATTTTGTTTTATGTTGGGCCAATATTAAGCCCAATGATCTTTGCCTACGGATTGGAATAGAAAATAACCTAAGTGTTAGATAACCATCAATATGATCTTTGCCTACGGATTGGAATAGAAAATAACATAAGTGTTATATAACCATCAATACTAATCAAGTCACTGAAAGAATAGTCATTCAGTGAGTTACCTTCAAGATGTCCAACCTGAGTCTGATGAAAGACTCACGATCAAGTGATGCGGTACTCAGTGAATGAAGTCCCTGAATCAAAGAAGAAGGTGGGTTTAGTAAGTGATTACAATAATCTCACTAACCCCCTCAGTCTCCACAACACTAGACGACCTGAAGACTTAAACAAATGTCTAAATGACTGAAGAAAAGGTGGGATATGCTTCGAAAGGATAAGTTCAAGTCCTTATCAACATATGTTTGTACAGTTGTCAACAATGTTTACCCAAAGTATGTTTTTACATTCCTTATAATTTGTTAATACAAATATCGCCAAAAAACGTTATTTATATTTTACGATATTTGCTAAGTTTTGTTAACGACAAAGTGTAAACTTCAGTTTTTAGTAAAACATGATTTTAGTTTTAGTCTTGCATAACTATACTTTACTTGCTACATTTACATTTCACATTTAACATAACATTTTCAAATTTCTAAATATAGAAAATGTAACATGTGCATTTATGGAAAGGTTGAGTGTTTGACTTTCCATAAGACTTCTTACACATTGTTTTTTACACATTATAGATGGTCTCTTACTCTATCTATTGTGTGTTGACTTGAAGAAGCTTGATTTGACATTTCTAGATATGGAAAGATTTCTTGAAAGCTTTGACTGTCAGACACTGGCGGAACCCTGGGGTTACAAGGGCGGAACCCTTGTTTGGGTTTCGCCGGATCCGCCAGTGGTCTGGTTTGTTTGGCTATAAATACCAAGCCACTTGCAAGAAATCTTTCATCACTTCTCATATATACTTTGCACATACATACTCATATCATTTATCTAACTCAATAACATTTCATTTGTGTGAAGTTCTCTTGTAGCAAAGAAGTTCACAAGTTCATATCAAAGTTACAAGTATTCAATACAACGTTGCAAGACTTGTTAGCTTAGCATTGTATAGACTTCGTGTAGTCTATACTTCATTTGATTGTGTATATTCAGTAGTGATCGGTTAGCATTTTAGGCCTTAAAATACATAGTGTGATGGGAGTGGTTGTACCCTTGTAAAAGAACTCGACATCTAGCTTTGTGTCGATAATTTTGTGTATTACTTGTCTATTCTTGTTTTGGATGAATGATATTATATGTTAGGCTTAAGAAAACTGGCAGATCTCCAAATGGTAACATGCTTGAACGTCTTAAGAAACAAGAACCGAGGCGTACTAGGTCTTTATTGGTTGTATTTAATGCATGAGCCACTGTTTACAATCCCTGTAGTTGTGCTGGGTCATGGTGTAGGAGGAGATAAGAGCTCATAGAGTTGGGGAGTTATATATGCCACCCCACGAATGGTATTAAGGAATACAATCCGTCATCCATACAAGTGTAACAAGTAATTAACGTGTAAAAGATATCTAGGGAGTAATGAAGTCTAAGTAAACACAATTTCTCCAACCACTGCTCACAACCTTAGTTTAATTTAGTTTAATTTCATTTTCATTAGTTTATTTTAATTATATAATAGCTTTGGGTTAGTTGAATAGCAACTAATTCCGCCCACTCTTCCAAAACCCGAGATTTTACTTGCTTTCTAAAAAATATAAAAACACAAAAATAATCATCTTTCACCTCTAGAACTATTAATTAGGTTTTCTAATCCTAGCGACACTATTCCTAAGCTGAACGATCAATCCCCCGGTACTTGTCACTATACTATACTACAACGATCAGGTACACTGCCTGGTGGGGGTTGTAAGCTTCTCGAGATCCCTCGAGAGGTAAAGCAAGGTGCGATTCCCACGCATCAAGTTTTTGGCGCCGCAGCCCGGGGAATAGTTATTGTCTAGGTTAGGATTTCTTTTTATTAGGTCTACTTGCTAGATTCCTTTCTAGTAAGATTTTTATTTTTATTTTTAGGTCTTCTTTAGTCTATCTTATTTCTTCGTGCCTTTGTTCGTAACTCTTTACCATCCGACATCATGGAAGGTGGTAACATCTTTGAACCCATCATCCCACCACAACAAAACCCACCATTAGAACCCCTTAGGCCCCGAACCTTAGGAGAGTATTCCCGACCTAGCCACTAAGGCTACCGAAACACCATTGAGCTCACCGGAGACAATGTGACCCCTTGCGATCCGACACCATCCGGTTGGTGCAAAGAAGATGTGCATTCCATGGACTTCGTTCCGAAGATCCAAACCAACACCTTAAGGATTTCCTCAAAATCGTAGATTCCATAGACCTAGGTGTTGAAACTAGAGAGACTACCCGTTTACGCCTATTCCAATTCTCTCTACGGGATCAAGCTAGTCAATGGCTTGAGCGTTTACCCACGGGATCCATCACCACATGGGACAATCTCGCCAATCGCTTCCTTACCCAATTCTTTCCACCGGAAAAGACTGCAATGCTTAGAAGGGACATTTTGATGTTTGAGCAACAGCGGGGTGAACCTTTCTACGAGGCTTGGGCCCGTTTTAAGGATCTCCTCCACAAGATCCCTCATCATGGCATAAACCTTTGGTTATTAGTTCAGATTTTCTACGACCATGTTGATTATCACACTAAGCGCACTATCGACAGAGCCGCGGGAGGCAAATTGCGTGATAAGAATGCTGAGGAGTCGTGGGCGATTATAGAAGAGCTCGCTGTCGATAATAATGAGATTTGGGAGTTTAAGCATACGGTAGAAGCGGCCATCAATGCAGTCTCGGCATCTGGAGGAACCACCGAAATCCCCGATGAACTCTTATGCAAACTTGAGGCAAAAGTTGACTACTTTGAGGAAAGGCAAAGGAGACCCTTAAGTCCTAGACAAGCCACTGTCAATTCTGTCTCAAGACCAACTTCGGTACCATTATCTGAATCACCTTCTAGAGAACATGTCGAGACCTTTCAGAGGTGCACTCCACCTTGTTCCCCTCCCAAGGAACTTAGCTCGGAATTTGAGGCTAGGATGAGAGAATATATGGCAACTCACTCTGATCGGCTTGCTAGATTCGAAGAAGCAGTTTATAAGCAAAAAGAGGAGATGCAGGAGAAAATGAATGAGATGTTGAGTCTATTGGAGGAGTATGCCAGTCAGAAAACCCCCGAACGAATACTGCTAAGGAAAGAAAGCGCCACTCCCACCACCCAATTTGTTAACTCCATCACCATTGTCCATAAAGATAATGAGAAGGTAGACATTCCTGCTAAACAGACCTTAGAAAAACCGCCTGAGTCCCAACCTTTGAGCTACTACCTGAAACATGACATAAACGAAAGCACCATAACAAATTGGATTAAGGGTGATAGGCGTAACCAATCCTCCGAACAGGTTCCCGAGAAAGAGAAAGGAGAGGAAGATGAGTATGACACGCTTATTGGAGGATCAGTGGTCGAGAGGTTATTGGTACAGAAAGTGGCTACTAAGCAGGTAGCATGTGGAAACTTTGAAATACCAACGAGCATCGGGGACTTGAAACGTCTTAGTGCTTTCGCCGACCAAGGATCGGAAGTAAATCTTATGCCCCTAACTATTTACATACAACTGACGTCGAAAATGCCAGCACCTACTCGTGTTAGGCTATCTCTTGTCGGACACTCGTACGCATACCCCCTAGGAATCGCAGAAGATGTATTAGTTAATGTGGCAGGATTCATGTACCCCGTTGATTTTATGATCATTGATGATAAAGGGGATGGATGCATGCCAATAATCCTTGGGGCACCATTCCTCACCACCGCTAGGGCTATCATTAAGTATGAAGATAGGAAGATTAAGCTTAAATCTGGAAAGAGAAAGATTAGCTTCCACATGACTCCGCGAAGTGGGCATGAGAATTTGAGTTGGAGAATGATTAAAAACAACATTGGCGCGACACCCATTCGTGTTCAGAATAAAATTCTTGCATGGGAGGCAAGAATCAAAAGCTATAAGAAAGCTAAGGATGAAAGGAGAAAAAGCAATAAGGTTCTGGTGGAACTCAAACACACTCAACACGAAAGCAATCATACACTGTTTGAGGAAGGGAACTTAGTACTCTTGAGACACTTAGAAACAACAATACCACCCGATAAACCAAGTCCTTGGTGGTATGGGCCATTCACAATCGAAGGATTGAGCCAAGATGGGGTAGCTAACTTGAGAAGCAAATTAGGTGGGAAGGTGATTGCGAGTATTGATAGATTGAGGCACTACCATCATAACAGTAATGATCGCAATTATATGGGGTACATCATTTCAAATGATGAGATCACGTAGTAACCCACGACTTTGAGTCTAGCTACAAGACTCGTAAATAAAGAAAAGCGCTTCTTGGGAGGCAACCCATGTTTTGTGTGATTTTATTTGTTTGATTGTTATTTGCTTCCGTATGCATGTTTTATTTTTATTGTTGGTTGATCATGTTTCTCTACTAAAATGTGGAAATACTTTATTATGATTGTTTGGCCTAGTCTTAACTTCAACCTAAAGGTATTTTTGCAAAAGATAAGTGTAAGGGGAAACCCCAAATATGTTTTTAAGAAACAAACCGATCATGATTCTCCACAATATTAAATGAACATGTATATTCGTATTTGTTAGAGTCAAATGCTTGTATCGAGTCATAATGAAGTTTTGCAGGATTTTCCAGGAAGTAGGACAAAGTTTTTCCAGAAATTTTCCGGAAACTTAACATAAGAATTTCTGCAGGTCCATTCTGACGGCGTCAGGGTATTGCTCTTGACGGCGTCAGGAGTCAAAAATCTGGAAATTTTACCGGTTTTGTTTTTCTAACGGAGTCTTACGGTTTTTGTGAATTATTAAGTTTTATAATCTCCAGGAAATCTGCAAACTTCATTCCACAAGCATTATATCTTACTTTGTTTTCTAGGATTTAGTAACTTATATAGGATGCCGCCGATTTTACGCGAGGTTGCCTTGTCTACTTTTGTCAGGATTTACAGGTTATTTATGACAAGAAGATGATTTATATTCTGGAAGGGAAGCTTTGATTGTTCATTTTCTTGGAGGAAGATTTAACCAAGCCAACCTAAAATCCATTCCGAGCGAATCAGGGGAGTATTTGATTTCATTCTCTTTACTTCTTAACTTTTACATTCTTTACTTGAACATTGGGGACAATGTTCATCCTAAGTGTAAGGGGAGGGTAAAAAGATGATACCTTACATATGCACTTTCGCTTGAGTTTGTTTTGTTCGATAGTAGATGTGTAATAAAACTATGAGAAATACTTGTTAGTGTAATTTTAGCGCCAAATTTAAAATTTTTTACAACATTTAGGAGTGAAACTTTAGCCATAGCAAGCGTCTCATGGATAGGAGGTTGTATGACTAGCACATAACCGTATATTCAGAAAAATTTTCCACCAAAAAATGTGAGGTTCGCCTTTAGTTTTGATAGGAAAAGCATTTATTATTGGTGCTTATGAGTGTACCGGTAGCATTTAGATTCTAGAACTTGCGTTAGTGATGCATCCCGAGACCGCTAGTGAGACTACATTCGTGTGGTAGGATTTACTACATGATAAGAGGCATTAGGATCACCCTTGTGTTAAACCCGTATTATAATTACTTGACCATTTAAGTCATATTACTTGGCTAGTTAAGTCAACTAATTTTTCCCACACCCTTTGCGTTGTACTCATTTTTAGTACACGATACCCCTAGTACACCCCTCTGAGCCTATCTTTTCGTTTCTAACTTTAAGCATTTTACTTAAAGGAAGAATTTGTTACACCCCACTTAAATGTACACCCAAATCGCCTTAGCCTTCCGTGTATGCGCTCATTTTTAGTGCATTATTGTTATTTGTTAAACCCTAAGTTAACTTTCTAATTGATTACATGGTTGCTAAGTCGAGTCATATCTTTGTACATATTGTTTTGGGACGATTGGGACTCATGGGTAAGTACTTATTTTATGGAGTAATGGGGAAGAACATCATATTATTACCCCCATATGTACGTTAATCTTAAAAGTGCTCCAAGTGTTTTGATTTTCTTAATTCGAGTCATTAGATTAGTTAAATGTAAAGTATGTAAAGATTCAAGTGTAAGGGGATTGCTCATACCCCTATGATGTATTATTTTGGATGGTAGGGTAAGAGTGTATGAAAAAAAAATAGAAAAAAAGGAAAAAGAAAGAAAAAAACATACGGACTACCATCCCGTTTTCATTCTATGTTCATTTTATGTTTTTGTTATTTTTCATTTATTAGCTTAAGTCGAGTCTAGTCTTGGCTTAGCAACGCCATCTTGTACATGTAATTAACTAAGATTGTTAACTCGCCACCAGTAAAATTTCCTTTATCCAACAAAACCGTGTAATTCATATCCCTACACCTAACGTTATAACCCTTTAAAAGACCTCTTTGATAGTTTATCCTAGGCGCTTACGCCATGTGGTGGAGGTTTGATCCTTTCCCAAGCCTATGGTAATCTATTTTGCTATGACAGGTAGTGAGAGATATCTTCCATTTCCATAATGTTATATTACTTTATTACACCCGAGAGATGTGAGTATCTAAACACTATTTGTGAGGTGCTTGTGTATGACCTCCGTGCTTGTCTATTGGTCTTTAGTGGAACGATTATTTGTTGTAATTACTTTTATATTAGTGTTAAATGACCCCTAACTTGTCTTTTGAGTAGAATAAAAGCTCATTTGCTTGAGGAAAAGCAAATCTCAAGTGTAAGGGTATATGATGAGGCGAAAAATGATCCGTTTTTAGGGGGTCATTTAAGCCCGAATCCGACTTTATTTGATCAAATATTGCCCTAAATCGTTCCTTTTGTTATTTTAGGTGTTTGGAGAGTGAATTCTGGAAAAGAAGCCATTTTGGACGTTTTTGGAGCATAAAAGTGAAGAAAATGGCAAAGTACCAAAAATCCATGCTGAAGATACAAGGTGATGGCGTCAAGACCACCATCTTGACGGCGTTAGACATGAAGAATAAAATACCGTAGGTGGTGACGGCGTCAGAAGGCTTTATGACGGCGTCAAAGTGGCAAGAATAAAATACCGTAGGTGGTGACGGCGTCACATAGGCCGTCATAAGTGGATCAAGGCCGTCCGAGGAAGTGTATGGCGGCGAGGTGACGGCGTCAGAAGTTACTCTTGACGCCGTCAGACTATTTTTCCTATATATAGTTTTCTAGTTTTTTCATTAAAATGGGAGAAGTTTTGGTGAAACCCTAAAGACGATTTTGGTGCCTCTTTTACAGGTTTTTCAAGGGTTCCAAACCCTTGAGACCTTGCATTGTAATTGAGATAAGTATACTTTCAATTCAATCAATATGTCTATGTGTTGGTTGTTTATCTTTTGTTCTTGTCTCAATTCTACTATGCTAGGCTAGATTTCCTTTGTGTTTGCTTAGATCTAATGAAACCTAGATGTTGATTATGTGTTGATTACTTGTCTATTCTTGTTTTGGATGAATGATATTATATGTTAGGCTTAAGAAAACTGGCAGATCTCCAAATGGTAACATGCTTGAACGTCTTAAGAAACATGAACCGAGGCGTACTAGGTCTTTATTGGTTGTACTTAATGCATGAGCCTCTGTTTACAATCCCTATAGTTGTGCTGGGTCATGGTGTAAGATGAGATAAGAGCTCATAGAGTTGGGGAGTTATGTATGCCACCCCACGAATGGTATTAAGGAATACAATCCGTCATCCATACAAGTGTAACAAGTAATTAACATGTAAAAGATATCTAGGGAGTAATGAAGTCTAAGTAAACACAATTTCTCCAACCACTGCTCACAACCTTAGTTTAATTTAGTTTAATTTCATTTTCATTAGTTTATTTTAATTATATAATAGCTTTGGGTTAGTTGAATAGCAACTAATTCCGCCCACTCTTCCAAAACCCGAGATTTTACTTGCTTTCTAAAAAATATAAAAACACAAAAATAATCATCTTTCACCTCTAGAACTATTAATTAGGTTTTCTAATCCTAGCGACACTATTCCTAAGCTGAACGATCAATCCCCCGGTACTTGTCACTATACTATACTACAACGATCAGGTACACTGCCTGGTGGGGGTTGTAAGCTTCTCGAGATCCCTAGAGAGGTAAAGCAAGGTGCGATTCCCACGCATCATTAGTCAACTTTGCCGGAATAAGTATAACGTCCTTTTTAGTGAAAATGGAAGTAAAATACTTAAAGATGGCATAACTATAGCTAGAGGTGTTCTTAAGAACAACGTGTATGTCATGAAGATGGATCAAACATCTAGAGACAAATTTTGTCTCACCTCATTAGATGAATCTTCAACTTTATGGCATAGACGCTTAGGACACGCTAATATGAGACTTATTCAAAATCTCTCCTCTAAAGACCTAGTTCGAAACCTACCCAAGTTGAAATACGACCAACACTTTTGTGATGCTTGCAAAAGTTGGTAAACAAGTTCATAGTAGCCATAAGGCTAAGAATGTAGTGTCTACATCTAGGTGTCCAGAAATTTTACATATGGATTTGTTTGGTCCATCCGCTATACAAAGTTATGGAGGTTACTTCTACACTTTGGTTATAGTAGATGATTACTCAAGATATACTTGGACAAAATTTTTGAAAAATAAAAATGAAGCTTTTGACAAATTTGAAATTCTAAGTAAGAAAATTCAAAATCAAGTAGGAACATGCATTATGTCTATTAGAACGGACCATGGTCGTGAGTTTGACAATGAAATACAATTTGGAAACTTTTGTGATAAAAATGGTATAACACATAACTTCTCGGCACCACGCACTCCTCAATCTAACGGTGTAGTAGAACGTAAAAACTGGACTTTGCAAGAGATGAGTAGAACAATGCTTAACGAACAAAACATTCCTCAAAATTTTTGGTGTAACGCCGTTGACACGCCAACCTACATTTTAAATCGTGTCTTAATTAGACCATTTTTGAACAAACTCCATATGAACTATATAAAGGTAAAAAGCCTACATTAGGATATTTTAGAGTGTTTGGAAGTAAATGCTTTATTCTTAACACCAAGGATTATCTCACCAAATTCGACCTAAAGTCTTATGAAGGTGTGTTTCTTGGATATTCACAAAGTAGTAAAGCTTACATTGTTCTAAATAAAGAAACCTTAAGAGTCGAGGAATCGTTAAACGTAACATTTGACAAAAGTCCACCTCCTTCTAAGACATCACCTTTGGTAGATGATGACTCAGTTGAAAATCAAGCAATGGAAAATCAAGAAATTGAAAATGATAACAAGGAAGATGAACTATTAAACAAAGAAATTGTGAATGTCAAAGAATCCAAAATTCATCCATTAGATAGTGTCATAGGAAATATTAATGAATGAACACTAAGATCAAAAGTCCAAAATGAAAGTAATTTCTTTTGTTTCGTGTCAACTCTTGAACCGAAAAATATAAACGAAGCTATAAAGGATGAATCACGGGTAATAGCTATGCAAGAAGAATTAAACCAATTTATTAGAAACGATGTTTGGAAATTAGTTCCTCAACCAGAAAGTCAAACAATAATTGGAACAAAATGGGTTTTTCGTAATAAAATGGATGAAAACGGTGTGGTGTCTAGAAACAAAGCTAGGCTAGTAGCACAAGGATATAATCAACAAGAAGGCATTGACTACGATGAAACCTTTGCTCCGGTTACTAAGCTCGAGACAATTAGGATTTTACTTGCATATGCATGCGCACACAATTTTAAACTCTTTCAAATGGACGTCAAAAGTGCATTCCTAAATGGGTTTATAAATGAAGAAGTGTATGTTGCTCAACCACTGGGCTTCACCGATTTTGAAAAACCTAATCATGTTTACAAACTTAAAAAGGCTTTATACGGACTTAAGCAAGCTCCAAAAGCGTGGTATGATCGACTTAAAACCTTCCTAGTTGACCATAGGTATACCATGGGCTTAGTTGATAATACTCTCTTCACTAAGAAGAAATGTTCACATATTATCATAGTCCAAATCTATGTTGATGACATTATATTCGGATCAACTTGTCAAGAATTATGTGACGATTTCTCAAAAATCATGCATGACGAGTTTGAAATGAGTATGATGGGAGAACTCAACTTTTTCCTAGGACTCCAAATCAAACAACTAGAAGATAGTATCTTCTTTAACCAATCCAAATATATTAAGGACATGCTTATGAAATTTGGCTTAAAAGACTCAAAACCAATCAAAACGCCTATGTCCACGGAAACCAAACTAACCAAGGATGAGGAAAGTGAATCCGTAGATAACACTAAATATAGAGGTATGATTGGAAGTCTACTTTACTTAAGGGCTAGTAGACCCGACATTATGTTTAGTGATTGTCTATGTGCTCATTTTCAAGAAGATCCTAAAACAATTCATCTTGAAGCTGTTAAAAGGATTTTTAGATATATTAAGGGTACTACTCGGTTAGGATTATGGTATCCCAAAGGAACGGGAGTAGACACCATAGTATATGCCGACTCGGACCATGCCGGTGACTATGTTAATAGAAAAAGTACAAGTGGTATTTGTACTTTTGTTGGACATTGTCTCACCTCATGTTTCTCTAAGAAGCAAACGGCTCTCGCTATTTCAACAACGGAAGCCGAATACGTATCGGCCGGGAAAGGATGTCAACAAGCTCTTTGGATGAAGCAAGCTCTAGTCGACTATGAAATTCAACTCAACGACATCTCCATTCTTTGTGAAAACAAAGGAGCCATAGATCTTAGCAAAAATACAGTTCAACATGCTCGTACCAAACATATTGAAATCCATCATCATTTCCATCGTGATAATGTTCAAAAAGGGAACATCTCAATTGAGAAAGTTTCTTCCGAAGATAACATTGCCGACATTCTCACAAAACCTCTTAAACGAGAACCATTTAACCTTCTTAGACTTGGCTTAGGACACATGGAACCTACATTGTAGATCTGTACATTAGAATAAAATCACAAAAATCAAAACAAATAAAAAAAATTCTTCTCTGCTGATGCGGCGGAACCTTGCGACATAAAGGGCGAAACCCAATATTTGGTTCTGCCGACCCACAAATTTTTTTTCTTTATATTAAACCAAACACCCATTATCTCATACCACAACTCCCAAGCCGCTACTATTCACGTCATCACTTATTCAAACCAACGATTTTTTTTATTTTTTATTTTTAAACCAACGAAATTTTGAGTCATCCTTCATACACATTGCTCTCTAATCATCATTGTAAGTATTCCAAACATAATCATACTTCTGATCTGTGTCTAGGAATACAATTTTTGCACAAAAACAAAAATTGGGGTTATGCATTAAGTTGAGAAATTCATGTAGAAAATTAGATGTTAAACAAAACTACTCATGTTTCCCATAGTTAGGAATTGCATCTTTATAAGTTATTAACATGTTTGCTAAAACACTCCATGTCAAATTCTTGCAAAAATTTCTCACAAAAAGGACAAATATTTTTTCGTCTCACATTGTGAATACAAAATAAAAATGTTATGTTTTAAACATCACTTGCATAATGTCTCTTGGATGCTAAAGGGAATACATAACCAATATGTATTCTCGGGTACTGATGTGTACTTTTTCACACATCCTTTTTAGGCTTAAATCAGACAAAATACACCAAATACTAACCAAATATGCCAAGACGATGCATGTTTTTGTATTTGTGTATGTGCAGGTACGGATATATGAAAAATGAACAAAAACAAAGCCAAAACCGACAAAAACGAGCACGAGATTAGAAAAAGGTCAAAAGCCGGAGCCGGGGAAGCAAAATGATAAAGGAAAGCTCAAAATATCAAAATAAGTCCTCGGAGATTCATCAAAGTCCAAATTTAGTCCCTGATCAAAGTTTGGAAGAAATGTAAACTTTAGTCCCTGCATTTTAAGGAAATTACACAAATGGTCCCTTGGGATATATTTCAATGATAAGACAAATTAAGTCCTCCAAGAATTCAGAAAAGTCAAAATAAGCCCTTGGATTATACTTTTGATAAATTACAGATTTGGTCCCTGGATTTTCAAGTATTACAATAATGGTCCTTGTGAAGTTTAAATCCTAAAAATCCTAAACCTGAAAATATTATCAGTCCAATCCAATACCCAAAACCCTTTCTTGCCAAAGCCCACTCCCCAACTTAGCCCAGTCCTTACCCGGTCAAATAAACCCACCAAAGTCATTAGACCCGGTCAACGTAATAAACAAAACACCCCAAATACCCACACCTTATTTCCCACCCCTAATTCTGACCCCAAACCCAGGATGAACCCTAAAAACCTTTCACCCAAAATTGACCAAATATTAAGTCAAATTGTTGCAATTAAATAGCTTCTAGAAGCCCTGACACGTGCTGACACCTGCCACGCTGGCTATCCGTGGGAGTGAGTGCCCAATCATTTGCTAATGATTACATCCAAGGGTCGACATTTATTGGAATCATCTGGAAACTCATCTAACGGCAATCAGGGACTCAAAAAAAACACAAGGAGCATGGATTGATGACCTGGCACTTCACCCAAGCTCCCTGCCTCTGCTATATATACCCCTCCTCCTTCATGTATTAGAGTGTAGGTTTTTAAGTTAGTTTATGTTTTATTTTCTATTTCCCTTATTGTAATTCAACTTTGTACTTTAATTTTCAGTATTAATACAATTCAGCTTTATTTTCAGCTTATTGTCTTTACTTTCTATTTTAAATTTTGTTTATTATTATCTTTCTAGTTTAAATCAGTATTTGTTAGTTTGTTTAAATATTCACTTTAAATTTCTGTTTTACTAATACTGAAAAAAAAAAAAAAAAAAAAAAAAAAAAAAATTATTATTATAATAATAATAATAATAATAATAATAATAATAATAATAATAATAATAATAATAATAATAAATAAATAAATAATAAAAAAAAATTAGAAAAATAAAAAATATATAAATTAATTCAAATAGTTTGTTTTCTGTTATTATATAAGCTATTTAGTTCACTGTTTCATCAAAATTCCAAATTCTCAAAAAGGTCAAGTCGTCTGTTAAGCTTATTGAGATAAGCCAGCTTATTTTGGGAGAAAAGGCAGTCAAGTAGGAGCACTTGGCCTGTCAAAATACAGGCAAGCTTAGTGAACCCCCTCTTTTCATGCTGAGGGGGAATTAGCTTGTAAGTTTTCACTTCATTTTCATTTTGTATCAGTTGTAGTATCAGTAATATAGATCTAATTTGAATTGCTTATTTAAGTTTTAATATTGATAGTTACATAGTAGACTAAGTTTATTTATCATTTCATCATTTTAGTAATTGATTTGCTACTGTTTCATTGCTGTTTGTTTCATCTGTCATATCTGTATATCTGTGTTATAGTGCATCTGAGATTTGTGCTTGGGATTACTGTTGGTATTTAATTCTGTGTTTCTGGATTGATTTTGAGATTATTGAATCTATAATTGAGATTGGTTTGCTTTGGATTAAATTTGAGTGAGATTTAGAGTAGTGACTGTCACTTAAAGGTTATTTGGCATATTAAGGTTTGTTGATATCTAGGCCATTACAGAGGTTGAGAGTAGGTTAGATAAGTCATATTGGTCACAAGTAGTCTTGGTTAAGTTCCATTAATAGGATATTTTCAACTAAAAGTCAAATAAGTCTATTAGTTGCATTTACAGTTAGTTTCATAGGATACATTAGATTAGTTAATCGTAGAAATAGTTGTTTCAATTATAACTTCAGTCACTCTTAACATAATAATTCAATTTCAGTTAGATTTGAGGATTGTAAATCCATTTTAGTCAAAGTTTTTGTTCTATAAAAAGTCAAAACCATTTAGAAACTCAGTTTTGGTCATCATATTTTTACAAGCTGGCTAGCATTTAAATAAGTGTTGGAAAATTATTGAAAAACATTTTTTGTGAAGTTTGGCAGCTATCAAATCATTATCAAAAAGAAAGTTGAGGTCTGAGTCCCATCTGCTTATTTGGAATTAGCCTATAAGTTGACTGTTTGGACTGTTCTCTCCCCTGCTCATCAGATTCTAAGCAAATTTCCAAGGTACTCTTAAGCTATCAAATTGGATTGGGATTAGATATAATTGGTGAATTTTGAATCTCAGCTGGCCAGAGAAGCAATTGCCCCCATGAGCTCACTCTCTTAAGCTTATCTAAATTGCTTATTTGTTTGTCTTATTGGGTGATTGAACCTAGGACTGATTTCTGAGTATCAGGGCTGAAAATTGGATTTGTCGATCATTAGTTGAGTCTTATTGATTCTCTGAGCTTATTTGCACCTAAAGTTGCTATTTCTATTGAGATTGTACCTCAGCTTATTCTGTTTTGACTTATGCTTATTTCCGTTGTGCTTATTTCACCTGATTTGATCATTGTCTGTGCTACTGAGTATATATTGATCTGAGATCTGTTCTACTAAGCTCATTTTAGTCTCCATATCAATTGGTCAAAGTTTGGGGTCAGTTCTGGTCAAAGTGCTTATTAATAAGCACTTCATTCTAAGTAGATTTTAGCTAATAAGCAGTTTTCTCGTTTATCTTACTTTCAAAAAACTTTCTCAAGCTTATTTTAATATTTTCGATTTTCTGTAATTTTTTCAAATTTTTCTAAGTTCATTTACTATTTTTCTTATTTAATTTTCATTTTTAATCAATTTTAAATACTTTTTAATTACCAAAAAAATCCAAAAAATCAGAAAAAGCCAAGAAAAATCCAAACATATTTTAGAAAATTATTTTTATTTATTTTAGATTTTTAGAAATTAATTTTGCAATTTTTCTCATTTAATTTCTATTTTTATTAATTTTTAATTAAATTTAATAGTTTTTAATTCCCAAAAATTACACAAAAAGCCAAAAAAAAATTAGTTTTTAGTTTTAAAATTAATTTTTAGTTATTTTCTAATTTTCAAAATTTATTTTCCATTTTTCTCACTTTATTTGCATTTTCTTTTAATTTTTAATTAGTTAAATAGTTTTTAATTCATAAAAAATAAATAAAAAGTCAAAAAAATATTTTTCTTTTTCTTAAAATTTTCTTTCATCATTTTTAACTTTTGAAAATTATTTCCAAGTCCGTAGGAGTAGTGTAGCTTAAAATTCGCGTTTTATTTCGTACGTTAACGTTTATTTTACATTTTAGCTTACGTTTTCGATTTTACGTTACGTTTCTAGTTGCCTTATTTGAAATACGTGCTTAAGTGATTATTTGTGCTTCATTTACTATTACATTAGTATAATCTCATTAAAATCACTTTTTACCACTTTCACGACACGTTTCGCGAATCGGGAATTAAGAATTCCATTCATCCTTCACACGGACTACGACCTCGGGTTATCCGTATTTCTTTGCGGATCTCTTGAGTAATACTTATACTATAATATATATTGAATTTCACGAATCAGGTACATTCATACGAAGCTACATTAAATTAAGGAGCATTTGGGTTATCTTTTGTTTTATAACAAAACTTGCATTATAAAACGTTTTAAGCATCAAAATGAGTCAAGATAACCGCACCTCCACATTTTTTTCATATAGGCACACACTAGAACATCCACATTACAATAATTGCTAATTTAGACTAAAATGTGAAATTTTATTTTTTTAGGAATCATCATGCCTCCCGTGACTCATTACGACCACAAGGACACCATTAAGTACCTACCCAAACACCACAAAACCAAAGGTCTTACCGAAACTCAAATCAACATTTTCAAAGCCTTAGAAAAACGTTATGTTCATGAGGGTAGAACCATTGACCCATCCTTCCTAGCCGGTACAGACCTCCATACGGAACTTTCCACCATCAACTTTGATTGTCTCTTAGAAATCGACGAGCCTATTTGTCCTAGGTTCATTCTAGAATTTTATGCATCCGTCGCTCTTTCCACCGATGAGTATGGTCGTAAGTTAATAAACTTCATGATTAGTAGTCACCAATACTCCTTCACTCTTAATGAATTTGCTCAAATCCTAGGTGTTCCAAACCGTGGTACTTGCATCTACACCGACAAACATACCCTCTCAACTCTTGACACCCTCATTGACCGCATTCATCCATATGATACTCCTCTTTGTTGGGAACTGCAGATGTGAAGATTACAAAACCTACGAGAAAGAATGAAGAAAGAAGAAACAATGAGGGCCTAATAAGAAATAGATAGCTTTCTTAGTAAGCTAGGGTTTGTAACCTCCCTCTATTATATAAAGAGGGTAGGCGTCTAGGTTACTCACTCATCCATTCAATAGCTAGTCTCTCCAATGAGAGTCTAGAAAACGCATAGAGCGTGTAGTAGTTTAGTAGTAGTAGTTGTTTATTTTATATTTAATAAAGAAAACCTTGAAGTAACTTTGATTCTTATGTTCTTATTCCGCTGTGCTTAATCATTGTTATTATTTTCTAGATAGGGCTTAAACGATCTTTCACAATCTTGTATCCAAGGATGTACTTTGTGATCACCTTTTCATTAGGACCTCCGACACTAGGAGAACTCATTCCGGAAATGAGGTCAACAAGGATCCTTATGGTATGGAACTCAATGAGCTCAAGCCGCAATTCAAGAAATGGGAAGAACTCCTTAGAGCCAATGTCATTAGCACCATAGGAAACCGGGATCATATCAATGTTTGCCTTTGCTACATGCTCTACTCTTTTCCGTTAGGGAACCATTCAACTTGGCCTACTACATGGCCAAAAGAATGGCCAACATTCCCGTGCAAGGCACAATGGCTATGCCATATGGAATGCTCTTGACCCATCTCTATAGGCACCTTGCTCCTATTCCTCCAACTCCTAGAGGTCTTCGCCTAGACTACTCTCTCATCCCACACACATTTGTCCCACTAAGTGATAAGAGAATCTACAAAACCCAAGGGAAACGTCCTCATCCTTCTACTTCCTCATCGTCAGCTTCAATGAGTGAAGATGATACGTTATCCAAATCTAGGCTCCCACCTCTTGAATACCTTTCACAACTTCCAAATATTCCGAATGAGTTAGAGGAATTCAAGCAAACTAAGGGGATGTTCAAATGTCTCGGGAGGTTCCTTGGAAATCTCAAGAAGAAGGTCGATCGCCAATGAGAGCGTGTGTGAAGTAGTGTTTGGCACTGCGTGTCATTTGAACATTTGGATTGATGTATTTGTAGGGACATTTGGTTATGTCTAGAACATGTTTGTACTAACAATTATGCAGGACGACAACATTTGGCATGTTGTCAAAATTTCAAGTCTACGAAAAATTTCACTAAGTATAGTGAAATTCGCTAACCCCCGGTCAAAGTCCAACGGTAAGAGTGTTTATATATCTAATTTTTGCATTAACTAATCAGATCTATATTTAAGTTTATGTTTTAGGAATTTTTGGAAAAATTGGAAATCGTCTCGATGACAAAAAACCCGTTCTGTCCAGTTTTTGGGGTCTGGCAGAACTAGCGGAACAAAAAACAGGGTTCTGCCAGTGTAATTTTCTGGGTTACCTAGTTTTGGCCAAACGGATCAGACGGAACCCAAAATAGGGTTCCGCCTTTGATGTCGTAGGGTTCCGCCAGGCAACCTGCAAATTTTTTTAACTTTTCGAAATTCCATATTTCCCACAACTTCTAATCAGAGTTTTTAGTTAGAAAATCCTTTCCCATTACTTTACAAGTACATTAGGATCGATCTCAGCCTCTAAAACCACTAGAAACCCCTTTCCCACCAAAAATCAAATTTAATCATAACCAACCCAAGGAAACCTTGCTCATAAGGCAAGGAACCCTCCTAAAGGTTCCTTGGTATCCGTGGGACATCTGATCCAAAACACTATTACAAGACCACTAAGCATTTAATGCAAATCTTTGTCTTCTTACTCTACTATTTTCATTGGATTGACTTCCAATGATTTGACAACCTTCATAACTCTTCCAAATCATTAAAAACCTCAACTTTTGTATGGTAGAACATCAAATCCAAACACTCCTTTCCACAATTATTTAACTCTATAAATTTGACCATCTCAGAACACTTCCAAATCACACCATCAGCATCTTAATCTCTGAATCTAATCTTCTACACCACAATTTTGACAATGACAAAGTCAACAATTGTTGAGACGTAGACCTTGATAGATCTTTTGAGCACTCTAGGATCGTTAGTTATGTTAATGTAATCACTAACACACTAATAGATAATTTCTGTAAATTGTATTTTAAAGCGAAAACAAACACAAGTTTTAATACTAAGAACAATTGATCCTCTATGGATCTTTTCAATAACAATGAAAGTGTTTTCTAAAAAACGTATCTCAATACATAATCGTGTGTTCCTTTTATACACAAGGAACCCTAAACCGTTTCACAAGAAACGTATATTCTAAAACTTCTAAAAGATATGCATTATCACTTCCTAAATAAACACATGCATATCCTAACTATATTACATAAAATACGGAATAACTATATCCGCAGGAACTAATAATGCTGAAACTAGACTTCAGCAGAAACACTCTTATCAGCAGAATCTGTCTCTTCAGCAGTATTCTTTAGCAGATTCTTCAGCAGAATTCTCTCTTAGCAGAATTCCTAACAATCCTCCCCTAATCTTGAATTTGACATGGTTAAGTTCAAGATTCTTGATAGATCTTTAAAGTTACATACCAAGAGGATTGAAGTCAAACATCATCAACAAAGAATCACCATCAGCAGGATCTCTATGATCATCATATACTTAAAAACTCCATTCTTTGCAGCAACAAATGACCAAATGTACATCAGAACAAATTAGTTTCATACTATTCTCATCACATCCAGGTGTGTTAACTCCTATGAGAGGTTAATCATTGAAAATAATGGATTTGATGTCTCTTTACCAATAGCCATCACTACTGGAGTAGCCAAATGTTTAAGTTCGAAAACTATGGTACACTGATGACCATATGATTTTTAGCAAATCATCAGCTGTAAACGGATTTGAGTTTTCTTTACCTGTAGCCGTTTGCTCAGGACTAGTCAATTATTTGGTTGAATTTACTTACCTTGGTCAATTGAATACCAAATATAGTTTTCCACTACCTTTACCACAAGCCATATACATGTGGGCTAGCCAATTATTGGGAATCCATAAAGGAAAAATCCATGGTCAATTGACAACCATTCAACTCTCAGCTGTTAAGCATGGGTGGGTTGAGTACCCAATAGTTTTTAGCAAACTATTACAGCTATCAACACATTTGATGTGTCTTTACCAAAGCTGTACCCTTTGGACTAGCCAACTTTTTGATGGAATAGTTGATAACCAAAGAAGATGTGAGCATAAGCAACACCAAACCTGCATACAACAAACACAATACTATACAAATCTGTTAGTTTTTTTTTTAATTATTATTATTATTATTTAATAATGAAATATAGAACAAAATACCATCAAGTAGAAGCAGCTCTGGAAGTCCTAATTCTGAGTTTGAACACTTTAACCAGAGATTCAGCAAACAACCTAGCATTCCCAGATGGATCAGGAGGAATCTCCAACTTTTGTTGAAGCATTTTCTCCATCAGAGACACTGTCAGAGGATACCTTTTGCCAAGATTCATAAGAAGTCTGAGTCCAGATGTAGTTTCCAACACATGAATATATGGCATAGGGTAAAACTTCCAACTCTGAACTTTCCACCTCTGATTGTTTTTCCACACATCATAACCAGCACCAGTGGGAGTAGAAGAATCCAAGAGCACTCTGAGATCACCCAATAAATACAATCCTAACCCTGTGGGAGTATGGGTTGCATAATACTTGTTAACCAAATCATTAAAGTGAGCAAGTCCTCATGAACCACAAGATGTAGTATTTCTTGTAGAAATGTAAATGATAGAGAAGTTTTATCCAGTCTATAAATGGTATTGATCTATCCATTTTTAGACAATTCCCAGTGAACCAAAACATCTCTAACTTCCTCAGGCCAATCATCAGGGGATCCTTCTTTGATAAATGAAGCATCAGGAGCATTCACATCTATTTGTCTTTGTGTTGAATGTGAAGTTCTCACTTTAGCCATTCTCTTAGCCCTTCTTCCAGGAACATAAATTGCATCATGAGGTAAAGAAGGTTCATCAGGAGCTTCAGCTTCAGTAGACACACCTTCTGCAGTACCCGTTTCCACTGATTGATTATCCATTTGTTCATCAATAGAATCCTGAGAAGAATCAAGTGCAGCAGATGCATATTGTTCATCCATAGCCTTCCTCATCTGTTTAGCCCTAGAAGCTGCAAGCTCTACTTCTCTTTCCTTAAGCTCATGAAATATTGCCATTTCAGCTTGTTGTTCATCAGCTAACCTCTTTGCAGCCTCTTCACCCAATCTCTCTTCCTCTATTTGTTTCCTAGTTCTCTTTCTAGAAGGAAGACCTTCTGCTACAACTTTAGCTTTACCTTTATCAATATGAGATGAAGCAGCAACAGGTGTTACATCAGCAGAAGTAGCAGGCAAAGATACCTGATCACCTACAGAAACATCCATATGGACAGAAGAACCAGCATCAGCAACAATGGTAGGAACAAGCTTAGGAGCACCCATTCCATCCTTTTCACACCTAGACTTGATTCTATTATACATCAGAACCAACTGTTCATCTGAAAGTGCCCACACTTGTTTCCTAGTCCAAGCATTGTTATATAGAGCACTGTTTTGACTTTTCACATAAGTTCTCATATAATCCCTTTGTTGTGCTTGAGTCATGGGTTTATCTCTTTTTGCTTTGGCTTTTTGCTCATCTGCTTCTTTCTTCCTCAACTCCATCTTCTTCACAATTTCAAAAACCCAGTCCTTTTTATCCACCTCATTGCCAAGAATGTCTGCAGCTAAACCAGGAGCAGCAATCACTTGTTCTCCAATATGCTGCCAGTCTGACTCATCAAAATTTTGAACAGCAGCATCCAATTCTCTCTGTCTTTCAATAGACAAGGTAGAAATGTATCTTTTTGTAGCAGACTGATATTCTGAATCAAATTTGGCTTGCTCTGCCTCTGCCAGCTCTGAACTCCTCTTATAATCTTCCCATTCTTTCAAGAGTCTTTCTTGTTTAACTCTTTCTTCATCTGTAATAAGCTCATCCTCACACACTTCAACTCCTTCAGCAGAATCAACCTGAGGAATATCCAAATCTTCCATAGGATCAGCAGTTAACTTTTGAACATCTGAATCAGGTAGATTATTAGCAAATCCTTTAGGCTTCAGGGTTTCAGTGATGTCATCAGGAGACACTTGCTTAAGAGCAGATGGAGCATAATCAGGGGAATCCATATACTCTTTTCCTGCTACAAAGAATGTATCTACTGATGCATGAAGCCCATCAGTAGTCTTGTCAGCAGCAATGTTACTAGTTGGTTGTTTCTCCTGAAGAGTATCATCAGCTTCTGCCACAAGAATTTCATCACCACTTAACACCTTAGAAGATTCTGCAGCCTTCTTTGCCAAATATTGTCTTCTGCTTCTTCTGCTGAAGTGAATTGTTGGCTTAGATTTTGATACTTCAGCAACTTTGGGAGAATGAACATGTGTCTCTCTAGCCACTTCAGCCAAGATTTCAAGGGAGTCCAAGTTACCCACCTGAGGCACTTCAGCAATATCCATTACCACCTTTCTTTTCTTCTGCTGAGTCAGTTGCGCCTCCAAATCCTGAACTTTTCTTTTCAGCATCTCAATCTCACTACCAAGAGTAGACTTGGTATTATCAAGCTCCTTTTGGAGATCATCAGTCTTTCTCATATACCTGCAAAGCAAATCATATACAGAAGTGAGAGTAACAGGGTCCTCTGCTCCACCAACAGATTGCTCTGTGGTAAAAGGAGCTTCATTGAACCTAGTAGGAGAAGCAGACATATGTACAATATTAGGAGAGCCTTCATCAACTGGCTCTCTCACAGGACTTGGTGTAGGTAATCTAGTAATCTCAGGCTCAAGAGGTGTAGGTATTTGTGTACCAATAGACTGAATTGTCTCTTCAACCTCAGGAGTTAGCTCAACAGGAGCAACCTGAGATGGTGATGGAACAGGACTAGGTGACATAAGTACAGGGGAAGGTGGAGGTAGGTCAGGAGAAACAGGTAATGGTTCAGCAGTTGTAGCTGGCTCGCCCTCATTTACCACTGAAGGGTTACCATCAGCAACAACACCATAAGAGGATGGATTACCATCATCAGCAGCATTTGAAAAGGGCAAATTGCCAGCCGCATCACCCTCAACCACATAATCATTGCCATGTGGCAACATAGCAGCTAACAGAGAGCGATGTTCCCCATTATACTTGGTTTTCACTGAAGTAAACAACTTAGAACCAAGACTCTTAATAGGTACATGAATCCTGTCTTCAGTGGTTATGTCTAAAATTATTTGTCAAAACCTAGGGTACATTAAAAACTTATGAGTTTGTTTCTCAACATTTTCTAGCATATTAGCAAAAATAAACTTTGAGAAATTAAAAGTTAACCCTTTAGATAGACAGACAATACCACATCCCAAATGTGCAGAGAATTGATCCCAACCACCACACTTATTGCTGATACATTGGAGCAACAAATGTACCAAGTACCTCTACTTGGGACAGAACTGATTCTTCAACCACTTAGTAGTGTCTGTGCTTTGATAACCAGCTTCTCTCAACCCAACAAGTATCTCTTCAGTGTTGGAGTGATAAACCCCATTCTCATCATCCAACTGAAGCTTTGTTCTGATCAAACTTTCAGTCACCACATATTCATTACCATCAATCTCAGCCACTATCTCTGTGTCAGACCTCTTCTTAGCAGATGCCCAAAACTGCTTCACCATAGATTCATATATCACATCAGAAGAATGTGTTAAGGCATAATGAATCTTTGAACGCTGTAGAAACTCCACCATTGAATCAAACGCTTCATGACCCTTAGCCTTTTTCTAAATAGCAAACTTGTTATGATCTTGCTTCAATTCAAGTGGAGCCATTTGAAGTATTTTGCGAGTGACGGTTATGAATTATGAAAAGAATTATGGGTTTAAATGGAGCGATGGGAGAATAATTTAGTTTAAGCAAAGATATGCAAAGTAGGTTATATTTGGAAGTTCCCCAATCGTGGTCAAAATTATCGGAACAAACTATTGACCAAGTCTGACGTGTAACATGGAATCCTCCAATTTCAAAATTACCCTTCAGCAAAAATGGAAGTCAAATCTGCTGATGAATGATCAATCAGCAGAAACCAAGCAAGAGTAAAAATATCTTTGGTGAATATCTTGATGTTTACTGTTCCACCCAACTCGCATTAATGATCATAAAGCCTAGAATTTGCCTATTTAATAACCCCCAAATCATCCTTCTCAGATATCAAATTAACCCCAAATCATCTCAAAACCCTAATTTCTCAATTAACCCCAATTCATCATCAAATAATGTCTTCCAAACCCGAGATTATAGACTTAACCTCCTCCTCTTCTTCCACTTCATCATCAGAGGATCTTCCTCCATACCCATCTGAATTAGATGATTCAGATTATGCTAGAGAAATGGAAAGAAGATGGAATGATTTAGAGAAGGGGGAACCAAGTAATGCCCCCGTTCCTGCTGAGAGACAATATGTCTCTCCCTTCATTTTTACATCTGATGAAGACTCTTCAAAGGATGAAGACGAATATCCCTCATTTCTTCCTCCTTCCACACCAGAGAGACCCCAACCAAGGCCTAGGAAGAGAAATTCATCTCTCTTCCAACATCATAGGGTGTGGTGTTGGGTCTTCCTGCTCCAGGACCTGGTTCTTCATACCATGGATGCAGGGGAAAGGACAAGAAGACAGATGTAGTGGGTAAGGGGAAAGGGAAAATGGTGTAGGTGATGATGGGATGTTGCCAAGGACCAAAGTTATAAAACTCAGTTCTTGATCATCTTCATCGTCGTTTTCATCATTCTTCCTCCTCTTCTTTTTCCATTTTCACCTTCAGCTTCTTCATCATACTGGTTATGCATCGATCAGCTTTTGTAATAGATGATAGGAGCTTAAATAATTAGAATAGACTTGTATAGGGTTGAATCTTGTAATTCCATTTGAAGTTGTTTGTCAGCTGTAATTTGTTCTTAGAATGAATGAAAAATCATTTGCTAATTTTGATCTCTTTATTTCTTTAATCAGTGGAAATCAATCTCAGCATCCATTATACTTCAGAAGAAACAAATCTCAGCATTCACTTACAATGTCTTGGTAGGCATCCTGCAAAATAGACACAGACTAGCAAACAAACCAAACAAACTTACAATACATTAGTTAGTTAGTGTTAGCCAAACAATAATATACAAAATATACACAAATTATACAAAGTTTACAATCACAATCCTCCCCTGAGGCATATGCCTCCCCTCAAACTTTGCATTCAAGGGTTAAGCATACCAATATGGACCACTAAGTGTTGAAACCTAGGTCCATCAAAAGCTTTAGTTAACAAATCTGCCACATTATCATCTGTGTGAATTTTGACCACTTTAATTAAATGTTTCTCATAAGCATCCCTGATAAAGTGATGCCTGATTTCAATATGTTTGGTTCTATTATGAAAAACTGGCTTTTTAACAATACAAATGGTACTTTGATTGTCAATAAAAATGGTGGTATTCATGAAATTATACCCATAATCCAGCAATTGATTCTGTATCCATAGAACCTGTCCACAACAATTGGCAGCAGCAACATACTCTACTTCAGTAGTAGAGGTAGCAACAATGGTCTGTTTCTTGCATTGCCAGGAAATCAGTCTTCTTCCAAGGAATTGGCAACCTCCAGTTGTGGATCTCCTAACCATGTTGGCACCAGCATAGTCACTATCACTATATGCCTCCAGCTTAAAAGGAGATTCTTTTGGGTACCAAAGACCTAATTTGGGTTGGCCTTTTAGGTACTTAAAGATCTTTTTGACAAGATTCAAGTGAGAGGTAAGTGGAGTGACTTGGTGCCTTGAACAAGCACTCACAGCAAATGTAATATCAGGTCTAGAAGCAGTCAAATACATCAAAGAACCAATCATGGACCTGTACAAATGGACACTCACAGGAAGATCAGGTTCAAGATTGTTCTTTGGTTTGGGAGCTTCATAGGGAGTAGTGGCAGTCCTGAAATTCTCCATATCAAACTTCTTCAACATATCCTTTACATACTTATCCTGACTGATAAAGATACCATCAGGTTTCTGCTGAACCTGTAAACCCAAAAAGAAAGTGAGCTCCCCCATGGCACTCATTTGAAATTCTCCCTTCATCAAATCCTCAAACTCTCTACACCATTCTTCTTTTGTGGAACCAAATATGATGTCATCCACATAAACTTGCACAAGAATGATATCCCTGGAGTCTTTCTTAAGGAATAGAGTCTTGTCAATGGCACCTCTTCTGTAACCATGCTTCAGCAGAAATGTAGAAAGCCTAGCATACCAAGCTCTTGGTGCCTGATGAAGTCCATAGAGAGCTTTGACAACCTTATACACATAATCAGGATGATCAGGGTCTTCAAATCCCTTAGGTTGAGTCACATAAACCTCCTCTTCAATCTCACCATACAGAAAAGCACCTTTTACATCCATCTGATATGCCATAAAGCCCATATATGATGCATAGGCCAAGAATATCCGGATTGCTTCAACTCTGGCCACTAGTGCAAAGACTTCATCATAGTCGATGCCTTCCTCTTGCCTGAACCCCTGAGCCACTAACCTTGCTTTGTTTTTCACCACAATACCCCTTGCATCTATTTTATTCTTCAAAATCCATTTTGTCCCAATTGCATATTTACCATCAGGGAGAGGGACCAGTATCCAAACATGTTGATTCTTAAATTGCAGCATCTCTTCTTGCATTGCTTCAAACCAACTTGAATCATCAAGTGCTTGAGGAACACTGGTTGGCTCTATCTGAGAAAGGAAGCAAGCAAACAGACAATGTTTGAAGTCTGTATGATTGTTCCTCTATTGATTGTAGACATAGGAAATGAAAGAAACTTCACCATATTTAGTGTTCTTCATAGTGCTTCTAGTTCTAACAGGTGCTTGAGGATCTCTAATAATCTTTGATAAGGGATGAGCATTATGGATCCTTTTTGTTGTTGTGGGGTTGACATTGATTGTGGCATCAAGGTTGTTGACAGTGGGTCCAAACTCAGTATCATAGGAAGCTGAGTTAAAGAGACCAGGCTTGGGTTGATAATTACCAAGATCAGAAGGACTTGGAAATCTTGTAAATGGCTTCTCAAAGTCTGTAGACACTTCAGTAGAAATGAGAGATTGTGCAGCAGGACTATCAGCAGCTTTGATCACATCAGCAGGAATAGGAGAGCCTTCAGTAGAACTACCAGCAGCATCCTTGTTTCCACTGACTGCTTGTGCTGATTTTTGAAGTAAGGCATCAGCTTCTTGTTCAAACTTTTCACTGAGTCTCTTAGCTTCCTGAGTGGCTGCATGTTCTTGCTTCTTGAGTCTAGCAAGATCCTCTGCATAATGTGACTCATCTTCTTGTTCAGTAGCAGAATGATTACCTGCAAAATGGTTAGGTGGAAAAGAAGTTACAACAATGGTTTGTTCATCTTTCTCAGAGTCACTCTTTGAGTCATCATCCTGGAACCTGCAGGGTTAGAAATTGTATCTTTGGTACCTGCATTTGGATTAGAAACATGTCTAGTGTACCCCAAGTAATCAGTCAAATAATCTAGGTCAAAAAACCAAGAATGACCTTGTCCTTGAGTATTAGGCTGATCTTCTAGAAATCTTAGGTTAAGGGTCTCCTCTATCCTTTTTGCATTCAAATTGTAAACCCTATAAGCCTTGCTATGATCTGAATAACCCACAATGTATCCCTCATCAGCTTTCCCATCAAACTTTCCCAGTGTATCAGCGGTAATCAAAATAGTCACTTTGCAACCAAAAGGTTTAAGGTAATGAATGTCTGGAACTTTCCTAGTGAGAAGTTCATAAGGTGTCTTGACATGATGTATAGTGATGGATACCCTGTTCAAGACATAGCAAGCAGTACTTAATGCTTCAGTCCAAAACATAGTTGGTAGCTTAGAGTCTGCAAGCATGGATCTTGCTGCCTCTATTAAGGCCCTATTTTTTCTTTCAGCAACCCCATTTTGTTGTGGGGTTCTTGGAGTGCTATAGTCCCTTTTATCCCTCTAGACTTACAGAATTCTATGAATGCAACATTTTTAAACTCTGTCCCATTGTCACACCTAATGCCTTTAACCTTTTTATTTAGCTGGTTTTCAACAAGGGTAATAAATTCTTTTAAAATAGGAGTTGTTTCATCTTTAGTTTTCAAAAAGAATACCCAGCAAAACCTGCTATAATCATCAGTGATAACCAGGCAATAGTACTTATGATCAATACTTCTTATAGGAGATGGACCAAAGAGATCCATGTGCAGCAACTGAAGAGGTTCTGAGATGGTGCTCATAGCTGTTATGGCTTTGTAAGAGGCTCTGTGCTGCTTTCCTTTTGTTGCAAGCAACACAATTGTGTTCATTGGTGAAGACTTTTGAAGGAAGGCCCTGAACAAGACCAAGTTTAGACAACTTGTTGATGGTCTTGTAGTTCCCATGAGCCATTCTCCTGTGCCACTTTGTAGATTCATCCTGGGAAGCTTTGGCCACCAAACATGTTAGATCACCTTCTGGCTTAACATCATTCATATTGAATGTGTACAAGTTGAAGGTTCTAGGAACTCTTAGCAAAACAGTTGTATCTTCTAGAAGTTTGAAGTTCTTGGAGAGCACAAGACATTCATCCTCAGAGAAGAAAACTTTATTCTTGGTGTCACATATTTGTGATACAGAGAACAGATTAAAGTGCTCAATTTCCTTCACATAATAAACATTCTCAAAATCTAACAGAGGTGTTTTAATAGTTCCTTTCCCAGTGATTTTGCCATCTCCACCACTAAAAGTCACATTGCCTCCTCCTTCTATAGGCACAAAGTCATGCATCTTATCCTTGTTCCCTGACATACTTCTGGAACAACCACTATCAACTATACCTACTTCAGTACTCTTGAGGGGATGATCCTACAACAACAACAACAAAAATATACAAGAGTTAGTACACATTGGAGAAGTCATTGCTGACTTGAGCCTGCCTTGTGGATCATAAGAGGTTGGCCATGTAGATGTTTTAGATCCACCATTGTTCTTGGGCCTGTATTGCAAATTAAGTCCCTTCTTTGTCCAAGAACAACCTGTTGAGGGCTTCACAGCAGTATCCCAATACCCTCCACCAACATACATAGAGTCAAACTGTCTAGGTCAATAACCATTAGAAAAGAAAGAACTAGTGGTCGAACATAAGGTCTAGTACTGGTTCTTCTCCATGAAGAATATTTTTCAGCAGAATTGGGTTTCTGCTGATGTGGAATAAAAGATGGTATTTCATTAACATTCTTCCACATTTGCCTAGGCTTTCTTTGACTAACACATACACCCATTCTTTGCTCATGAAAAGTACAATCCTTAATCAAATAAAATTTACTTCTACACACAAAACATTTCTTCTTTTTAGAAGATTTATTCAAAGTGAAAGATGTTCCATAACATGAAAAAGCATTCAAACCACAAACATTAACATAATTGTTTTTAACAGAACTAGAAACATTGTTTTGCAAAGAATTAAAAAACAAGTCTTCAGAAGAAACTGTCTTGGAATCAACAGTAACTCTAACAGGCTTGTGGGGAGTCTTGAGTGATGTCTTGGGTGTGGTCTTGGGAAGGTCTGACTTCTCACTTGAATCACAACTGGCATATGAAGTAGACCCTTCATCAGAAGACTTGTCACTGTCACAACAAGAGACAAAGTCAGTGGATTTAATAACAGGGTCTGGCAAGTCACTTGACTTTTTGCCATAAAGATGGTGTGATCCATCAAAGTCAACAGGTATGGACAGGTCTATTGGCATGTGTTCTCCTCTAATAGGTCCAGGTACAACATTCAATCCCCCTTCCTTAACATATTTTACAAGTTTTTGAAATTCTAGGAGAGGTTCAGGGTCAAAAACACTGGATATATCAGGGCAAGTTAATTCCTCAGGATCTATATATTTATCATACCCTAATGCTTTTCTAGACCTAACAGATTGACTACTATCAATCAATTTATTTAAATGAGAGGCCCCTTCTTGCCACTTTATACGACCAGCCACTTCTTTATCTAACTTTACTTGTAATTCTTGTTTTTCTTTTTCTACATCAGATTTTTCTTTTTCAGTATGCCTTAAATCTATCTTTGCACATTCTAAATCACTTTCTAAAACTCTTATCTTTTCATCATATTTAAGTTGATTCTTTTGAAACCAAACCTTTTGTTTTTCTAAAGTTTTTAAAGCCTTTTTATAGGCCTCAACTTCTACATAACACTCATTGTATTTAGGTTTCAATTCATCATATTCTTGTTTTAGTTCATTATATCTTACACTACAGCCAAAAACACAATTGTGTACCTGAGAGATGCCCATCAAGGAAACTTGCTCCTTCTTATCCTATGAGGGGGAGTATGCCAGCATATTCACTTGTTCAGAAGTAGAAGCTTCCTCTTCAGGAGTTTCATGAACAGTCCAATCAATCTGGCTATCCAGAGTCACCAAAGCTTTGGAAGGTGCAGCTTTAGAAGTTCCTGATTCCAATAGATATGAGCCATATCTAACTTCATCACCAGAATTTCTTTCCTTGCATTCTCTTGAAAAGTGGCCCATCTGACCACAAGTGTAGCATTTAACCTTCCTTCTGTCATATCTTGCAGCATCTCTTCCATTAAAACCAAACTTTCTCCCAGACTTATTCTCAAACCTTTTGATGTTCATAGAAATCATTGCTAACTGCCATTTCAAGTGCATCTCCTCCATCTCCAATGGATCCACCTGTTCAAAATCCTCATAAGCTAGAAACTGCTGATGTTCATATTCAACAACAAACGAGTGAAGAATATCTTCCATTACACAACTGGATTTTGATTTAGGAGTTGGTTGAGTTTGGGTTTGAGAAGATGCTCCTGAGGTGTAAGAACTTGAGGCATGATGCACCGGATTGGATGTGGTGCTAACAAAGGCTGAGTGAGTGGATGGACGAATGGGACTTCTAGCATCAAGCTCAAGAGATTTAAGCTTGTTGTAGAGGTCATCAAAAGAGATCATGTCCAATCCACCCTTGGTTTTGAGAGCAATGCTGACTTGCAACCAGGATGGTGGCAAAGATCTTAGAAACTTAGCATTGCAGTCCTCATTATCCGACCTAGCCTTCAACTGATCAAGTTGACTCAAGATCCTGTGGAACCTATCATAACCTTTGTGGATTCGTTCTTCCTCAGATATTTGAAACTCTTGAAATTGTTGCTTCACCATTGACTTCTTCATTCTTCTTAACTCCTCATTCCCACCAAATCTAGCCTTAATGGCCATCCAAATATCCTTGGCATCTTCCATGAAGTGGAAGTCACCCATGTGGTCATCTGGTATAGCCTGAAGGAGAATTGTTCTGACCTTATTCTCCCTCTGCACGGCAAGAACTTCTTCAACAGTTTTGGGACCTACAATAGTCGCAATCCCATCAGCATCTTTGACATGTCTCTTTAAGCTGTTGCCCTTACGAACAACTTCCCAAAGGTTCCAGTCAATGTTTGTGATCCAGTTTTGCATCTTCATGGACCACAATTCATAATCTTCAGCATTCTTAAGGTATGGGAATTTGGCATTACTGTTTGAGAGATTGAGTTGTTGGAGAGAAGTGGTGTTTAGGTTTTTGGTTGTATCAGCTTCCTTATCTGATCCAGGCATTGTTTTTTTGATTGTTTTTTATTGAGAGGGTGTAAGATTGGTGATTCTTAGTATCACAGAGACACTCCTGAGGCTCTGATACTACTTGTTGAGACTTAGACCTTGATAGATCTTTTGAGCACTCTAGGATCGTTAATTATGTTAATGTAATCACTAACACACTAATAGATAATCTCTGTAACTTGTATTTTAAAGCGGAAACAAACACAAGTTTTAATACTAAGAACAATTGATCCTCTATGGATCTTTTCAATAACAATAAAAGTGTTTTCTAAAAAACGTATCTCAATACATAATCGTGTGTTCCTTTTATACACAAGGAACCCTAAACCGTTTCACAAGAAACGTATATTCTAAAACTTTTAAAAGATATGCATTATCAATTCCTAAATAAACTCATGCATATCCTAACTATATTACATAAAATATGGAATAACTATATCCGCAGGAACTAATAATGCTGAAACTAGACTTCAGCAGAAACACTCTTATCAGCAGAATCTGTCTCTTCAGCAGTATTCTTCAGCAGAATTATCTCTTAGCAGAATTCCCAACAACAATCACCTCTCCACCATCCCGACCCATTAGGAGAACCGCACGCATTAGTGTAAAATCTGTTGATATAAATAATTGACTGAAAACATTATTCATATCTTCCGATATCTCTATGTTTTGATAATCACAAAACTTAAACTAATCAAACCAAAGATCATGACGTAAACACGTATTTAGTAATAAATAATCACTTTCACCAACAAATCACTTAAGGTATGAATAAACAAAGTGTTTAGTGCAATGTATGATCAAAGGGGTAGTTAATTAATTAACACAAAGTTTATTTAATCATATAAACATATTATATATTTTTGAAAAACACTTTTGGTAATAAAGAAAAATGTTTTAATCATACTAAATATATGATTTCAAATATTTAATCAAAATCAGTTAGTTTTTCACCAAATAAACTTTCCCCACTAAAAGACAAGTTTTCTGGTCGTTACAGATAGGCGGCCCCCTTAATTATAAGGGGCGGTCCCCTTAATTTTAAGGGGGCCGGCCATGAATTAAGGGGACCGGCCACGCTCCTCTGTCAGATTCTTTTGTCTATAAATACCACCTTAAACCTGGATTTTTTCCTCACCTTTTTGCACAAAAACTTTCTGTTCTAGATCTCCATTTCAATCCTAAAAATCCTTTGATCATTTCATAAGCCTTTGTTTCCAAGTGATCCAAAGCCTCATTCTTTCAAGTGCAAAGAGAAGAATACTTCTATTAGAAGTATTACAACTTAGTATCATCTTGCTATCTAAGTTGTTTGTTTACATTTTCTTGTATATCTTTCATACTTTGGTGAATAAGGTGTATGTATTAGTTAACTAGATTTAGTTGAAGAATCTAGAATTGTTGTAAGTGTGAAGTGTAACTTGAAGTGAAGAAGAAGGGTTAGATAGTAATGGTGATAGGAGATTGTAGCAATAGGAGCTTGTAGTGAAGAAATTAAGGATCTCTAGTGGAGAAGACTAGAAGACATTTGTAGATTGGAGTTGTGAAGACATTAGTGGCTTGAAGGTGTCAAGACATTAGTGCATTGAAGTTGTGAAGACATTAGTGGCTTGAAGGTGTCAAGACACTAGTGCATTGAAGTTGTGAAGATATTAGTGACTTGAAGGTGTCAAGACATTAGTACTTTGAAGGTGTGAAGAGAATAGAAGATTGGTGTATAGAAGATTGGTGTGTAGAAGATTGGTGTGAAGAAAATAGTAGATTGGTGTGAAGATTGGTGTGTAGATTGGTGTGTAGATTGGTGTGAAGATTGGTGTGTAGATTGGTGTGTAGATTGGTGTGAAGATTGGTGTGTAAATTGGTGTGTATATTGGTGTGTACGGTTTTCTCCGCCATAAAGGAGGTCTTTGATCTAGTGAAGAAAACTCTCGAGTAGGTGACTCGGGGAGTGGAGTAGGGCAAGGAAGGTGTCCTTGTAGCCGAACCACTATAAATCCTTTGTGTCTCGGTTTGATCTTTCCATCTCTCACTCTTTGATTTATTACTTACTTGCATTTCACACATAGTCATAATTGATAGTATTGTGCATATGTTGATTTCACATAAAGATCAAACTAAAATTCATTCATAAAACTAATCTTACAAAAACCAACCTAGTACATATAATTATATCTATACACTACTACACATATATATGCTTACATAAAATATATGAAATTGTATATTCTTTCCAAACATTATACATAAGCATTGTATATATAAAACTTTTAATAAATCGTGTATTTATATTTTTGTAGTTAAGTGTTTTGAAATTGTACATTATACATAAGTAGTATTTATACAAAATCATAAATTAACTAGTATATATATTTATGTATTAAAGTGATTTGAAAGTTTTATCTTAGAAACTATCTTTTATAAAATAAGCAAAACGAAAAAGACGTAAAACTATTCAACCCCCCTTCTAGTTTTCCACAAAATCATTTTGTTGCAACACCACTATCAATCTTAGCTCCTCATATTCGGATGAATCACCACTAATCATTTCCTCACCTATCAAAGACGAAAACTTCCTTAATCTTGCAACTCCCACACCATCACCAAAATCAAATCATGTTATCACCACTCCACCACCAACAAAGACACCCATTGATCCAAGTCCACCACCGGCTCCAACTCAACCATCCAAGTCTCCATCACCACCTAAATCACCAAAACTTGAACCAATGGAACTCAACCAACATCACCACATTCTTTTCTAGACAATATTGAGGATATTCCACCTAGATCACAAAATCCACCACCCTTGCCTTCGTTTGCTTCTATCGAACGAATGGCACATGAACACAAATAGGCATTCTTTGAGCCCAATGTCCCTTTTGAACAAGAACCACCACCATAAGAACAATCTTCACAACCTAAACCCTTATTGTTTCACCACATCTACAAAGACATCCATGGACCTCTTTATGAAGAACCTCACCTAGAATAACACCAACCACCACAACCTCAAGTATCACAACCACAATCCCATTCCCACCACTTTGAGTCCCTCTTTCCCTCATATGAGGAAATTGAGGCGTCGTTATGGAACAAACCTCTAAACTCCCACGAGGAAATCAACGACAGCCTTGATAACCTCTATGCTTTCAAAAGCATGGTGGATAATCATCTCCATCAAGCCACGGAGTTTCAAACCACCTTGCTTGCATCTGTTGTAAACCCTTCCTCCTCCAAAGAAACCACCACCATTCCAGCACCTCAACTATCATCCCATGATCAAATCCTACCCAATCCCCGCCATGGTTGCTCACATTGTGAGCGGGCGGCTAAAATAAGTGAGAGCATAAAAAATCATGCTCCACCAAGTCCAAGATTAAACCCGCTTTGCTCTATAACACATTCTTGAATGTTTGGATGCTCTCTCACACCCAAACAACTCTTAAAGCGTACTATGGAGGCTTTGCCCCATTTAGGAAAATGTTGGGAGACATCCACTTATAGAAGTAGGATTTTATTTCTTTGTTATTTTTCTTTTATGTTTGTTTTTTCCTAAAAGTAGGAAGATATTTTTCATTTCTTGTCTTTGACTTTTAAAAAAGTCAAATTTTACTTGGAATGACATCTTTTCTACTATCTTGATTGCATGGTTGGTTGACCTTATATGAGTTGTGATTGCGATTGCTTCTATTCTCATATTATGTTGTGACTACATGATTTGTCGTGTGTAATTATCACCAACTAACTCTTTTTTTGTAGGTTCAAAATCCATGTTTCCTAACTTGGCACTCTATTTAGGGGGAGTATTGTCCAAGAGGGAGCACTTGCATTTTTCCGCTTCGCGACTCTACTTTTTGTTTTGACAAAAAAGGGGAGAAAATATATTTAAACTTATATTCTTAAATCGTTTTCATCAAATAAGTAAAACAAGTTTAAATACAAAACTTTTAAAGACTTAACACTATAATTAGTGATTTACTTAAAAATAAAGTTTATGTTTTGTCATCAACAAAAGGGGGAGATTGTTAATACAAATATCGCTTAAAAACGTTATTTATATTTTACGATCTTTGCTAAGTTTTGTTAACGACAAAGTGTAAACTTTAGTTTTTAGTAAAACATGATTTTAGTTTTAGTCTTGCATAACTAGACTTTACTTGCTACATTTACATTTCACATTTAATATAACATTTTCATATTTCTAAATATAGAAAATGTAACATGTGCATTTATGGAAAGGTTGAGGGTTTGACTTTCCGTAAGACTTCTTACACATTGTTTCTTACACATTATAGATGGTCTCTTACTCTATTTATTGTGTGTTGACTTGAAGAAGCTTGATTTTACATTGCTAGATATGGAAATATTTCTTGAAAGCTTTGACTGTTAGACACTGGCGGAACCCTGGGGTTACAAGGGCGGAACCCTTGTTTGGGTTCCGCCGGATCCGCCAGTGGTCTGGTTTGTTTGGCTATAAATACCAAGCCACTTACAAGAAATCTTTCATCACTTCTCATATATACTTTGCACATACATACTCATATCATTTATCTAACTCATTAACATTTCATTTGTGTGAAGTTCTCTTGTAGCAAAGAAGTTCACAAATTCATATCAAAGTTACAAGTATTCAACACAATGTTGCAAGACTTGTTAGCTTAGCATTGTATAGACTTCGTGTAGTCTATACTTCATTTGATTGTGTCTATTCAGTAGTGATCGGTTAGTATTTTATGCCTTAAAATACATAGTGTGACGGGAGTGGTTGTACTCTTGTAAAAGAACTCGACATCTAGCTTTGTGTTGGTAATCTTGTGTAAGCGACGTGTAAGGTTTTCTCCGCCGGTGAAAGGAGCTTGTTGACTAGTGAAAGAAATTCTCGAGTTGGATACTCGAGGCGTGGAGTAGGGCAAAAAAAAAGAGTCTTTGTAGCCGAACCACGATAAACTATCGTGTTGTGGTTTGATTGTTTCTTTCGTTACTCTTGCATATTATATATTGTTTTGTAGTTTAGATCATTGATTAAACGTAAAGTTTCACAAGATAATTAACTTAAAAACCGGTAAACTATTCAACCTCCTCCTAGTTTTCCGCATAATTGAATATTGTATAAGGACAAAGCACAATGTACTTTGTCCATTCATTCTATGACACACAACTTTTACCCAAAGGGTATTACCCAATCCTTAGCCTATATAAAAGAAGTTGTAGTGGGAGTAAAAGTAACAAGTTTGTGCATTAAATGTTGAAACATTCACAAAAACTTTTACTTATAAAGAAACAAAACTAGGTCCATGAGATAGAACTCAGTTGGTTTAGCATAGTTGTTACTCAAAGTATAACTTAGGTTTTAATTTGAGTTCATTGAGAAGATCATACCATACTTGTCATTCAGTCTCATATGTTGTTCCGCAAACAGTTAAGTATAAATTATTTGATTCACTTCTAATAAGAATTTAAACATTGAAAACATTTATGTCTTTATTTAAAGCTTTTATATCTTACTATTAGTCTTTCGTTACATTAACTATCAATGAAACTTGGTTAGATTAACTTTATAGTTATGCTAACCTTGCAAAAGAAAACAACATTTTATAATGAAGTATGTTTTGTTCTGGGTTAATCATATTGTGATTGTGGAAATTAGTTTTCTGCAGAAATTGTAGAAATTCTGCAAAGAGTTGTATACCTGTAGGTCGATACGGCGTATCCCAAAAGTGGGATACAACGTATTAGTTGATACGGCGTATTCTCAAGTGGGAATACGACGTATCGAATCCATTGTTAAAGAAATTCTAGTATAGGCGTTTCACGAGTCAAGTTTGATCGACCTATAATGGCACGATAAATGAGTCGAGCTCGATCTTTATAACAATAAGTAAGCCGAGCTTTGAAGTCAATATGACCAATGACGACTAGTCTAAGAGTCACTTGAAAACAAAATATAATGGAAGATTTGTGTCGGTATACATAATTTACTCTTAGCACAATAGAGTAAATTGCAAAAGATGTTTAGTCATTTGATTAATTTGTTGTCGCGGTTGAAAGTGTAGGCGCAACTTATATGAAAAACTTTGACGTCCAAGTATCATCTTTGACGAAATCTCAAAAATGCAAAATAATCGTATTAAAATTAATAACTACACACCAAAATTACTCTCGAAAACATTGTCCATACTTTAAGTGTTACAAAAAGTAGGCATAAAATTTATCCAAACCGCAAAAAAAGTTTTTTACAATTCACTTCAATAGCTATTACTTGGACGTATAGAAAATACATAATCATAAGGCTTGGTGTAATAGGAGGAAGAAGATACGTCTTCCCCTTCCTCATGCGTTCGATGCTAAAAAAATCCACTACCATGACCACGCGTCTTGGATGGTTTTTGTGGTGAAAAGTTCGTACCCAAAAATGAATTGTGTGCTAGATGTTGTTTTTGTGAGATATATTTATATATAAATGAATTATGTTAGATAGTAAAGTTAGTGGTGTTATTACCACTAATTGATAATGTTGATAATGAAATGAAAAACTGATGTGACGCTTATTTAACGGTGACGTAATACTTAATTGACAATAATGATGCTTGTTATCATTACACTTAGGCCGAAAGTAACGGTCACCAAACTCACCACTTTCACGTTAGTGACATGTCACTATTCAACACACTACTAAACAAAGGTAATAATCACCACCAAACTATATATATATATATATAAGGATTATTTTATATAAATATCTAACTATCTTATAATGTATAAAGGACTACTATAATTAGAATACTTAAAATTAAATCTTACAAGTTTAGAAGCTTAAAGTACAAGTGATTCAAACACAATTAGACAATTAATACCATAAATTAAATATAATTAGACATTTACAAGTTTAGAAGGTTAAAGTACACACCACTTTGTTTTTGCCATTAAAGTTTAAAATTAATGACTTAAAATTGATCATTATGTATATTAAATACAATTAATTAAATAGTCAATAAATACAATTATTAGACTTATTAAAACACCCATTACATAAGAAATACAAATTATCAAACATATTGTACAACCAACTTAAACACAATTCCTGCATTAAATGTCACTAATACAAATAATAAAGCATATTATACAAATTTTTAAGCCCGAACGAGCAATGGACCAAATGGGCTCTAGCCCGAACGGGCACGGGTCAAACGCGCTCGAGTCCGAACGGACACGAGCTAAACGAAATTTTTGATATCCGTAAATTTATTGTCAAAAAGAACATAATAAACTAAAAAATGTTCACATATTGTACAAACCAAGCAAACTACTAAACAAAAACATAAAATAAATAATAAATAAAATAATACAAACAAAATAAAATTTCATCAAACTTTTGTCATAAAAAACTAATCAGTAAAGTTATTGCCAAAAAACGTACAAATAAAATAAATAATTAATCGAAAAAATTAAATTACAATGTGCCCGCAGTTGTATCGCGTGGGGACCTGCTAGTACTTCACAATATATAGCTAAAAAAATTACAAGCGTCTGATGGTGTCGACCATCAATTTATAGTGAAAAACAAAAGACGACACGTGAAGGAGGATGTGTAGCATGTCTCCGTGGTGGAGACAGGCGGTGATGGATCACCACCGTTACCTCCGGCCTTGGCCTAAATATCCATGCAACATGACTGAACAATATGTAACACATAACGGAACAATGGCAATAGTGGACCCGTTGATCACGTGCGTGGCGTGCTAGAAATGTGGATGTTCCTATCCAATATAACGGCACTTATTCTCTGTCACGTGCCCATTCAATGGCTCTATTTAAGGTTTCTTGGCCCAAAAACCTCAAATAACAAAACAAACCTATTTTCAGTATCCAATGATGTCTTGCTACTAGTAATATATTTCATGAATATTTCTTCAATCTATAAAAGTTGGACAAGAAAAGATTGATATAACTTGACTCTTAGTTTATTAAAGGATGTAAATTATCTAAAAGTTTGACAAGAAAAATATGTATGTAGCTTGAGCTTTTAAAGATGTTCATTTTCATAAATGGCCATAGGCATTTATATTCTGAATTAATTTATTTGTTTTATTTTCAATTTTGTAATAATAAACTCCGTCTCAAACTACTTTGTAAAACATATTCTCTCACAAGCTCATCAAGTCACAAACAAACATTATCTTAGAAGTTAGAACCTTTTAACTCATACTGTTACTCGCAATGATAACTTCAGAAAAAGAAGAAAAAAAAAAGTTTACATAAATTACATGGCTTACTAATACTAAACTCAAGCTCGAATGCAGCTATATAAAATTATATTGGAGTTCAAGTCAGCTTGATCCGAATTTTGGTTCCTTGAGCTAAATATTAGTTACAAGATTCGTGCTAAATTACTTGGCTCGACTAATTCACGACGCCGACTGATTTTTCTAGCTAAATTACTTGACTCGACTAATTCATGTTATGCTAAATTACTTGGCATAACATGATTTTTCTAGCAATAAAGACAATATTAGGGTTCACGGCTCGACTCGTGGCTAAAAATTAGTCTCAATGATCTTTGTCACATATTAAACTAGAACCGTTGGGTCAATAGATCAAACGGAATCATATTAACAGTATCTGGCAAATTAAAGGTTTAAAATGCAAACTACAATATAGCAAGAGAAAAAATAATTTTGAAATAACTGAGCATGTTGTAAAGTTTTATTGTTTGCTATAAAAGGTGAATAAGCTAATTGTACGTTCTTAGAGTTTTTGTTGGTGTGTAATATTCACCGACAGAGCAATGGTATCCAATAATAAATAAGATAAAATTTTTGGGTAAAAAATTACTCTTCTGCATTTTAATATTGAGGAACAACGTACGTAATATGTTGGTCCCCTTCAAAATTTCCTACTCCCATACAAACACCAATGATGATATGCATTTATTCATAGTTATAACTTTGTACTAGTAAATGACCAATTCACAAGAATGATCCTCATAAATGTTTCCAATCATTGCTTTTTGTTTTTACATTTTTACACAATGTATTACGTACTACAAGTCTTGAAGTCTAGCAAAGGATAACGAACGTCGACCTAACGTCATAAATAAATCAGCCAATGTATGTAACAAACGCAAAACTCTTGCAGTGGAAAATCAGTTAAGTCTCAAATTTTGTTTTAGTCAGTTCGGAAAAATATGCTAAAATGGTGAACCGCGACATTTTTTAGTTTTACATAGACTAATCTAATCATGAATTACTGTTTCTGGGTTCCAATCCATGTTATTTCATTTTATGTACCACAAACCCCTAACTGCAAAGGTAAAGCTATTTGCGAAATGAGTTAACGCAATATTCAGCCTGACAGGATCGTTCCAGTTCTAAAACTATGATCGATGCATGAGCTTTTTATAAGGATTGACAATCTATTCTTAATTTAGTAGAACTTTGAATTCTGCTTGAACTAGAAGGTGGCCCAAGTGACAGCTCACTTAATGACAGCTCAGATATAACACACAGAAAGTTTATTATTAGAGTATTAGGTATGCATCACATTGAAGTTTTTATACACTCTAGACGGAAAAGAACAGTTGAACCAAACAACACCATAACAGTGACAACACTAACGATTTAACATTTAGGAATGTTTGTGATAAGTTGAGAGTTCGTCCGGCTAACTTGTAAATGAATCAAACTGGCACCAAGCTGCTAAATATGCGTTTCAAGCTAGGGCAAGCGGTCCTTAATCTTCCAATACTCGTATGGCTTATCTATTGCAGTTGCACAAGAAAAAAAATAATTCAGGGAATTAAACTTTTCACAAAAGAGATGAAACCATGTACTTTCAACAACAATATCAAAGCTTTATAAATGAACTCACCTTTTGACAAAAGCGTACATCCAGAGTCTCGAGGATGTTACACTGAGATATGGCAAATTCAACTGCTTCTTCACTAATAATGCAAGACTAGTTGAAAAAGAAAAGTTAAAAGAGTTAGGAAGGGCAAATAATATTTTAATACTAAGATTCTGGAAAATGAATGTGACTTTAAACAAAATATCCTAGCAAAATTAACTGTGAGATTGGTTGTGATCAACAAGTTTTTGTAGCTTTGGTTTATCACAAAATATATATGTATAGCAAGCCAAACAAACATACGTATTCTTTAAAGTCAGGAGAAAACAATAGCTACTATGTCCAAATTTCTCATCATCCAGACTGGCAGATACCGTAAAAAAGGCAAACGTGTTACATCTTTTCAGTATTCAAGTTATCATTTGAAAAATAAGTGGTGGTGCAAGAACAAGACAAGAGCATGCATACCTGGAGAAAGAGACTAGTCAATCTTGGGCAGTCAAGCTTCAAGATTTCCAATGAGCTACAATTGCTGAGGTAGCAAAAACACGAACTTATGAAAAAAAGATAATAATAATAATAATAATAAAATATTAAAAAAAAATTATTAACTTAGGTTAGATATTTGAGCACACAATCCATAGGATACCAGAAATCCAAGGGAAGGATATGTTACCTCAGATTGAGAAAGCACAAATTAAAACAGGCTACATCGACTTCTTTCAAGTTTGCGGATAGTGACAGATTTAATGACGAAAGATGAGAAAATTGAGCTGCTGAAGGGATGAGTACTTTCTTGATATTTGGACAACCAACACAATTAAGATATTGTAAAAAATGTTGAGGTTGCTTAGCATGACAGGCAGGAGGATCATCTTCAGAAGGCATGGTGGATAGATACGGATGAGCAACGCTAAAACTCCAATTCAGATCATGCATATTCACACAGCCATTCAAATTCACATGAGTTAAATGAGTACAGCAAGCGAGAAGCTCCTCTATGGAAGCCTGGCACAAGCTCCCATATGACAAGTCCAATTCACGGAGAGTAGGGAGAGCACCATCTTTATAAAGAGGTTCAAGTGACGTGTCAGTGAGATACTTGCATGCCTGCAATTTTAAGACCTTCACAAAATACAAAAAGAATAATTAGTAAGCCAAAGAAAAAAAATAAAATAAGTACTAGATGCAAAACACTAAACACTAATATGAAACATATATAACCAACTTAATTTGAGTCACGTGAGATTAATAAAATTTTGCTGAAAGAGACGGTATTTTACAAAAGCATACATTTCAATAATAATGCTCACCTGTAACTGCAAACAGGAATCAAAAACAGGCTGCAAGTGTGTTAAGAAGGTGTAGGAAAGATCAAGTGATGTCAAATTTGGAAGTCGACGCAAAGATAAGAGTCCCTCAGAACCAACAGATGGGCATGACATCAGTATTAGTGATTCAATCAGGGGACATGAAGCAGCAGTTGCAGATAAGCAGTCGTCCTTAAGTTGGCTGCATATATGGATTACAAAACATTAGCATATATGATATAGAAAGAAAAGAGTCAGACAACGATATAGGGGAGAGGAACAGTAAATTCACATGACCTGCAAAAGGAAGCGTCCAGCGATGTTAAGAGTGGGCAATTTATTAATGCTTCTGATAAGACACCACACCCCTTCAGTTCAAGTAACTCCATGGTTGGTGCTTCAATCTTGAGTACATTAAGTTTAGGACATATTCCAAGATTAAGAGATTGAAGACCAACCTAACAGATGAAAAACGCGAGAAAATTATCAGTCGTAAACAGTCAAATACATACATAGAATTAGAAATAACATTCCTTGTTTTGACTAATACATAGACACGCTGAGATTCACATTTTTAGTTTGATGAACATCTAACTTTATAGTAACCGAAATTTATAATGTTCAAAAGATAGTTTATTCTATGACTGAAATAAAATTACAGAAAAAACTAAGATAACTACATTTACATGTTCAGCCTACACTGAACAAGGTTAACGCAGAGATTCCAATTTTTAATCTAAGCTTTAATTTGGCGTAGCCGTTATAAAATCAAGAAAAGGCTTAAAGTGCCAGAAATGTATTAGAGTTATACGGCACAACTTGGTTGCCATGCTATGCATTACTTTAGGACCGGATTTCTACAAAGCATGTTAAGTGACTACCAGCTTGGCCCATATTTCCTAAATGACACTTCTTGTGAACTCAAGTCTTCTCTTAATGACTTTTAGACTTCCGTAACCAAATGAGAACTTGGAAGTTGGAACATAGTTGGTAGCCATTTATTTGCAATTGACACATGATATCATGGTTTCAACAACCATGGTAGCCCCTCTCTTGACTAAACAATGTACAAAAATGTTTTTAACTATTGAAATAGAATATAGGTGGTTGAATACCTTAAGAAATAAATTCAATAGAAATGCCAAAACATTCTATTAAAAGCTGATCTTAATATCTAAGGCAAAATGTACAGTGGTTTTCAACTGTGTTAGAAAGCCATTCCACTACTTCAGGCAGCATGTATAGTGGTTTTCAACTGTGTTAGAAAGCTGAAAAATTGATGGAACACATGCATTTTGATATTAAAAAAATAAAATAAAATAAAAAAATAAAAATAAAAAAAATCTATCACATCATAAATTATTGAGAAATATGATGAGGAACTACTATATTCAGGCATAAAAAAAAACTACAGACACGAAGCAATCTAGAAGTAGAAAATATTATGCTATTGACACTTACTGGACTAAAGGTTGCTCTTTCAAGATGATCACATCCGTCCAAAGATGCTTGCTCAAGATAAGGGCACGCTAGTTGAAGAGAAGTAATAGCACGACAGCCAGCAAGGGAAAGACTAGTTAAGGATTTGCTGGAGAATGCCACAGCTGTCAAGCTCTGAACCAATGAAGAAATCAATGACTAATAAAAAATTAATAACACACAACACTAGAAAAGTAAAAAACATCACAACCGCCAAACTGAATGCAGCAAAGAATAAGGAAAAGCATGGGACACCAAGAAACATACAATAGAAAGCAGCACAAATAAATGGAGTAAATGCAAATCATTAGGAAATCCGGCGTAATTATTTATCACTTTAACATGCTATATAATGGTGAAACTAGAGTGCTAATGGGCAGCTGAAACACAGGCATTTACAAGTTAAATGCAGCCAGACGGGCCAACAACGACAGAACTACAACACCACCTAAATCACTTGCTCAACAGCTCAAAACAAAGGGCCATACTAATGCTAGTAAGAACTATAGGTCACAGTATGTAAATACTCCTCCAATGACACATCTCCTGACCTTAATTCGCTTACTAAACCTTCAACTTCAGCAAAATCTTCTGACTACGTAATACTTATTGTACTTCCCGTTATGTTCAGCGTGCCCCTAAACCTAAGTTGCACTATTATCAAGCTCTTCATCTTTCACTAACATCAATCCAAAACAGCGACAATATCCTTCTTAGTTACAACATATATGTTAGCATGTTTATCACATCTTTCTATCAAACACGAAAAGGTGCAATTTTCCAGGCTTGTTTATCTTCACCTAGTATAAAATATGGAGAAATGCTCGCTTATGTTTCTTCACATTTTCTCTAACACCATCTCTAAGGATCTGCTCAGGGAAAAAAACATACGCCTTGGAAAATAATTATTGAATCAACATATATTAGTCACAGTGTAAGCACGGTACTAATAAAGTAATACAAATTGAGTCATGATGCACAGCAGGCATGTCATTTTCCAGGGCATAAGAAGTGAAAGTATGTAATCTTACATCTATATTTAAGTGAGTTAAACTAGAAAACCTCGAACTAAGGCTTTAAACCCGCCAAAATACAATATCCTCGCATTATTTTTCCGGATGTCTATAAATAAAGGGGAGGGGGAGAGGGGGGGGGGGGGGGGGTTATGCACAACCGACTATTTCATTCTCCTCACGTTATATAATAGAGATTCGCAAAAATAACTGTCAGATAGTAACAAACTACAAGATGTTCATAAAAAGTGTCTATCGGCATCCAAAGTAGGTTACAAACCTCACAGTTATCAAGAATCAATGATTTGAGCATTGGGCATCCACCTCCATCACTAAAAACTTCACAGATAGAATTTGTCAAAGATTCACAGTCTGTGAGGTCAACTTCTAATAGATTCCGACATTGCAGCTCTAAAGAGGTCAAGCTTTCCTGTTTCGGCAAAACTAGTTTCTGCATAAATGTAGCAAGAATTCAGGATAATATCACATGAACTAGGAACCCAGAAAGACAAATACAGCCAAATCATACTTGCAGTGAGTTTGATACAATGTTGATTCGCTGGAGTGAAGGACAATTAGACACTTTGATGGATGATAGCACGGAACTTCTTAAGCTCAAGTCCACAAATCTGTAACCACATTAGCAATAAAAATTAATGATTCTAACAAAACGCCTGGAATGGTATATAGCTCTACAAATCTGCAACCATGGTAGGCAATGGAAAATAACAATGCTAACAGAATATTCAATCAAGGGTATTATACATGCGACAATGTACAAGTCTGATCTTCTTTAAGCGAGGAAGATCCAGATCGACTGATGCCAACAAACTGCAATCATCAAGCTCCAAAACCTGGGGCGGACAAAAGTTTTTAAAAAATTAGTTAAAGATGCAATAATTAGTTGTCAGTGTTAAGGCAGCAAAGTAGGTTCTCACCTCCAACATATAGCTATGAGATATGGCAGCCATAGAAGCAGAAGTTATGCCTTCACAGCTATGAAGCTTGAGAACTGTCAGCATTGGCAGCCTTACAGACTTCAAGCAAACAAGAGTATATTATGAATATAATATCACCAGCATATTTTATAGATTATATAGGATTGAGTTTGATAGATAAAACAAACACCAAGTATCCCATAAACAAATTTGAATACTATCAGGATTGTCACAGTATTAAACCATCAACATATCATTTTAGTTCCTAGTACCAGTGTATAACACAGTAAACATGTATGACCAAGTAGTTTGTAAATATAGAGCCTACCGCTCCATGTTTATAGATCGTATGGTTCTTTTCGCATGTAATCACCAACGTATAAAAGAGACTAATGAGACACAACAATTTACTTAGATTCCCGAAGATGTGGAACTTGAGAAATCTAACCCTTACGATACAGCTAGGGATGAGCATTTCGACCCGAATCCCGGAACCGAACCGTACCGGTACTATACCAAAACGGTACCGTTCCCGATATACGGTACGGTACCGGGACTACGAAATAAGGTGCAAAAAAATCGGGACCACTAATTCGGTACAGGACCGGTACCAAATCGGGAAATTCCCGAATAAAAACGGGAAAAACCCGATTTCCCGGTACCGGTACGGTACCGGTACCACTATTTATGCTCGGGAAAAAATCGGTACCACTAATTCGGTACGGGACCGGTACCGTGCTCATCCCTAGATACAGCATATTTTAAAAAAGAAGTTTAAAAAAGACTCATAACTAGATAGGATTCAGATTCATTAGATTAATATAAAGATTCTCACTGTAACCCATGGAAGTTACCTCAAGAGAGATGTTTGGACAGTATGATGCATTCAGAATACGGAGATTGCCGCAAGTTGATGAAATCTCACGTAACGTCTCATCAGTAACACAAGAACAGTTAGACATGTCCAAGGACTCCAACAGAAGACATGATATCACTGCTGAACGAATTGCAGCATCGAGAAGCTTATGACAAGATGCTATATCAAGATCACGCAAAAGAGGGCAGTTCAGAACAGCATTTCCCATACTGCTTCGCTTCAAGGATAAAGTCTGAAGCTGGGGGCACCTGCAAAGAAGACCACTTTCTTAGCGAAATCAATTTGCAACCATATACAACTCCACCAGTAGCTATAAAGCTATATTATCACCTGACATAAACACGGACCACACGGCATTTCACAATCTGAATGTGCCTTAAACTATCATGGATAATGGATATTTCCTGAATTCCGTTACCAAGAATGGCATCAGTCACAATCAAACTCTTTAACGCAGTGCAATCAGTTAAAGCTTGGAAAAACGTCTCCCCTAACTGCCCTTTTCCCAAAGTTAATAGCTCAAGATTCCTGAAATAACATGTGTAGCCAGTTAACACGACATTAAATGAAGAGATACTCCTAATGTAATGAAGCATTGAACAGTAATCACCTCAAGGAAGAAATTGCTTGCATCGCAAGTGCATGAATAGCAGGTGATCCAATAATGTTTACTTGAGTGGCATTAGGATATCGGTGACACATATCTTCAACTGAAAAAAAACCTGACGTTAGTAATATTCTGTAATCGGGAACTTCATTATATGGCGAGAAATATATGTTTTGCATGATAACTATAATCAGTGCTATCAGAAATGAACATTCTGCAAGACTGTTCATTAGATACCAAAAATGATAAGAACTCGCAAAGTAATCAGACTCTTGTCATAATTGCCCTTATATTAGCATATCACTTTAAGACTAAAAAAGCATACACTTACGCCTAGAACTTGAACAAAAAAAAAGTTTGTTGTGTGATTATGTTATCCCGGTGACGTCTACGGCGGGAGCCTTTTTCAACTTCAAAGACCAGCTTCAAATATTCAGATTTGTAGTTAATAAAAAAGTATTTAGCCACTTATGTCACTATTTGTCCCTACATAACGAATAGTTAGTCCCAAGCTCCCTGAAGATGCTGCATGTGAACTGCACATCGCCGAGCAGCTGAAGTACTGGGTTATAAAGCCAGTGATGCTGATAAGCACTCAGCCCCATAGTTATAGATAAACTCTCCTATTCTCTCTCCTACATTCTCTTCTGTATCATTCAATTACATCAATAATCTGTAAGTTCTTTCCAAGTGGTCTCTATGAAATATCTATACTACTATATAATGCATTTGGGACTATTCTATAATTAGAAAGGCTTAAAATTCATACTTTTACTTGCTTATTATGGTAGGATTTCAAAATTAGTTGGTTAGGAAGCAGGTTGTTTAGGAAGTTGGTTAGGAAGCAGGTTGTTTAGGAAGTTGGTTAGGAAGTTTGTTAGGAAGCAGGTTGGTTGTTCAAACAAAAATTATTTGGCTTAACCATCTCTACTTATAAAGCATAAAAACAACTAAATGTGTAACCGAATAACGGAATAACGCAAAATATAGTCACAGGTACCCGCCGCCGCATTGCGCGGGTACCGTTCTAGTCTTTCTATATATCTTCATTTACTATGTTTGTTGTTAGTTTCTCAAACCAGGATAATCCCATTACCTATTGTAATAACCAAAAACATTTTTCATAATCTAATAACACCAACTGCCCACTAAGAATTCATGTCTTTCATCCAAAATTTTGTTTTTAGATCCTTTTCTATGAAGCACAGGTTATGAACGAGTTGAAACATGGCATCATGTTCTAATTAGAACACATTGACTTACTTCTATCCTATTCTCAAATTAATCACTACTACCACAACATGGCAATAATAGTCAAATCTTGACTCCAATATAAACCTCATCTCGCCCAACTCCCCAATGATCTTCAGAATCATCTTTGCAGCATGGTCACGACAAGACTTCTCAGTGGGCAGAGAGGATTTTACTCCTTTTAAGTGTCATTAGCAAAGGATATTCTCAATAGAATTCATTTGCACCAGGCTCCCAGTTTTTTCTCAGATCACCCCCTCAAAACAGGATCCAATACTTGGGTACCAAAGATTCTTGTGATATTCGAGTACGTGACTTAAAAACAATTGATTACACCACACATTGTTGTCTATCTTCGTGCTAAGACAAACACATATAAATCAGAGAGGATTTAACTCTTTTAGGTGTCATTTGTCAAGAATGTTCCCAATAGAATTCAGTTGCTCCAAGCTCCCAATTTTTCCTCAAATCATTGTTCTCAAATCAGGATCCAATACTTGGGTCCAAAGATTGGACATGTGTTTCTCAAGTCGCGATATTTATACATATAAAACAGCAAACAAGACATGCACGTATAAATCACCTCACAATAACGTATACAATTACAACGTAGAGACTTTCTTCTAACCTCCAAAAGTTCGATAAGAATTTCCATTTAAACATTTATTTCATCATTAAACAAACATCCACATACATCTCATTGTTAATTCTTGTATTTATGGACATTCTTTGTAAAGTGAAGTAAACAAACATCAACATTTTATAGCAATATATTTAGAATGCATCAGTCGTCCAAATGGAGTCCAGCAATATAAGACTGACAATTACTTCACAAAGAATGAAAAAAGCATTTCACACTTAAATACTAAATCATAGAGCTTTAAAGTGCAGTGTCAATCTACAACTTTACATGACTAACACTTCATGCCAATAAACATCATCAATGCAATCATGTCACCAGCCAAAAGTATGAGAATAGCCCATAGATACATAAAAGTTAGACACACAGTGAAACTGAATGCTTACCTCATGTATAGTTTAGCAAGGACTCTGAGGTACTGATAAGTATTTACCAAAAAAAAAAAAAAAAAAAAAAAAGGCTAGTTTCACTACTAATATTACATACAACTAAACAGATCCTAGATGCTTCCACATGAAAACGCACGGCCATTAACTTCCAAATTATTAGTAAGTAGATTGTCACATGCCTATCAATGAACTTTTTTTACATACATAACTGACCATTTGAAGACAGTGAAACTTGTCATATGGGTACCCTAATTATTTCTAAATGAGCACACATATACTACAAGTGTAACATATTTGTAACAAATTCCCTAATATCTTTTCCAAAATATGTTGTATCCATATAAATGGTTCACACGCATGTCCCTTTAAATCTCCATTTGACTTCACTTAGAAAATAAAAGCCAGACTTCCCAACTATGAACTACCTATCATCTAAACTTATAGCACGGACTTTGGCACTTGTGAGACACTAGTAACAATCATATATTCAGTTTCATCCAAATAAAATTATACTTCAATTTCAAAGCATATGAACACGCACACTACATTAACGACACATCATCTTGAGTTATAGGGTAATGAAACCCCTAAAAAGGTGATGACAACTCCTTAATTTGATGTGGCAGACATTTTAAGCTTGACACCTACTTAATTAAACCAGGCATGTTCATTCATTTCATAAGTCTGGTAGTATGTATGTTTCTAGCTTATATACAGCTCTGAGAATACCCTAGGTACATCCATACATTAGTAACCAAGAATGAATAAAGCCGTCTTACATTGTTGTGGAGAAATGTTCCTGTTCTCAAAGTTTAAGGACCTCCAAAAGTCTTCATGTGCACTAGCTACTCGCCATTGCCTGCAAACCTTTGCTGCTCTACAAAGATTATCCTGATCCAAGAAAGACAAGACCTAGCAAGCCATGATGATCATCATCAGCTATTCAGTTCATAGCACCAAGAATAACAAAACAAAATTCATAAGAAGTGAAGTAATAAGCAATACATACCAAATGCAACAAGTCGTCCGTAAGATCCATTCGAATTTCTTGGTCATCCATATCTGGCGATACATTTTCATCCACCTCCATTCTACTACTATCAGAAATGAATAGACTCCCATCGTCATCAGATATGGAACAAACGTAGTGACCTGAGCTATTAGGCATTCTCTCAGTCACACTAATGGGCCTACTTTCTAGAGAAGGCGCAGATGGAAATAAGCTATCACAGTCCCTGAAAAAAAGTAACACACGTTTACCAGAAAAATAATATAACATATGCAGTTTAATTTCTTTCGATTCATAGTGTCAATGAGCAACAGCAAAGGGATGCATGACTCGCTCAAAACAGAAAATCAGCCAAATGAAACCAATTCAGCTAGTTCGCACGTCCAACCAACGGGTTTACGAGTTACGACTTGCAGTACCAAACTAACCATTTCTGCTAAACTAATAACTTATAGCTTCCGAATAAATCTAAGACCGTAAATTCTTTATACATTAGCCCTTTCCCTCATAAAGGCATAATGCACGTACACTACAACAACGGAAAAACAATCATTTCTAATTCTTTATAAGAGTTCACAATACAACTCGCTAAAACTTTAAAAAGGTCACATACGAGTTATCTTACATCACTAAAACAATGAGAAACAAAACCAAGATAAGAATAACACAGTGTAAAAGAACCAACTTTTGGCCGTTTACCAGCTTTCGGTTACGAGTTACGACTAGTAGTACCAAACTAGCCATTTCTCTAAACTAATAACTTAGAACTTCCAAATAACACTAATCCCGTAACTTCTGTATACATTTCTCTAAACTAGTCGCTAAAACTTAAAAAGGCATACACGTACACTAAAACAATGAAAAAACCGCAAATACTTGGCAATTTTATAAAAGAAAAGATTCTCACATTGCAAAAGATGCAACTTTGGGCCGTTTTCCTTGTCGTTCAACACCCGAACTCGTTCCCTCGCCTCCTAAAGACAAATTCAAATCAACGCTACTAGTCTCACTTACCTTTGATTTATTTGCAGCCAATACAAAGGCTAACACCTCATCACTAGTAAATTTGCCCAAATTATTCTGATTCATCTCTTCTTGTTCTTCACCAAAAAAACCATAAACAGCACCAAATCTTCATACACAACACAAATAGGCGAGGCCCTAATTAATTTTATTCACAATTACTAATTCTATAAACATAAATATAATGAAATTTGTTTCTTATAATGGAAATTGAAGAGAGATCTGATCGGGTCGGTCCGGGTTGAGAGTGTGTGTTGTGAAGGAGAAGGAGTGAGGACAGTAGTTTGGTTAGTTTTGTTTCAATGGAGATATCGGGTCTCATTTCGGCATGTAACAATTGTTTGTACTTTGTCAAATAATAGTATGATGCAATTATAAACAAGAGCAAATTACCAAAATGAACGTTTTATTCAACTTCTTCACACAAATAAATTTCGTATGTAAAATTATCTAAAATGAACATTCTATATATTATCAGTTAGATCTATTACTAAATTAGTTTCTAACCGTTAGATGTAATAAAAGAAATACTAGGCGATACGCAGGCGAAGCAGAAAGATAAGATGATTTAGGCGAGTTGTATGCGAGGGTTTAGGCGAGGTGAATTGAATTGTGTTACCATCCAAGGAGCAAAGTGAGGTGACAAGCGAGGCCCTACGCGAATTGAATTATTTTTCCAGTGGCCTAGGCGAGGACCAAATTGTGTTGCCAGCGAGGGTCTAGGCGAGGGTTCAAGCGAAATGGGTGTGGTCTAGGCGAGGAGTTAGGCGAGGTTCAAGTGCTTGTATATGACCTTTGTTTTGTATCAAACTAATTAAACATGTACTTATATTTCTGTAGTGATTATGGCCATATAACTTGTATCAAACGACATGCATGTATACGTATTGTATATGTGTGCATGTATTTAGAACTTAAACATGATGTATAAACTTTTATATGACCTAGAACCTACAATCTTAACCTCGTAACATGCATGTTAGTTAGGCGAATTGGATGTGGTCTAGGCGAATTGGATGTGAGATATATGACATGTTAGTTAGACGTCTTTATTGTAGGTTAGGTGAATCATTTTTCTTGTTATAAATACTCATAATTTGTATATTGTATACATTCAAAACTCATAATATGGTTGTTCGTGAATGGAGATTTGAAGGTCAATACAACTTCACAGAAGCAATATATGATGAAGAGGGTGATGAAGATGAAATACTTTTTTCTATTAGACTACATCATTATGGTACTTTCTCAACTAAATTTGGTTGTATCACCTTTGATGAGGGTGTTTACGCTTATGTTGATTTTCTAAATATGAACACATTTTACATGGATGAATTGCATCAACTTGTAAAGGAGCTAGGTTATCATGAAAAAACATCTAGATATTTTTATTTTTAAAAACCGAATAACAGTTTGGACGATGATCTACTACCTTTGGTCACTGATACTGATATTCGGTGTGACGTGTTCCTATGTATAACATTTGAAGAGAAACTAATTAACGTTTACGTTACAAGATACAAATTCACTCCAACAAAGATCAAGCCAAAGAAGAGAAAGGTGAAAGTTCACAAAGAAAACCACGATTCATGCTCTAAGAAGGTAAGGAATGTGTAGTTATTTTCAATGTAATCTTATGTTATTTGCATATACTCTATGAAAATTAAGAATGTGAAGTTATCATCTTATTTGCATTATGTTTTTTCATGTTGTTGTTCATTAAAGGCCGCTTGTTTTTTTAATAAACATACATATATTGTTCTTTCAATTAACCTTACATAACACTCAAAACAATTACAATTATTTTTTAATTAAAATGTAACTAACATTCATCAATCACTTAAAATAAAGGTTATCCCCATCCGTATGACGATCTTTGTGAAGATGTAGGTTTTTGACATATATGTTTAGAATGTCCAATTTTTGTGCATCGAGTACAATATGGTTCTCTTCGAATCTCTCCTTTAGATGGGATACGGTTTTTATTTTTAGGTCTCCCTGCTGACCGTTTACCTAGGACAGGAGGTAAAACGGGTATGACATAAGCTGGAGTGTCCCATGCTTCAATATCACCGACTGGATTAATTAATTCTTCATATGTTGTTCTATATGTAGATTTCTTGAACCATTTTTCTACAAAAATACCCAAATCGGTTTTATTGATGAATCTTGAAACAGCTATTACGTGATTGCAAGGTAATCCTGAAAGTTGCCATTTTTTGCAACTGCAAATCCCGTTAGTTAGATCAACAATATGGCTTACAAATTTATCATCCACTTGATATCTGTGAGCATTAATACCGAAGACATTTAAAGAATAACTTTTTTTATCCTAAATGCCACTTTAGCTTCCGCCCAAGGTTTAAGCTCATTTTCACCGGCATCTACATAATTCAAAATAAATACTATTCAGTTAAGTGTTTTATATAAAAACATTTCGATAATACCACATTTTGAAATGATAGTAAAAAATTATACCTCCTGCATCCCTCCTTTCGTAATACCACCTCTGTAGAAGATCTCTAAAGAATTCCATGAGCATTGTTACTGGAAGTTTACGAGCTTTTCGAGTTAATGAATTAACGGACTCTACACTATTAGATGTTAGGTAATTATAACTATTAGCAACACAATGAGCCAGAGACCATTTTGAATATTGTGCATCTGTAAGTTTCTTATATGCCATAGGTTTAGCAACTTGTATCATGGCCAAATAACTATCGAACTCAGGGATCGTGTAAGCCTTGCACATCTTCCAAAATATAGTTTTGAATCTTTCAGCTTTTATGCCATCGTTCATCATTAAATGACGATAACAATAACCATGAAAAGCTTTTGGGTAAACCTTTTTAACAGCATGAATGATCCCTGGGTGTCGATCGGATATGATCGTCAAGTTTGGTTCTTCACCGATGCAAACTTTCAATTGTTCAAGGAACAATATCCACCCGGGGCCGTCTTCACCTTGGCAGATACCATAAGCGATAGGTAATGTCTGGTTGTTACCATCCATACCTACAGCTAGAAGGTTGACTACATTGTAGAAGTCACTTTTTAAGTGAGCACCGTCAATTATGATCATCGGTCTTAAATGATTCCTAAAAGTACGTATCTGTGACAACATGAAAAATATGACTTTAATTAGCTAAAACAACATAAGTGAAGTTTCAAAATTTTATTGAACTGATAACTTACCACAACACCGATGGAAATAAATAGCATTTCAAATCTTCCTTCTTTGTCAACTTTTATATTTTTCACAGTGCCAGGGTTTTTCTTTTCCAAATTGTGACAGTAATAAGGCAATTTCTCAAAAGATTCAACAGGGCTGCCCTTAAGCATCTCTAACCCCTTATGCAACCCCCTATATGCTTGTTTGTAGGAAATATTGACTCCAAACGTACAGCCATATCCTTTATTATATCTTTTGGGTTTATATTCCCGATTGGGATCCTCTAATTGATCTTTAACAAGGTAACCTATTAGTGATTTGTTAGCATTTTTTTTATGCTTACGGGTTATGGTTTTTGGACAAGTGTGGTTGTCATCAAATTTTTTGGTAACAAACATTGTACTACCCATATAAGTTCCACAATGTATTTTCCATAAACATTTTTCCACTACACAATAGACATTAAATGTTTGAGGATTTGTTCTTTTAACTTGTATTCATAACCATCTAAAAAGCATTTTTCACTTATTTTCAATACACATTCATCTTTTGATTTAAACCAACACCCTAAAAAAAAGTTTTGAAGAATTGTTATTTTTTGAGTTTCTTGGTTTGGATTCAAAAATTGGTGTTGCTAAAAAAATCTCCTGGCATGTGCTTAAAAGTATCTTTTTGCCAGTCACTAAAACATTTGTGTCTCTTCTTACATTCAACTTCACCAACATCCTCTTCCCCCTCATCATCATCAATATCAATGTTTGGATTGTATCCAATTTCAGCTCCATGGTCTTCATCATCTTCTTTGTCCTCTTCTACAACCGTATCACCTTCATATCTAAAATGGCTTTCATGGTGTGGAGTGTCATATTGTTGATTTTGGGGGATAAAATTTTGGTATTGAGTGTCATTTTGGTATTGAGGGTAGTGATGTTGATTTTCAGAATACGGGATATATTCATTACATTTAATATTCTGAGAATATTGAATATTTTGAATATATTGTATATTATGAAAATTATGAAAATTTGAATGTTGCTGAAGATTTTGTGAAAACTGAAAATCTTGAGAAGGTTGAATGTTTTGAGAATATGAAAAATTATTACAAGGTTGATGATAGTTTTGAGATGGAAATGTTTGGGAAGATTGACCAGTTTGACTATGATAAGGATCTAAATGTGGTGTTTGACAAAACTGATTAACATTCAATATCATTTGATCTGTATTTGTAGATAAAATAAAATTTATGAAATACCTCAACTCTTCATCATCGTTTATATCGTAAACTTGATCACCAGAAGGAAGATGGTATGATAAACGTATAACCCCGCTAGTATCTAGACCAAATTTATTCTCGACGTATTGCCTAAAACTAATATAAGTGATTTTTTTATAAAAGAATGTTAGAGTGACGATCACCATTAACAATGCACAATCTAAATTTTCCTTTTGTTAAACTCGTATCCATTTTGTGAATAACATGGAAAATGTGTAAAGATGTGAATGATGTTAACTTTGTGGACATGTCTAGTGTCTTAAATAATTTGAATGATGTCTTAATTTTGAACCCGAAGTGGACATGTGCAATGTCTTAAATTTGCAGGTAAATAAATATTCAATGCATCAAAAATAGTGAATATTCATTATAGAGATGTGATGAGGCGAAAAATGAACCACTTTTAGGGGGTCATTTAAGCCCGGAATTGAATTTATTAGATCAAATATTGCCCTAAATCGTTCCTTTTGTGATTTTAGGTACTTTGGGAGTGAAATCTGGAAAAGGAAGCAATTCGGACGTTTTTGGAGCATAAAAATGAAGAAAACGCCAAAAACTTAATTTTCCAAGTTGGGAACAGTGCGTGACGGCGTCAAGAGCATTATCCTGACGGCGTCAAGAGTAAAAATCATGACGGCCCAGTACTGAAATGAAGGCGTCACAAGGAAAAGCATCAAGAGTTAAATACGTGACGGCCTGGAGAAGTGTATAACGTGACGGCGTCAGATGTAGATCAAGGCAGTCCAAGGATTCTTTTGGCGGCGAGATGACGGCGTCACAAGGTTGTTCTTGACGCCGTCAGACTCAATTTTCTATATATAGTTTTCTAATTTTCATTCATAAGAAAGAACAAGTTTTGGAGAAACCCTAAGGCCGAACCATATACGAATTTTATAGCTTTTTCAAGGGTTTTCAGCCCTTGAATGCTTACATGTGCTATTGAGATAAGTATTCTTTTAATTCAATCAATATGTCTATGTGTTGGTTGTCTATATCTTGTGCTTGTCTTGATTCCACCATGCTAGGCTAGATTTATCTTGTGTTTGCTTAGATATAATGAAACCTAGATGTTGATTATATGTTGATTACTTGTTTATGGTTGTATTGGATGAATGATTTCAATGCTAGGCTTAAGAAAACTGGCAGATCTCCAAATGGTAACATGCTTGAACGTCTTAGGAAACATGAACCGATGTGTACTAGGTTTTATTGGTTGTATTTAATGCATGAGTAAATTCTAATGATCCCATGTTAGGAGTTTCTTAGCCGGCTCGACATAGGAGTGAAGTAGGCACTCATAGGATTGGGGAGTTAAGTACGCCACCCCATGAATGGTATTAAGGAATACAATCTGTCATCCACGCAACTATAACAAGTAATTAACGTGTAAAAGATATCTAGGGAGTAGTGAAATCTAAGTAAACACATTTCTCCACTTATTGCTCACAACCTTAGTTTAATATAGTTTATTCTCATTGCTAGTATTTTATTTTATTTTGATTGCAGCTTTAGTATTGGGTTAGTTGACTAGCAACTAATTCCGCCCAAATCCTTCAAACCCGAGATTTTTACTTGCTTTCTAAAAAATATAAAAATACAAAAAGAATCATCCCTCATCTCTAGAACTAGTAATTAGGTTTTCTAATCCTAGCGACACTATTCCTAGCTGAACGATCAATCCCCCGGTACTTGTCACTATACTATACTACAACGATCAGGTACACTGCCTGGTGGGGGTTGTAAACTTCTCGAGATCCCTCGAGAGGTAAAGCCTGGTGCAATCCCTACGCTACCAAGTTTTTGGCGCCGCAGCCCGGGGAATAGTTATTGTCTAGGTTAGAATATCTTTTTATTAGGTCTACTGGCTAGATTCCTTTCTAGTAAGATTTTATTTTTATTTTTATAGATTCCTTTAGTCCATCTTTTCTTTGTGTCTTTGTTCGCAAAAACATTTCCATTGAATTTTCTGTTCACCATTATGGAGAACGCGAATCCGCCAAATTTTTCATCCAATCAACCAAACCCACTACAAAATCTACCCTTTTCACTTCAAAATGACATCTTTATGTTTCGAAAACATCATGGTGAATCTTTTCCCGATGCATGGACTCGTTTCAAATACTTACTACAAAAAGTCCTTCACTATGGTCTTGATTTATTGCCTCTACTTCAATTATTTCACACTCGTATCGACTACGAAACCCAAATGAGGCTTGACTATGTAACAGATGGGGAGTTTTGGGAGTATGATGTAAAAAACGCATGGGAAAACTTTGAGATTCATGCCCAATACAGGAGTGGAACATGGGACCCAAAAAACGTAAGTGTAGACCTATTTTCAATTTGGAAGGCTCAATCAAAAAGTTTGTTTAGGGATAAAAAGATTAGAGTTGAGACACCTAGGTGCATGTCATGGTTAGGCACTACCATAATATAAGATGAACACATAGGTGATATTGATGTGATGGAAGAGATAGTAGAAAACCCAAGCCCACCAAGTACCCCACAAGTCCTACCATCATTTGAGGCATACACACCGACTGTGACTTATCCGGAAGAAGTAGAAGAGACTTTAGGAACCCCAATAGAGGTAGAACCTTTGAACCAAACACAACTAGAGGATATAGGTTTGAATACTTATAATGATAACCTTACTCTTAGTTCTAGGGAAGTTCCTAGTTTTGATGAACCGGAGCCTCAACCAAAACCGTTACCTAATCTTCCATCCTTGGATGAAAATTTAGGAATTGAAATAGGTTCCGATCCACCCATCAAACCATATAATCCGGGTAGTCTTAGGACAAAGGTAATGGACTCTAAGCCTTGTAGAGAGGAAGCAAATATAGGAGTGGAAAATGACCTTACATGCTTACATCACCCATTTATTATTGATCATAAGAAACATTATGGGTTTAAACCAGGTTTATTAGGTCAAGATAGATCACCAACTAGGAGTCTTTCGAAGTTGATAGAAAATGATCCCGTTCTAGGAGAAAATATTAATCCACCCATTAACCCGATTGAATTAGGTAAGGTTATGATGATAGGAGCACAGCCCTTTGAGCATATAATTCATTCACCACTCTTTCCTCACGTGGCATACTTCCACCGAGATGGTGTGTATCGCTACTATCACCCGCACTTAATCCTAAGTGTAGGGAAAACCTCACATTTATCCGTGAAATAAGGGTAGAGTCAGGCTCGTGACTCGAACAAAAACAAGCGCTTCTTGGGAGGCAACCCATGCTTTGTGTGATTTTATTTTGTTTGTTATTTGCTTCTGTATGCATGCTTTATTTTTATTGTTGGTAGATCATGTTTCTAAACTAAATAGTGGAAGGAAATACTTTACTTTGTTGTTTTGGCCTAGTCTTAACTTCACCTAAAAGTATTTTTGCAAAAGATAAGTGTAAGGGGAAACCCCAAATATGTTTTTAAGAAACAAACCGATCATGATTCTCCACAATATTAAATGAACATGTATATTCGTATTTGTTAGAGTCAAATGCTTGTATTGAGTCATAATGAAGTTTTGCAGGATTTTTCAGGAAGTAGGACCAAGTTTTTTCAGAAATTTTCTGGAAACTTAACATAAGAATTTCTGCAGGTCACTTCTGACGGCGTCATGAGCTTGCTCTTGACGGCGTCACGTGTAAAAATCTGGAAATTTTACCGGTTTTGTTTTTCTAACGGAGTTTTCAAGTTTTTGTCGAATTATTAAGTTTTATAATCTTCAGGAAATCTGCAAACTTCATTCCACAAACATTATATCTTATCTTGTTTTCTAGGATTTAGTAAATTATGTAGATTGCCGCCGATTTTATGCGAGGTTGCTTTGTTTGTTTTCTCAGGATTTACAGGTTATGTATGACAAGAAGATGATTATTTTTCTGGAAGGGAAGCTTTGATTGTTCATTTTCTTGGAAGAAGATTTAACCTGGCCACCTTATTATCCATACCGAGCGAATCAGGGGAGTATTTGATTTCATTCTTTTTACTTATTGTACTTTTACATTCTTTACTTGAACATTGGGGACAATGTTCATCCTAAGTGTAAGGGGAAGGTAAAATGATGATACCTTACAGATACACTTTCACTTGAGTTTGTTTGTTTAATGGTAGATGTGTAATAAAACTATGAGAAATACTTGTTAGTGCAATTTTAGCGCCAAATTTAAAATTTTTTACAACATTTAGGAGTGAAACTTTAGCCATAGCAAGCGTCTCATGGATAGGAGATTATATGACTAGCACATAACCGTATATTCAGAAAAAATTTCCACCCAAATATGTGAGGTTCGCCTTTAGATTTGA